>CM053509.1:127903623-128137123 GCA_028627145.1 Eidolon dupreanum | reverse complement strand
TTCCTTCCTTCCTTCCTTCCTTCCTTCCTTCCTTCCTTCCTTCCTTCCTTCCTTCCTTTCTTCTTTCCTTCCTTCCTTCCTTCCTTCCTCCTTCCCTACCCCCTTCTCTTTTTCATCCTTTCTTCCTCATTTATTTTTAGGTATTTTTATAGTGAAACACACTAATATTAAATGAACCATTGAATGAGTATTCAAAATACATATACTTGTGCAGGTGAAATCTCTGTCAAGGTAGAGAACATGTCCATTATCCCAGACAGTTTCTTCACACCACTTCCACATTAATTCCAGTCTTCACTGTCTTGCTCTCTTGCCCGGGCAATCATTGTTATGCTTCTCCCTTATATATTAGTTTTCCCAAATCTAGAATTTCAAGTCAATGGAATCAGTATGTAATCTTTTGTATCAGGCTTCTTTCACTAGGCATGTTTTTGAGATTCATCCATGTTGCTGTGGATTTACTCATCTTTATTACTTTATTTTTAATTAAGAGGATTCCTGACCTGACCTTCCCCTCCAAGCTGCCATTCCATTCTTCCACAACTCAAAAAATTATTCATCCTATCCATCTAACATGGTTCTCCCCAAAGCTTCTAGCTTTTGATACTAGCTCAACCCCTTAGAATTAACAAAAGTACTTTTTCATATGACAGTCTTTAAAATTTATGTATAGTTAAGAAGTTCTCATACAACAATGTTTTAATTTCTTTTAACTTCTTGGTCATTCTCTGCATTCACTCTGTTAGCACAATTTTTAATTCATATTTATTCATTTTCTTGCTTATTAAATATCACCCTTATTGGGTTATAAGTTCCATAGGGCAAAATAATATCTATTTTATGCACTAGAGTACATATAGCACCTGGTAAAATGCCCGGCAATTAAAAGATCTTTGACAAACATTTGTTGAATGAATAAGTGAATATTTAAAGTAAGAAGGAACTCACTTTTGAGCATGTTGAATTTTGTCTATCTCGTAAGTATGTATGGGACAGCAGGCAGGTGTTGGGGTGGGGGACAAATGCTGGAGCTTGAAGAAAACACTAATTTCTGAGAGATACACCTCAAGGTATGCACCAGCCAAATGCACTAAATTCATTCCTGGCCAGATGTATATAACCTTGGATCTCTGTCTCCATCCATTTTCCAATGATCCAGAAGGATAGCCTAGACCAAAATCTTAAGCTGTCCGCAAAACCTAAAACCAATCTAATAAGCTGGGCCATTGCTTTTATTTGCCAGCCCTCTTTAGGTCTCCAAAATTAAGTAAGACACTGCGCCAAGTCCAAATGCGTGAGAGAATTTTTTAAAATATCAATTTGTTTTGCTCTTTCCATATTTTTCTTTCCTTTCTTTTAGATAGCCAGATCTTTGTGTTTACTTCCTTGCTTCAGAGGAGTCTGTGAGCCATACAAGCAAAAATTGCCTTTAGACAATTTGACACTCAGGCTTGTTTTTCCAGAGGCATAGGGATCTTGAAAGAATCATTGTGGAGATGGGGTGCAAGGGGGAATTTGAAGGTTGCTAAAGCAAACAGAGATATTTCTCCTAAATCCTATAGGCATTAGGGTTGGCAGACCCTCAAACAGTGTGACCTCCACCCAGCTCTTTAGAGGGTGCCAGGACCCCAGAAGGGAATGGCTGTGGGATTCTGGAGAGGCTGGACTCTGGCCATCAGGCTTCAATGGCAGTGATAACTGAGATGGGGTCCCAGTTCTGCCAGAAAGCTTCAGAACTACTTGCCTTCAGTGAGTCACCTAGCTTAGGACACACAATTTCAGGGGTCAACCTGATGTCCTGAAGTAAGAGGACATTTTTTGATCTCCATGTAAGCTTTCTGATTTGTCCTATGGTTTTAGAGAAAGAGGAAGAGAAAGAGAATTCCATCTTCACATCCTCCTCTGTAATGACTAAGATTGGATTTTCATGCCCTCTTGGACAGATGGAGACAGATGAAATAATAAGGAAATATTACATTTATTAAGCACTTGAAATTATGCAATAAGATTTATAAGGATAGAAGAGAGAAGAGAGAAATAAGAGGGAGAAATAAAGCCATATCAAAGGGAGGAGAAAGGGAAAGATGAGAGAATGAGGCAAAAGAAGGAAAAACGTGGCAACAGTTCAAATAGAAGCCCACATGCCATAGATCTAGATAATTATAAGATACAAAATAAGTTAATCAACTGCTAAATAATATATATTCTATCCCATTCCTTGACAAATAAATATTCACAATGGTAGGATGAACAACTTTGTGTAAGACTATGGCTTTTGTATGACTAAAAGTCAACAAACTCTCAGAGATGACTGGATTTAATTATATTGTACATATCTGGGTGTTTTCTTAGTGGACTAATAATATTTGATAAGTAATAAAATAACTCATTAATTAACAAATATGCTCCATAAAATTTACTTTTCTTGTCTTTGTGTCAGCAAAACTCTAATTGTGTTATAATCAATGCTTCCACAAATTTTGTGTTATTGTCAGTATGCTAAAATAGATATTTTTCTTGAAATATTATAGCTCTCAGGTAATGTTTATTATTAATTTTTATATGGAGAATATTTATTCTACTAAAGCAGTAGCAAATGAATCTGTTAATGAAATTCCTTTATATATCATGCTCAAACATTACATTTAGGCTGCAAATAATATGTTATTTTTACAATATTACAAGATATTTTAACTTCAATATATAAATGGTCACATCATGATTTCAACCATCTTTAAAGATGAATTTCAATGATTTCCAGACTACTATCAATTTGGTAAATAAATTCCTCACCAACTAAATTACTATGAAGTCTGTATGGATGTGCATCTAAATATACTTCTCACATTATATTTAGATCCACATTCATACAGATTTCATAGTAATTCAGATCATTTTAGAAAATGTTCCTAAGATTCCATGTGTTAGTGCTCTGAGTGCTAATTTGTAAACATCTCTGGAACTACAAAGAGAAATGAGAACGTGGATGCTCAGCACTACTGGGAAACGATATTTGATCACACGAGACTCTCTCACAACTCACACTATCAAAGAAAAGTGATCTGACAAGTTAATTAATTTGTCTTTTCTCTTACCTAAGTTTTTCTGCTGCTCAAATCTTTTCACACACACCAAGGTAGTGTTGTCTCTGATGTAAGCAGCAGTACAGCCCATAAATCTTCAGGGCATTTGGATACAGGTTTTTGTTGTTTGTTTGTTTGTTTGTTTGTTTGTTTGTTTGTTTAGGACAAAGGGCAAGGAGTGAGCAGTATTTCCCCGAGGCCTGAACCATGTTAGTTCTGAAGGTTAATGTTTAGGGTTACAATGTCCCAGCACTCAACACTGGGTCCCATGTGACAGAGGTGACCATGTGTTCTTTTATTTATGTCTCTTTGTGATAAGTAGAGCTCTCTAAAGTGTGAGGCCAGGGAAGGATCCCTTTTGTCTGGTCTAAGCTCAGTACTGAGAAGAAAAAGAGGAATAAAGAGAGGGGAGGCAACAAGAGGAAAAAATAAAGGAAAACAAATGAAAAAGAATCTCAAGCTACCTCCCATACCCCCAAGAAATAAAGCCTCTGACCTAACAGCCTCAGTCAAAAATACCCCTGGGCTCCAGAGCACCCAATGAAAAATATTTAGCTCACCTATGTTAAAGAGCTTCTATAACAAATACATGTAAATATGTAACTGTACATATTTTAAGTAACTTACGTAAGATATAATTACATTATATAGAATTTAAATATATAAATCCTCTTCTTGTTTTTCTATAGCAAATGAGACTATTTTCCCAATTCCTTTTGCTTTACCCTTCTTAGAATCCCTCCACTGATAGGAGTTTGGGGGGTATAAGTGGAATCAACACACATCATATTTGGCATTACTAGTTCCTAGATTTAGGATTTCAGGGAATAGGAATTTTGGTAAATTTATAAATTCATATGGAATTGACCATTTGCTGAGGTCAGTTTTTTCAATTTATGAGAAAGACATTTCTAATACACATATACATAGTCATGAGGAACATAAACTTAAAGACCATTTCTTTAAGTTGATTAGTTTTTAAAAAAATGTATTTATTACATTTATTTATTCATTTGTTGCAAAGACCTGATGAAATCTTCATCAGGAACAGGATCTTGTCCTTGGACCAACTTTTGGGATCAAGTGGTGTGTCCAACCAGGTTGAGCCAATGAAGCTCTTGCAAGGTCTTTACTGAAAGGCACCACAGAGCAATGATACTGCTGGCATCCTTTTTTGTGTGAACAGGTTGGTGAGGAATTTACTAACCAAATTGATGAAAGTCTAGAAATCATTGAATATTATTCATTGCCTTGACTGCAAAACCTCCCTATGATGGTGGTCCTGAAACATCAAGCCATCAAGATGTTTTTGGCTTATTTGGACATTAAGCATAAGAAAATTATTAGTATACCCATCTAAATTGAACCAGGAACTAGGGAAGGAGAGAGAAAACAGATGTCACTGTGAGAAATATGACCAGGTGAACAAACTCACACACTCTAAGGGCCCAAATGACAGCTGGATGACAATCTCAGAGGAATGAGCACGGACTTTTTGCTCACCGTGAAAACTGAAAAGCTCACACAGTATTGACAAATGGCTTATAATCCCCTCTGTAAAGCATGCCTGGCACTGAACTACAGCATGTAGCCTCTCAACAGAATTGCCAGAGTGGCTGGCCACTGAGCTCCTGCTGCTCCTCTATAGAAGCTCAAAGACATAAGTCATACATACCTCTAGCTACAGGGCAAAGGCTCACTGTTCTCCTAAGATAATCAGGCTCTTGGTGCAACCCATGGCACTCCTTCCTCATGGAGGAAAAGGTAAGGCAGCTGATCATGAGCTATCAAGCCCGAGCTGGGTAGATTGAACACACCATTTACTGGTTATAGACTTTGAGCCAATCACTTCTCTTCCCTGAACCTCCATTTCTGTGCATTTAAGTTGGGCCGATGCCACCTACATAACTGTGTTACTGAGGGAATTAAATAAAATGTTGTAAATGCAGTAACCTACTCAGCAGATATTATTATCTCTTTTTAATGACATTATTTTTTTTGTACCTGAATATGAGCATCCCATAATCCTCCCAAATTTTCTACAGGCCCATCATCTCATAAAATGACTACCACCATCAAAAAATTAGAAGGAAAAAGAGAATGCCTGTCATATTAGAGGATGAGTTGTCACCAGCTAGCTATGGGCAGCCCTGATACTCTCTGGCACTCCAGCCAGCCCCAAATCCTAACTCAAGCATGAAGATCACTGCTACAGGAAGCATGCCTTTCAAGAAGCACATTCAGAGAGTGGCTATTCACTGGGCCCCTTTTTTTACTTCTGTCACTACTTGCCAGCTCATGACAGCTGAGCTGTCCTGTCAAATACACACTGCCTTCACACACATGAGAAAAATCAAACGGAAGCTCCCCCTTTATGGCAGGAACCAGATTCCTTCTATTTATAAGCAGCAGCCCAACAGGCAGGCTTTATTCTGTAACTTGCATTTCTCAGCAAGCTGCACCAGAATAGAGATGTGTTCATACTTTCCAGTCACCCAGATTGCCACTTGAAAAAGAGAGTGATAGACAAATATGGTGCAACCCGTTTATAACATTTTCCCATGTTTAACTTCCAAATTCGAGAGTCTTAAGCACAGTTGCCAAAAGCAATTTTTTTCTGAACGTAACATTTTTTTCTTGGTCTCTTAGTAAATGGTAACTGAATTTTTTCCCCCTACTGTTTCTTCTTAGAGGCCAAGAGTTTTTTACTCCCGGTCTGCAATACCCTGCCTGGGCTATCACCCAAATGGCTTTCACACCTAAAGTGAGAAAGAATTAAGTGCTTCTGCAATTGAAAAATGGATCTGTCTGCCTTGGATTCACAAAGCTCTCTTTACTGAACTATTGCTTTGAGACTCCAAAGCTAAGTGTATCAATGAGCCTACAATAGTGCCAAGAAGGTAAGTAGAAAATGAAGAAAATTCCATTTTTTTTCTCTGTTTGGAGTTCATTTAGGTGTATTCACCTAGTTTTTACCTCCAGATATATATATATATTTTTTTTGGGTGGGGAAGGGGGGGAGATTTCTCACAGCTGTTCTCTGGTTTTCCTACAAATGAGTCTAGTATAACTTCAAAAGTTGTCATCTTCATATCATTTCCACACAGTGACAGTCTAAAACTGTTTGCTGACCACATTTTTATAAGTTCTTTCATTAGAAGGAGACTCCACCTGTGCTTCTAATATGATATTGAATTTGTCTTAATGACAGGAAAAAAAACAATTAAACTGATCTTCGTCAATGATTATTCTCTTTGGAGGGCTAAACAAATCTCTTTATTTATCAATAGTATGTATTATCTTATAATCTGTGTATGTCTTTCTTTTACAGGCAAACTTGCCAAGGGGAAGAAATATTTGAACCATTTTGCCTTAAACCTCTTTACCTATTTCACTAAGCATTACTTACTGTCATACCCCTGTAATGGTAATGTTATAAATGCTAGCTTTGCTTAAAGTCAGCATTAGAGCTGTGGATGGTGGCCTAGCAAATCTTTTAAGAGTTTGTCAATTTGTAAAAAACTCTAGATTTCAGTTCTTTGTTACCATGTTTTCTTTTTTAAAATAAATTAACTGTAAATGTTCGGTCATCATTTTCTTTAAGTGTTTCCCCTTACATGACTTGTAAGTGAGCTTCATGATATTTTTCAAAAGCAATTTAAAAAATTCAGCAGAAATGAGTGAGGCCACAAAACAGTAAAAAAGTGTAGCTAAGATCTACGTTTGAGACTGAGAAAGGGACAGCCCTGAAAATCATAGAGTAGTCAGTTTAGTTTTCATTCCTGGAAAATACTCGAACAAATCATCAAAAAATCAATTTGCAAACACCCATACGATCACAGAATACTAGGTAATAATCAACATCGCTTTGTGAAGAAGTCTTGTCAGAACCATCTAATTTCCTTCTAAAACAGAGTGACAGGCCCGGTAGATCAGAGGGATGAAATAGCTGTAATGGAGCTTGAATTTTACAAAGCTCTTGATTCTGTCTTCCATGATACGCTCATCAACAGATTATTTCAGAAAAAAAACTGTTGTAAAGGTTTACTAAAAGGCACAGCTCTCGGTGTCTCAGCATCAAATTGAAGGGTAGGGTTTAGGTAGGGGCTATTTGGTGTGATATTTGGCCCAGGAATGAGCAACTCCTGGATAGTTTAATAGGCTCATCAGTCCCAAACACAGTCCTAGAACATGCTCAATCAACACTATTCAACAAAAGAATGATGTAGGTAGGATAGCAATTACATGGTGAATTAGCATGACTCTAAAATAAATGGGTAGGTAGAGACCAGCGTGTTAGAGGTGAAGAATATTTGCGCCTCCCCATGAAGAGCTAGCTCTCAAAGGGCACCTGGGACTATATTAGGTAAGGGATTTACATTGTTTGGGATATATTTAGTTGTAAATTATTGTGACGTGTTTTATAAATATGCAGAAATACTGGTATAACAATTATTTGGGGGGTGATCAAACTATATAAACTCAAACTTTATAAAATGTAAAATGAATTGTATATGAAATACTGGGTAAGTTAAAAATGTCCTATTCTTAAAACATCGTGGGATGAAAATTTTAAGTAAGATTAAGTGATATAAAGAGCCAGCACATAGGAGTCAGGGTTTAAAGACTGGCTTGGCCACTTGTTAGCTTTACAACTTTGGGTAAGTTATTTAACCTTTCTCAGCCTTTCATGTTCCTGTATGTAAAATGGGCCTCCTAAATCTTATAGAGTTGAAATCGGAAATGATATTTTATTATATCATACATACTCATATATACAATGTATTTAGGTATATAGCTACATTCCTAGAGTTAGGCATTCTGTAGGCATGTGATAAATATTAGTTCCTCACTTCCATTCACATGCAGGAAGATCCACCTCAAGAAAATAACATAACAGATTCAGTAACACACCACCAACTTCCTATCTTCTGCCATCAATCTGAAGTCTTCAATGGTTGTTTAATGTTTACCCCATGTTTCTCATCCCGCATCCCTAGTTTCCATATTCTAGACACCATACTCTCTCTAGTATTTGGCTTATAACATGGAAAACAAATTTTCTGGTGGATATCTGAGGCATCTGCCCAGATGTTATACTCCTACTCCTTCTCCAACGGTACACAGTCATGACAGAAACTGCTGTGTTTTCTCATATCCTCGCCATCTTGGTCACAACCAATCCACCTGAATTGGGTGCTTTAGTCAATATCAGACAATTATCACCATCACAACTGACTATTCATGGGTGAGCTTCTGATCCAGACTGGGCCTTCGGAGTCTTTCCATAGAATTGTTTTTAAACTGGAACTCAGAGAGTTTGAGATTAGGCAGCCTCTCCTTTATTAATAATCTCCATCGGACCAATGGAGATGTTTCCCACCCTGAGGAAAAGCCAGTCTGTCCTAAAAATAAAACAGTGCTCAGAGAACAGCAGATAAGAATGATGGGACGAGACCTGGCAACATTCAAACCCTGGTTCCGTTTATTTCTGAGACTCAGCTACATCTATGCCCTTCTGTAAATCAGCTCTTCAAACTTTTGGATTCTCTTAGCCAATCAACTCTCTGTTTTTGCTTTTGCCTTTGCAGGTTGGGTTTCTGTTATTTGTAACCAGATATTAAAACAACAACAACAACAACAACAAAACAATAACAAAAACACTGCAATTAAAATCCTTTAAAAAAAATCTTTGATTATACTCTCAGATATTTATTTACTTAGAGTAAAATCATAGAAATTGTATTTTTGAGTCAAAGTTTATGTACATTAAGATGATTGAAGCACATCATTTTAATAATTTCATTTTTTGTCTGCAGTATATAAGAATGTTACCAAGCTCCCCTAACATAGTATTAAAAACTTTGTTTTTGTCAGTTTAATAGGTGAAAAATGCTATCTTTAATTTTTATTCAGTTACAAATTCTAATATTTACTTCTCATCTTTGCTGAACAGCCCGCTTGTGTCATTTGCCCAATTCTCTCTTGGTCCATTTTCTAATTGATTTGTAAAAGCTATTTACATATAAAAATATTAAAAATTTGCCTGTAATATATGTTACAAATATTTTATACTATTTTTTTTTATTTGCATGGTTGCTTGGGCTCTTCTCCATAAGAGTGAACCTGAAAGTTAAGAAAGAACTACAATCCTCATTCCTTCTTTTTGAGAAATAGTACTATAATTGCTCAGGGAATTCTCCAAAGCAACAATACTCATCAATTCTTAATCATCATTAAATTATTCAAGTATTATCAGAATATAATCTACACTTTAACATTTTTTAACCACTTAAAACCTCCAAATTTCATTCAATTTTCCCCTTTCCCAGGGCAAAATACTGCAGCTGACTTCTAAGAGATGATTTTTTTTTTTTTTTTTTTACATGAAGGAAACACTCAAGTACTATCAGGAGGCTCTGTCTAATCTTGACACCTTTTCATCTGGACAACCTTCTTTCTTCTTCTAGCAGGTCATTTATCTTGGTTCTCTTTTTTCCACTGTAACTAAAGAAAGTCTTCTTTGGATAGTTTACTCCTTAGATCTAATTAAGCAATAAAATCCCAAGAAGTTACAGTTATAGGAAGGGTTATTAAGCTTACAGAGAATAATAAATAGATATGGCTATAAATGAACAACTAACCCTGAAAATCATTATTGGTTTAATAATAATTTGGAGGGGGATCAGAAATAAAAGGTGATGCAAAGAGAACTGAATAATGGAACTGAATTAACATGGAGGAAAAACATCAACAAGGGACAAGATACAGATAGCCTAAATACTAGATATTTACTGGTATATAACTAATTACTCCAAAACAGTTTAAAGAGGCAAATATTTATTATCTCACAGTTTCTATGGGTCAGAAATTCAGGAGCAGCTTAGCCAAGTGGTTATGGTTCAGCATTTCTCATGAATCTGTAAATAACATGAGACCTGGGGCTAGAAGATCTGCTTCTAAGTTTACCCACATGGGGGTTGGCCAAAGGCCTGAGCTGCCCATCACATGGGCCTCTCAATTGGGTGCTCACCACATGGCAGCTGGCAGACTGAGTGATCCAAGAGGGAGAGAGAAAAAGACAGAAGCCACAATATCTTTCATAATCTATTATTACCTAATATGCCATTACTTCTGCACATTCTATCAGTTACACAGATCAATTCTGATACAATGGGGCAGGGAGACTACACACAGGTGTGAATTCTAGAAGGCAGGATCATTGGGGGCCATCTCAGAGGCTGGTGACTAAAGCCTGTGTCCAACTTGTTTCAGCTCTATTTCCTCATAGTTCTGCCTATCTTAATTGTGAGGATTCTGTCCAAACCTCTCTTCCCCTCATACTGCACACATTCCTTACACCCTCTCCTCTATCCCCATGGATTCTATTACAATGTGAATACTGAGGACTATCTCCTCAGCCTAGATATCTCTCTTGGTTCCAACTAGTATTTTCACTTTCCTATCAGCCCTCTCCATGTGTTATGTCTAATACTAAGTGCCACTCCCCTCTGCTCACTTCAAACCTCCTCCTTCTGTCTCAGAGGATACCACCATCCATGTAGTTGCCCAAGCCAGGGACCTGGGCCTAGCACTTAACTCCTCTCCCATCCCCCTCCACATGGATGGGGCCACTTCTTTGGTTGGCCCTGCTCTACCTCCTTCCACTTTCCGCTAACAAAGCATACCAACCTTGGCTGCATGGGGGTTCGGAGTGGGGCCTAAGCTGGCCCATTCATGTTGTCTCTCCTGAGACTTCAAATTCTGAGTGAATATATCTGAGAGATGGGAAATAAATAGCACCAGCAAATTTTATGGCAGCACTGGAAAAAACATGGCCCTTGGGCTTTTGGAGATTCTGAAGAGACAAAGCTCTCTGTTTCCTGCATCCCAAGCCTGCTTGTTCAGCTTGCCCTGTGATCCTGTGACTTATCCCCACAGCCTTCCAAGAGATCCTCTTTTTTTTCCCCTCAAATTCTTTGTAGTCTCCATGTTTTCTGTCACCTTTGGGCATTTGTGCTTGATTCATCTGCACTGACTTTTCTCCCATATTTATAAATTTCTTATCTGACCAATCCCTACACAGTCTTTAGGTTTTGGCTTAGACGTCACTTTTGGAAGAAGCCTATCCTGATCCTACCTTCCAGAAATTACCATCTCTGTTCTACGCATTTCTGTATCTTCAGTGACTAGCTCAGTTTCTTAAGATTATGGGTCTTGGAAAACATTGGAATTAAAACTGAATTCTCCTTTCCTTTTAGAAATTTTCTTTCATCTCGGTAAAAAGGTTGTGCAAATTCTTCTTAACACAGTTGTCAACCTTGATTATCGCCACATGACAACTTCTATATGTGTAAGTTAGTCAAACAATAGTCTGGAAAGAAAATATCTGTTGAAATGATGTCTTACCTAACAATATGAGGAGAATTGGGTGAATCAGAGGAAGAGCTAACATGTGTACAATCATTACCGCCAAAGAGATGGTGAAGTGAGAGAGGTGTCAGTGTTCAATTCTGGACACAGAGATACTTCCCTGGACTGTTGGAGATTTCATGACTTTTCAAGGACCACAGATGAACGGAATTATAGTTTTGCAACATCCCTAAAATATGAGCCTTAAAACACTTAAAACACTCATAGCTGCTCAATTCTCCTCTAGGGACCCAATTACGCACTTGTCTAAAGAGCTATGCATTCCTGCACTGGCGCTGGCAGACGCTGTATTTCACAGAAAGCATTTCAGATAGTAACTTAACTGGTTCAAGTTCTATGATGAGATCTTAATTAAAATTCTACAAAGTCATCTCTCTGAATTCTCTAAGAGTTCCTTTCTTGGCGGTAGAGAGAGCTGACCTTTTTAAATACAGGTATGTGATATTAAGCACACAGAGTACATAATCAAACTGTCCCTGTACTAGAGCAATAGATCAAAATGGCTTTGTGGACCCAAAATAGAGGCTCCCAGGATTTCAAGTAATCTGTGTTCATTGCCTTGCAGGTCAGTCTATCCTGTAAGTGGGGCCTTCTGTTACCTCAGTGCAATTTTAACATGACTGAAAATAATTCTGTTTTAACCACCATTGCTGGGCCTTTACAAGCTCGTGAATCAAAACACACACTAGTAATCAAAGAAAATCTTCCCGTGTGACCCATCTCTCAAACAAGACTATTGTTCATACTACAAAGTGCCTTCCTCCCCCAAAAAGGAAACAAGGCCAAAACAAAACACAGCATTTTATTAAAAGAGTAATACAAAGTTAAAAAAACAGTTAACCACATTTAAAGGTTTAGAAGAGAGGAAAAAAAAAAAACAAAACCACACACACACATGGATTGAGACACTGCCAATCAGAAATTGAAAGATAGTTTTGGTGCCACATGTTTTTTTGCTGACACATTTGTTACCATTAAAGTATACTGCTTTTAACAATGCTTCTAGTCTGACGATTAGACTAACAGTCACATAGAAAATACCACCACCAAGAAGCAAGTTTCTTAGAGCTGCTGACGCTGTAGTAAAGCCCAGGCCCAACTTTTTTTTTTTCTTTTTAAAGAAAAAGTATGAAATTTTGCTTGGGCATAATAAAAGAGTAATTTTCAGTAAATGATTTGAAGAAGGGATGCAGAGAGCCCATAGAAATAGCATATGGGAATGAGAACAACACAAAGAAGGAACCAAAGGAACATTCTGGAAACCTTGTTCCAGTCACTGCCCTGCTGACAGGGGAAGAGGTGAAGGACACTGGCTCTGGGTATCAGACAGAGCAAACTCTACTTGTCATTCAATTCACCTGAGCTCTGTGGATCCCATTGCTCATGTGTAAAATGGGGATAACAGATGTCCACAAATCCCTTATTTTCAATTCAAAGATAGAAAATTTGAAAAATACCAGTTTTGTCATGACGCATTTGGAACAAAACTGACCTGAACTGAGCTACAGATGTTTATAGTCATCACTTAGTTTGAACGTTCATGTTTTGACCCAGAAATATTAAAGAGCTTGATTTTGGAGTGCTATTGGGTGGAATATAGTCATAAAACACTTAGAAATAGATTTCACCAAGGAGGTGAAAGATCTCTACACTGACGACTATAAGACATTGATGAAAGAAATTGAAAAGGACACAAATAAATGGAAAGATATCTCATGTTTGTGGATCAGAGAAACAGTGTTAAAATGTCTATATTACCCAAAGCTATCTGTAGATTCAGTGCAATTTCTATCAAAATTCCAATGGCATTTTTCACAGAAATAAAAAGCAAATGATAAAATTCATATGAAACCACAAAAACCCTTGAATAGCCAAAGCAATTGAAAAAAAAAAAAAACAAAGCTGGAGGCATCAAACTTCGTGATCTAAACTATATTATAAAGCTATAGTAATCAAAACAGTATAGTACTGGCATAAAAAGAGACACAGATTAATGCAACAGAATTAAGAGCCAAGAAATAAATCCATGCCTATATAGACAATATTTGACAATGGGCAATGAGGAAAAGATAGTCATTCCCATAAATGGTGTTAGGAAAACTGGCTATTCACAGGCAAAGAATAATATTGGACTCCTACCTTACATCACTTGCAAAAATTAACTCGAAATGAATTAAAGATTTAAATGTAAGACTTGAAAACATAAAACTCCAAGGAGAAAACAGAGAAAAAGTTCCTCGACATTGGTCTTGGCAATGACTTTTTGGATATGACACCAAAAGTATAAGTAAGAAAATAAAGAATAAACAAGTGGGACTATATCAAACTAAAAAGTGTCTGCATAGCAAAAGAAATAATCACTAAATGAAGAAGCAACATGTGAAACTATTTGCAAACCATATATGAGATAAAAGGTTACTATCCTAAATATATAAGAAAATCATATAATAACAAATAATCTAATTTAAAAATGGGTAAAAAGGACCTAAATAAATATTTTCCTAAAGAACACCTACAGATGGCCAACAGGTACATGAAAAGATGTCAACATCACTAATCATCAGGGATATGCAAATCAAAGCCACAATGAGATACCATCTCACACCTGTTAGAATGGCTATTATCCAAAAGAGAGAAATGTTGGTGAGAACGGGGAGAAAAGGGAACCAATGTGTACCGTTGGTGGGAACATAAATTTGTGCAACCACTATGGAAAAGAGTATGAAAGTTCTTCAAAATACTAAAAATAAAACTACCATATGATCCAGAATCCCACTTCTGGGTATAAATCCAAAGGAGACAGAATCACTCTTGAAGAGATATCTGCCCTCCAATATTCACTGCAGCATTGTTTACAACAGTCGAGAAATGGAAACAACCTAAGTGTCCATGGAGAGATGAACAGATAAAAAAGTGATACATATACACACATATATACAACAATGAAATATTATTCAGCCATGAGGAAGAAGGAAATTATGTCATTTATGACAACATGGGTAGACCTGGAAGGCATTATGCTAAGTGAAATAAGTCAGACAAAGAAAGACAAATATACATGGTCTCACTTAACTGTGTAATCTAAAAAAAGCCAAACCCACAGAAACAGTGTAGAATAGTGGTTGCCAGGGACAAGGGGTAGGGTGGTGATAGTGGAGTACAAACTTCCAGTTATAAGATGAACAAGTTCTGGGGGATCTAACATACAGCATGATGACTATAGGTAACAATACTGTATTACATACTTGGAAGTTGCTATGAAAAGTAAATCTTAACTGTTTTTACTATACACACACACATACACACAGCTTGTAATTATGTGAGGCAATGGATGTGTTAACTAACCTCATTGTGGCAATCTTTCACAGTATATGTGTATCGTCATACTATACCTTCAATTTACATGTTATGTCATATTTCAATAAAGCTGGGGAAAAAAGATAAACCTTTATCAACTTGAGCAACACCAACTTGCCATATCTTATGTGCCCCTGCAGGTCTGTGGTCAGGTTACAAGTGTATGTGACTTTTATAAACCTAATGGCATGTAATAGGAAAAAGACATCGTACCACTGTTCTCTGTAATTGATGCAAAAGAAAATCTTTGGCAAGACACATTGAAACAAGTACAAAATTCCATGAGATGGAAATGCCGTCTTCCTAGTCTGAAGGAGCTGAACTCGAGTCTGTCTGGCACTCCTGGCTCACAGCACGCCTGGAGGAGAACGTCTGCAAGGTCCAGACCAACCTCCTCAGACAGAGCCACCCAAGTGAAAGCAAGTCCTTCCCCCTCAGACACTGGAGCTAAATCCTTCACTTTTAGTCAGCTTGAGTCACGGATAAAATTCTCATTAGGGGCACTTTATGCTTTGTTTTACACCACTGCTCAGGAACCAGTGTCTGTGAACCAAGGCCTTTGGCCTCAGAGTAATCTTCACAACCATCTCATGCCTGGGAGGCTGCTCTTGTTTTCACCAAAACTCTTGAGGCTTAAAGGCATGCCTGCAGCGGAGTCTGGAAACCCTGAGTCTCCAGGCTCAGTCGTAAAACTTGAAATCACATTTCATTAACACCGATTACTTGGAGGAAAAATTAAAGAAGTTATAAAAATCTGAAAGATTTAAGAACAAAGTTTAACATGATTTCTTGAATGAATCCAGAAACAAAGCCTTGTTTTCATTTGTCTGGGAACTGCTAACAGGCTTCAGGGGGTTGCTTTGTTCTCAGCAGCACCAGGCTTCTCCTTATGGGATCATGATGCCAAAACTTGGCCTAATAGACTTTGAAGCAAAGAGCATTTTAGATAAACTCTTTTGGGACAAATATATATTCAACTAAAGTTCTTCAGTTAACAAGTTGTCCTATAAGGAAAACTGCTCTGCTTGATGCACGGTGGTTCGGGGTTCTCATTCTATCCTCATGATGGTTCCTGTCAGTGTCTCTTCCTGTCCCTGTGATGCTGATCTGTTTTCTTTGCTGGAGCCCTCGTGATCACAAGGCCTGCAGCGTTCTATCTTTGACTTAGTTCCTACCGATTCATTCTGCTACTTCCCTACTTGCAGTGAGAACAAAAATCTCTAGCTCGACTCATACTTTCTGCCACATGACACACAAATTACCAGGGCACCACCTATGGTAGCTTTTAGTAGAGCCTGCAGAGTATCTAGTAAAGACTGGGAAATGGCCAACTGCTGCTTGGGTTTGGGAAGAAAAGCTGGGCCACTAAAAACCATTTGGGCATTTGGACTCCACCAAGAGTCCAAAAATTTACTGCCTGAATTCTCAAAACCCAAATACCTCACATGTATCTTCTAGTGTGTGTGCATATGTTTATTTTGCTGGGTCCAACTCAAATAAAGCATGACATTTATGTGAGTTTAACTCTTCTTCCAAAATAACATAAAACTTGTTAGTTCTGGATGTTCTCATTAAGCCACGATGTGAAGTTAACGGGTGAGGCTCCCCGCTTTAGGTAGTAAGATGCCCTGGGTCACCAGGGCCTCCAGGGCTATGCCTGGGGCAGGCTGCTCAGCCACCAGTGGGTTTCTGCCTTGTACGTGCCACACTTTGTCTTGGGGCTCAAAAGTCAATTTGTCATGGATTTAAGGAGTCCCCAAGAAGCTATGTACTGCAAAAATTTCAAGCTAGTTAACTTGCATGAAACTGAGGAGCAATGACCAGGGAGCTGGAAGGGTCTGGAACACTCCTTTTCTGTTTTTCTTCTAATCTGCCATGCTGGGCAGCTGGCAGAGAATTGTGACCTAGTTTGGAGCCTTGAGGTTCAGGTCTGTTTGTCCTCCTTAGGAGGACAAGGAGTTTGGGTAAATCACTTTTTTCATCCTGTTTTTTTTGTGCATGCTTGTGTAAATTCAGTATTCTGGCATCCAGCATATCCAGGCCTGCTGTGAGATCAAATGGGACTTTTGTGAAAACACTTGGGCTCATAGTTTTCCTTTGGACCATGGGCAGCCCAGTGGGAATTCTTCCCTGCAGGCAGAATACCTAAGGTCCCAGCTGAGAATTTCCTTCCCTGGGGGAGGTAAACTAGAGACCAGTGTCCCTCCCTCCCCCTCCACCCCCCAACTAATTCTATTTGGGATCAAAAGAGTCTGTTGCTTTCTGCCAAAAGCCCAAAGCAAAATAAAATAAAATGTTAACAGCGGCTTACAACAAGAGTTAGTTTCTACCATTATGATAGCATGGCTGTTACAATGTTCTAATACATGAGAAGTTTTCTACGTGCCCGGGTTACCAAAAATAAGCTGTTTTCATTGTCATTTCTGAATGGAAGTGTGAACTGATAGGCAAATAAATGCAATTAGCTCAAAAGAACAGGATGGCTATTAGCCTCTTATGCCTCAGTGAGAAACTGAGGGGCGGTAGACCCCAGAGCTCCTTGTTGAATGCCACTCTACAAGTTGTCCAGGAGCTGGGTGGCTACAGAAATGAGCACCCAAGGATGTCAATTTTTTTGTACCAACATCTTCAGAATTTTGTTAATTGCTTACTTAATGCTGGGCAAGGAATTCCAGTACAGATTTCCTTATAACTGCCAAAAATGTCAGTTGACAAATACCCTCTGTTGGACATCTTGTTTCTGTGTTATACAATGCCAGTGCAATAATGTCCAGATTGAAGATACAAAAAGTGGCTGAGTTGACAGCTGAGGGCATCACTGATGACCTCGCTCCTCATAGTCTCCCACATGCACTGCTCCTCTGTCCAGAATGCTGCCCTTTGACTGTGGGATGTCAATTTCCCCTACTCTTGGCTGCAGAGTCTCAGAATTTCAACGATACGTGAGATGGTTTGAAACTGTTTCTGAATATCCCATGGCTGTGAAATTCCAACCCCCAGTAGGTGTTACAGGACTGCAGTTATCAAGTTTCAGCATACACTATTCCAGGACAAGGCTGATCTTTTGTAGCTCACTGGCCAAGAAGCCACCTTGCTAAGTAGTGGTCCAAAAGTGAGGTGGGTATCTGTAGAAACTTGGAGATCTTGGAGAATGTTACTTTCTACTTGACCTGCTGGTCTTCAGAAGGTCTTGATGGCTTTTTTTTTTTTTTTTTTTTTTTTTTGTCCTAGCTCTTGGTAGTTTTACATGTCAGTCTTCAGGTTCTGTACCACCTGTTCATTGCAACTAAAACTTCTCTGGTTCAGGGCGATTCCTGTGTTTGTCGTTCTTCAGACTCTGCAAGACAGAGTAAAAGCTACAGTAAACCAAGTTATAATTACGACATCGACAACATAAAGCAGCTCTGTGCAGATCAATCCAGGCCTGAGATTTGTATCAAAGACATAAAAATCTAATCTGATAAAACCTTGACAGTAAAAGGAAATAGATGCCTATTTAAAAAGGTAGGTGTATTCATGCATTCATTTTAATCCAGTACAATAGATGTTTTGGATCTCTCTCTAGAGAAAACTAATGGGCATCACAGACTTGACCTATAAGACACCAAATGGACATTTTAAGTTCTTGAAGCAGGTGCTTTCTCCTCCTTGAAGTATAAATGCAGTATGCAAGTGTCATATTGTTTGTGCCAAAGTGATGATTATTTCACTTCGAATCTCTATCACTTTTAAAGTTGTTTTTATAAGGATACACAGAAATTGAGCTAAAAATGCTTTAAAAATGCTATCATCTGACGTAGCAGCTCTCATAGTACTTACATCTGAAGTGCTGCTCCAGCACTACTGGTGAACACTGCTGAACTCTTGGCATGTAAAGAGTCAATACCTCTTAACAGCTGATCACTGAGCACACTCTAGGCCACTGTGGGGCTCCCAACCCCCAGCCTTCTACCCAGTGAAGTCTCAAAATGTCAGGTTTTTGAGTCCTAAGAATTTAGAAGCCTTTAAGATCCTCCTTATACTGAATCTTCACACCCAACCAGTAGCAGCCCAAGAGGCCTTGTATATTCAAAGACTTCAGTGCATTATGTTGGAAATGTTTTCCAAACCCAAAAGGCTGGAAATGGTTATGTGTGGGCTAACTATAAAGCAGCGTTGGTCCCAGAGAACCTACTCTGATGATGGAAATGTTCTATAAATTTGTGTTTTCCAATACGGTAGCCAACAGTCACATGTGACTACTGAACACTTGAAATGCCACACTAACTAGTGTGACTGATAAACTGAATTTTTAACTTTATTTTTAATTTCTTGCTCTTTATTTTTAATTATTATTATTTTTTTTAATGGTAACATTGGTTAATGAAATCTGGTAAGTTTCAGCTGTACATTTTAACACAAAGACACATATATATTTACATTGTGTTCACCTCCCATAATTAGATTTCTTTCTGTCACTAAGAATTTTTAATTTTAATAAACAGGCACAAACAGCCATTGGTAAATATATTGAACAGCACAGTTCTAAAGCACCAAGGTTTTGAGTAACATGACAACTTTTAACTTTTTGATAGTGTTTTAAACCAAAGAGGCACTTGGAAAAGATTTGGTAGCAACCTACCGCTCTTCCTTCCAGCTCTTCTCAAGTAAAAGTAAAAATAAAAACAAAACTAAAACAGTAACAATAAAAAACCCACATTAAACACTAATCCCTCTTGAATAAAACTAGTACTTTTTAATAGCTGGGAGTGGCATAATCCAAGATAAAAAGAAACTAAGGCCAGCAAAACAAAGAATTAGAAATAAGCATACTAGAAGTTATTTATGTTTAATGCTTAAAAGTCTGAATGCACAAACAATCTACCATTATAGAAGTACTTGTGGTCAATACAATGCATTAGAACTATGTACAATGCACAGTTTAGTATCAAAATCTTTCTACACTGTAGAGTTTTACGAAACTGTTAATGACATCAAACACTAAGCACTTAAGACACCATTTTTTTTCTGCTACCACATTAGGAACGTCAATGGACAGTCCATTTCAACTTGCAGCATCCATCCATTTCTAGTATGAAATTAAGTAATTTTCTACTTATACAATAAAGTTTATCTACACGGTTCTCTTGATTTTGATCCATAGCAGCAAAGGCACTGTACATCAGCAGATCCACAGACTTAAAAGATTTTTAAAGCATTCAAACAAAAAATAATAATAAAAAAGGAGTCACATATCATAGTTTAACAGCAACAACAACAACATAAAAGATAACACAATGTTTCTGGCACAATGGCACAGCCTGTGTCCATTTCGGGGACGTCCAACTAAGACATGGAAAGAACCGGAGGTAAAGAAAGCAAGTCCTCATCTCAGGTGGGAGTCCGTTCTTCCTGGTTTTCAGAGGGAGGTCCTTGCAAATACTCCTCTGCTGTCCTTGCTTTGTGAAAGACTTGACTTGCACAGCGGGAGGAATCTGCGCAGTCTCCAGAGAACATGCCAAAAAATAGCCCATCATCTCTCCTAATGACAAAACCGCCCAAAGATAAACATCTCCCTTTGCAAAGAAACATGGAAAAAATATCCAGAAGGGATTAAGTTCTCTCTGAGGCCAAATTTAATTTGTTCATCTGTCTATGCTATGATAAAAAAAGGAATTAAAAACATATTACAAAGACACTTGTCAACAAGTCAAAAAAAGAAAAAAATTCCAATTACTTTTACCAAATACAATCTAAAGCTATAGATATATTGGTTAAAGTTTTCCAAATAGACTCAAATGAATATGACGTGGCCTGTCATGTTCTACTTGTTCAAACTCCTGAACATCTTGAAAATAAGTAGAAAACAAAACAAAAAACAAAATTCCAACAACACAGCAACATATTGCTTCCATATGTAATTATACATTTCACATCTCTATACAGTCATTAGTCTACATTTAGCGACATTTTTAATCAATTATTTTAAACCTTCCTTTCCCCTCCTTTGCCAAAAAAAGGGGGGAGGGGTATCAAATACAACGCATCTTCATTATCAATGCAGGAGCAGACAGCTTTATTTAGTCAGTCATTGTTAGAAAGCCTTCTTTAAACAAAATAAATATATTACAGATATAATACATAATTAAAGATTCCGTTCACTGTTAAGGATGGTTATTCCATGTTCTTCCAAGTAGATAGCTGAAGATTTGGTATCACAGGTTCTTAATGAGAATTCACAATTCAACAGCAAGGAGGAAGTAGGGGGAAGGAAAGGGAGTAAGCGCCACAACTGCAATGAGTATTAGAAATCGTTGGTTTTAGATGCGGGGCGGGGTGGGGGGAGGATGACAGAACAAAGTGCTACAAGGGGGAGTCCAGTTCGCATGAAGATTTGTCCTTAATAAATAACTTCATAAACCGTGGCCTTCTTATCCCCAGAGCCAGTGACAATATATTTGTCATCCACAGAGATGTCACAGCTAAGCACCGATGAGGATTCTTTGGACTAGGAAACAAACATATAAACAAAAATGTTAAATACTGAAAGAGAAACCCATGAACACTGAGAGGCAGGACTGGAGGACTTGGGGCAAAAAGAAGCGATAATATACTCCGTCGATCAAACAGGCCCAAGAGAGAAAAGGTAGTCATGCTGTTTCCTTAGTGGCTGAGCCAGATGCCCTCCTAGAGACATTTCACCACATGAGTCTACAGGCTCTTGCACCAGGAACATCAGGTGCCAGGCAAGTTAGTGGTGCAAACACCTCTGCTGAGGAAGCGAGGCCCTATTTCATTCAAACCTATTCTCTAGACAGTTAAGAGCCAAGCATTTTTAGTATGAAAAACCTTAAACTTTACTCAGATGGCTTGGATTTAGGGGGAGCTGCGAGACACTAGACGCATCACGTACCCTGTTTGAGCCTCAGTTTCCTTACAAAGGCAAACAGGGAGAGATATCTTACCCGTCTGCCCCTTCTGGAGAGTTGCCGCAATGTTTAAGAGAAGTTAATACATAGGCAAGAGGACTGAACACACTACGTTTTTTGATAGGAAATGTAAAATATTTCTAAAGTAAAGCGTAATTTCCCCCCTTGTAAACAAAGAACACAAATTTGCAAGTATGGAGGGATTCAATAGTTAGAGAAAAAAATGTACCATACTTCAAGTTCTAGATATCTCGTTCAACTGCACTAACTACAAAGGGTTCACTGTTAACTTTTAACTGAACTATGCTAACAA
Source organism: Eidolon dupreanum (assembly GCA_028627145.1). Classification (NCBI taxonomy): domain Eukaryota; kingdom Metazoa; phylum Chordata; class Mammalia; order Chiroptera; family Pteropodidae; genus Eidolon; species Eidolon dupreanum. Next base: position 128,115,029 of record CM053509.1, on the reverse strand, counting down.
TCAAAAAACCCACAGGTTTTTAACCAGGACTTTGAAAACTTAAAAAGTAAATGACATGCAGCTGCTAACCTACTATCAGCATTTCTCAAACTTTATTGATTGCAATCTGAATGTAGTTTACTTCATGACCCAGTATACACGTAAGATATAATCCCTAAACCGAATACAAAAGATGCACTCAAATATTTTTTTTAAAAAAAGTCCAGTTGGGACCATCTAAAGGTTGTGAACCATAATACAGCAAGAATCAGTGATTTTTGTTCTATTTATCTTGTGTAGTATTTTCACTCAAAAATATGTATTTTTTGGATTCAACTGAATTATAATCACCTCTATGATGACTTAATCTCACTTGATCAAGAAAACTGCAAATCTTACACTATTTCTAAAAAAAGAACATCTAAAAAAGAACTTCCTAAATATAGAAGATTAAAACAAGAAGTCTTTTTTAACTTGCCTATGAAATTCTCACATAGCCAGTAAGAGACGGAGGAGATTGTGTGTGTATGTCTACAATTTGGTACTCCCACAAATAACTGCACAAACTACAAAGTACTATTGAATCAACAGAAGAATAATAAAAGCTTATAAAATTAATCAAGATTTATTGACCATTTCCATAACACTCTACACTCTTCTTAGGCAAAAAAAAAAAAAAAAAAAATCAAAGAAATAACACTACTAAGAGTATTCAGTAAAATGCTTAAATTTTAAACAAAAATTTTAAAAAGAATCACACACACACATACACACACACACACACACAAATCACAGAGACATAAAACCTCTACCTCAGCATATAAAAAACGATTGAGGCATACAGAGCTGGTTGCACAGCATCTTGGCTCTGGGCTCTGTAAGAACTGGAGATGATCCCCAGCTCCACGGCTTGTGGCTGTAACATAGCCTCCCTCAGGCAGTTTTCTACTCTATGTAATGCAAATAATACTAGCTCCTACCTCCTAGGATACTAACTTGCTTTATTAATCTGAGAGAATGCATGGAGAATTTGGTTAAACGAACACCATGCAGTGAACACAAGATAAGCAAAGGCTGAGTGTTACCTGGAATATACTGGCCCCATAAGGTGTTCTCCAGGCATTCAGAAGGTTGTCCTTTCCAGTGCTTACAAACCATTTGCCTACAGGAAAGGGGTTTTGAAAAAAGCAATGTTTGAGTTACTTTGTCAGATAGCCAAGATTTGCTTTACAGAACATCAAGCTATTTATTCACAGAAAACTCACCTAATTGCAACAAACAAGAGTTTCTTTTCACTGGAAAAATAAAGCCCACTCCTTCTACATTTACTGAGTCATTTATAATTATGACAAGGACAAAGTGTCTTAATGCCAAAACAATTACATGGCATTAGAGAAGTAGGTATGTATAAGGAAGTAATATAATTTTGAAGAGGGGCATGTTAATGAGCTAAAAGATGTGATTTAAAATGAATCAGCAGGAAGGAGGACAGGAGGAATGACTCTGGTTGACAGACAATGGACAAGAGGGCTTGCTTACCACAATGGGCAAATTTGAGTGACAGCACACAGCTTTCATGAAGATGAAGCTGGTATTTGTCTGGTTTGGTGACATGCAGCACTTCCACATTACTGTTCTCCATCCCCACTGCGAGCCACTCTCCCGTTGGGCAATACCCCAGAGAAAAGATCTAGAATTAAAACATGTGATAGTAGTGATGGTGGCTACAGAGGATACTCTTTCTTTAACTAGGAGGTACTGTTTCTTCTGGGATACTACTTAACTAATCAAGGAAATCAAGATAATTTGACTTGTTCAGGAAGGTATCAACGCCAAATAGGTGATCCCAAAGTAATGAGACAGATCTCCACAATACAATTTACTAATCAATTATGTAAAATTCAAATATATAGAGTAACACACTTTAAAATAAAAACCAGCTAAAATTTAAATGAGATCTTTTAATCCTTTAATATATATTGTTGTATCTTGACAGAAAACAATGAAATTTTCAGCTACCTAATCCAGAGTTAAAAGTGACTTTGTCACATGGAAAAGTAATTGCCCCTTAAGTATATAATATATTTCAAAAAATCATGTCTTCTGAAATGTCACAGGCACAAGAACACACCTGTGAGGTGAAGTCGTGCTGCTGCAGCTGCCGCCCTTCACGCAGGTCCCAGGATCTGACCGTGTTGTCCAAGCCACCTGTCCAGAGCTTGGTGCCATCATTGGAAATGTCAATACAGCTGGCCCCGTCTGTGTGGCCCTGGAATTGTCTGAAAATGTCAAAATGGAGGGAAAACCCTTGAAGTTAGTTTTTAGGTGAACTCACTTTAGAATTCCTCAGCAATTAATTTAGTTGCAGGCCATATTTGTAGATTTTATTTTGGTTTATTATGTTTTTTTTTTTAATTATTCAAAGTAATAACAAAGCATATATGTAGAGAGATTAAAATTTAATTAAGATGCTGAATTTCCTGCACATTTTGTTTATCTGTGAACACTTAGGAAGTACTTGAAATTACTCTTACACTAAAACAATATAATTGATGGGAAAAAAAATCTTCAACTGAAATAAGACACATAGCAACGTGTATGTTAACTAATCAAAGATGTATTCTGAGACCTATTCAATCACTGTGATATGAAGAAAGAAGAGAATTTAAGAGGAAGCAAGGAGTATTTCCCTTCTACAAAGCTTTGGGGCTGCGTGCAGGGAGGAGAACAAATTCTTCCAGTGAGCAACAATGCAACTGCAGGCGGCTCTGCAAGACCAAGACGCAATGATCTCAAGTAAGACACACAGAAAGAAACAGGGTAACTCAGGTGTCCCAGGAGTTGGTAAACTACAGAAAAGACATTGGGGGTAAGAAGTGATGGTAGTAGTTCCTCATAACAACCTTACTGAAGTGATGACTATTTTGTCTTTGGAATCATACACAGTCCTGTAAATTATCTTACTGACAGACAGGACAGTAGTAGAAGCCTCTTCTCCTTGCACACCTCCCCCAACTTGTAGCTACGCTTAATTAAAACCTTCTCACACCTTCTAGCAGATCATAGCTCTTGCTCACTGCTCTCTCAGTTGCTAATATCTGGAGACTTATTTCAGAACTTTACCTATCAACACCAATCCTATATAATCTCATTTCTAAACAGGTATTTTAGTTATGTTTATCCATCCTTAAAGGTGGGACTACAGATAATCCGGACCTTTTCAGGGTGAAGAGAACAAAACACAACACCTTGGGGGCACACGGTAGATGCTCAATAACCATTTGTTGAGGGAAGGAAATTGTCAGATACATATGGCACCAAGAATAACTCCATACACTCTAAATCCTCTCAATGAGTGTCTATCGACAATGATGGCAATTACAGACATTTACCGAGTTCATGAGGTCATGGGAACCTTATGTACATTAATTATGTAAAAGTGACCTCATTTTTTAAAACCTGAATTAGTGATGCTGAGTATAACGTCAAAAAAAAGAAAAAGAAAAAGAAAAAAAACTCAACCTCCTCATTAAAGTTCAAATAATGCAGAAAATAAAATTTACAAATAATAATCTGTTTCTGGCATCTACATTTCACCTTTTAGACAGACACATGCAAAGATCTCAGGCACAACGTGATAAAACAGGCTCTTCCTCGTGCCTCGGTGAGGAGCCCTGCTGACCCACCTCACCAGCGTCTGGTTGTGCAGGTCCCACACAGCGATGTTGCCGTCGCTGCAGCAGGAGAAGCAGACCTTGGAGTCGGGGCTGATGGCCAGGGCGTAGCAGGCGGGGGCTGAGGACGTCAGCTCTGCCTTGATGCGTGGGGTTGGAGCGGCCAGGTCCCAAATAGACAGCGTGCTGGCCTCTCCTCCCACTATTAGGGTGCGACCATCAGGGAGCAATCGGCAGGAACGAATGTAGTTATCCCTGTTCTACAGAGACAAAAACCATCAAGAAATTACTCATGAGGAAAGGAAAACAGCATTAACATGAGAGCAGAAATCCATAAAAGTATTGTGTTCCCTCCTGGTTTTAATGAGCCATTTTTACTTATGACAATGATTAAGTGGATTAATGCTAGAAAATTACATGAAATTAGGGAAGTACTTAAACTTGATCTACAAAATTTAATACTGAGATATTCAATCTTAATTAGCATGTAAATGCAAAGATCTAGATCCACTCCCACCACCATCAAATCAACCAGCTGCCTGAATTACTTGTGTGCATGCGCATGCTAAGGCAGCAGTCCTCACAATCCTGGAATAGCCATGCCTGGGATCTGGTACACTGCACGTGGCTGGGGAAAGGTCCAGCTACTGCAGCCGAAACTGTCAGAGGGTTAAAGGAGACCTAACAGTCCTTCCTTTTACCTGGTCCTGCATTATCTGGCAAAAGGGCATCATGGGGTTGATTGACTAAGCAGCATTAACTGAAGGTAAGACAGATTCAAGGAGTGTTAAGTGACAGAAAAAAACAATTTCTTCCCAGCTCATGAGATCATGGGACTCTTTTGTCCATTTATAATACTAAACTGACCTAGCATCATGCTGTAGCAAAAAGTCCTACTGCTGGTTAAAGAAAGAAAATCAAACTGAAATTTACTTAATAACTCAAGGACAAATAGCCACGAAACAGCTAAGGCAGTATCTAATGTTTACTACATGAAATATTAAGTTACTCCTGTCTCAATGTGACAGATTATGATTTTTAGGTACATTCACAGAAACTACCACGGGCTCTTAAGTTGTCTTACACTCCTCTATCAGATAGGAAAACAAATGGTTTTCCTGTTCCCATGCAGTCACTGGGCAGGCTGAATGAAAACTGCCCTGGTGCACATGCCACATGAAGAACTGGATCATTTTACCTTAAGGAACTGGAAGAAATACCTCATCATCGGCGCTCTAAATCTCCCAGTGAAAGACCGCAAACCACTGAAAACAACTACCCACTTGGGATCAATACTGTGTTTTGCTCGTACATCCAGGCCTTTCACCATCCTGTCCTATTTTCTGAATGAAGGTCTAAGCCCTGTCCATCTACATTCACTCACCAGACAGTCAAGCTGAGAGACAGGGCTCTTATTGCCGGGGTGGCTGATGTCCCAGACCTTGACACAGCCTTTCCCACCCGTGTACACGTGTCTCGTGGGGTTGCTGATGGTCACTGCACACACCACCTCCCCGTGGTTCAGGGTGTTGATCTGGCGAGCGTGTCGGGGGATTCCAGGGCCGATGAGGGCATCAGGGGGGAAAGGGACAGGCTGCATCTGACCATCTGCGGTAACATGGAAGGAGTATGCTCTAAGGCAGTAAAGAGAAAAAAAGAGAGAAATGTAAAAAATATTATTTAACTGATCAACATAATAAGATGAAACAAAACCTTTTCAGTGCTACTTATGATTTGCAAACAAGTCAGGTTTGCCTAGTACAGTGGAAAGACATGATTTTAAGAGTCATAGAGCTAGACCTATGATCAAATCTCAGGCTAACTCTTCACTAGCCACTATGTAACATCAGTAATTAGCTTCTCTGAATCTTTACAATTTTTAAAATGGAGAGAATGCTACTTATACTTCATAGAGAATTAAACAAGAGAACCAATGTCCAGTACAGTACCTACTCCTTCTGGGCACTCTGCAAATTTGCAATGCCTTCTACTTTGGACGATACAGAAGGCCGTGATGAGATTTTTACCTATAGATCAATCCAACAAAGTGACTTACTAACAGAGATCAGTAAGCCAAAATTATGAAGCTATGAAGCTTTAAGGAGTCTCCAGGTCTAGATGGTGAAATGATGATATGCCACCAAAAAAAAAAATCTTATCAGACTTGACAATAACAAATTCTAGTAATTCTAAATGGAATTAGAACCAAAAAAAGTATCCTGCGTGACTGCTCCAAAGGCCCAACTGTGAGTACTTATCAACAGATTCATCTCCAATTCATTTCCAGGGACAACCCTCCAGTTGTGAAGCATTTATCTGAAATGCAACTTAAGTTAGAGAATATCCTTCAACAGATGTCTCTGCTACTCTTAAGGCACTGAAGTCAGGGAGCAGATGAGTGAGGCTGGTGGTAGGTGGGAGAAGCTATACCTGTTTTGAGGGTCTTGCAGGCAACAGCCCCTTTGGAAATAATGTCACTCTGTTTTGGCACAGAGCTTTAGAATGTGCTTTGTTTATGAGAGAAATTTAAGAAAGAGCATTTGCGGGTACACGAAGGATAGAAGTGTGGGCCAAACTGTGGAGAAGTTTTACAATCATATTAAAACAGTTTATAGTTACTTAATGCAAAGATCTACAGGCTAGTCATATTCATCAAAATTCAGGTCCATTACTGAGGGGCCCCACGAAAGATGAAGCATGCATGTGTCTATGGGAGATGCGGGCACCAGACAGCAAATAGCTTTCTCTTTCTCTACAGACTATAGAGAAAGACTCAGAACTAGGTTGTAGAAGAAAAGAAGCATGTCAGACTTGCTGAGGGGGAAGGAGGTGGAAAGCCAGGGAGACAAGAGATGTAGGGTATTTCTTTGGTCAAATCAACAGACTTGGAGAGACACAGGATGTGTGACCTGAGAGAGGTACTAAGGAGGACTGTAAGACTTGCAACCCAGATGACTAGGTAGACCTCAGTAAAAACAGAAAGTGACAGAAAAGTATAACTGAAGGGTACTCATATCAGGACATAAATCATTTGGTTTTCTTAAAGTTGAGGGCATAGGGGAACCCAAACAGTTCAACCAGAAGTTGAGAACTGTGATTCAGGAGAAAAGTCAGGTAAGACAGATCAAGGTCTGGTCATTGACAAAGAAGTGATAGTTAAAGCTAAGAAGAAGAAAGAATAATCCTGGAGCAGAGTATGCCATGAGTAGTATAAATGCAGAATAAATAAAGAGAGTGCTTACGTTTAAGGAACTGCCAGCAAGAACAGTCAGGGAGGTAGATAATCAGGAGAGAATAAAGTGCAAAGGGGGAGAAGATGGTTAATTATAAGACAACTTACTAAGAGATTCATTCATTCAACACATATTTCCTGGTTACTCCAGTGTGACAAATACCATGCTAATAGGACTGGGGATACAAAAGAAAAAAAAAATCCCACATACCCCCCGTTCTTTTGAAGTTACAGCCCAGGGGAAAAGGAGGGCAGCAGGTGGGCCGAGAGGCAGATTCATTAGTAAGATATTCACATAAATAAATATAAAAATGTCAGCTAGTCAATGCAATGAATAGTGCACATGCCACAATTCTCTTGGAATCTGACAGAGTGAGAGGAACAGGGAAAATGGCAATGGAGCTGCAATATAAAGAATGAGTATTAACTTCCTAGACAAAGAAAGAAAGATGATATGAAGATGAAGAGTACGGCAAACTGAAGGCCAGGTTGAAACAGAACGTTTATTATCCATTTAGTCAGAAAATATTTATTAAACGCCTAATATGAGGTACCATCAGGTGCTGGGGGACTCAGAGGTGAAGAGGATAGACAAGGTCCCTATCCTCAAAGCTGATACCCTAAAAGGAAAAACAGATACCATGTAAGCAAGTAAATAAGTCAACTCTATGGTGTTAAATGCCATTTCTCTCTTATATACCCGCCCCCCCCCCACACACATGCACACACTTATTTTATTTATACACACACTCAAATAAAAGACTAAAGATCTACAGAGGTGGCTTTATGAGCTAAGACCTGAAGGAAGGACAGGGGCTTTGCACATATGGAGGAGGAAGGTGCCAGGGAGAGGAAGAGCAAATGCCAAGTTCTTGAAGCAGAACCAAGCAGGAAGGCCAGAGTGCACTCAGTGGAGCATGACAGGGAGGAGAAGCAGGGACTATGTTAAAAAAGGACTTGTAAGTTGTGATGAGGAGTGTGGATATCATTCTGAGTAGAATGGGAAGTCACTGAAGACTTTTGTGCAGGGGCATGACATGGTTCAGTAATAAAGGATCATTCTAGTTGCTGGGTGAAGAATAGATTATAGGTGGTAGAATGATAGAAGGGAAACTAGTCAGGAGGCTAATGCAGTAATCTAGGGGAGAAGCCAGTGGCTAGGGCTCAAGAGACTGTGAGAGGGCTCGGAAGAGATTTTGCAATTCAAAAATCACTCTGGGTGAAGGTAGAGAAAGTTGTATTGGATGGGACATTTGGATTTCTAAGGTGACACAGTGAGGGGTGATGACAAGGTCTTTTTTGTGTGTCTGTAAGTAGGTAACTAAAGCTGAGAAGGGCAGAAGTTGACCAGAAGTGATGTGGACCAAGCCCCAAGACAAGGTTACTGGGTAGCTGACCTTGTGAACGCTAGAGTTACCCAGGATGATGGCAGTTTCTGTGGGGAGGAAGACCCTAAGCCAGTGTCAAGTCTTTAATAAATTGGGAAAATTCCCCCAAGGTGGAAGAACAGGTAGAGTCCAATGTCAAGAGCCTGAAAAGTTTTCATAAAAGAGTAGGAGTTCAACTCTAGAAGAGACTAGAGAAGTAGGGGCTGGGGGAGACACAGCTTTTATCACTCTCACCATTGGCCCTGAGAATTATGGGAGTGAAATAAACAAAAGGGTACCCCTTAGAGGGCTGCAGATGGAGGGGTCCCCTCAAGAGAGAGCCAGATGTCAGCTCAGGCAAGGAGGGGAAGATAGTAATGCTTGTAGAGAAAGGCTGACATTCTGAGGAATGGTGATCGAAAAAAGGCTAGTTGATTTAGCAATTAAGAGGTCATGAAGACTACATTTTAAAGGAAGGGAAAGAAAGGTTATTCCAAGTTTAGATGGTATTATACATTCTCAATGATAATTTACTTGAAAAACATCCCTTTTCTTCTCTAGAGTCACTAAGTGGTTTTTAAAGGGGCTAAAGAATTTAAATAGTTAAGAAACCAGATACAATTGTTTTCAAGGTTTTCAGTAGGACATTCTTCAACTCAACCACAACCACTCTTTGAACACCTACTATGTTCCTGAAACTCCCTTAAGAATTTCAAGCGCCTACTTGCATTAAGTAATGTGGCCTTCTGTTTGCTACAAGTATATGTAAGAAACTCAAACCAGAAAAAAAATAAAGCTCTAGTATGCACTTATTATCAGATTTCAAAAAACTCTTTGATGTGTACATAGGAGAAAGTACTAAAATAAGTAATAAAAGCCAACCTTTCTAGGAATCAGAGAAACTCAGGCTTGCAGAGCTATTCTTTTGCTACCCAATTAAACACTTCAGTAAGTACTTCCTATCCACATACTCATGTATCATGCTAAGAATACAGTATCAGGTAAGGCACTGGCCTTGTCTGTAAATGGCTTATAATCTAGGAAATGTGATGAGAAAAGTACATAAGTGACTACAATACCATGTGGAAGATGCACAGTATGAAGTTTTGTGGTCAAAAAGAAAATGATAAGGCTTGTTTCATGAGAGACAGTACTAGAGATGGATTTTAGAGAATGAAAGGATTTCACTAATGAGAGGAAGATGGTAAAACAATTCTGGGGGCAGGAGAACAAGGGCTCTAAAAGAATGAGGTGAAATGATCTGGGTAATTTCTAAATTGGTTTTAACCCAAGGATTCCTTTATTCATCAATAATTCCATAATAAGTGGTTGGAAGAGCTGGAAGGTGAGGAACAAAGTCCATTTTTGGCTTATGCTGAAATTAAACTATGTTGTCATTCCAATTACATACTGAGTGGAACCCTTGCTAATTTACCAGAATAGACAAGAGGATCCAATGTGAATTATCAAATAAATGCTATTCTATTCATTAGTTTGGAACATGCATTTAATTAAAACTTTTGATAATATCCAGCAATTCATTTTATAAAAATAATTATAACGGAGATGTTCAACTCTTTTAAGTCTTTCTGGAGAAAGGCAGCTACTTTGTGAATATGTATGGTAGGGAAGATCTTTCAGGTGATTTATGTTCTAGCATAAAAAAAAAAAAGTTTTTCTGTTGAAATATATACATAACACAAAGTTTCAAAATTCTCTATCTTATCTAAAGAACATCATCATTATAATCATTCTGTAAAAATCTATAGTGAAAGTATATTATCTCTATATGTGAATGTGAATTTATGTCTTGATGCCCTATTATATAAAAATATACCAATAATAGGAACATGGAGTCTAATTTACTCAATCTAATCTTCTTGGCCCATTTCCACCCCCTAAAATACATTCTATTGTATAAGAGGTTTAAAAACAGATAAAATCTTGGAGCAAAGCTGTATAGAAAGTAATGCTCTAGTTGGTTGAATAGCTACCATGTACAGAACATGGTACCAAACATGTATTATCTTACTTCGTCCTCATGCCTTCATCAGGAGGTGCCAGCCCTGGTTTACAGAGAAGCCAACTAAAGCTCAAAAAGTTAAAAAACTGCATAAAGTCACTCTCAAAGTCACTCTCTTTCTAGTTGTTAACTGGCAAATTCAAAATCAAACTTTAATCTGTCTCACTCCAGAAGCCATACCCTGTGGATTCTCTTTGGGACTCCTAGTGTCATTTGTCAATTGCATTAAGTGTGACTCTACTACTCCCAGAAACAAAAATCTTCAACCATCCTCCAAACCCATCAACAACCCACCACCAAAAAAAAAAAAAAAAAAAGGATGTCAACATTTTCATAATGCTGAGAGTCAAGACTGGGGAGAGGAAGGAAGCTCAGCTTGAGGTGCAAAAGCACCACTGGAATCAGACCAGCTGTGACTCTACAATAGTTAAATTAGCCTAAACTCCCAAACCCCAAAGGTTGCCGTTGCTTCTTTAAATACATCTAACAAACTTTCACCCCTTGTGGCCTCTGGGCAGCAGCTGAGATAAGAAGCACCACCGCATCTGCTCCGGTGGTTTTACTATAGCTGTGGGTGTAACTGCTGATAACTAAGTGTAACTGCAGTAACTATACACGGGATGATGCTTCTTCCAAAGGAACCCCTTCAACCCCAAAGCTTCATGTGAAACTTGGAAGTATTTGAGTTATTTGACTAATTCTTTGACCTTATGATTTAGTCGCTGCTTGAAATAGACCAAACTTTCACTTTCAAATACATCAGAGTTCTTGTTCAACAAGACTTGTCAGTCAGTAAACAACTTTTTGTAGAACACTCATAAGTACACAGAATTGTATGATAACTGATTATACCCTCAACTTTGAAGAAACTCAAAGTCAAATTTTCCTTGCCTTCCATATTAATCAGTCAAGTATTCATTGAGGAACTTGACTATGGAGCAAATATTGTGTTTGATCGAACAGGGAAGTTTAGGTAGAGTCTGTAGAGAAGTTACAAAAGGAAGGACCAAGAGTTTGACATACCAAGTGGAAAGTGAAGAGTCAAGGTCACGAATGGTAACACTGAGGGGCAGGCAACTTGGAGAGAGAAAGAGGACACATAGGAAACAAAAGGGTGACAACTAAGTTCCTGAGTGTAAAGAAGTGAATAAATAAGCAATGGGAGGTTAGAGAAGAAAGAGATCATTCATTCGTTCATTCAGTAGGTATATACTGTGATCAAGAACTATGAACTAAGTACTGAACTAGGTACTGAATTAGGTACCGGAGCTACTTCTGTAACTGAAAAAGCAGAGTTCTTCAGCTCTGCTATCATGGGCCTTATATTCAAGTGGGGAGAGTCAGATAATGGCTCTAGACAAGAAAAAGACAAGGAACAGAAAAAGGACAATGACTGGGAAAAAAGGAGGGAAGGATGCTATTTTAGATAGGGCTGTCAGGGCATAATGCTCATAAGTGACATTTTTAACAGAGACCTGAAGTGAGATAGCAAGCCACAGAAAGTGTGCAGAAAGGACCAGAAAGAGTAAATGCCCCAAGGCAGGCAAGCCATAGAGAGAATGCGACCTAGCTGCTACTGAGGGTCAAGTTTGGTATATGTGCTGCCAAAATGAGCACCTGAGTGTCAAGTCTGAAAAGCAGAGGGCAGGTAATGAAGCACTAGCGACTGGGGAAGCAGCATGTGTATGGCGTATATAGTGAGAGAGGATGCCAATGGAAAGAGCAAAGAGAATAAAAAACACATAAGGCAAGGAGGATCTGAAAGGATGCTTCCCAAAAGAGAGAAAGGAGGAAGCAAGCTGACATTTTAAAGGAAAAGCCAGTGTTATTTTACAATGAAGTCTTTGTATCTGGGAAGATGAAGCCAAATAGCAGAGAGAACTTGTGCATAGGTAATAATCAAAAGGTACACTAGTTTGAAATGAGGGATGCAGAATGAGATATGGTGAGATCAGGATGTGTAAGAGGGTGTAACAACTGGTGTGTGTGTGTGTTTTGCCTTCATGACTCAAGGGAACTGTGAATATAGGACTCCAAATACCCAGCTCCCAAGACATGAAGCCAACTGAGCAAGCCACCTTTTCCAGAAACACAAATGAGCATAAAACCATACTTCTTTCTTTTCAGTCTTTGAAGTTTGGCATGTCTTTTCCCAACATGCTCAAATTCTGAGCATCTAGGTTTGCATATAAGACTTTTTTTTCTCAAGGCAACAAAAGAATTGCCTTGAAAACAGTTAACAGACGTAGAGAAAACCTGACTGCTAGAGATGCCTCAGCAATTTGCATTTCCATATTAGAAGCTCAAGATTTTAAATTGAAAACACAAAACCCCACCTCATTACCTCTTTCCTGTGCTAAGAGAAAATGGAAAATACTTTGCAAGGAAAAAAATACAAGCTGTGGAATTCCCCCATACTGTCTAGCAGTGCTCAAAGCCTAAACGGCCAGGAAGGGCCCAGGGCCTGGTACACAAAAGCACAGGGCAGAAGTACTCACGGTTTTCCTCCTGGAATGCCTGTCAGGTTTGGAGGTATTGCTGGCACGCGCATGTGATGGTGTGGGTCAAATCCAACCTAAAAGTTATCCCAAGCAAAACAATAAAAACAGACACAGTTACATTCACTTATTTCATCCTACTCAATTTTTTCCTAAAACCTAGGAGGCTAGATCCATTAAAATAAGATTTTAGAAATAAATAGAAAAATATTTATTGATAAAACGATAGGATGTTTATGATTTAATGGTAACATAATTGGGAGTAGAACATACATAAAAATATACTAATAATTATTCATGCTCATGATGGAAACAGTGTTCACTATATTATTATACTATTTGTAATACTTTTGTAGGTTTAAATTCTCTTAATGGAGCACTAAGTTAAAAAGAAATTTCCTCACCTTACTAGAGAAAATGGATCTCATATATAATTACATATATAGTTTATAAATACATACTATAAATAACTCGAATTATAAAAACCTCATTAGAAGAATATGTATGACAATCCTCTGTACTCTGAAATATTCTTATTTTGTAAAAACCCACAAACACACCACTGGTGATCTCCCGTAGGCAGCAGCTGCAGCAGCAGCCGCAGCCGCTGCGCTCATCTGCGGGGAGATGTTGTGCAGTCCAGCGTAGGCAGCTCCAGGGCTGGTCAGCTCCCCATTCATGCCAGCGTGGGGCACGATTCCAAACGGAGTTGGATATGGACAAGGAACTGCCATTGGGGTCCTTAGGCTTGAGGCTACAGACCAAAGTGGAAGGAAGAAATCAAAACCAAGAACATGGGAAACAATAATGACGTAAGACATTTTGACATATATTAAAAAATAGGATTAATGGTTCGAATAAGCTTATTTTAATATTCTTAAAATTCATTCAAGCCTTCATCAAGGTTCATTCATCCACCTTATTTTATTGAACACCACAATGTGCCAGACGTGATACGTGCCAGGTGTTGGGTTTGGGTTAAATAACTGTGAAACAGCCAATCAATGCTGCTTATTAATATTCTTAATGAACTGCATTCTTTAAATCATTTTACTTTCTTTAAAAACCAGCAACATAAAGATGTAGAAAAATGTTTTTCTTACTAACCCAAGGGGTCGACGCCTGGCGGTTTTCCAGGTATAGGCCTCAGACCAGGAGTAGAATTACTGCCTGGGGTGGGTGCATCAGTTCGCGGAGTAGGGGTATTAGACTTTGAAACGGGAGTAGTAGATTTTTCATTCTAACAAGAAATGTAATAAAATACACTGGCAATTAGAACACAGTTTTAACAATGAAGTTTAAAGACAATGTTTAATTACAATGATGCTTTAAATTTAAAAAGGTTAAAAAAAAGGCCTTTATTTTCATTAATTAAAAAGAGCTTAAAAAAAAAAAAAAAAAGAGAAAGAAAAGAGTTCCCTGAGACCATAAAACCAATGTTCAGGAGGACATATACTGAAGCTAAATTGAGGGTAGAGTAGACCATTTCCAGGAAATTGGTTAGAGTCAGACGGAGGCTGACAAATCATGCATCCTGACTATGACCGCCACTGGCTGGTGGCTTTGATTTAAGACTGAGTGGTTTGAGTTGGGATTCTCGTGGATTGTTCAAGTTATAAGGGGCTTCCTGGTTAGCAGGTCCTATTTAGAAAAGATCCAAGCCTGAACTGTCCTCTAGATCAGCACAGAGGAGTTACTATTAAAAGAAGGCCAAAAGGCCAAATGAAAACAAAGGAAAACTTAATCTAGCCCTCTGTCAGACATATCCTCTTAATTTGCAGATAAACTGACAAATTTTCTTTCCTTTAGCTATGAATTCAAAAGGTTATTTAAAAATTGAATTTGTTAAGGAAATAACTTGTGAGGAAAAAGGAAGACACACCACACAAAAATGCAATTAATTACACAGCCACAGAAGAAAGGGTGATAGGGAGATTATCCTGACTTGCAAGCAGTTTCATTTTGCATTTGTGATTTGTGGTGTGAGTCAAGGTAAATGACAGATTACTTTTTAGATAGCAAGGGAAAATTACTGCAGTAATATATAGCGTGGTAATTCAAACAAAGCCAGCAACAAAATCACACCCAAGCCAAAACTAAATTTACCATAAACCACAGGTGACAAAATCATCTCTGTAACCCAAGTGTGTATTTCTTCATCTCCACTAAGGTACGTTTCAGTCAATTTCCCTATATCCCTTCCCCTAGCCTTGCAAAAAGACTCACAAAACAAACATCCATCACTGACAAGTCAGTAAACTCATGTGTTCCAGAAATATTTTTGTCGATTAAACTTGAACACCGAACAATAAACATACATTTGGAAATAAAAGTCTTATAGAAAAATGTAAAAAATACAAAATTCAAAAAAAAAATCAAAGCCAAACACCCCAAAACAAACAACACTGAGAAGATGGTAAAGAACTGCTTACAAGGCTAAGTTCTTTGGATTTGGAGGAAGGTGTGCTGCTGGAGGATGCGATTGAGGCTGGGCTGATTGGGGCATCCTTCTTGAGCAGCCGAGTCTTGTCCAGGCCATTCTCCCTTGGGGAATGTGCTGGGCTCCCTCGAGGGGAAGATGGATCCTACGAAGGAACATCTCGGATATTAATATAGCATAGTGCATTCACAATGCTGGAGTACTTGGGTGAGGGTGTTTCTAGCCAAAAGTATTTAACAGCTTAGAAGCACCAAATATCCTGGAATAGATAAGTCTCACTGAATTGCTGAAGAAAATATACAGTATCTAGGTCAAAGAAAATACTACAAAATTTTAGTATTTATCTAAAACAAAAACAAAAATTCTACAAATTTGCAAGTCACTTGTGATAGGCTAACCACAGATGTCTAGTGTGCATTCATAGTTGGTAGAAAAACACACTTGTGCATCATAAAAAAGAAGAGCAATAACAAAAGGATCAGTAACATGTAAAATCAGTAGTATATAAAATTTTCTGGTAAAGTCCTTTTAGAAATTAAAACACATTGTGGACAGTAATTGTTAGGATACTAGTCACTGTTAGATCTGGGTAAGAACAGGAAGTTAAATGAGCCATAGATATACCTCATTGGAAACGTCAACCACCAAGTTGTCATCACTCTTCTCACCATCACTGTCCTGCATTGACAAATAAGAAGTATTATTTCCTCCCACAGCAAAAAGAAAAAAAAAGGCTAGATTTACGCTAGATAAGTTCAGACTAATTCCTCACGTCTCATAAAAAAGAACTGCACCAAACAGTACTAAACAGTCTACAATATACTTATACTATGTTCTTTAATCCTCGTGATGAAGTTCTGAGGTAGGTAATATGATGATTCCATTTTACAGTTTAAAAACAATTGGTAAGTAGCTACAGTTTTAAAGTTGGAAGGTTTCACATGAAAATTTTAATTTTCAGGTTTTTTTTGAAGCCTGCTATCTTGCAGGACACTATCACAGAAAGCAAAGTGGGGACTGCTTATCTCCATACCAGTCCCATCTAACTTGCTCCCTTTATTACATTACCTAAGGACTAGTCACTGAAGAAAAATGACCATCAAGCTATGACAGGGATATCTCTGCAAGCCATATTCCACAAAACTTGTTATATTTCTTAGCACAGGAGTTCATCTAGACATTTTAACAGAATTTCTATGATTTTACATTTTTCCTTAACATTTCTAGCTGACCATAAGAAATTCAGCCACCGTGAAATATATGGAGGGAAACAAATCTACAGAAGTAATAATATGAAACACCCAAATCTTCTATTTGTTGCCAGATAGAGCACTCTATTCTTGCTCACACACCTTTGCACTTACCTGCACACACAAAGAACTTTGGTTAGCCAATTAAAACATGGCTATAACTGCAATAAAAAAATTTTTCCCAAGGATGTTTTTACCCTCTATTTTAGTTTTCTTTGGTAATAGTCAAAGGGTAAAATGGCTACTGATAAAAAGCAAGGTAAACTGGCCTCCCCCACAGCAAAGGTGAATGAACATACATAACGAGCTGCAATTTCCTTTTCTTCAGTTTTCTGCTTTTTGCTATCAGAGGAGTAGTCTGTGGAGTTCCTGTGCTTCTCAGCACCTCGGAAACTGGCTGATGGGGATACTGAAGAGCTCTGAAATTAGAAAGGGAAGCAGAGTTGAGAAATGATGAGCCATTTAACGGTGCAATTTTTAATCATCTGAGACTTTATCTACTTTGTGTTTATTAGTATACATTTGTGAAGCTGTTAAGAGGAGACAGGAGGGAAGGAGGTGAAAGGAAGAAGAAAACGGAGATATAAGAGAAAAATAAGGAGAAAAAGAAAAATGGAAAAGGAATGGGGAAAAAAGAGCAAGACAGGAGAAACAGAGATGGGACAGAGGAGGCAGAGGAATAAAAAGGGAGGTAGAAAATAATGTAAACCCAAAAGACAGAATAGGTTTGGTCTAAAGGAGATATTTATATTATATTGTTGAAACACTTTTAGAGAGTTGAGAAAGGTAGCTGATACAAGAGAAATAAGAAAGAAAGAAAAGAAAGGCTATTTTTTTTCAAGATTGAGGGTTAATGGGAAGCTAGTATTTCAAGACTCTACAGTGAAACTGAATAATTTATAGTCCAGCCTGAAAGATAATTAGTAATTCTTCAATGAAAAAAAGAGGAGAGGTACTCTTTGGGGATTCAAGCACCCCAAAATGGTGACCATGTGACACAAAGGTCATATTTATAGAATTTGCTCAGTCTTGAACCTTAAAGGACCTGGAAGATGCAGAGTGGCAGGTAAAACAAAAACAAACAAACAACCCACAAAAACTCACACCTGCAAAAATGTACTTTATTCCTGACTTCTAGAGTTATCATGAGCCTGCTTCTTTTTATCTCTGGAAACTCAGAAATCTGTTAGGAACAGAGAATGGAGAAAGGTAGTCCCTCCCTCTTGGGACTATGATCAGGAGTGATCTGTATGGGTTCAAGCTACACCTATTATCTCTCCTCTTCCAAAGAGCTCTCAACTAGAAGTGTCCCATACACAGAAAACAAATACTGGTGACAAGAAGCCAAAGAATGAGTCTATCTGCCATTAAGGCCAGGTGGTTACTAGGTATATTTAGATGGTATGGGAGCTTAAAACCATGGATGTAGAAGTGAAGAAAACATTGATGAAAACTGTAAATAATCTTAAGATTCAGTTTCAGAAAGACCAAACAGAAGCTCTACATAAAGGGGAGGTACAAGAGAGGGAGCTGGGCTGAGTGCAGGGCTAACCTGCTGAGAGTGGATTGTAAAGGCCTGAGGAGCCAAGTTCCTCAATAGGGCACCTGGGCAAGAATCCAAGAGCTAAATTAACCCAGCCTGTGGGGAGGAAAGGGATGATCTTGGAGGGCAGATGCAAGAATACTTGGATTAAAAATAAATAAATAAAAATAAAAATAAAAGAGTTCTAGAAAGAACAAAGAATCACCACCAGAATATCTTTACCTGGCATCTGAATCATTTCAGAAAACTGTTAAGTAAAGCTCTCCCTCATTTATAATTTTATTCTTCTTATATGAAATTAATACCCTTGTGCTTTTTTTCTCTTTATCTAAGTCTGTGAGTAGTAATTAACATTTATAATGATACACAAAATTTCCAAGGGCCTTTTAATTAACTATGGGTGGCAGTGTGATAGCCAGAACTTTTGGCTCTGCATTCCATTTTACTTCCACTGAACCATAATGCCACATATGTTTTTGTGGCTAAACTGTCAAAGCATGTTGTTAAGAGGAAAACCAACACACTTTTCCACACCTGGGTTGGTATAGCTACCAAGAGATCACCCCCTAGTGGTCAGCTACAGTGATGGCACCCCGCCGCCAGCTCTAAAGGTAGGGGTGGAGGGTGGGAGTTTGGAGGAGAAGAAAGATAAGAATGACCAGTGAGTGGGTTCCCATTGATAGGGACTGGCTATTTCTTCCAGTCCCTCTCAAGGTTTTATATGAATACTCCAAATGTATGCGCTGAACCTTATAACTATTCCTACTCAAACATTCACCCTTAAGCAGAATAGATGGCAGGCATTGTTTAGTAAGGCTGAAGACTGAAGCAAAATATTAGGAGCCAAACAATTTTAAAAAGTGGACTGCTTCTTGACTTTCATGTACCTCCACTGAGTTCTATTCCTCACCCCAAAGCCATAAGACTTGGTTCAATGCTCTGCTTTGCTTTCACACCATGACCCAATGCAATCAGGTTTTTACAATCATTACTCCACTGAAATCACGCACACAAACATCATCTGTGAGCTATTACCTACCATATTTAATGCCAGAAAAAAAAACACCCCAAATTTCTGAGTATGGCTATTTTTTTTTTTTTTTAGGCGAGGCAACCCTTGGTTGACCTCATAGATTGCAAGCATCTTGTCAGTTTACAATCTCTTTTTATTTTTTATGCCTACAGCACCTGGTCTTCCTAGGTTGTCTCCCATCCAAGTACTAAGGAGGCCCGACCATGCTTAGCTTCCAAGATCAGACAGGATTGGGCTTGTTCAGGGTAGCATGGTTGTAGACTGACTATAGCTATTTTCTAAAGCCCTTCACCCCATGCCCCAATCCAGAGTTTTG
Source organism: Eidolon dupreanum (assembly GCA_028627145.1). Classification (NCBI taxonomy): domain Eukaryota; kingdom Metazoa; phylum Chordata; class Mammalia; order Chiroptera; family Pteropodidae; genus Eidolon; species Eidolon dupreanum. Next base: position 128,095,674 of record CM053509.1, on the reverse strand, counting down.
GCCTTGTCTCAGCACAATGAGCTTGTTCCCTAGTGCTCTGTTTATTTTCATTCCATCTGTAGCCTTTTTTTCCTGGCTTATAAGAATGACCTTTCCCTCAGTATCTTCCTTTTGAAATCTCCTCATTCTTAAAAACCAGCTCTAATATCACCTTTCAAAGCTCCTTCAGACACTGTCAGGCAGAATTAATCACTCATTCCTCTTTGTTCTCTTAATATTATGTTCACCCAATGAGTACAGAACTCACTATCAATTTATGGCTATTTGTTTGCAAGGCCACTTCTCAAACCAGGCTGTAGGTTCCTGGGAAGGGGGTGGAGGCAAAGCACCAGGCAAAGTTACCAGCACAGAACTGCGCAGAAATGTTTGCGAACACAGATAACTAAACATCCACTTGTCACTCCTTCATCTTATCCAAAATTCATGGGATACACTCCCTTTCTGAGGGTCTCTAGGCTAAACAGCTCCACAGGAAACCATTCACCAGAGTAAGATCTGAGTAGTGATGCCCCTGGGAACTGGCAACTCAGGAACTCTGCCCCTTCTTTACCTTTACTCCTTTACCTACTTCCAGATGGCTTCGTCCCAGTAATTTGATATTTTATAAGGAAAAAAAAACCTGAATGTATATGTATATATGATTAACAACTATCTGAGCCTTTTGAGTCTGACACACTCTATTGAAAGTTATTTCTACTGTTTAAAAGGAAAAACACATTTTAAAACAATGAAATACTTTCTTAAAAATTAATACTAAATGGTAATGCTTTAGCCTTTTATGCTTCTTTATTGGGAAACACATACAAATTACTTTATTTTTTTTTTTTAATGGCTGTTTCAGGCTCTGTGAGCAGTATTTGATTTGTGAATTTTACTATAGAACAGAGTTATACATTGGAGTTTCCTGGTAGAATGATAAAGAAGTTAATTATCGCTAGCATTTAAAGGTTAAGCTAAACAATGGTTACTGTGGCAATAAACAATGTTTTAATAACATAATTGCTCTGGAATCAAATTGAACTTGACATGGACTCTTACGATGAATCTGACAAGTCTACCATTCTACCACCCGAAGGCCACTTGGATCTTAGCTGGACATGTGAAGAGGAGGAATTACATAAATACTGATGAAGTCATGCCTTTACAAGAAAAGTTTATTTTCATTTCTTTATTGTTACTTTAGTAGCTTAGCTAGGTTAGATATTTCCCTAGCTTACTAGAGCTGCATCATGACCATAAATCTACAAATTTAGAAACAATAAACATATATCTTTTCTCATTAGTTTGATCATGTAAATATACCAGCAAATTTATTATGAACAGAGTTACAATCACAAGCAGTGGCCAATCCAAAGAGGGCAAAATACCTTAAATATGAATGTTTAGTAAAAAGCTCTGAAAAATAAAGTAATAACCTAGAATTAAATTTTTTTTTTAAAAAGTGCTGTATTTTTAAAATACAGAGGTATAAGTTTAAAGAAAAAGAGGAGGGGAAACAAACAAGGAGAAACCAAGGAAAAAATAATTAAAGTTTACAAGTCTTATTACATGGAAAATCCTAATTGCTTTGGTAGTAAAAGATAAGCTTTATGACAGTTATTCCTAACATTATAAATCATATTATCTAAAAATAAGAAAAATTCTAGATCCTAATTTGAAATCCAGCCTAGACTTTACTATGCCTATTTGACCAAGTCAGCTGGAAAACTGACACCTTCAGCAATCTAAAGGGATGGCCCTGTCGCTTTATCTTTTCTTCTTTGCCACTTTTAGATCAAAGACCATGTATGAGAAAGAGTTCTCTATACACCTTCCTCCCCTCCAAAAAAGCAGTACTGTGATAATTAGATAACTTTAATAACTGGTAGCAGACTTTACTAACAGCCAAGAGCATCTCTCCAGAGTTGGACTGCCTGGGTTTAAGTCTAGATACTTCCAAGGTAGCCTTGGAGATGCTGCCCAGGCTCAATTAGTCTGTAGTCAACAACACCCCACCCATTCCTTCAAGTGGGCTGCTTTGAAGGCTAAGTGAAAGAATCCAAATAAGGTACAAGAAACAGTCCCAGCCAGATAACTGAGCCCTCAGAAACAGTAACTCAGCACTATGACTGTGTACTGCACTCTATTTACTACAGAGCTAGTATAGATCTATTTTAAGCCTCACATAAGGACTATTCTAGGCATTTGTGTAGCACTATCTCTCAGCATAGATATACAGATGGTCTATAATGATAAGGTTTCGAAAGGCTGCTATTATCCAAAACATATCTTTCGATAATCACAATAAGGTTTTGGTTAAGTACTGCAGGCAGGACTAAGAATACCACCTCCACATTGGACTTCATAATTTGATATCAAATGTACATCAAGCTAATTCTGCTTTCCATTTGCATAGGTACAGTGCTCAGACTTCCCTGTCCACTTACGAGATTTAAACCAGAAAGAATATGCTTGCTAAAGGTTGAGTGGAAACCATGATCAATTACCATTTGTTTGCTCATCAGCTATGGCCTCAAACATCCCATCTACTTGGCACAAAAGGGTAAATCAATTTTCAGACAGATATAGGGGATAATGATGGGTAGAGGGCACCATGAAAATCTGGCTAGGATAAGCACAAGTCCTGGTTTGTTCCCACTCTACACCATTGTCCAGGCCTCTCTTTACTCTCAAACCCAGCCCAAGTTAAAAGATAAATTATACTGCTACTCTACCTGTAGTTCATTCAGTACAGGAATTAGATCTGGTCAGGAACAATTCAGGGGGAGTTTGTTAATGGAAATGGGTAGTGGTGATGAGGATGGAGATAGCAAGCTCAAGAGCCCTGTAGACCCTTTATTATGCCATAGCCAAAGTCCTCAATCATCATTTCCTCAGCAGAAACAAAAAATGGTGACTTTCTTGAACTCAGAAAGGCCAAGGTACTGTTGGAGATCAGCAGAGACTCAGCTCATTCCTCCTCCTGAGCAGAGTTCTGGTTTTCAGGAGAAACCCTACAATCATGAGTCATCAGCATTAACTACGGTCACTGGTCCTCAGAGCATTTCAATTATGAAATACGTTCAAGTTCTTAAGTCCTTAAAAGGAACATCCTGAATAAACCTATGTAAACCAAACTAACAAGTACCATACCCCAGTGAATTTTTGATTGAGATTTTATTGTACAGTATTATACAAAATGTTTATTTACACCTGTTCATAGCTTTTTTAACTGATAAAACATTTTAAAATTTATTATCTTATTTATAAGGAAATAACCAAGAGAGATGGAAAAGATAACCCTCAATTGGGAAAAATATAAGAACTTTAAAATAAAAATTTGGTCAAAATGCAAATATCTTATATACTGACTCATAACACAAGCAGATTTATGTAAATTAGCTTAAAATTTATAGCATGCTAGTGGTGAAATACCTGAATATGGTAGAGCTCTAAGCCAGTCACTGGTGTCAGTTTACTGCTCATTACAGTAAAAATTTTTTAAATAACCGGTTTGATTAAGGAAGTCATTAAAAATACAATCTGTATATCACCCTCAGAGAACTTGCTTTTTTCAAATTAACATAAATCAAGATTCACCTTCAAAAATTACTGGAACTTTCTGAAGACCTGCCCTTGTTAAAACAAGATTTAATATAATCTCTCTATAAAGTAATGAGTCTGTTCTCAAATGTTTCACCTTTATAACATTTCACGAACAACATGTTCTTTAAAATGTTCTGCTGCTGTATTTGTTTTCCAGCTTCTCTTCTGGCAAGAGAAACTTGGTTTAAGATAAATTTCTTTTGCAGACAATCAAAATTTTAACAAACCAGAGGAAGTGACAGAGGAATGATTAACAACTGACAAAGGAATGACCAGTGTCCACAATGATCATGCTTATGGGTACTTGACTCAGACAGCCCTGGGTCGAAGACCAGGCTGGACCATTTGCTTGCTGTATGACCATGGACAAGTTAACAGACATCACACCAAGCTTCCACCTCCCACTGGGTAAAACGAGGATAACAGGTGTACTTCCTCAGAAGGTTGCTGTGAGGAATTCAGGAGAGTGCATATTGTGGAGCACAGTATCTTGCACTGTGAAGAGCTATTATTGCCCCTTGGCTAATGTGGAAACTACCACACAATCTTAGTCCACTTATGGACTCACTCAGTAAGTATTTACTGAATACCCACTAAGTATAGAAACACAAAGATGAATGAAATATATAGCTTGCCCTCCAGCAAGCACCTATAATTCATGTTACTTAGAATACAAAAGCCCTACACTTCTTTTTTCCCTCATGCAGTAGAATATATAACACTTCAATATTCAGTCATTCATGTTTTGTTTCCATCATCTCAGCATTATGTAATACTTGGTCAGGATAAAATGCTGTAATAATTTATAAGGTATCAATAAAATTGATTTTAAATTAGAACATTATCTTAATGTCCTCTTGGAGTTTCTTGATTGTTATTTCCTCTTCCTGGAATAAAGCTGTTGGCTCCGCCCCAGAAATTTCATTAAATAGTTACTTTAGGTGGTGAGCTGAGCTGTTATAACATGCTTTGACACCAAAGATATAGGTATAATTCTTGTGTAGGAAGCTCAGCTTCCTCTCTTCACAGCCACTGACTATGTGTGGTTCAAACTGTGGGTCACATGAAAGAAGCGACTGGGGAAACCAGAGGGGACAAGTACATCCCCTGACCACTGATGGAAAGGAGAGCCCAAGCCCAAGCTAAATTAATCCAGCAATCTCTCTCCTGATCATTAGAGATGGCAGAGTATTAATAGTCTCCCAGAAACTGAAAAAAAATTTCCAAATGCACACAAATATTACACAGAAGTCAATTACATCTTTTAAACTAATCATCCCAAAGACAATGCATGCTCTTCAATCCAATGGACTTCTTTAAGGTATGCAAGACCTAAACTAACATTCTTAAGTACCTAAACTAACATTCTTAAGTGTACTTGTCCTCCAGCAAGAAATCCCTTTCCTCATTCATACAGATTCTATAAATCTGGTATGCAGACGCTATGGAAATTATAGTCACATTCACTCATTACCTTCTTCTGGGATTCCTTTTCTCTATATAGCGCCTATAAAATATATCCTAAATAATTCCTTCACCCATTGCCTTATAATCATTGTTACTAAGTCTCACTGACAAACAGTAATCAGTACTGTCCTAAAAACATGAGTTTGACTGTCCCAAAAACAAAAGTGAGAGTGCTGGCAAAAATCTCCTTCCTGAAATTTCTGGGAAGGTTTATTGGCTTTAGATTTACTCTTATACTGTGCTCTGTTCTTGAAACAAAATGTTAACGTACTTCTAACAGCTGCTTTGAAAGAAGCTGAAGTGGGATAGCTGTTCTGAGAAAATAAAGTGACTCAGCTTTAAGACTTGGCAAGCTATGTCTTAATGGACCAGAATCCTCATTTAGTAACTATTAAAATTTATTGGAAAAAGTCTTTTCATGTTGTTATTTTTTCCAGTAAACTGTTTTAATCTATCTGAAAGGCTAAACATTTTTTTTCTTCCAAAGAGTGTTAACTCCACAGAGTTTCATATATATTGTATATTATGTATGCAAATATACTCTATATAATATCGGATGGTAATTCAGCAGAAACAGAGAAGAAAATGACTGTATATCAATTTAAAGGTAGGCTGTCTAACAGTTTTAGGGTTGCTAATCCTTAAAAACTCCAGGTCTTTTTCATACCACACCTCGAAAGGGTGAAATACTTTTTAGTGATCATTTAGCCAATTTGGTTTTAAGGTCTCTTATTAAAATATTAAAGTCAGTTGTACTCTAGAATGAAACTGACAGATATAATGTGAATTACATATGCATTTAAAAATTTTCTAGTAGCCAGATTTTTAAAAATTAAAAATAAACAGGTAAAATTAATTTTAATCATATATTTAACCCAATGTATCCAAAAATATCATGTCAACATGTAATCAACATAAAAATTATTAATTGGCTATTTTACATTATTTTCCTATTTTAGTACTATGTCTTGAAAATCTGGTGTGCACTTTACACTTACTTATAGCATACCTCAATTTGGACTGGCTACATTTTTGGTGTTCAATAGCCACATATCACTTATGGCTACCACAATAGATGACGCAGGTTTAAAAGTTCTTGAACTAACAATAGGAATCAACATCCATTAATAGAAGCATCTAGTACTTCATAGAAGTACAGGCCTGATGTGGCTACTACCTACCTTCTCCAATCTCAGTTGAAAGTCTCTTTCTCAGAATGCTGGACACCCCATACTCTTTCATTCCTCAGTCCAGGGCTTCTGCCAAGAACTCTCTTTCTGAGACTTTGAGTGGCTAGAATCTTTTCATCTTTTATGTTTCAGTTTAAGTGCCACCTTCTCAGAAAGGTCTTGTCAATGATGCTATCCAAGATGCTTCCTGGAACTCTCTATCATAGCCCCCTTTTTACCTCCTAGCATTTGTATTGCAGCCGTTATTTTGATTATTTGCTTGTCTCTTCTACTTGATTAGAAGTTCCAGGAAGGCAAGGACCATATCTAGTTTCATCATATGAAAATCCAGTACTAGGTTTGGTGCCTCAATTAACAGCTGCTGAACAAATGAATGAGTATGAAACTTGATCTGCTCGTGCACCAATGCTTATGCATTTGTCTTCCTTGTTCTTGTATTATTTTCATTATGTTGAGAATAGAGATTATACATTCCTAAAAGGCATGTACTTACTGTACCTTATTTCTCTGTATTCTTAGCACTCAATATAATGACTGTCTTAGTCAGAAGAATAGCTGTGTGTATGTGCGGTATATGCAGGTGGCTGTGTGTACGCACACCAAAGGAAGAAGACAGCCTTCAAAAGTTATTTTGAGGTCTACGGCCATGCTACCCTGAACGAGCCTGATTCCATCTGATCTCGGAAGCTAAGCAGGGTTGGGCCTGGTTAGTATTTGGATGGGAGACCACCTAGGAAGACCAGGTGCTGTAGGTGTTAAAATAAATAAATAAATAAAATAAAGGATTGTAAGCCGACAAGGTCCTTGCAATCTGTGAGGTCAACCAAGGGCTGCCTCGCCTAAAAAAAAAAAAAAGTGAATTCAAAAATGATATAGTGGCAAAACAATTTTCAGAACTATGGTGAAAAGGTATTAAGCAGCAGTAGTTCAAAAAATAAAACTGCAACAAAGGTCAGAATGGTGCTAGAGAGGAACGAGTCAAAGGTGGTGCCTTTGCCCTGTTTACTCCTCTACCAATCAAGGGCACAGGCCCCTTCCCCCAACGTCAGCACTAGGCCTGACCTCTGGGTGGTCATGTAAGGAAAATTGTTGAAGAAATGCATCAAGGCCACCAATTCTTCTTTATTCTAAAAGAGATAAATCTTCGGCATAAGGAAGACATTTTTCAACTGGCTATCCCTCTTCCTCGTCGTCTTTCATCATGTACTCATCAACTATTTGTGACAAGGAAGAGACAAATCTTATTCAAGTCTGACCATTGAAAAGGTAGGATTTAAATGAATCCTGCCTGACAGACCACCACATGCAGAATGCAGCATCAGCAGTTTTTCCATGGCTGCTCATTTAGAGAACAGTGATCCCTGGGGATCTCCTGGAAATGTTTATTTCTCAAGAGGAGGTATGTGGCAATGAAAAAAAATCTCCGTGGCAATGAAAAAAAATCTCTGTACTAACATTTTTTTTTTCTAGATAGTAAGTCACCACTACACAGGTGACAAAAGAAAAGCACACATATAGGGCAGATAAAAGACTTTTTTTTAAAAGAGTTTTACATTGGTTCATTTTAAAATCATAGATGACTATCTTTATGTAAATTGTTAGTATGTAAAGCAATCTCAAGCATTAATGTCAGTTTAACTGAGACTTTAGTATACTGAGGAATGAAAACAAATGAGACAATAAGACACAGATACTTAGAGACATAACTTCAAATCATTCCAAAGAAATGATTTCGAGCAGCAGTTGTCATTCAATAACTAGATCTAAAGATGCAAGGGTCTGACAAAATATATAAAACATGGGAAGAACAGGTTGATTCATCAAACATGTGACAAGATTACCTGGTCTAACCAGGAAATGACATTCTACTAACCAGGGCTGAAATGCTGAAAGGGGAGTCAATTCATGGTCAAATCTCCCTGCTCCCCTACAGAAAATATTTCAGAGGCTCTGTCTACTTGCCATCCCCAAGCAACTGTGAGTGCTGCTCTGTAGCTCCTGCTTTTCTGACTTTTCCCTCCTCCATCCTCCCCACCCCTCACCCACGCCCCCGCCCTGCCAGCAATACCTCAGTCAATACTTAGTCCTGCCAGTGGCACTATGGGCTAAAGAGGTTGTTGACCCTTATTCTAACATGTCCTTTTAGGTTAATTACTTTTGTATACTTGGTGTACCCGGTGACATTTAATCATTATAGTGCTACTCGGGTAAACAGAACTGAATGGAGCCAACTGCAATTTGGCATCGAGCTAAATGGTGCGGTAATAGCAGCATGCTGAAAATGGATTGGAAGAAAAAATACTTTCACTCACCACACTGAGAAACAAGGTGAATACCACTCGATCAATCACTATTTTATTAAAAACTAAGAACAATAGCTCAGTGGTACACATTTGCTATTTAATACGAACTATGGCTGGAAGGACATCCTGCACTTTGTAATGTAAGACAGTCTAGTAAGTGTTTACTGAATAAATGAATGAAAATAAAAACAACTCCAATTGTCTGTATGACTTTCGTGGTATGTCTGTCTCTCTCTTTGCATGTGCGCACACACACAAACACACATACACATCCCATCACAAAACAGTTCTCTGCTAACACAGTCAACAGTGTATCATCTGGCTAGTCTTTTGGTTTGTAAGCATCCAGGACATAGCAAAGTAGATGCAGAAGATCCCACAACCTAGTGTGTACAAGACAGCATCCAGGAGCACAGGATTAATAAAATGTCATGTCACAGACTTTTGAGCCACTCACAATGTTTACTAAAACAGACACCTATGGCCTTTTTGCCCCTGGGAATGGAGAGTGGGTCAAAAAAGCTATTAGTAGACCTGACAGAGCCAGCCAGACCACTGGAGGTAGAGGGAATTCTGCAGAAATACTTTCAGTACTAGTTGCTAAATGGAAAAATGAGGTTTCACTCCTCTATCTGAAGAACAACTGACTTTGCAAGCAAAGTATTGTGTTGTAATGTCAGTGGAATCCTGCAAGTATAGCTAAATGGCTACTCTGTTGGCAATGTGCTAGTCACTGGGGACACAAAGTGGATAAGGCACCAATTTTACAGTGCTGTGGGGTCCGGAGGGAAGGAGATGGAATGGAATAATTACAGGCTCTACAGTGAGAGTATTCTGGTTTCAAATATCAACCCCAGTACTTATTAACTGTGTACTGGCAAGTTAACCCCTCGAGGCCTCAATTTTCATACCTGTAAAACGTAGATAAAGATATTTGTCCTACAGGATTGTCATAAAGATTAATTGAGATAACTATGTGAAGTGGCAGACTACCTTTCATGCTTATGTCTGGAATTTGCCCTAGAAGACAAAGGTCAAGCCTTTACTAGCAATCCAACCCAACCCAACCCAGGCAGCAGCAGGCCCTGAGAACCACTGTGAATGTCTCCTCTTGGCCTTCCATTGAAAGAGGTCAGTGAGCACTTCCTCAAGCCTTGGATTCTGGACAAAAGCTACTCTGTCCAGATTCACAAGTTTCAGAGAGCATATTCTAGGCATCTACCTGCCCTCTAGGCTCAGTGCCCTTTTTCAAAGTCCTGCTCTTTCTCCTTATTTGTAGAACTCATGCCAAACATACCTTTTAGCATGACCTTGAGTTAGAGTGACAGAGTTAGCAAGACTAGACTTGCAACCCCAACCTCACTGGAACTTGACGAATAACTCTAAAGTGAGTGAGGGTCAGGACTAATGGGGTAAGAGAGCACAGCATGTACCCCCTGTAAATAACTAAACAGCAGCAGTTGATGAACAGAGTCCCAAATATATGCCAGGCAGTTGGCTGAACACTAAGGCACTGACTTGGAACACAATTAAAAGAATAAATGAAGACCCTGCCCTCATAGAACACTAGTTATAGTAATGGAACATAAAAATAAAGTTAACTAAGTTATTATCAATAAAACTAATAAAAAATAAGTCAAATAACAGTGTGGTACAAAGGAGACAAACAGGATGCTAACACTGAAGACTAGGGACGGGGGGTCAGGGATGGCCTCTTCAAAGAGATGACATTTAGAATGACATCAGAAGCAAAACTCGGAGCCAATCGTTTGAACAGCCAGGAGAAGAATGCTGCAGACAGAGGGAATGGCACATGCACAGGCCCCGAAGAAGGAGAAGACTTGCAGTGATACTGGAGGGAATAGAAAGTTCGGTGCCAGCTGTGGAGGCACAGTATGATGGGACAACACTGAAAGGAGAGGGGGGCTGGGCTGTGCAGGATCCAGCAGGCCTTGGTGAAATCTGTTTTTTATTTTAAGTGCCATTGAAGGGGAGAGATGAGATGATGACACATGTCCTAAAAATCTCCCAGGAGATCTTTTAAAAGTTCTATGTGAGATGGGAGTCAGAGTCAGAATAAGACTTTTAAAAAGACTTCAGAAAAAATTACATTGCCTACCTCCACCCTTGGTAATTAAGAATAAAAACAACACTAAGTGTATAACGTAAACCTTATTTGTGTGCTAAAATTAAAATAGCAAAATTCCGAATCAGATCATCAAAGCTGAGCTGTCATCACTTTTGGTGTCCCTGCTTTACTAGTGCTGTTAACATGAGCTTAAGTGGGCCTGCCAGGTAATAGAACTCTGGCAGGGAAGGAGTGGTCCTGGGAAAGATACTGGTGTCTAGGACTGGAGGGGCTGCTAGACAGAGGAGAGGATGAATTTGAGAGAGATGTAGATGTATAACCCAGTGACTCATACAAATATATGTATGTGTGTGCATGTAAATATGCATGGGTACATGTACGTATATATGTATGTATATGATTAGAATGGAATCAAGTTTGTCAACATACTGATGTCATCTTCATGCATCTGCAATCTGATATAGGTTCTTACTGGAAAAAGAAAGGGCAAGAGTCTTAGGTATCTCATAAGAATGCTTGCAACCTGAAGGGACTCATAGGACTTGCATCCTCCAAGGTTTGTCTCAAAAGGGGAAAACACAACTGGGAGGTTTGGAACTACTGATCTAATCAACCTGAATTACATTTCCACAAAGTGGTAGACCAGTATTTGAGATTAGATGCTAAAGAATAAATGCTGATCCTTACTCAAAGAAACAAAGAAGACACATTTCTATAATCAACAAAAAACTGAATTAATTATAAGAGCACAGGGAGACATTAATAAGAAAGGGGCCTCTCAGGTTTCAGAGTAAATAGGGTTTATCCACTGAGACTTCCCATGAAAGACAGGCCCAGGAACTGCCAGGCTCCAACCAAACCTGGACTGCAGTGTTTCCGGTATGTGAGGAGGCTAGGTCAAAGAAATGGAGGAGTAAGACAGAACAGCAAAGCTCCTAAAAGCTGTCTTGTTTCTGGCATGGGTCATGGGCTGGGATGAGACAAGCTGACAGGTTGCAAACAAATTCAAGGACTGGGAAGTGGTTCTCAACCATGGCTGCCTGTCAGAAGTACCTACGGAGCTTTAAAAAACAGCACCCCCGCACCCCTCCCCACTCTTGCCGGACACTGTCTAACTCTCTAGAGGGGTGGTGCTTGAGCAACTTTAAAAGGTAATTCTTAAGTTGAGAACCTCTGATCTAAGGCATATTGAGAATGAGGAGGCACTGTGACTCCTGTCAACTAGAACTCCTCATCAATTGGAACTGCCTACCTACTAGCACCATGTCACCTCCAGCCCTTTCAGAGAGTACAGTTAGCTGAGTGGTAGTGACAGCATTCCAGGTATTATCTCCCTGTGGCTGTTCTCCTCAGGATGAACCACATTTAACTGGTTAGAAATGATGTATTTCAAAACCAAAGTCTGGAGTTGGGAGAGAGAAAAAATTCAATCACGACCATGGCATAAGAGGAGGCAAGATGCTCTTTACACATTTCTGAAAGCCTGAATGTGGTGTTCTCACATGTGACTCTACAATGCTGACAAAGTAATGTATTTTGAGTGCCATAATTAAAACAATAATCTCAATAAAGTGGGCATTATAAGATAATTGGTCATCCTCAGGTATTAAGCAAACTGTGGTAAAAGCCAAGGATACTCATCACCAAGGTCAATTACAATAATTACTTATCTGAATTACATTATTGCTATTGTAAACCCCACTTGATTACAAAACAAAACAAAACAAAATAAAACAAAACCAAAATAAAAAACGCACTATAAAAACTGATCTAACATACACCACAGGGAAATGACCTGAGAAGGAGTTCTTGTTGTTCTTGTTGCCTGACTACCGGTCATTTAAGAATTCCTAAAATCAACTCTGCAGCACCCCTACATATATCCTATCCCTTTAAAGTGTATGTTTCTTCAGATCTGCAGTCTGAGTTTATTAAGGAAATACACCTATAAGACATTAGAGAAGTGGCTTAGAAAAGCAAAATACAGTAAGGCGTAGGAAAATGGAATGGCTCTAAACTAATCCTAAAAATAAAGAACACAAGAGAAAAACAAAAGCCCATTACTCTGTGAGTTACGTTCTAACCCTTTCCCTGTCCCTCCCACCATCAGCACATTACAGGCGAGGTTTTCCCTGCCTTTGTAGAAACTGAGTCTCTCATTTATGCTGGTTTATAGCTTGTGAGAAGATATTTCAGCTCCCACATGCCACTGTCAGCTTGTCTATATTAACACTCAGTCAAATAACCAATGGTCAACCAGAAGAGAGTCAGGAAAAGCTTTGAAGACCATAAAAGAGAAAACAGAAATTTTGACCTTCCTATGGGTAATTGGAATGTGTCTGGCAATCGAAGAGTATAAAAGTTCTTTTTTAAGCTGTGATTAAACATCGAGACTTTGATGTTTTATACAGTATTTTTTCCCAGTAATTAACTGCACTAATGAAGTTAATTAGTGGGGAAGAATGCTGTATAAAACATCAAAGTTTTGATGTTTAGTGTCACCATCAGTTCAACTAAACAGTAATAAAGAAATAATTTCTTAAGCGCATTTATGCATGCTCAGCACTTCTATTTACAAGCTCAAATTGTATGACAGGAACATTTTTCAAAATATCCAAAGATGCTATCCACAATGCAATCCTACTGCACTGACAGCAACAACATACCATTTAATGTAGTGTAATTAAGGAGCTAAGAACGCCACATAAAGCAAAGAAATGAGACATTTAGTCCTAGTTAGAAGGATGGTTATAAATCTACCATTACTGTGAGCTGAAGGAATGGAAGAAAACCAAGGCAAAAAGCCACAAGAACCATGTAACCTAAAGGCTAATGCTAATTATGCATTAGATAGTGGGTTTAGCTTGAGTCTGAGAAAAGAAAAATGGGCCAAGCTATAAAAAAAGAATTGTAGACAGTAGGTCCTTTCAAGCGCCATCGGATGGCACCGAGTGTACTTTGCCCTTTTCTTTGGAAAAAGTGTGCAGGGATAGTAAGAATACTGGAACGTAAAAACCAGTGAGCTGTGGGCCTTTTTATGGTGGCAGTCATAGCTACAAATAGGCTCTACCAAACAAGACAGGAAAGTTCTCATCTTCAGCTGGGAGGGACCAGAGAAATCATCTAGCCCTTTTTTACACAAAGGTCATCCATTCACCATCCACTGGCATCAAGATCTCCTGAGAGCTAACAAGAAATGCAGCATTTTAGGCTCTACCCTCCCTCCGCCCCCCACCTACTGAATCAGAATCTGCATTTTAACATGTGTGCTTTTTATGTTTATTAAAGGTTCAAGCAGCACCTGTCTACTCTAACCTGCTCACTTTATTTATAGAGGAGGAAACCTGAATCCCAAGGGATGAAGTAATTCAACGCAGGGTAACAAAGGGAAGATACTAAAATACAATACAATCCTCTGATTTTAATAACAGGCACAGGAAATGATGTCTGGATACTGTGAAAAGAAACCAACCTGTATATAGAGCAGCAAAACACTATCAATAATAGAGGACACAAAAGAGGTCAAGGGAATGACAAAGGGGCTTGCTTCATTAGGTCTGACAGATCTGAGTTCAAATCTATTTGACTTAGGCCAAGAACTCTATCAAACATGTATGAAGTGAAAACTTACTTATTTCATAAATATGAAAATGAAAAAGACATTAAAATGTGTAAAACAAAAAAACCTCAGAAGGCAAAGCTCTGAGGTCTCCACTTTATTTTTTTGAAATGAGAGAGATGAACAATGTGGCAGTCATGGGGCCACCACACATGACTGCAGGGGATGTGGACTGCACAACCCTGGGGAATGTGAAATGTGCTCCAGCACAGCTATACAGGGCCAGACTAACCCAAGTCCTGGAGGGAGTGAAAAGCATGGCAGGCTTGTTGCATCATCCAAGACTGGATCCAAAGGTCAATTAGGATTCACAGAAGCCAACTGAAACAATTTCATCAGAATTGTTAATCATATAATGAATGTGTTTCTTGCCAATGAAATGTGAGCTCCATGACGGCAGGCATTTCTTTCTTTTTCATGACTATATACCCAGAGTCTAACTACAATGCCTGTACTTAGCTAGCCATGGAATAACAATTTTTAAAAAACATTTAACACACAGCGGTTTTGTGGCTTCTTGTATGTAGATGCTCACTGTACTTAGAATCATACAAGCAATTACTACACTGATGATGAAACAAAATTGACAGATAAACTTAACTCTTGGGAGCTATATTAGTTTCCTAGGGCTGATGTAACAAATTCCCACAAAGCAGGTGGCTTAGAATAACAAAAATTTATTCTTTCACAGCCCTGGAGAATAGTGGTCTGGGATCAAAGTGTCAGCAGGACCATGCTCCCTTTGAAGGCTCTAGGGAAGAATACTTCCTTGCCTCTCCAGCTTCTGGTAGTTGCTGGCAATCCTTGCATTGCCGGGTTTGTGGCAGCATAACTCATATCTCTGCCTCTGTCTTCACGTGGCCGCATTCTCTCTGTTTATGTGCTTTCTTGCCTCCACCCCCACTCCCACTAACAGTTGAAAAAGTCACTAAAGTGTCTGAGCAACTATTCCTTCTAGAAGATTTTTTTAACAGATCCATATGGCTTCAAAATAGACACTGGCTTTTTTGAAGCTGATATTCCTCAACAAAAGTTCTCCCACCTAGTTATTTTGTTTTGGACTTTTGCCTCATTTCCACCCTTCAGAAATACTAAGGAATTCAACATGTAGCCCTTCTCCAAAGGAACAATATTTATAATACAAAATGTTGAACATGACCATTCCAAAGATTCTCTGACTTAAGACCTTCAATGTGTGAGGGCAGCAGCAAACAAGGAGTGACAGGCCCACAAAAACATTCTTCGTGCAATGTATGGTGGGTCCTTTGTGACATAGGGCTAATAGGTAAACTAAGAGTATATATAAGCCTTATCCCTTAAAATTTTTAAAATGGTTTAATGATATACCTAAATGATGTAAATGATACATACTTTTCTTATTTACTTGGGAGTCAATATCTGAAATTAATAGTCTTAATCATGAAGTCAATTCTGCCTTGGAAATATGTTCTAGATATATAATATGTAAACTGAAGACATTTTTAAAATTCAAGCCAACACAGCTAAAAAAAACACAAATCATACTCTCTTATATCCTAATATTCTGCCAAGTAGTTAAGAGTGATAATTGACATTTAGACATATGACCTTCTGTTCAATTCAAATGAGTTATCTTTAGATATTTTGTGACTGACTATTCTTGGGATTTAAGTACCTCATAATACAATCCATCTTTCATTTTGCTTTGTTTAGAAAAGGCTTAAATAATCTCCCTAAAACAGTGCTTTTAAAACAGGCAAACACTTTTAAATTATGTAATTCACCAGGTTCAGCTCTGCTGGTACAATCACTTTCAAAGAAGATGGCTATCGTACATTATCATTACAGCTATACAATCCAAGTTGAATTTTCCTTGGCTGAATTCCTAACATTTTAATGCTGAAATTGATCTGTTTTAAAAACATCATGTGAAGGGTTTTTAAATACCATACATGCCCAAGCTCTTTATTTTAAATGCTTTAGAAATGAGCTTGCATAAACAGAAAAAAAAATCTGTTCTCTAATCTAGCATTAAGCATATTTTAAAGAACAACAGGCATGTTTCCAAACAAACTATTGCAGTATACAAATTACCCAGCAGGGATAAGAATAACAATGCTTCTTATGTGGGTTTAGAACTTAGAGAAAGCTGACATTTCATCAAAGTTGTCTTGGAAACAATATTCTTTGTATTATTTAAAACATGAGAGGTGCATATTTGGGCGTGGGCTATTTCTTTTGAAGCAGTCAGATTGTGAGGCTGCCAAGGTTCTAGTATAGCGATGAGGAATGGCAGTGTGTAAGCAGTGAAATTATGCAAGACAGTCACAAGAACATGAGACCACCAGGACTCACATGCCAGGCTACAATCTGGTTCTCACTTGGGCAGATTTTCCTTTACTTATAACACCATTGTGTAGACTGACTTCAGTAGTGGCCACAATTTTTCATACCTCCTTGTATCTACATTTTGGCAGTGCCCTGCCATACTGATGCTAGACCTGGTCACATGACTTGCTTTGGCCAAGGATACAGTAACAAACTTGATGTAAAAAGAAGCTCTTCTGGGCTCTGCCACGGCCAAAAGAATAAGCCCACTGGATGGTAACAAGGAATCCCTGGGAAAGAACTAGATTAGTGGGGCTGAAGACATTCTAGACCACCTAGCTGACTGTAGACACATGAGCGAGTTCAGCTAAGATCAACCAAGCCCAGCTCAGGTAGAAGGACTTATCCCACAGCTGACATGAAGATTAATTAGATATAACAATTAGTTTTCATTTTGTACTACTAAGTTTTGGAAAGGTTTATCACACCAAAATTGCTAACTGATACAACTATTTAATTAAAAATATGCACTACAGGAATAAATGTTCCTTCCCCTTTTTAAGCCATCCATATTGGGAATAGATGAAAATAACATAAATTTAAAGGCAAGTCATTCCTTTTTGATTCCCAGCCTCTAATACTCTAAGAAATAAATCAACATATGTATAAATTAATTCACCAATATCAACTAACAGCTGGAAAGCACTCTGTAATTTTCAAATCTTTTCCACATATATCAGTGTATTTGCTCTTCCCAAAATTATGTTAGGATAGTATTATCAACACGTTAGTGACAAGCAAACAGAACTCTAGCAAGATTAAGTGACTGCTTAAGGTCATACAGTTAGACAAAAGTAAAGCTAGTATTAGAATATAGAGCATCTTACTCTAGACCTCAACCGACTTTCACTAATACTCTGACAACAAATCAGAATATGACAAGGTCAGGTCAGTGAAATTAGTCACACTTTACCAAGTTATAGAGTAAAAAGACAAGATATAAGAGGTGTATACTGATGTAACTGAATTAATTTAGAAAAAGTAGAATGTCTCACAGTATGAATGTTACATTGACACTCTAGAATTACATAATTTAGATGTGACATAAGTTTAAAAATATTTTTTAAAAAAGCAGTGAATATCTTCCCAATCAGTATTTTTGAAAATATTCTCAGTATTCAAATTATGTATATAATTTTGTAAATCAAAGGGACCAGAGTAATGATGCCATCATAAAATTAGAGCAGGCACCATGGAAGCTCCCCAATTGGTTCTTTCCACATTATTAAAATAACTTTCAACTTCATGTTTATGTTTAGCATAATTCTACATCTTATCTTCAAATTTCTTTCTGAGCTATTTAAAAGGGGATAAAAAGCATCTTTTTAACATAATTTCATGAAAAAGAGTACTACCAAAGCCCCAGAAGAATGACCATGAATGGAGTCAGTAGACTGACAAAGAACAACAGAGACAGAGAAGGAAAGAATTTGCCCTAAAGATAGGGAGGAGTAGATTGGCAGTTAAAATCAAAGTTGTCCAACTTTTTCTATAAAGGACTTGACAGTAATCATTTTAGGCTGTGCAGGCCACATGAAGTCTTAGTTGCATATTCTTGTTTATTTGTTTACAACTCTAAAAAATGTAAAAAATAGTCTTAGCTCATAGGATGGACATACACACACAATTGATTTGGCCACAGTTTTCCCACATCTTTTGTCTACATAACTATAAGAGAATGCAGTGTATTTCCACATATTTTTAGTATCTGAAGACCATCATCACAATAGTCTTATCAAGTGTCTAGTATTCTCTCCTCAGGGTGCACTCAGCAGGACCCAGGAGAGGAGAGATGAGGGTCTGCATGGTATGATCTCCAATTCCACTCTGGAGTCATATCACCACTCTAAGATGCTTGAGCATTTTGATTTTGATAACTTTAAATGCAGGGAAAAGGTAATAAATTGTCATCTGATATCTTCAGTTATTAGTAACTCAGTTTCATGGTGTACGTTATGCCTAGGAGATTAGGCAGGAAATTGCTGGTTGAAGAGTTGGAATAGACTGAGCTTAGGTTGCCTAAACTTTCTTCTCTCCCTTCTCTGATTTATTCAAAAGTGTAGCAAATGACTACTATAATAGAGGTACACTGACAAGAATACAGGAATGCTCAAAGCTGAAAAGGATAAGGTCTTTGCCCTCAAAGAGTTTTGTCTATGGAAAAGTTAAGAGGCAAGATAAGCACACAAGTTCCAAGTATGCAATTAGAGACTCCATGTCAGAAAACCCTGGGGGGCCAAATGTGCTTTGAAATTCAGTATTTTTAGAACTGAGAATCTGAGAAAGACAGTATGATGCATTTACTGTAGCAGAGTCTAGAATAATAACCCGTAATCGAACATTAATATTTCTATAATCAATTCAGTCTTTTCCCCAAAACTGCAAAACAAAAACTGTTTTCAGAGCTTTTTGGATTTTGGGATAGCGGATAAGGGATTGTGGGCCTGCCTAATCTTAGAAGAGTCTACAAATTTAGTTTATCTACCTCTTTTAAAATAAAGTTTTAACTTAACCAAAGGATATAGTGATTTCAGATCCAAATTCTAAGCAATTGCCAACTTCTGCTGCACTATGTTGGCCTTCTCTATGGTACCAAATCTTTACCACAGGTTAGTTACCTAAGACACTTGTGAGGTGAGTTCAAGCTAATTAAGATTTGACTCTTAGCATCATTTTCTTATGCCAGCCAAGAGTCATAAGAAAAAAATCAGATCTAAAAATCCATCTAGGAGGTAGTTAATAAATCCTTAGAAATTATGTAGCATGGCTTTCCTAATAAATTACCAATCACACCACTAAGTACCCATAGCTATGTGGCTAGAAAAGGCAGTATGGTTTTAGAAGGGCCACGTTAATGTGGATACCACACCTTCAATTCTCAAGAGAACACACTCCAACACTGATAACAGGAAAGCTAGATATCTTCTGCCCTTCTCGGTATATATGTCCTGTCAATCTACGGGGAAAGAATCTAAGCCCAATTGACCTTTGCTTCTGCTACAACACCTTGTATAATAAAGCAAGTCCTTTATCAACATCGAACAAATATATGAAAGCCATTTTCACTTGTACATCTAAACATGAAGAACAAAATATATTGTTCATTGAATTGGAAGATGGCAAGTTTCTTTTATCACAGTGGATAAAGTATATCCAAGACTCATTCTAATTCACCAATACATAATTTTCCCCAGACGGAAACATAATTTTTAGATGTAGATACAGATTTAAAGAGCTCCTAGTCCAATTACTTTGATGTTAATAATAAGTAAAAGCAAGTGTTTTACTTGCTTTTAATCCTTTACTTACCTTATTTTAATCCTAAATTTGCCTCCTACTAGCTAGTAAGAGGCAAATCTAGGATTAAAACAAGGTCTGCACGTGGTTTCCAATTCAAAGTGGCCATGGAATTGCTGACAAACAAGGCCATTTACCAATACAATGCATACAGTTCTTGGTCTTACTACATTAGGTTCACAGAGCTAGGATTATCAGGAAACAAACATTCTATCAAAGCGGCAACATCAAACACATAACTGGATGAAGCTCATCATTTGGATCTGAAATCACTATATCCTTTGGACCTAAACATCATAGATCTTTGTAAGGCTGTATACAACTTATTTTCTGCCTCATAGTTCACATTACTCCTACTAATTTCTATAAAAGACACAGGGACTATATTTGGTATTAAATAGTTCCCTGAACTTGTATAGAAATTGCATCACTCACTATTTGCCTTGCTTCGAAGATACTGATTGCATACTCACCTTTATATATGAACACACACACACACACACACACACACACACACACACACACACACACACACACAGTTTTACTAAGTGCACCTGGTAAGGTTAACTTTTCAGTCATGTTCCTTCTGAAGTTTCTGAATTTGGTAATGCAAAGAACCTCTTACACTGCCCACTCCTAATTCTATAAGTTAAAGAGCACCCACAACTGGACCACATTTAAACAGATATAAAATTAACGACAACCTTACAAAATTCAGAAGCATGATAGCTGAGATGATGTCACATCTTATAACTTCTAGGGTAGTGCAGACTTAATATAAGTTTATTTCCAGAAAAGAAAATAAAAAGTTAAATCTATAAATGGTTAAATATAAATTCAAAATACAGAAGTGTCTTACAAAAAAAGCTTAATGAAGAAATAACTATACAACAGGTTATCAGGACCCATGATAATTGATTTAAAAAAAATTAAAAGTTCCTACTATGTTAACATGTACCTGCTGTTACTACAGTCCAGTATTTACAAGTAATTAAAATTAACAGCTTGAAGGAAAAGAACACAGTAAAATGAGACAAAGTATGGAAAAAACACATGGCCCAAATGCCTAGTTCACAATACTATGCTCCAGATACTACAGCCATCTAGCTGTTACTATTATTTCTACTGTGGATGCATTTTCAAAAGAACAGAAAATCACGAAGATGCCACAAACTTAATTAATTCTAGGCACTATAACTTTTAGCATGCAAAGTATGTTTTACATTAGCCAGAATCCATTTTAAATATATGATCTAGCATTTATTGAGAAGTGACTGGATGTCAGGCACTTTGCATGGTACTTTATACACATTGTCTCATTTCATCTTGTTAATAACCAAATGAAATGGATGTTATCATCATCATCATCATCATTATTATTACAAAAAATCTAATTGGGAAAAATTGACTAATTTGCTAAGTCTTCTATCTCTAGTCTATGAAAGACTATAATTTGAACCTCTGATTCCAAATCCATTCCCCTTCTATTATACCACTGTTTGATTCATGGCTAAAAACCATCATTCTCATAGAAATTTTTTTTTTTTTGGAGGGGTGGAATGCACCTTCAAACATACAAAGTAAATAAAGCATTGGGAAAAAAAATCTGTGATTTACATGTCTGAGGAGGCTCTAACATTTCATTTAGAATACCTCAATGTATAAGAGAATAATACCTAGCTCTAACTAATACACTGGGGCTTTTGCATAGTAAAGTACTGTTTTTAAAAATAACATACTTCAGTGGGTTAATCATATAATATGCTGCCAGACTCTGGGTTCAGAAGAACCAGAGCGATCATGCACTCTGATGAGAAACCTGAGAGAATAGAGGGCATGTCCGAGGTCAGATGATAGTGAGGGTCCCCTGAATCCCAGTCCAGTGTTCTTTCTACTATATCCTTAAGTTAGCTTTTATTTCTTTTTCTACATATTTTTAGAATAATAAAATACACTCAATGAGTTAGACTACTGAACCAAGATAGTTTCAGTGGTAACAAAAGCAATAATTTATTTGCTTTATGTGTTGTGCCCTTTGCTAGAAGGCCTTGGGGAGCAAAAACAGTAAAGAATCCCATTAATTAGAGTATCTAAAACAAACATAAGTGGCAATTAATGGATCATATGACACTAGAATAAAATGAGCATAAAATAGGTTCCCTTACTGCCACTCGACCAGGGCACTCTAGCTTTAAGCATCTTGCATGATGCCTGTGATCCAATCAGATCAAAGTGGCTTGTATAGGATTCTAAGACATCATCTCTTTCACCTCACTTTAGCTCCCTAAAGAAAGCTGAACTGTGTTTAAGAAGAGAAGGAAAATGACTAATCAGGGTGGCACTGACAGTGCTTAGTTAACGAAAAATGAATCTTGAAAATGATTAGGCCTCCAGTCACAAACAGCTATTAATAGCTATACATTCTGGATTTATAGGCTACCTTGGTAGTAGCATGCTTTATTTTTGTTTTAAATAAAGGTGGCTTGTTAAATGAACAGTAAATGAGATTTAATTTCTATGTCTTAATTCTTTCAAGTGGAGTCACAAATTGGTACAAAAATGCTTCTGTCAAGCCATGGGGCCAATTTTAGTATTCTAAAAGTATAAATCACCATCATACGTGGCCCTCAATTTAATTCCTCAAGTTATCCTCGACAAACTGATAAAGCACTGGAATCAAGCATTCATTCCTTTGTGACTTCCACCCAACTACCCCATCTGTTCTATTCTAAAGGTACTTAGTTGTGGGTCCCTCCCTCAACCCATGTCGTAAATCTCCTAGTCGGCTGATAAGATCAGCAGCCAAAATATTGAAAGCATGAACATTTATTATCATCAATTAAAGAAGAGCAGAAAGCATAAATTTAAAAATTATAAATTGTTATGACACTTAAGTTCAGAAGTAGTATCACTAAATGTAGTTAGTGGTTATAAAAACAAAACAAAACTAAACAAAAAAACCAACTCTTTCATTTCCATAAATAAAAATGACATTGAAATATAAAATCCAAATTAGGGAATTCATATTATAAAAGTATTTCTATTAATTTCCAGCAAACTGATGAGGCTACAAGTTAAAGTCTTTGTCAGATTTTTTAATCTGCATAAATCTTAATTAATCAGATAACAGATTCTGAACTGTACGAGAAGGAGGATGCATCTGCTGGATATGAGACATTTAACACAAAAATACACATAGGACTGTGTGATGACATTCCAAAATGCTGTAATATAAAAATGATCTCAAATCACCATTTGAAGGTACACAAAATGTGAACTATTAAAAACATGCCTCCTCCTCCTCCTCCTGTGAGGAGCTTACACTCTAAGGACATAAAACAGGTAAGTCACACAAAACAACACACCACAACGGCATTATTATAGATACACAAAATCGGCATCTATTTAGTTTGGTTTTCTATAGACATGACAGACAAGAAATAGAAGAATCTAACATACCATTTATTAACTGACTGCCTAAGTGGCAGGCGTTTTGCTGGGTCTCCTCATAAATGTCTCTAGTCCTCACACTTACTTATCCTACACCGAGTAAGGTATATCCATATGAGGTCTAAATTAACCCTAGTTAGAAATAAAGAAAATGAAGAAGATGGGCTCTAGAGACTTAGTTCTAAACAGTTCACTGGATAGGTTACATTTTGGGTGACTGTGGACAAGTCACAGCCTGTTGTGTCTCAGTTTCCTCAACTGCAATTTAGAAATAACAGTAAACTCCATCTTAAGTGAGCTGTTATGATCGAAGAGAAGAATGGCTGTTAAGGACCTGGCCCGCACAGAGTAAATGCATCCTCAGTGCTAATTATTTTTATTATTATTGTCCAAGGTCACAAAGTTAGCAGGTGGCACAACGGTCTATAGAACCCATGACAGTGGAACAGAGTGCATTGCTTTTCATTCTGTACTAAGCAGCCTTCTTGTGATTTTCATTAACATTCGCAGCCAAGATTAGAGAAAAGCAATAGGCCACCTCTCAATTTTTCTTATTTGGGAAGGGAAGCCTGAGGCAAGTGTCACATAAGGAGGCTAGGGAAGGTGAGGGCAATTAAGAGGAAGATTCCAGGGTGACAGACTCAGGGGCAGCCAGAGGCAGGAGCCACCAACCAGAACTGCCCCATCCACAAAGCTATCCTGCTGAGAAAGGCATTTCCAGCCAGGACTGGAAGCAACTGCCTCCAGCACCCAGAGGCAAAAACTACTCACATGTGACGATGACCATTCAATATAACTATTTTGAGCCCATGTCTTGTTTCACATTTACTACATTTGAGCAAGCTGCGGCCTGTGGTTTTGGGGCTGACAATGAATAAAATGTAAATTATGCTAACACCTTAACTTCTTTTTTAGGGTAAAGTTATACATGAAAAACTCTCTAGATAAAAAAAATAAGTGAAACTAAAATATGCAAAGAAAGGAATCATATAGCAGCATTTCATTTGGGGTGGACTCCTCCCACAAAAGCAAATACTTCAATATGGAAAATAATTAATAAGGAAAACTACACTTTAAAAATTATATAGTATATTCTAAAGGTAAATAAACATTTTTGAAATCACTTACTGCCAATTCACATATATGGATTCCAGGAGGTTAAGTAAAACCTGAAGGAAAAACATCCAAGACTAACACACATTATTTTGACTTAATGGAACTGGAGTCCATTCAATATTATTTTAATTAAGTAGACTGTTGGTTGGGGCTCTAGAACTTGTTTGGTTATAAGGATATTTTTGTTGTAATGATATCTGTTATAATCACATTTGATTTGTACATCTCCCAAAACAAATGTTGTGACAACCATAAAAAAATTTCATGATCTTAGGCCAAACAAAACTAGCTCTTTAAAAATTTCATTCCTTGTAGAGTGTACAACGTAGAATGTACAATTCTCTCTGATATTTATTCTGAATATTTCAGTGATGTCGTTTCCACGTTTTTGAAAGCCAAAGGCAGATAATTTATAGCAGGGTTTCTGAAACCGTGCCCTTTTCAGTGGTTGCTGGCATTTAAAGCATGTTTTCACACATCTTACAATGTTCTGAGACTATCTAAATTGATTGGAATTACATTTTTAAAGCATTTTTAATTGAGTCCCTGGGCTGAGAGTGTTCTACACCCCACCTGCCCTCACTTGCACTTGTTTCTTTAACAAAACTAATTGTGGCTGCAGAAAGTTTCCACTTAATCTACTTCTTCCTGTTAGGGTTTTGAGCTAGAGAAAAGTATATTCCTTTTCCTTATCTTTTAATAAATCTCTACGAAGAAACATGTTGGTGTTTAGTTTGTATAACCAGAAGAATCTGAATCCCTCTTGATCAGATTCCAAATCTGAGCTAATAAGCACTCCAAAATGGCATCTCAGGCAAAAGTAAAGAGAAGTAAAGACCTAAGAATTCTCAGGCATGGCTGACCCCACAAAGGCTTCCTGGGCCTTTAGTGGAGATAACACTTTTCTAAAAGGTTTGGCAGTTGGTAAGAATGGGCTGCCCCAAATATGGCCTGATGGTTCTCAGGTTCTCTGTCTCGTAGAAAACATCATTCAAGAAGATAGCTCTAAACATATAGATGAGGTAATTCTCTAAACCAGAGTCGCTTGAAAGACACCTTCCTAAGCCTTTGCCAGACCAGACCTGGCTCTTGTGGGGAGCTGAAATCCTACCTGCTCAGGTTTTCTTCACAGCCCACCCTCAGTGGTAAAGATAGCTAGGTTACCCCATGCCTAGAATGTATCTTCTTTCCAAAACTCTGGCCCTTTCATCATTCTTAAGAAAATATGGAACTTGCTAAAACTCTGTTGGTATGACTCTTTGAGTAATATGAATTTACATTCTAGGCATCCTACATCTCCTCACGACGGGAGAGTTCCCTCATTTTGTAAGCTCTGGAAGACAACTTATGCAGAGCACTTATCATTCAAAGGACACAAACCAAAAAATAAGCAAAGGAAGGGAACATGTTATTTCAACACCCTAAAAAGCACAGGCCTTGTATCTTCCCGACTGACAATTTTACAGAGAAACTGAGGCTAATGTCTACTGAAAACACAGCAACCAGGCACCACCCTGTAGGAACCCTTCTATTCTCAACATTCACCTTTATGAGAGTACTTCTCAAATAAGGGCAGGAGCACCATCTTTGTCCTTAACCTCCCCTGCTTGGCCCAGGCAGGCTGTCTCCCCAGAGCACTATGAATATTACAAACATCCTTTTTCCCTCAGATACACCCCTGCCAAAGCAGGTACACCAAGACTGCCTGTCACTGCCTTGTGAGATTCTTCTGTTAACTCAGACTGAATAAAAAAAAAGGAGCTGCAAATAAATCAGTATTATAGTGCAGGGATGTGTATTCCTTCCCCAAACAGCCAACCTTATTGACAGGGATTAGGTGTATGAGTAGTAAAATAATGAAAAGGAGCAAGAGTCTCTACTGTTCGACAAGCATCTATTGGGTATACTCCCTCTCCCCACACAATTAGAGGAACGTCAGAATTGTTACAGTTTACAACACTGGTGGGAGAAGTCCATTTTACAGATAATCTGACACGAAAATAAAAGAGGCTCTCTGCAAAACGCAAAGAACACTGGGACCAAGGTCCTTAGCCCACTCCTTCAGTGTTTGCAAGGCTAGTTATAGTTAGTAGCTTCTCCTCACAGCAGAAGCAAATGGTGCCAGCACAGCAGGGGATGTCTTTTAAAAGGAGGATTTAGATTTAGACTGACAGGAATCCACAAGGTTCTGCCTATTTGGTCTCCAATTTCATCTATTATGAGTGGCAAGTGGTTTTTGCTATAAAATACATAAAAATCACGTTCTCGGCTGAGGCTGAACTATACCAAAACATGAAATTCCCTTTGGAATTAAATATGTGTTCAGATCAGCTAAAGTTAATTCCCAACCATCTGCATGTACAAGATCCATTTTGTAGATTTTTTTGCAGCAAAATTTTAATCCCAGAATAACTTCCCCCACAGCCTGGCACATTTCTAGTTTGAGTCTTTTTGTTGTGGAATATAAGTTCACTTAAATATTAAATCCCCAAAGAATAAATGGAACCAAGTTATTTTCAAATTATCCATATTAAAAAAGTCAAGAGCCACTGAGCATCTACTAAGTGTTTGGCACCTTTGAAAACTTACCTTTACCATTCCCGTCAAAATAAATAGAATATGAGAGAAGTAGCTTGCCCAAAGTCACAAGTTGGTATGTGGCAAAGGTAGGGTCTGAATCCAAGCCCCCTGATTCCAGAGCCTGAGTTTCGAACCAGTATCTCAGCACTGCCTTTCATCACCTGTGGGCTGGCTAGAGTTCATAGCATGTTGCATGTACAGATGTGGGCAGGTCCCAACACACACCAGCTTCTCAACATTAAGCAATGTGGTTCAGAGTATACAAAGAGCCACCTTGAGTCACCTTTTACAAGCATGTTATTTTAGCTTTAAGAGCATAGTGAACATGAATACCTGCTTGAGTAGTGGGAAAGGAGGAGGTGGGAAGACTGAGAAGGATCTGTCTATAAAACAGGTCTCTTCCAAAATGTGCTTGCCCTTGTTGCTCTGGCCACTGCCCAAAGGGTGCAGAGTACCAATCTATTTGTCTTAGCCTAAGTCAATTTCTCTTGACCTTATTCCTTTCACTTGTGAGCCTTTTATTGCATTTTTGCTCATGGTCTCTCATAATTTTGGAGTCATGCTCAGTCAAGTCTATGGAGTCTTGGTCTCTCTCTTTCCTTCTTCTAGCTTATTAACAATGATAAACTTCTTGTCTTATTGTATTTTCAAGTTTTCTAACTTTCTTGATTTCCCTACCTCCTCCCTTGAGGACTAAACCCTGGAAGAAACATCAACTGTTCAGTCACACAGATGCATTTATTCCTACTTAGTACCAGACCTCTCTCAGGCTTTCTCCCTTATGAACTTCAGATCTAGGTCCCTACACTTGACTATCTAGTATTGAAATAAGCAAAGCACTGCATATGAGTTGAAAACTGGGTAGCATTCATCTCACATTTCTTTTTAGCAAACTGCAGAGCATGGTCACGTAATGTACACCTTCATTTCTGTTTGTTCAAGAAGTCGCCGCCACTCACCTCTCAACTAATACTCGTTTCTAGGACTACAGATGCTACAAAGACTAAATCTACCATTCCCACTTTTCATATGAACAATAAATTCCTATTCTTTCCCACTATAATTCCTTAAGATTTGGTCATATAAGGTACTGGAAACCAAAGAACGATGACACAAAGGTACAAGCCATTCTTTTTGTCACTAGTAGGGGAGAGGAGTCCAACAGATGAGGTTGGAGAACAGAACACAGAAGGGGAAGCGTCAGCCTCCTCCTTGTTCCCACACTGGGCAAAGGAGTACTGACAAAAGAAGGTCCTACTGATAGTGCCCAGTGCACTTCAGACCAAAACTGGACACCGAACACAAAGACATGGCTTAATTTTTCTGACCATTCAAACACATTTTTATAAACTTTTCAATTATTGTATCACTAAAACACACAGTCCCAGAGAGCATTTTAACTTCCTAAATATAGTTTCTGTCTATCCTTGTCCATGTTCTATAAATATTTTTCTGGCCTTACTATGTACTCTAAATCTTTTACTCGCCAAAGGCGGCAACTCTATGACAGTTATCCATCTACTGCAACATGCTAAGTTTTGCTGGCTAGTGCTTTTGGACAACTCTCGAAGACCTATTTAGATAAATTCTTCAGAAACACCTTCCTCTGAAGTCTACCCACCTTTATTGACCATCTAAAACACTCTATAGCTTTTGAGTCAACATTTAAAGGAATTTTTACTTCAAGAAATTTTAAATATGCATGCAATCCTCAGCCAAGAAGACTTTATATTTTGGTTTGTGATAGGGAAAATACATGCACAAATGAAGCCCGAGGAAGAACTAAATGCAAAATGAAATCATCGAGCAAAAGGACAGGGGCTTCTCCAACACTCAATCATTTTCAGTCACACTATGTTGTCCGGTAAACTGCATTGATAATTCCTCATGAATAAAATGCCAGCATTATCATCTGCAGCTATGCTGTTGACATGCTTTTGCTATTTCACTAAAAATACCATTAATTTTCTGGCTTCACAACAGCTGAGCTACTCCCCATTTGAATATACAAAAGAGTATTTTGTTTAAACCAAATTAAAAGCGTTCCAGTAAATGACTTTCATTTTGCTAGCTATACTATTTTAGCATATACTGTTTTTCTTAATCCTCTCTACCTCAACGCCATGCCTGTCATCTCCCCAAGCCAAAATACTTCCATTATTAAATTCTTTTTTAAATTGGGGAGGGGGAATCCAGAATTATTTCTATTACAGCATGCCTGGCCAGTAACACACCTGAAGGGCATAAGTATAATGTGGCTTTTTTAAGGTTATAAGACATGATGGCCTCTTTAATTTTCTCACCTCTTTTAGCCAAGGTACATAAATAGTAAACTATTTTCCAATTTGGTACCTGTAAAGAAAAGAGTTCCACACACACACACACACACGCGCGCGCGCGCACACGCACACACACATACGCACACATGCACACTTTACACCTTCCATTTCCCATCTAGATAAGTTCCAACATTCCCCATTTAAAGTCAGAATGAAAACCGCTACTCCTGCCAAGCCCTCCTGGCATCTCACCACTTTATTTGTTCCCATTTGTATCTAATGCTTTTGTCAACAGTTCAACAAAAGTCAAAGCAAACAACCCACTGCAAACACTGGGAGTAACAGCAACAAGCATGAATCCTTCACAATTATCCAGCCCAGCTGCTCCAAGCTTGTCAAGGCTGCTTTCATTTACAACAATGTCAACAAAAGGCTGAAACCCAATAACTAGATGGGTCAATATGGCCACTGTATACCCTCTGGAGGAGGAAATGCTGAACACCTCCTTCCTGCTTGGGCAAACATGTAGAATAATTCAGGCTGATGGACAAGTGCTTGTCTAATCATTTGTTATGTGAATTATTCAAAGACTTTCCATGTAAACTACTACACAGGGCTCTTCAAATATTTCTGAGGCACTTCCAGCTGTCCGACTGCCCGTGTGGGAGCACATGAAAGGAACAAAAACATAAAAACAGAAATCATGACCCGAGTTAGTTCCCAGTGATAATCTCTAGTTTGAGAGCACCAAGTCTTTACAGCTAATCCTTTTAAGTCTAACCTTGCCTGGCATTGCCACTACAGGCCCAAGCTTCACTAGGGACCAGACTAAGGGTGGGGCCAACAGGAAAGTCATTTACTTGGCAATCAGAGAAACATACAACCACGGCCCTTGACTATCTTTTACCCTGTTCAATTTTAAAAGTTTCTCCTTCCCTTTCACAAGCACTGCCAATAGGTAGAATATGTGTTTATGATTTTTAATAGAGTATTTTAAAAGTATAGTTAGACATGTATTAACAAGCTATAAAGCATAATTTAAAAGTACATGTTCCTAAAGATTATATTTTAGAATATCAATTCCCTGCCCTAATTTTGATACAAATGTTGACATTTAGTTAACAGAATTATTTTGAGACGTAACAGTTGAAAATTCCCACTTCCCTTTCTTCTTAAATGTATGACTTGCCAAACAGCCTGGCAAAAGCTGTTCCTGACCTGGGCTCTGGGACCTCATCCAGCTAATAAGGCCCTCCTCAGGACCAAGGGGACATGTTTACACATAATCTCTGCCCACCCACTCTAGACCACGAGCTGGGTACCAGGACCCTGAAATTCTTTGCTGAAGGCCCAAGTTGTTCAGAGTTGACCTGGTCCTTTTCCAGCGGCCTCCCAGGACTAACTAAGCTGTTGGTTTGAGCACACCTACACCTGAGGGCAGCTCTTGGGGTGAAATGAAGCTCTGAAGTGAGAAAGAAACCATGAGTGTCAACATGGTTCCAGCAATGAAAGGCAAGAGGCCTGATAATTTATAGTTCAAACCTGGCCTTTCAGATCACCACAATTATTAACTGGATGTATAACTTTTAAATACTTAAACATACATTATGAGGGGCTCTACTTTTACTCTTTTTCAGGCCCCACAAATGTTAGAGATAGTCCCAACAGGAGGTATCATGTGCAGTTTTGAGAACCCCACTTTTTGAGGCAATTCCTAAATGTTCCACTGCAATACTGTACATAAGAAAACCACATGAGAATTTTGTTTTTATAAATCTTCATATCCACAACAGTAATGAAAATACTGATCTTATTTCTATAAATACTATAAACACGCATTGAGTTAAAAAGTTAAAAATATAATAGAAGGATTATTGCTGTTTGCTGGGCTAGTATATACAATAGAGATAAAAATATCTGAATACTAGAGACCTTTTCTCTTCTAGATTATTTGTGTTGTCTTTCCTTTTCCAGCCTTTAAACATCCAGATTACAAAATTACTGCTTTTAACACACTTTGTTAAACGCAGATGAAGGAAACAGCAGAGATTCAAACTCATTCAAACTCATTTCCTCTCCTCACTACACAGCCAGTTTACTCGTTGCTATTACCAGAGAATTTTCATTCCTTACCACAAGTATCTAAGAATTTTTAGTTTGGGGCATAAAGAACAGTGCTTTCAAAAAACAAATACTAGTCCAGAATGTGAAAAACACAACTTGAGAATTCTACTTCTTTCTAAAGATCTCTAATAATGCCTTTAACTGTTATATTTCTGAGGCTGGCTTCAAGCACCAACTAGAAAGTTGGTACTTAAAAGAAGAGAATTTCATCTGAATAGAAATGGGCCTATTTACTGAGAGCAGAAACAGAAAACTCTTTTTCTTAAATCAGAGAAATCACCCAAAAAGCAAGTGAGGGGATTAAAACACTCACAAGACCCACATTAATATTTTGTTTTGCTGATTCCTACAAAACATGATGTGAATGCCAGTAAAAGGTACCATCAAGATTTGAAGTCTACAGAATGTTGCCACTGGCATTGCTGTCAGTGTTTGCTAAAGGTTCCATGTTTGCATGTATTTGCACATCAGCCCTGGCAGCTTCCTGGGAAGACTGCCTTCAGAAGCTAGTCCTCCAATCATCATAAACTACTTTTATATGCACATTTTAAAAGAATTCAGGACTAACTGGAAGCTCAGAGAAATGAAGAGGAACAATCCATTAATATATTTTACTCTACTCAGAAGGCAGCATATCTTAGTTCCATACTTTAATAGGAAAATGATTTCAGGTATCTAATCTTCACTATGCACCCCCAAGGACTCAGTGCAGGCCTATTTGCCCTCCAGCTGCCAAATCAGTACCTACCAACTAACTTTAAATATTTAATTTAGACAGCATTGCTCAATTTTCAAGTTCATCTATCAACACCAACAGGTTTCGAAATCAGGAAACATTTAAATTATAATTTTTGGTTAGCTGTCTATTATAAAATCAGGAATATCTCTCAGCTGAGAAGGTACAGCTATACCTTTTCAATACCCAAAGGAAAATATGTAGAGATTGACAAGCCGTTCTTACTTAACTGACTCTCAATATTAATGACAATCAAGCAAATCAAATGGACTAGCACGTAGCACACTTTTGTCTTACTCCATTTTTTAAAGAAATTTCTCACCCTAAATATGAAACACACCAATTTCATCCAGCAGGAGATGTTTCATATGTAATATTCTTTTTTTCCTCCCCAGGAAAGAAAGATAGTTGACCCCTAAGGAGCATGCAGGAAGAGGGAAAAAAGAAGGGAATTGAAAATGACAAGGGTGAGCAAAACAGTTTACAAGTGAGCATCTGGCACCGACAGAGGAACTGAACACAAAGTCTGCAGAGTGGTGCTGCAGTCTGGAGGGAGGGGTGCCAATATGAAAACGGAGGGAGGGGCAAGAAAGGGGAAGAACTGCAGACAATCCTATTGGGATTGGGAGAGTAACTATTTAACCAAAGTATTACTCCTAGATGCTTCTCTATTTAGTCACAGTTCACTCTATTCTCCCAAGGGCAAAAATGTCACCAGCTTAGTTTAAAATTTCTCTAAATAAGGTCAGAATAGGATACTACAAGATTTTATTATCAAAACAGATTCGAGCTAAGCCTCCAATTCAAGAGTTGCATTCAGACTAGTCCAATATGGTTTGGTTATAATCCCTGGGGCAGAAGCTGGGCCTGGGGCTGGGGCAAAGGTGTGGAATAACTCAGAGACCTTTCAAATCCTGCTAACTGTGGTATAAACACAAGTGATTATTTCAATTTTCTCTAAAGATTATTTTTTCAGGGCAGCCCAATAAACCCAATAATGCTCAGGTTTACTAGAAAAAATTTTTATTCATTTCCCCATGCACCAGAAAGTAAGCTAATAACGTCCCGCTGAGCGTGCTGTCAGGCCAAATCCCTCCACTACTGAATGCACTACCAGGATAAATCTCCCTTCACTTGCCATTCCACCATCTACTTTAGGGCAAGACCCTGGGGACTGCTCAAGATTACCCCTCCACAGTGTCACAGGCACAAGCCCGAGTGGCCCAATCAGTGCCAAGAAAAGAACAAACTAAAAAAGATTAATTCACAGATGTTCATGCATTTCACATACACTATGCCCCATGGTCCGTTGCTAGGGCAACGGGAGACCACCAGTGCGCGCTTTATTGGCTTTATGAAGTGTGTCTCAGGGACCATAGTCCAAGAAATGCTGCACGATAACAGTGTGGCTTTTCTGAAGCCTCGTTTTGTGTTTATCCACATTTAACCTTATGAGTATTATACAGAGCATCGTTATGCATAGCCTACAAACCCCGCTACCACCACCACACCAGTTACTACCCACTACCGCTACCTCCAAACTGCTTCAACTTTCTATGTAGAAACATTAAAATGCATCTCCTGGGGGTCCATTTTGGGAACATCCAAGTTAAACTGCTCAACCAGTTCCACAAGGGAAAAAAAAAAACCTACAACAATTTAAAGATCACTACATTAATGTGACTGATCATCACCAACCATGCTTGAGCAGTACAGAAGCCACAAAACTGAAATACACACATGCAGCTTATTTTCTACACATTGGGAGGAACCTTGCTTTAAAATATCGAGAGTCTGTTTTCAGCAGATGGAACAGCAGAACCAGCAAATTTATCAGGCCCAAGTCTTTCCCTATCTAATTGAACTTTCTGCAATGATGGGAATGTCCTATATCTGCACTGGTATTACAATTACCACAGCCACATGTGGCTACTATGCACTTGAAATGTGGCTAATGCAACTGAGAAACTGGGTTTTTAACTTTTATTTCATTTTAACTAACAAATAGCTTCACGTGGCTAGTGGAGCCACGTACTGTTCAGAACAGTTTTAGAGGCTTACCAGACAACAATGCAGGTTTTTTCAAGTTTGTTAAAAGCTGTCTCTTCATGCTTTTAGTTCCTGCTTATTTCATAAAAATATAACTCCAAGTGAATGTACACAGAACACTATTCGGGATTGTGGCTACCGCTTGCTGTGCCAGTTCCAAACAGCTCTCAGCACTCGGCCTCATCAGCCTGCTTCTTTTGTCCAACAGGCCCAGAGATGAAGACTGACTTCCCCTTCTCCCCCTCCTTATCCCACCCAGGGTGGGAGGTTAAAATCACAAATGTCACAACTCTCAGAGCAGTAGTACAGATCAAGTGTTAATCTAAAGGGTTGGGGGAAGCTGAGGGGGAGAATACAGGCTGGTGGGGGTGGCAGCGAGGGAGGATCTGGAATGAAGAGCAGAGAAATAAAGCCAGTGAATAGATCAGCAGAAGCAACAGCTTACATTCAGATTCACAGGAGAAAGAACACACCAAGACAATCATTTCCTGGGAAAAGCTCAAGCCTAATGAGAATTTACTCTGCTCCTTTATGTGACAACCAGCCCTTTTGTGGCATGGGCTTCCTGACTGACAGGAACCCTGGGCCCCTTAATAGGATTTCCATATTATTTCCAACACCTGCCCAGAAGTTATTTGTTTACATTGAAGGAGGCAAGATTCTCAGATCAGACATCTGCTTCTAGTTCAGGCATATCTTAGGAAACCATCTAGAAAGCAGCTTTGTTACCATGGTGACATTTTTATTTTCCTCCTTTAGTTGGCTCAAAACATTAGCATTTCCAATTTTATTTTGTTGTTCAAAGGGCCAAATGTTGCTCAAGACAACAGAAGTTAAAAGAAAGATAAATGAATAGAATACTCAAAAATATCCAGAATAATTAAAACAACCAGAGGGAAGAATAAAAAAAAAAAATGAGATGTTATTATATGGCCCTACTGGCTTCTCTCATTGGGTGGTGTCACTACCGTGTTTACCTCCCCACCTCCTCCCCTTACATTTGAACATTCAGTAACTTGAAAAGTACTGATTTTGGAAAAAGGGTTCAAGAATCTTCGGGGTGTGATGCAATTAAATGAGGAATCCATTTCCATAAAAAAGAATTCCTCAGGCTCATCCTACTGTCATATTTTAGGAAGTTCACTTACAAGAATACTTAAGACATTTTAAGTTCCACCTCACTGCCTGCAATTCAGTCAAGGGGAGGGTGGCGAAGGATAGCAAAGTATAGGCTCTCTGTGAACATTTACTGGTTGAAGAGGGGTTGGAATATTAAACTGTGAAGGAAGAAAGGTGGACTGTACGTGAGTAGATTACATGCATGTGTATGTTGTTTTTCTGTTTCTTGTGAAACAAAATTGGAGGCATCATTGAACCTAGAGGAGGGGGAAGATGGGGACTTCACCACCAATTACAACTATCACATATAAACAGAAATTAAAGTTATAATACTAGTACTTGGCGCTTAAAATGTTTTTAAAACTGCACAATTTATTACACAAAGAACTGGACTGGTTCTGAATAATGAATCTGATCAACTTAAAGTAATAATAGTTTGTTCAATATTTAGATTAAAACTAAAACAATATTCAATTGTAATATTTGAAGTTTTGATTTGCCAGATCTAAGCAGCATTATTTAATCTTGAAATACGATTTTATTACTTTCATTTAAAAGAATTACTCAGAACATATTACTCAGCCCTCAACAAACTTCCTTTCTAGTCCTCTTTTGTGAAGCCTGAATTCTGTTCAATCCTGTCCGAAGGTAGCTACCATAATTAGATACGACTCTTCTTCATGACCAAAATTACAACTCTTGTTAGTGGTGGCCCCTATATACAGAGTCTTTAACCCAGAAGATATCTGAATTACTTCCAACAAAATATGTAAGTGGGAAAGAGTAAGTGTCACAGCAGAAATGATTCAAGAACACAAGAAGTGAGAGTATTAAGCTTCCCCTTGGGTGCTTTTATGATTTTTCCAGAATGGGTTATGAGAAAGTGTTATTACCAGAATACAGAAAGATGGTAAGCAATTCTTTAACTCTTTTGGAAGAATTATCTACATTTTGAGAAACTAATGCTTTTGAAATTCAAGTGCCAATTATATAGAAATTTTATGGTGTAACATTTTTGTAGGAGATGAAATGCATCGTAATTAAGAAAATTAAAGACATGAAACATCAAGATGAAATGTCTGTAGTAACTAAGAGGGTTGGTTTATGGAGAAGAATTAAACCACCTTGCCAAAAATCAGCTGGGGAAGGCAGACCCCAAAACCAGCCCACCCCTGTTAATTAATATTTGTTCTGCTTTGGTGATCCGTGCAGGCGGGTGCACAAACAAGCACGTCTCCTCCAGTCACATCATTAATCCATTCATGCTCACCACCTGAGGACCAGCTATGCCCTAAAGATATTTATTCATCTGCTCGACAAACAAACAATTACAACATATTTTCTGGAATTAGGGCACCTGTTACATTTCACACAGCTTACATGCCTAGAGGCAGGTATCAATTAATACTGAACAAATTACTTCATCATAACTCCATAGAATAAAAGTTCCCAATTGTTCTTTGTTAAGGTAACTCTAAATAGTAAAATACATGGTAGAAATAAGTGCCTCTACAAAGAATAAAGAATTAAAAAGTAACAGCAGTAGTGAAATATTTAACTTCAAATTACCATCTTATTTTGGAAAAGTGAAGGAGTTAAAAACATTAAATACTTGAAAGGCATGCTTTAAAAACATTAAAATATTCTGCTACAATCCAACACCCAAAATGAAATAAAATTACCATTGTGTTTATTTGGCTAATGCTACGGCCAATTTTACTGAAATATACTCTTCGATATAAGACATTTATTGTAAAATTCATTTCTAGAATGGGATTGAATAACATAAGAAAACATGCATGTACATTCCAAATGCTTGAAAAAAAAATGCCTAGAGTAATAGCTCTGAGATCCAGAAAGTTAAGTGTCCTGCCCACTGACACACAGCTTACCTAAAGAAAGAGGATTTCTAGTATAGTTAGGATTTTCCTAATTCTATTACAATTCCCTTCTCAAACTAATCCTTGATTTGTCCTTCTATGCAGTTCCATAAAGAAGATTAATATTCTTGCCCTCAAGGAGCTAAAACT
The DNA here is from genome assembly GCA_028627145.1 of Eidolon dupreanum. Taxonomy (NCBI): domain Eukaryota; kingdom Metazoa; phylum Chordata; class Mammalia; order Chiroptera; family Pteropodidae; genus Eidolon; species Eidolon dupreanum. The sequence goes on along the minus strand of CM053509.1, from coordinate 128,058,274 downwards.
TTAGTTAGAGAGAACTTTACTGCTGGGAATGGGGCATCAGGGACATCACCCATAAGGAAATAGTTACTTTAAAAATCCTACTAAAAATGTTATTTTAAAAAGCCTATCTTAAACAATACTTAACATTTTAAAAGTGGAGTTGGATTTCAAATACATCATAATCATAATCTCTGTTTAAGGGTAAAAGAATACAAAAATAATTTTATTTATTAATGATCAGCATACATTTCTGGACATTCTACTTCCCTAATTGGTAAACTTCATTAAATTGTTGATCACCAACATAAACATGCAAACCTAGACTTTGTTGTTCTACCAATCCTCCCATCATAAAAGACTTTTCCTTGTGTATTCTTGACACCGCAAGGAAGCACAATGAGACATTAAAAATATGGGTCATTCTACATGAAGGTTGGCCCAGGTTTTTCAACAAGTCAACGGTATAAGAAAAAATTTTTAAATGAAAAACTCTTAGATTAAGAGAGACATAAGAGATATGACAACAAAATGGAATGGATCTCATTTGAATCTCATTTCAAGCAAACCAATTATTTGAAATAGGCTGAATATTAGAAAATATCAAAGAATTATATTCTATAAGTGACTAAAATTATTATAGTTACCAAAAAATTATCTATTTTTTAGAGAAATGTTTTCATTTTATTTACTTACTGGTCAAGGGTAAATGCATGTCACCTGGGATTTGCCTTTAAACTATTTCAGCAAAGAAGTAGACAATATTATTGCCAAATATTGATAGCTCTTATACCTTGACATTGAATAAATTGAGGACATTGCATTATTCCTATTTTGGAGTATGATTCAAAATTTTAATAACAAAAAATGAGACAAAAAGCTTTCCACTGAGGATGACACTGGCTATGTGACCCTGGACAGGGCCTTAACATCCCTAAACCTTTCTTGATGTAGGAAATAAGGATAAGCATATATCAGCTATCTGAACAGCTGAAATCTAAACTATGCGTCAAACATGCAGTGTGTTGGGGTGGAGTGTGTTGGGGGGGAGTGGCTCACATCTGTGGAGTTCAGTGTATATTAAGGATTTACCTTATTTTTTGCTAGGTTAGAGTGTCCAAGTCAACAGCCCTTACTTAGCTTCTTTTCTCAGATTACTGATGACAGAGAAAAAAACAAGAGATAATGCGAGCCTTAATACAGTTTAGTTTGGTGATGATGTTCATTTTCTCTTTCTCTCCCCCACCCCTTCTCTCTCTTTTTTTTTTTTTTTTTTTTGCTTATACCCTTTTTTTAGTGTTTTACCAATTTCATCTATTCCTCTTTTTAATCTAGCCTATTATTTTATGCCTTGGTCTTTTTATAAAGTACCCTTCTAAAGTCTATAGTAATGCAAATTTATACCACCAAGCTTTCTCCCAAAGGGTAAAATTACAAGCATTCCTGTCTTAAACAGTTATATGGGGGAGATGAGAGTATTGAAACTGCATGGGCCATATGGTTATCCCTCTCTTACTGCCCCCCCCCCCACCCTCGGGTGGTTTCTTCTCTGCTTTTCTCTCACAAGGTACAGGCCAAGGGGTTAAACATATTAAAGGCTCACTCTTTTTCTGACTGATATTCCTTTGAGACAGGAAAAATAGGGGTATGGGGTAGAGTGGACCAAGTTACACAAGTCACACAAGACCATGGAATAGAACTTTGACCATTAAGACTCAATGTACAAAGCTTAGTGGCAAACAAACTGCAAATTCGAGCTAAAAACCCATTTGGCCTTAATCACACACTTCAATTTGATTATAAAAGGAGCCTTAGTCTATTTCTCCATTGATAAACCTTTATAGCCAACAGAGACTAACTGTAGAGACAAGAAGAAAAGTTATGTATGAGATTTTAGTCATCTACATGGAATAAACACCAAAATATATCTGGGGCAGAATAAATAGACATTGCCTTAGATATAACAAATGAATGGATCATTGTGGAAACCCTTAAACAAAGGGTTTTAAAAAAATCCATACTTATTATACTAGCAAAAATTTAAAAAACTATAAAGTTCAATACTGGTGGATTGTGTGGAAACACTCAAACATTGCACTTGGCATTTAAAATTGGTGAGATCAATTTGGCAATGTACAAGTCACTAAAAATGGTCATACTGTTTGATGATGCATACAGCACTTTGGGGAAGACGTTCTGATGAAATAATAAAAGCAACACAACTTGAATGGAAAAAAATGTATTTATGCTATATTTTACAAATAAATGGCAGATTCCTCACAGACCTGACTTGAGGACATTACTGCATTCAGAATAAAAAACAGGAGGACCATGTAGATACATAGAAAGGACTTATGAAGTAATAAAGCATTCACAGTAATATCAACTTGGGAGACACCATGGAGCTAATCAATATCTGGGGCTCGTGAATTTTGCTCTTTATATTCAAGTTGGTCTTGATTTTGGTGCCTATTTTTTTGTTGGGAGCTATTAAGAATTGTGTACACATTTTTTTTTGGGGGGGGGGCGTAATTAGATTAATTTCTCAACCTCAAATTCTTATCAAGTTTTAGGCAATTTGTCCTTCACACCTCGAATCATCACCCTCATTCTAGCCACTCAGAAGAGAGCTGCAAGTGTCATGAGGAACCTAATGACTACTCTTCATGAACTGGTACCTTTAGTGACTGAGAAGGAACTAGCTTAGCTGTATGTGGGGATGTCTTCTCTGCCACTACTTTGGAGCCCACCAACTTTTATCTATCTGCCCTCAGTAGGAGGGATGGGCAATGGAAGGTTCCATCACCTCAGAACACATTTCCTTGGCTGACTTTTCAAGATATGAGAGAAATGGTTTTAAACACTCCAGAAGACTGAGAGAAAGCCCCCACCCAGTAAAACCTATGTAGGGGGACTTTAGGAGAGCTAAATTTGGACTTTCCACCCTACCACTAAGCATAAGAATAGATTAAGGTCTGTTTCTTGCCATTTTCAGCCTCCAAATCTTGGGCTTACTGTTGGGCACACAGAGCCACTGGGTTACAAGCGAGTGTCAACAGCCCTAGAATACATAACATTCTCGTTTCTCATCACCAAATAAATTGATTCTTGGGCTCCTACAGCGCTTTCTCCTTTAGGACCATATTTACATTCTCCACCCTTGTTGAAAAACTTCAGATACAGGTCTACAAATAACGGGCTTAACAATGAATTTGACCACTGAAACTATAGAAAACAGGATCAATAAAACCAATAGCATGTGGTTTAGTGGCCACAGAACTTCCAAAAATAGAAAAAGACCTAACATTTTAACAAGAGAATTTCTTTCATTTTACTTGACATATAAAGGTAAAGCACCTAATTACCCAAATCTTTACATTAAGTTTAAATTTATATTTTATTAGCTATTCTGAAATCTGCCTTGTTTAATAATCTGTAGCATCAAGAAAACATTTTAAAATGTCTCTCACAATTAAACCCATCCCCACCTTGCATAAATCAAAATTTTGCTACCATATCAAAACGTTACACTAGGGCTGTATAACATTGCCCACATCCTCATTACATGCAACACTAATTACTACCAGCAGATTCAGAATTTTCTGCACATTAGAGGCTTTTAGAGGAGCTATAAAAAATTTCAGGCACCATTAATTTAAATTTGTATTGAAATTTCCTTTTGACAGATGGCCAAAAATTACTTATTATTTAGAGTACCAGAGCTGCCTGTTTGCACATTAGAAGAGGAAAGGGAAAAATTAAAAGCAAGAAGGAAATTTATGTCACGTTCATTACCTGTTAAATGTTAAGGAGCATTATCCTGCATGAATAAATTATTTCATACAAGCCTGACTCCAGCTGCAGGCAACTGGCATGCTCCGGCTGATAAAAACCATCTCAAGTCACAGAGCAGACAGTCATAAAAAGCCCCTCTTAGCCAGGAACCACTTATAGGAAGATGAGGACGATCGATGGAACAAGCAACTAACTGCTTCTCTGAGCATCAAAGAACACATTTACGAAAATTAGCACACTATTTCACCTGGAGAACCCACAAGACAGCCCAAAACCTGACACAACTTCAAATTTGAGAACAGTACCCCCAAAAAATCTATTTATAGCCACCAATTCATAACAGGTTAAGGCAAAATCATCCACCTCTATTTTGTTTTTCCCCTGGCTTCTAGCTATAGACACTCACTCCTAGACTCACACTGAATGATTATAGATGATTTCAAAATACACCCTACTTCAGTGTGAGGGAATATAAAATGTAATTGACACAAAAGTGTGCACTGGAGTATATTTTCACAATCTTCTGGGAGTGGGGCAGGAGAGGAGGCTTTTGTTTAGTTCACTAGCCTGCCTAAAAGTATATATTTATCATAAGGAGGCAGAGAATGTTTATATTATGGCCTCAGAATAACTAGCCAGGCTTTCTAATGACTGCTATCAACTAATTCTGGTCAATGAATTTACTCATTACTAAGTACACATGGGTTGACACTATACTCTAAGAATACTGTTTAATCTAGGTACTGATATATATCTCATATAACTAAATACACAACTGTAAATGCATAATTAAATAACTCAATGTGTAAATTCCAACTGTAAATGTTGACATTTACATGGGTGTACAGATGCCCTTTCAAATACAAAGATTCTTGAAGGGTAAAAATAGATAATGCTTAATTTTTATTTTCCATTATTTAAGGGCTTTGGAAAAAAACCTTAAAAGGACAGGGAATAAAGATGTATTCAAAGTGACAGCATACGTGGTTCTAATGGAAGATTTTAGTTTTCATATACATAACTTCATTAAAAATTGCAAGAGATGTAACTACCTATGCTCCAAAACATTCAATTGTTGTAAAATATAAAAAAAGGAACTAAGAGCGCATCTGTGCTTTGGTCAATGCCTCAGACCTGTCCTTCTAATGTATACAAAGTACAATGGCATACATAATACAATTGTATGTAATACAGTAGTGTATTTACATTGTGCCTGGCTCAAAAGTCATCAATCAATTTTCATATTTTACTCATTTCCTGCCGTGGTAGCCTGTTTTTCTTGTTTGTTTACTATATAAATTCAGGCATTCTTAGCACATCCTATTCTAGTGTTACACAACCATATTCAAATCATTAGGCCCTAAATACTTTTCCTCTTTCCTGAGGACTTGCCTATAAAGAGATAAAGAAGATAAGACAAATGCAAAACCTAAGGAGAATAACTTGCTATACTGGAAACCAAGAGTTTATTAAATTAAAAACAAATCTTTCTGGTAAAGAAAAATTGTTTTGATAAAGAGTTTTGTAGGATGAAACTGTTTCCCCAAATATGAGACTAATGTGTATTTCCTTATAAACCAATTCATTACTTCCTTTCATTATTATTTATCTTATATCCAAAGCCTAACTGAAGAAAAGCAGTTATTCTTTTCACATGGCAAGGTATAATAATAAAATGAGCAATGCAAGCCAGATCTTATAATTCAATCTTATTCTATAAATCTGATTCTGATAGAGAAATGGGACCAGTATTTTAAAAAATCTCAACCACACAACTGAAAGTAATAAAAAAATGCAGTTAACCACTACTTGGTAAAGCCCAACAAATTATTCTCTAAATACTGAAAAATTCATTACTAGATCCATTCAGATCATTCTGAGCCCCTTTAAGCCATTCCCTTGCCTGTGAATTTAAGTCCTACCTTGATGGAGTCTCTGTCTATAGGCAAAACAGCAACAACACACACAGATGAAGTAGTGGAAAGAAGGAAAAAAGAAAAGTACTAGTTAGTTTACATAAAATCATACATTTATCAAACATAATCTCTGCTAAATAATAAATGGCACAGATGTCAACTTTGCCATAAAGTTAATTATTAATACTACTTTACCAGATTCACAAAGTGCCAGTCTACCTTTGACACAATTTCAGAAACTAAAGCTAGATATTCCTAGTATTCATATTCCTTATCAACTGTCCCACTTATAAAAGAGTTTATAATCATGCCTTAGTTCTGACCCATGGCATTAAGATAACTGGATGACCAGTATTACAGAGCTTTCAACATCAGAGATGGGAAATTTATTTTATGTGATAAATACCATTTACCCAAGATTATAACTCATGGTAATGACACTGCAACAGTAGATATGAAGTTTTAATTATGAACCACACCCTTCCAACCAAAGAACCACCTATGTGTTAGGTAAACTCCCACAAAGGAATGCTGGGAGAGACTTTTTCATTTGCTTTTCTGTCATCAACTAATAAAAATTATTAGCAAGCACCATATAAACATATAATTACATCAAAAGGTCTCCATACCATCAACTACTTTAGTGGAGGGAAGCAACCAACCTAGAAGGAGCCCAACACATTTAAATAAATTATGCTGCATAAACAATTGTGTTCTTATCAGAAGGAATTAATTTCATGCTTCTAAACAGAGTGGGTGCAAGAGGTAGTTAAACCAAAAGATTTTATAATTTGGGCTGTATTTTCTCAATTACTAAGACTACTGAAACTGTTTTCTTAACTGTGAGATTTTTTACTGCCCTATATATGCTGATCTAATTTATAAATAATAATTGATTCTGTCAAACTATAAAGTGAGCTTTTATCAATAAGTCTTTCCCCAAAAAAGATTTAATCAAAGTTAGCAATTAATGTTGCCATTCACTATTTCAAACACGGAGTGCTGTGGGATTTCATTACTGATTTAGACTTGGGGAACACAGGAGGTAGCAAAGGAACAAAAAAGGCACTAACCAGGATATAGAATCCCTTGCCTTTGGGAGTGCATTAACTCTTGCCAACCACTAGGGTATCATTTGGCAAAAGATAACTTCTAATAATTAATTTACTTTCTAGCAAAAATCCTTTGTTTAGTCAATGATAAAATTAAATCCAGAGGCAGGATAAACAATGGCACCCAGAACCTATCCTCAGCAGCACATAGGTAGAATCAGCTTGACATCCCCAGAGAATCGCTCTCACCTCTTTGGTGATCATTGTCATGGTGCTTCTTCTCATCTTTAATTGGAAGGTGGGACTGGCCTCCCAAAGCACTGGAGAGAGCCAGAAGGCTGGCACTGCTACCAATGGGTGGAATGGCAGGGGGCTGAAGCCCTGAAGGGTGTGGGGTCAGAGGCACCGGCAGACCATGTCCATGTGATAAATGCTGGGCCTGGAGTTGTTGCTGCTGTGAGAAATGAGACAAAGATATTGAACTTGTTCCCTATATCTGCCCCCACCAAAACAAAAAGAGAGAAAAGAGGCGCAAAAAGATCACGGAAAACCCAGCACCCAGGAAGGAAAGATTTATTGTGTGTGTGTGGGTATGTACAGATATACACATACATATATTTAAAGGGGATAGAGCAAGATGTATAATGGAGAAATGCTATCTTTTTAATAAAATTTGAGAGTTCTGCAAAACACTGTAAATACTTAATTTTTAAATAGTGAAATTACCCAAGTAACTTTTAATAGCTGAAATTCACATTTCTTTAATAAAGCATCTGCATTTTGTCCTCTAAAACATAAGACCTCACTATCATACATTTCTAATCAAAACATATACGTGACTAACTGTTAAAGCAGTTATGTTGAACAAAAAAAGCTGAAAATTGAGAAAATTAGTGTTAAACAGTTCTCCCAGAACCACTGCACAGCATGCAGTGAGAGTTAATTTGAAAGAGAAAACCTGAATTAACAACCCAGAAAAGGAAACTGGTTGCAGCCACCGTTTTAAGCCCTTTAAGTGTCCTCAGCGGTACTTGAGCAAATTACTAAAGAAAATCTAATGTAGCAAGGCTTAGGTCCTCCTGTAGGCTTGCTCAATAATGCTGAAATAATTGGGCACTCTGTGCACGTTTAGTGATGCTCGAATGAAAAGCTAGAGGCCTGCCCTTGTACTCTTCTCCAGCGGCCGCCTCTGTGTTGTGACAGGTTTATCTGAGTGGGACTGTGATGCATGCACCAGTAACTGTGCTGACAAGAGTTTAAAGTCATTTTTACCAGCACACTGGCAACACATGAAGAAAGCCCTCGAGAGGCTGGAATGGGAGTGCTTGACCTCAGCAGAGGCCACATCAAGATCCAGACTGCATCAAGCTTGGCTGTGGACAGGCTTTGCTGCCTCTTCCAGTGAAAAGAGGGAGGCAGGGAGGTGACAAGAGGATGTTAAGTTAATATGTCCCTCAACAGAAATCCCTTCAACTTGAGACCCTGTTAACAATGTTCTTTGAGAACAAGTGGTGAGAAATTCTCTAACTTTTATAGTTATTACATTTCAATTAATTCCTTTAAATAAATCGCTTCTCAGGCCCATCCTACGATAGCCAAATAAGTCTCTTCTATAATTTTCTAAGCAGGATTTCATAAAATATCTTTTTAAAGAAATGTGTGGGGTGGCAAATTCTACCCCCTTCATTGGTAAGAAGGATCTTGAATGCTTTTTTTTTTTTCTTTTTTAAAGAAAGTACTTCAAAGAAAAAAATAAATTTCATTCCCTTTCCAAATTACTTTTATTTCCTTCCTCTTCGCCTCTACATGTCTTCCTGTGTCTGACTATAAAAGTTAAAGTATAGCACTAATTATTAGTTCTTTTCTCCAACTGTCCCGGACCTATTTTCTAGCTACATCTGATTAAAATATTGTCAATAAAATATTAACACTTTTAAGGCATGTTCACATACCTAAAATGAAAAATCAATACAATGATCTGGATACTCTCTACCAACCAGTGCCCACCCCAAAGTCTCGCCAAAGTGTTACCTAACTGGATAGTTCAAAATAATATATTGATTCATTTGTGTGGCCAAAATCATGTTCATAATTCTTTAGGTACTGTTATTTAGTTTTGACCAAAAAGTATGAGCACACAATCATATTTTCTAAATGAGTTGAAAGTAATGCCTATGAAGAAAACAAGGCCTTCAGGTAAATATTTAGCAAATTTATTTCAAGACCTTGTTCAATTGAAATTGCCAGAAAATTCTCCAATTCTCTTTCATCTCTAAATCTCCTAATACTTTGTGTGTAAGGGTCAGACACGTAGCTACTTTTTATCTCAGATCAGAGTTCAACTGGTAAGCATTTATTAAGAGACAACATATATGTCTCTCATATCACCTTTCCTAGACTCTAAAGCTCTATGACAGTCTATGTCTGAAGCTTTAGTTATCTACAGGCATTGAGACATTCCTATAATATCTAAGCAATTTAAAAATGTATATGATTATTTCTTCAAACATTAAACAAACCCTTAGCCAAAAGCAATGCCTTCAGTGAGCCAAGTGTTTCTTTTATTTTTCTCTCAGGATGAAAAGTAAGCACTAACAGCCTCATTTTTCCATCTGACCAAAAACTTTGTTCAAAGGCAGAAAATATACCCTTAGTCTGTCTGTTGCACATGCTATTCATAGTGAAGTGTTCCTGGGATCCTCACTTGTGCTCTATTCTACTTCAGAATAGCTCTAACACTACCTTATCTTCTTCCTCTGTGCTTTAGAGGAAGGAGGATCCCCTCTTTGCCTTTCAAGGCCAACCCCTCCCTCACCTGCACAAGCTGCATCATGCCCCCTCCCACCCAGCCCCACTTCATTTCATTTTCCTTCAATTCTCCATCTCTCTCCATCTTCAGTTTTTCTGTCACTTATTTTGTCCTTCTGCTTGCAAGCTTAATACCAACATCCCTAATATTTTAAGATGAATTGCCCATCTAATGCCAAAAGAACCTCAAGTAGCATTTTTTTCAGGAGGGAAAAACACTATATTTTAATCACTTATTGTGTCCTCCACTGCCTCTAACACAGTGCCTTGAACATAATTGGCACTTGATAAATGTTTGCTAAATTTAATTAAAATAACCTTGTTTTGCCCTCTTCAGCTACTTTCCTGTATATGTATCCTTGTCTTCGCACAGCCAAAGTTCTTTAACAACTGGAGTAAATCTGCTGTCTCCACTTCTAGAAAACCCCCTCCTGCATGCGCGCGCGCGTGCGCGCGCACACACACACACACACACACACACACCCTCTCATTCCTTAACCCCTTGTAATCAGGTCCACATTCTCATAAAATTGATGACCAGTCAGCAGAGAGCAACATTTCAAGATTTCACAGTTTTCTTTCTCTCTGATATATCTGCAGCCATAGACAGTATATCCTCCTTGTGAAATTCTCAGCTGCTTTTGAAACACTGCAATCACCAAGGGCCTCTCTCTTTAATTCTTAAGAGTCTATTAGATTTCCTTCTTGGCTTTTTCTTCTGCTCACTGAGAAGAGAGTCCTAAACCTTTTGCTCCTCTTCCAATGTCCAGTACCCCTGGTTGAACTTCTTGCCACAGTTCTACTTGGCAGTCCAGCATTACATGAAAATGAAAATGTTTAACACAAATCCCCTAGGTAAGTTCCCCTGGGGAAAGTTATCAGTCACCATCAATTTGTTTTTCTTCTTTGCTCCTATATCCATATCACCGAATCCTGTCAATACTCAAATAAGTCCTTACATTTCTACTGACACCATACTAGTCAGATGCTTTTCAACTCCTACTTAGATTACTACAAGCCTCCATTAGTTCATTTCCATTCCAACGAACCCATTTTGCATTACCACTGGCCATATTTTTTTTTCAAAATTCATGTCACCTCCTGTCTCTTAGAACAACCTCTCCATTATTTATCTAAGTTGTACCCCCAGCTCAGCTCATGTTTCACCTGTTCTGCAAAGACTTCTCCAAACATCCCATGTGTCTACCATCTGTATCCTTCACTGGCATAGATTGCCTCGCAAGGTACTGTTATTCATCTTTTTATAGATAAGAAGACCTGACTTGCCAATGATAGTCCAAGACTCTGGAATGAAGAGACCAGCTTCAGGTCCTTTTGCACCCCCTGGCATCTAGAGTACCACTATTAAGTTATATGGCCATGTACTTAAAGGACTTTATGAATTAAGTTTCTACTAAATATGAAGAAAGTTCCTATATACCCTTCACTTCAGCTTCCACTAATGTTCACATCTTATATAACCATAGAATTTATCAAAACTGAAAAATTAACACGGACGGGTACATTACATTAATCCAACTACAGACATTATTCAGATTTCCCTAGTTTTTTCCATTAATGTCATCTTTCTGTTTCAAGATGTCACACTGCATTTAGAAGTTCTAACTTTTCACTTGTTATTTATACCAAATTATAAAGCCCTTTCAAAGATTTTTATGAATAGCAACATCAAAATTATAGTCAAATTGTTTAATAGAATGTGCCTTGAAGTTAGGTGGAAAAAAAAATGAGGGGGCTACCATAAACCCATTTTACTAATCATTCTTTATACATACCAAATATCAAACAAAACAAGTACAATCAGTAGTGAACCTTTTAGAAAGGAGGAATTTTTATCAAGTGTTTAAAATATAAAACTATATAAGATAAAAATAAGATTAAGTCACCAAAAGGTATGATCAAAATCTAAGACAGATATACTCATGTACTATAGTAGGTTTTAAAATGTTTACATCGATAAAACAGACTACCTTCTATATTTAGTGGCCATTTTTAAGCTTCTTTGTAAGCTTTCACCTCCTAGCAGTAGAGTGGCAGATGACATACAACTAATAATGACTTGTGATTAGTCAGTAAAACCAGTGTATCAGAGGCAATCTTTAAATAAAAACAGCATGTCACCAACAGCTAAACTGAACTTCACCCTTTCCCCTACTTAAAAAAAAAATGGCTTTATCAAATTTCAAGTAATATTCAAGAATTCAGTATATAGAAAGAATCTCTATCAAGTCTTCTCATCAATAGAGGAAAACTCTCAAAATAGGCTCCCTAGAAAAGGGGTCAGGTTTCTCTGAATATTATTCAAGGAACTGAGAGTAGCATCACCTAATGGACTATCCTACAATAGAGAAAGCTTGCTGACATTTCCCAAGAGCTTAAAAGCTGTCCTCTCATCTCTGACGCATATGTTGATCACAGAGCAAGTAACCTGCAAAGGGTTTACTACTTTATCCTATAGTCAGTCACACTAACATAAAACCTCTTGCTTTTTAAAGACAGAAAGAAAGGAAATATATATTAAGAGTACATAGTTCAACACTGAAATGTTACTAAAATAATTTAAGATAAATCACCACTCTAAATAATTATAAAACAGCAGCTTAAAAAATACTGACTTAAGAAAAAAAAAAAAAAAAAAAAAACAACTATCAAGCCAAAGAAACAAAAAAGAGGGCATAGACTGTGGGAACAACAAAACATGAAAATATATTATGAACCATAACTGAGAAACACCTACTGAAAAAGACATATACCTTGGAAAAATTCTTCTCACTGAAGAGATTCCTAGATCATTTCTACTTTTGGGTGCATTTCATTAAAAAATAAAACAAAAGTTCTCTTATCTTAAACTACAATCCAAAATAAAAATCCTTTTTTTTCTGTTCCCTTGATGAGCCATTCAAGAGAATAAACATTAAAATGGAGTGAACTTTAAACTTCGGCAAGTAAGTACTCCATTAAGATAATTAATTTAATTTTGAAAAATAGCCAGTAATTGTTTCTAAAAATATACTGCATGAGATGGTAAACAAAGCCTTAATTCTGTTAATAGTTTTTTACAGGAGTTTCTGTAACAGAGTTATTTCCTTGCAGTTTTGAGTTTGTAACTAAGGGTAGAAAAGGATCACTAGCAAATCAAGTTCACAGGAAATGTCTTTGCCTCACAAAGAGAAATACTTTCTAACAGAATATCCCCAACTACTTGATCACCAAGGCCTGAAAGGCCAATGACCAAACAGGAGCAAGGTGAGGGCAGAGTTGCAGTCCACACACATCCTTAGCAATTCTGGACAACTAAGACTGAAAACCAGCCAGAGGTTTTCTTTCCACCACTCTTCATTTCTTCTATGCTATTAACAGCAGAAGAATCCTCAAAAAAAAAAAAAAAAAAAAAAAAAAAAGCCATCTTTCTTAGAAGCAAAGAGCACTCTTAGTGTCATATCTTGGTTTCTTTCTTTTCTTTTTTTTAAGTGCAAGGTGAGCAAGAAAGCTATGTAGACTAATGGGGTGTGACAAACAGGACATAGAGCCAACCTGAATGGGTCCTCACCGGCAAAATTTGAAACAATTTAAGTATCATAAAGAATAATAACTGCAACAATAACATATATTTTAAAAAGTTTCCAGGAGTGGGGTTCATGGTACCCCCAAGAAAAGAACAGGTGGAGCAATCAGGCATGGTGAGGCCGAAAACTAGAAAATGGCTTCCAAATCCACAACCATTTTTCCAACCAGCTGGCAAAGCTAGGTGCACCAAACATGTATTTATGTGTGCCTTGATCCAACCAGGAGATGCCATGCTAGAAGAGAAGGGAGGGCCCAGAGACTTTGAGAAGAGCTAGAAAAAGGAGGCAACAGACACTATAATGCAGCAGTAAGCACAGGGGAGGGCCTGGGCCTCAGTTGGTATTAACAGTCCTTGGACTGAGAAAATGCCCTTTATAAGGACACTGCCTGGGAGTTTGGCTGAATCTATTCAGGTATGCATCATAATGAAGCTGCACCAGAGCTACCTGGCTAGAATCCTTACCATTCATGTGAGCAAAAGCCAGTCACTTAACATTTCCAGGCCTTAATTTCTTCATGTAAAAAGTGGGAAGTTATAAAACCTACCTCTCCAAGGTTGTTGGGAAAATTATATGACATTGTGCATATAACAATCTTAGCACAGTGCATGGCAAATAATAAATACTCAATAAATGGTGGCCACTATTACTGGAAAAATGTATCTACAACTCTATATTCTCATTCATTCTCTCACTCCCTCCCTCCCTCTTTCCTTCTCTCTTTATCTTCCTCCCCCCCCCCACACACACGAAAGGGGGGAGCAAGAAAAGCTCTTCTTTACAGAATGCTAATTAAAAAAAAAAAAGAATTTAAAATTTACCACTTCACCACTCCTCATGTATTAATAGCATCAACAGATACCAAAAACCCTGGGTAAAGTTTTTGGAAGACATGTTATTCACAAGTGTCAAAGTTATCACCCCACAGATTATCTAGCTTCACCAATAATATGATAAAACTGGAAATACAGACCACTACCCAGGCAGCATTTTCACTAAAAATACTTAACCTAAATCTACATAAGAAAACAATCTAAATGGTGGGACATTACACAAGACTGGCTGGGAATCTTCAAAATGCCAGTCATAAAGTAAAATGGTTTGGGGACTGTTTTACATTAAAGACTAAAAAGACAGGACAACCAAGATTTTTTGAGTATGAGTCCCATATAGGGGAAAAACCACTATGAAGACAAAATGCCACCAAAGACATTTTTTGGACACTTGGAAAGATATGAATTACACACTGGATATAAGGATATGTTCACTGTATTGCGCTTATATAGGAAAACACCCTTGTTTATCAGAAAGAGCATGCTGATGTATTAAGGAGTGAACTGTCATCACGGCTACCTCAGTTTCAAGAAGCTCAGCATGAACAGAAAAATGTATGTATGTTTGTGCATGTGTGTACACATAGATATCAAGCAAAAGTGAAAAAGACTAGTGAGTCTATGTGATGAGTACACAGTGTTTGTTTTATTATTCTTCCCTCTTTTCTGTACTCGTGGGGGTGGGGAAAATAAGATGTGTCCTCTAGTCAAAAGATTGGGAGTTCTTGCTTTTAACACCTCTACAAAAGCTAAACATTAAGTGAATACATGGAAAGAAACAAAAAACAAAAACAAAAAAACAACTAGGAACTTTTTAACCTAAGCTTATCTGCAACTCATTCCTGATGACTTAAAACAGGAGATTTATCACAAGGGAAAGATCCACATTTAGAGCAACTCAAGAAAGATTTTCACTGCAAGGATGTTTCTCACACTAAAACCACTGATTCCTGTGGTCTTCAAGATCCCTGGGTTTTCAAGAAGACAGGTAATGAGTAAAGCAAACAAATCGATGAGTACAGTGCCAAGGCATCTACTGTCTTAACCTGCAGTTTAATTCATAAAGTAATAATGGCAAGAAAAGAAGGGGAAAAAATCTTTAAAAACCCGATTTATTAAATTAAATTTCTGATCAGAGATCCTATTAGGCTTTTTTCTGAATTGGTCCAAAGTTTACTAGGAGAGGTTTTCTAAGCAAACTAATAAAAATACAATTTCCTGGAGGCTTGTTTAAACTAATTAAAGAATTTTTTTTCGGTGATTTTAATACATTATCCTACTAAAACCTATACTTCTATTTTTTATCTAAGCTATTAAAGTCACTAAGCAGAGATCATGCTCAGAAAGGCTTGTGGTTACTTGAGTACTTAAAAAGTAAAGCTAAACTTAAAAAGCCTATCTTCTTTAGCTTCTTCAGTAATCCTGCAACCGGTCTTAGAACTTTAGAAGTAGAATGAACCTCATATGACATCAAGATCAGTTGCTCACCAGCATTCTGACAACCCGTATGTGCATACACTTGTTTAACTGCATAAAATGCACATGTAAGTGAAATAAAAGTTTAACAACATCAAACATTATGTGTAGCACACTCTGATTTTCTATTGCTGACTACTCACTCACTCACTCACTGAACTGATTTCACTGCACACTCATGAATCCCATGACTTGTTGAAGAACACTGAACCAGGCTGTGATACTGAGTTAGGAAATAGACATTTGGCCATCGTCCATGGTTCCTGGAAAAGAGCTTCTAAAACCCTTGAAATTTCCAGAGAGCAGCAGAGGTCTTTTGTTATGTTAATGAGCTGACTGTTGGAAAACACCTAAGGCATGTTGCTAGAACCAGCCTTGTGATTAGAGGGTTGGACATATCAGTCTTGCCCCCAGACCTATGGGGAGGGGAGAGGGGTTAGAAATTGAGTTCAATGACCAATGGCCAATGATTTAATAAAACAAGCCCAAATAACAAAGTGTCCATAAAATCCTTAAAGGACAGAGTCTGGAAAGCTTTCAGGTTGTTGAACACTTGGAGATTTAAGGAGAGTGGCACAATAAAAGAAAACATGGAAGCTCTGAGCCCTTTCCCTATACCTTGCCCTATGCATTACTTTTACCTGCCTATTCCTGAGTTATATTCTCTTAGAATAAACAGGTATTCTAGTAAGTAAAATGTTCCTCTGAGTTCTGTGAGCTGCTCTAGTAAATTAATCAAACACAAGGAGGGGGTCCTGGAAGCACAGATGACGACATGGACTGGCAATCAGCATATGCAGTCAGGGGAAGGGGGCAGAGCAGTCTTGTAGTACTAAGCCCTTAACTTGTAGGATCTGATGTTTCTCCAGGTAGACAGTGTCAGAAATGACTTGAATTACAGGATACCCAGCTGGTGTGAGAGAATTGCTTAGTGGTGCAGGGAAAAAACTCGACATTGGAATTGGGTGCAGAATTTTTCAGGCCAACACCAGCCCATGTCAGGCCAAAGATAAAGTCAGTGTGAAATTGTTCAGCATGAATAACAGCACAACCCCCACCCCCCGCACCATCCAGTCCAGTGGTGTACTGGCTGCTCCAACAGGACCTTTCTTAACTAGGGAGGTCTTAACTACGGTGGTAAGAGGTAAACAATCACTCATTCATATAAGAATCAACAGAGAGAGAGACACTCTGGGAAATGAGTTTAGAATTGACATCTGCAGGATGAGAATGAGAGCACCTTTGCAGAGAGCTGGAAGAAGGGAATCAGAGATGAGAGAAAAGAAGTTGCAAAGGCCAGAATAGGAATGGCCCTACAATGAACAAGGAAGAAAAAGGAAGTCTGGTGGGATCTTTAGACTTTTATCTAAAAATACTGAGAACTTTGGACTGTGGTGAGTTTTTGGTTTAAGTTGGACTGTTAGTTTGTCCTTAAGTGGTGTAAAGTTGGATCATAATCATTTGTTGGCTATATGTATTACAAATATCTTCTCTCAGTTTCTAGCTTGTCTTCTCAATTTCTCTAAGGTATCTTTTGATGAACAGCTATTTTTAATTTTAACTGAGCAATATTATCGATCTTTTTTCTTATGGTTTGTTTGAGCTTTCTGTGACTAAGAAATCCCTTTCTACCCCAAAATAAAAAATTTTCCTGAAATTTTAAAAGTTGTCTTTTTATGCTTTTCAGACTTCTACACATGATGAGATAAGCAGATCCAATTTCAGTTTTTCTACAACCAACCATACCCCACCCCCCACCCAGTAGCATTTACTAGTGATTATCTTTTTACCCACTGATATGCCTGACCCTCTGATAAACTGACTGGATCTGTTTATGACTACTTTTCTATATCATTGGCCTACAAAAGACTAATAAGTCTTGGAGCAAGTATAAAATTTAAAAAAATTTTAATGCTCAGAACGTTACATGGAGACTGGATGTGAGAGTGGCCAGATGAAAGGAGTTCAAATCAAAGAATGATGATGACCTTGATTAGGGTGGTGGCAGTAGAAGTCGCAAAAAGTTTAAGGAGATAACTTGAGATGACACTGAAAAGACATGGTTATAAAAGGAGAACAGTGTGAGGAATAAATGGAGGAATTCAGGACACGTTGTAAAGTTGATGCTCAGGTAGTTGGGTAGATGGTAGTACCATTTACACAGGGCAGAAGAGTAATGGGTCTATAACTACAATTTTGTTTTATAATTTTTTAAATGAATAGCTTCTATAGAGCAGTTTTAGGTTCCTGGTTATAATTTCTTTAGACTAGAAAAATTATGTTAAATAAAGACAAGCAGAATGGAAAGTAATTTAAAATCAAGCATAATCCTACCAGCCAAAGAAAACTACTAATATAATGTTGGCAAGTCCATCCAGTATTTTTTCAATGCATATATAAGCCTTTTTAGATAAAAATAATATTATGCTATCTTGTAGTTTAAAATGTTTCTTCTTTTCCTATTTAGTATGTATCAAAGAACATTTTCCCATAAGTAATGTTTTGACTACATCGTTTATAATGGCTGTGCAGCATATGTCTATGAATAGATATACCATATGAGAGTTCACTTAAGTGGTCCTCGATCACTGGGTTTAAGTTTATGTTGTTTCATATACATACATGAAGAGTCATGGTATTAAAATGTATCACTTAAGAGCATTCCTCTGCAAGTTTTAGAATGCTCAAATAAAAGCAGCCTAAATAATAGGGGTTTTTAATTCACATATAACAAGTGAATGGACAACTTGGTGGCATCAAAGCTCCAGGTCAGTATCTCTCTGATTCTCATGGCTTCTCTTATATCCCATTTTCCTCATCATAAGATGGCTACCACAGCTCCAAGCACTAACATACTCACACAACCAAAAGCAGAAAGGAAGGTAATTCTCTATGTGTCTTTTTGTTAAGGGAAAAAGGTATCTCATTTCATTTCACTGACCTAGACAGGGTCACATGCCCACAGCTCAGCTATGAGAAAGGATGGACAGAGCACGTGGAATGCTTTAGCCTCCACAGTAGGAAGTAGATTCTGCCTGCAAGAAAACACCCTCCCTAAAGCCTGCCTTGACACCTATCTTTGCTCAGAAGCCACTCTAAGGCTATTAGCTGAAAGAAAAACAAAAGCAACCTCTGAGCTTTCAATCCAAGTAGACAGCAGCTTAAACTGTTTTCCTTCCCACAACAGTTTCTTCTCCCTGATATTACCTTGTGCAGAGCTGTGTCTACAAATTGCTTTGGGTCAACTGGGAAACACTCCAGGGAAATAAAAAAAAATACAACGTGACTGCCACTTTGTTTTGGGACCACAGTGGCACTGCCCCTGTTGGTCACAAAAGACAACCTGGGCCAAGATAAACTCCCCTGTTTTAAGAATCTACCAAGGGGGGAAAAATGTATGAGAATCACAAAGAGCAGACTAGCTATAGAACAGTTCTAAAAAGAGTTCAACGTGTCATTTTTAGTTTTTCTTAAAAGTTTTGGGTAGAGGGGTAGCTCTAACTCTTGTTTATTAGGTCAATATCATTATTTAAATTTGCAATATTACTGTATGCCATGAAGTAGTTGTTATTCGCAAGTAGGACGGGCAAAGTTTTCTCAAGATGGAGAAATGGAAGTAGAGGAAATATACGTAGTTTTATTATAAGGCAATGAAATAATTTCAAAATTAAGACCCCCCCAATGCCTATAGTTCTAACTTATTTATGTCCTTTGACTGGCATCTGGTGTGGGCCCTTTATTGTCCTCCTCTACCAGTCATCTGCCTTCCTCACCCACCGCTGCCTGCAATTAGCTTACCCTCACCTTTGCTTTTACTGGGTAACTGCTATCCTGTTTGGTCTCACCTTGTGCTTGGTTAACTTTATATAAACATGATTTATACATCTATGGATCTACCCTTCCCATGAAACCATGAGCACTGAAGAGGCAGAGACTAGTTCTTAGTGGTCTTTGTGCCCCAGAACTGTAAAGTATGTTTGTATGAATAAGAAACCAAAAAAAGAATGAGTATTCTGAAGGAATATTTACTTGTCTGTATTTTCTTTTGATATGACTATATGAACTGCTGGCTTCAGTTAATTCTTAATATGAGCATATCCCAAGCAATTATTATCATTAAATATTAGTCAAAGCTTAGAAGTTTAATATGACTACTTTCTTTCCATAATACCTATGATGATATGAACAAAATATAGGGGTTTTTAACCCATAAATAGTTCAGGAAACTACCCCATCCCCTGGGCAATATATAAAAACATATTTGGTGTAAACTTCTGATTTCCAGGTTTTTGAACAATTTGTCCAGCTATGTCTCCCTATAATGGTATAGAAAACTGCTTTTTATTTACATGTATTCCACCAAATATTTTATTCCATTTGGATCTTGCATAGTTCTAGTCCTGTAAGGCACAAGCCTAAACTTTTTTGTCATGGGACCCTTTGTGAATCTAAGATCAAAATTTCTTTTCTAGAAAATGTTCATACTTCTCTCTGGTTCACGTGCACACGCTCTCTCCCTCTCCCTACCCTTCCACCACCCTTTCAATTCTGCAAACATTTCAGGGAGCTAATGAACAGCCTAATACCCAAGCATGAAATCTGAGAAGATCCATGGACCTAGGTTTAAAACACCTATCTTGGTAGTGGTGTTTATGACTTTTAATTCTTACATAAGAGTAAGTTACAAACACAAAGGAAGAAACACAGTAAGATGAGTCAAGAGTAAGTGATCTATGGAACTAATATAATTCAGACACTTTATGCTAACCAATTGGTATGTGCATCAGGCACACCCAATTTCTATCTCCATCACTGAACTCTGGACAGTAAAGACTTGGAGGATCCTATTAGTGGAGAGGGACAAAGATCTCAACGTAAAAAAAAAGAGAGAGAGAGAGAACATGGAGATGAGGAAACAAATACGGGGCCAAGTTTACCAGATTGGTTAAATATCTGTGTTCTCCTTGTGTGGCCTTCAGCAAACTATCTCCTTCAGAACCTTGTTTTCATTATTTGTAGAGTTGAGACAGTAATTCTACCACCTTCCAGATGTGAAGATTTAACAGAATAATACATGCGAATGCTTAGCACAGTATTTAACATAAAGCAAGTACTCAATAAACATTTGTTATTTTCAGTTACCTGTTCAGAGAAAAAATCCAAATGTGAAAATAGTTCAAAATAGAGTATTTGTTCATTTAACAAATATTTACTGGACATTTCTTTATTAAATATTATAAACAAATTATTGAACAAAGTTACCGAATACTTATTGTACAAATATTTATTGAAAATGATGAACTACATATTGTTCTAGGTACCATGGCTATGAAAGTGAACAAGATATCCCCTGCTAATGAAGGGAAAGTGACACACACATAAATATATGGTAAATGCTACGAGGAAAATAATAAAATGGGCTAATGAGACAAAGAATGAATTGGGTAAAGGAACTACTAAAGTCTGTCAGCCATGGAAAGTTCTTTCTTAGGAGATGACATCTGAGCTAGACCCTTGAAGAGGACATGAGGAAGAACAAGTCAAGACATGGAGGACAAGTTGAGTGTTCTAGAGGTAGAATAGCTAATATACAAACCCTCAATCAAGAAGATGCCTGAAGTGATCCAGGGACAGAAGAAAAAGGCAGTGTGGCTGAAGGACAAGCAGATTAAGAGAGTGGCATATCAAGTCAGAGATGTGGGCAGAGTCTGCTCATACAGAGTCCAGTAGACCAAGGTAAGAAATTCAGGGTTCATTCTAAGCAAAATGGGCAGCGATAAGAGAAAGATTTTAAGCAGGATCTGATTATATTTTAGAAAACAATCACTCTGGCTGCTATGTGCAGAATGAAGTATAGACAGACAAATGCACAAACAAGCCTTATAACGAGAAGGCTGCTAGAAGACTAGAGGGTGGAGTACCTGGTACCATGGGGAGATGCAAGGTACATTCACCCTTGTGAGAACAGTTTGGGTCAGAATTGACGCCACTTTTGACATAAGTGAAAGTTTCTCTACTGAGCTTGAGTTTTTGTCTTCATCCACCAGTCAGTCTCTACAATACCAACAGTAGAGATCTGAGTTCTGAGGGGTACTAAAAAGAGGGCAAAAGCTGTAAAGAATAAGCACAAAATGGAATGGAAAATATCAAGAATGAAAGCTACAGAAATCAAGACATTCTGTCATTGGCAAAAGAACAGACATGTTTAATGGAACAGAATAGAGTCCAGAAAAGGACCTGCACATAAAGTCAACAGATTTTCAACAATGGTACAAAGGCAATTCAGTGGAGAAAAGACAGTCTGCTCAACAAATGCTGATGAACAACTGAACTGGATGTTCATCTGGAAAAAGGAAGAAAGAGAGAAGTAGGGAGGGAGGGGAATAGGGAGAAAAGAAGGAAGGAACGAAGGAAGGAAGTCAACTGCATTTCATACCATAAACAAAAATTCATTCAAACTGAATTATGGGCCTAAATATAAAACTTCTAGAAGAAAACACAGGAGAAAATCTTTGTGGTCCTGTGTGAGGCAAAGATTACTGAGAGACATCACTAAAAGTAAGACTCATAAAGGAAAAAAAAAATTGTAAATTAAATTTCATCAATGTTAAAAACTTCTGCTCTTGAAAAGATAGCATTAAAAAAATTAAAAGACAACTACGATTGGAAGAATATATTTGCAAGACACATAAATGAGTTATATCCAAAATGTTAAAAAAAACTATCAAAACTTTAAAAAATAACTTAAAAAAAACGAGATAAAGATACTTATTAGAGAAGATACAGGGATGGCAAATAAACACACACACAAAAAGACACTCAACATCATTAGCTGTTATGGAAATGCATAAAAATATGAGTACCACTATCCACCTACCAGAAATAGCTAAAAACCCAGCAAGTCCAAGTGATGATGAGGATGTGGAACAAAGGTTCTCTCATACATATTAGTGAGACTGCAAAACAGTATGGTCACTTTGGAAAGCAGTATGTCAGTTACTTAGAAAGTTAAACATATAGACTTAACATAGACAATCCCATTTCTAGGTAATGACCCAAAATAAATGATAATTTATAGTTCCTTACAAAAACCTGTATGTGAATATTTACTGGAGCTTTATTCACAATCACTAAAATCTGAAGATAACTGAAACTGTCCTTCAAGAGGTGAATGGCTAAACAAACCGTCATATCCATACAATAGAATATATTACTCAGCTATACAAAGGAACTAACTACTGATAGAGGCAACCAACCCATGTACTGTGCTAAACGAGGAATGAAAATGCAAAATGCTAGTGTATAATTCCATTTATATGGAATTCATGGACATTCTCAAAAAGGATCATTTCGGAAGAGAAAACATATAGGCAGTTGGACAAGGACTAGCGTAAGGAAGTGACTATAAAGAAACAAGGGAATTCAAAGTGGTAGAGTGGGGCAGGAAGAGAAATATTCTAGATCTTGATAGTGGTGGTAGTATATGACTATATTTAGTTGTCAAGACTCAAAGAGCTATATGCTACAAGGGATAATTTTACTTTCGGTAGATTATAACTTGATAAATCTGACTAAAAAATAGAGAAAATATAAATAATGAATGTGCATTGCTAGATTCCTAATTCTAACTATCTGAAAGTATGAAAAAATACAAATTTGTAATGTATGCAGCCTCATTTTCATTGTCTTCCATTATCTGTTTTCTCTTTACTCTGTTATCCTTGGAAACTAAAGTTTTATTGAAATTAAAATGTGTTAATTAAAAGTTGATTAGGTGTAGTAATATAAGACCAGAAAGCTTACAACTACTAAAACCTTAATAAAATGATTTAATGTAATCTGAAGATCATTTCAGAATACATTTCAGAAAACATTTAAAAATATCATTTAAAATGAAAATAAAGTGTGCCCCTTTAAAAGGATTTGGTGAAGGAACTCGACTATTTGCTGAATAAATGAATGAGTAGATATAATCATTAAATCATTCTTACTGTTCCTAAAAAGTTCGAATCTTTCTGCAAAGGTCTTTAGAACACGTAAGACCACAAACACATTTCTAGGTGAAAGGATTCCCAACAGTCCTTAAAACTTAGCCTGAGTCATTAGCCTTTTAAGCTGCCTGTTTGGGGGTGAGGCTGCCTCCTCCCTTGCTTCTAACTCTGACAGACACAAGGTAGGCTGAGTCTATAAGGGAAAAGGTCTAACTAAATAAATAGCAGCTGGAAATGCTGGTTATAGAAACACTACCAGGAAGACATAAGAAAATTAGAAAAGGAGAAGCAAAATGGGGGGGGGGGACCTACTAACCAATAAAAAGGGATAACAAGGTACAAGCTTGCAAGCTGCCCTAAAAATAACCTGCTTTTCTGTGTAATGTTTCCATCGGGACCCCTGAACTCCTACACAGGCCTGGTGTGAATGAATTATAGATGTACAGATATAGGAAACTACTTTCTTCTTCTTCGTGGAAGCTCAATGCTCACGTATCTTAAACTGTGTCAGATGTACCTAAAATGTTTAGGCATATTCTGCAACTCTTGTAACACTGTGTGCTTAACTCTACCCTGAGCTGTAAAAATGTATTCATTAAGGGGAAGGAGGGAGAAAAGGGCTCTTTCCCTCACCAGAAATAAAAATAGTAGCACTTCATGTCAGAGACAACAAAAACAACAAAATAAAATCTGACTAGCTTCTAGAAATTTCTTCTAGAAAAATTCTATAATAGAAACTAATGGAATGCAGAATGTAAGGACAAATTAGAAATCCTGTTCTTTGTTTTTTTTAGAGAGTTCTGAAGTAGAGACACAGCTAAAAACTGATTTAGATATATGAGAGTCGTTGTCATGAGAGAAGGGAAATTACCACCTCATAGAGCCTCCTCAAATTATAGCATAAAGATTAGATTAAGACTATTGTTCAATAATGTAGTCTCCTGATCCACAGTAAAAATGAACCAGTTTTAAAAAAAGGTGAGGAGCAGGCATACCAACATGAGATACAAAGGAAGGTGCACACTCACAATGTAAAACTGCTTTGGCTTATGTGCAATCACGGCTTTATCATATACCTTGTGAGAGCAGGTGAACAAAGCCCTACAACTGCATGACACCTGCCTTTTGCCCCCAAACCTCATCCCAGCAAGTTTTATAAATCATGAAGCCAGCGCCCAGCATATTTTATAAAGTCTGTAAGTGCCGTTCAGTAAAAAGTAGCAAAGCTGGAATAACATTTCTGATAAAACAAAAATCTACTTTATAGTGCATTATTAAGTTTATTCCATGTTTAAAAAATAGCAATAGTAACAAGTTGAGAAAAGAACAAGAATAGGAAGCTCACCTATAAGTTTTTATTGAAAAATACTTTTTAAAAACTAATGTAAAAGTTGAGCTGTTATCAAAAATGTTTTATGCACAGAATTCACATCAGAACACAAGTCATGATTCTAGCCCCAGAAGTGGGTACAACTGTCTACCTAGACCAGAAAGGCCCCTTATAGAGCTTGAGGCCTATGAAGTCTAATCCTAAGTGTCTTAGTTCCTCCAGGAAAGTGGAGGGACACGGCTTGGTTGCAGGGAATTTTGAGAAATGATTCCAGAACAGGAGTGGAGGCCTAGGGAAAATGAATCAGGGAAGGGGAGAAACTCAAAACAAGATGGATTCTTCATCACTGTACCATAAGCTGATCATTACCATGGGCAGCTAAAGCTCTAACATGCTAGGAACTCTTTGTGTAGGAATGTAAGTAG
This sequence comes from Eidolon dupreanum, assembly GCA_028627145.1. Lineage (NCBI taxonomy): Eukaryota > Metazoa > Chordata > Mammalia > Chiroptera > Pteropodidae > Eidolon > Eidolon dupreanum. Next base: position 128,033,085 of record CM053509.1, on the reverse strand, counting down.
CTCCTCCAAACTGTCAACTCAAGGGGCAGGAGGGGAGCATTCTACTATTTGCCTGCAGGTCCAAGATTACCCCACTGGGTAGTAACTCCCTCACCTTTCAGAGCTGCATATGCATAAGTGAAGGGTGGAGTCCCATGAAGGTCCCACAAAAAGCACTGAGGAAATGCAAGCACTTCTGTGTGGCTGAGCAGAGCTGTCAAGCCATGGGACACATTGTAATGGCAATGGCTAGAGAGAGGGGTATGAGGTGGACTTGGAAAGGACAACACTGCTTCATCATCTGTGCCAAAAAAAGGATAACAGCACAACTACTGCAAAATTAGTATTTCTGGAAAGCCCTTTATTAGCAAACACATAAGAGATAAAAATAAGAAACTTGGATACTTAATACACTTTTGCTTTTGTTAAAAATGCAGTTATATTTTTAATTTTATTTCAAGTTTTGTATTACTGAGGGCTATGTTGTAAGGAAGGAGAAAACACACACTCATTTTTGTCTATATCTACATATTATTTTTCATTTTTTTACCTAGTACTAATTATTTTTAAAAGAATCTACAAGGGAAATTACCATAATGGTGCATCTAAATGCCTCTGAAACTTAAAATGGCAGTTTTGAAATCTAAACTGGAAAAAGAGGGACATATATTTTAAAACTGTCAGACTGCAAAACCCTCTGCCAAAATGCCAATCTGGAATGTGTGTGTGTGTGTGAGTTTGTGTGTGTGTGTGTGTGTGTGTTTTTGTGTGTGTTGGGGGTGTGTGTGTGTGTGTGTGTGTGTGTGAATAAATAAAATTTAAGGGCTAATCATATGACAAGGACAATAAAACAAAATGCTAAGAGAAAGAAAAAAACCCCAAAGGCATTTTCTTTCTTTTTTTAAAATAACTCAAACACATAGGATAGTAAAGGCAAAGTCATTTAAATCATTTCCTTAGTAATACAAGTAATATTTAAATAGATTTAATAGTGCTGCTCCAAACCAATGAATTATGGGTTTAAAACCTATTAAAATGTAATGTTTTTTTCCTGAGCTGAGAGGAGAGAGATTTAAATCCACTGAATTTTAATATTTCAGCTTGAGCTGCAGGAGGTAGAGAAAGTCCAAATGAACTATTCCATCAGCACCATTCAAGCATGAACATTTTAATCAGTTTTACTTCCTTGGAGTTCTCTAACACAGTTTACGCTGTCATTCTGAAAGCACTTAACACAGAGAGTGTGAAAAACCACCAAGGCTTGTTATTGCCTTCACAATTGATGGCAAATAATTTTGCAGACTTCCTATCATTAAAATGTCACTGCTAAAAATTGAGGTTCAGCATTTCTTGTGCTAAACTGCATTTTCCTACAACACCACGGCATACCTGTTCTTAGAATTTTTTAAGAGGGTGTGCTTTTTTAATGTATATTTCTATCATTTTGTTTCTTCAAAGAGTTAGGTTTAAAAGTGGGGGATCCGAAAGAACCCCATTTTCTATTTTTACAAGGCATTTTCTTTTCCAATGTTCACACTAAAAAAAAAAACAAAAACAAAAACAAAAAACTTCTGTTTCTTAATGATAGCTTCTTTGGTGAAATTTTATGAGGTTCCAAGTCAGCCTCCTTTATTAAGCATAACCACATTCACACAGCATGTGCTGATTATATAGTGTAATGGATTTAAAAAGCATTTTAAGATAGTCATATGACTCAATTTAATAATACAGGAAATGAAAACATCATTTCTAATTAGATCATATTACTGATTTAAAACTACAATCTGTGTGTTGTTCCAACAGTGTGATCTCGCAGAGATTCTAATTTAAAAACACAGTGGCTAGTAGGACACATGACAAGATCAAACTAGATACATAACATTCGCTCAGCCCATTTGGGGGAACTCCAGGAAAGCTTCAAGGAAATGTGAAATACAACCAATTAAAACACACACACACACACACACACACACACACACACACAATTAACTAGAAAACAACACAGGAATTTTCCTGTTTTTTCCTTTTAAATAAAAGATAAATGATATTTAACTTATTTTAATCTATCAACAGTTTTAAACTGAACATGACCTGTGAAAGAAATCATTATAACTGTGTTTCATTCCATTAAGCACAACTAGCTTATTGTCAGGAGAACAAGCAGCCTCTCCAGGTTTCAGGCTCACTTCAGCATTCTGCATTTAAACGGCATGGATCACTGGTTTGGCTCATTTACCAATGAAGGTAGAATAATATTGCAGAGTTAAAAAGGTGCTTCATCAGATTTCATTAAATCTGGGAACATTTGCACTTCTCTGGATGGTGTGCATACATACAAAAAAAGATACGTACATAGTGATAAACAAAGGAAGGTCAGCAGGGGTTTAGATGGGACTGCCTCTCAGGAGAAAAATTTTCATCCCTTGGTACCAAAAATCACTGCTGACTACATTCTAAAACTCAAGCAACAAAAATCAAAAATTGACCCTTCATCACCTCTGGTAGCAGGTCGAAATACCATCACCTCTCAACACAGTCATGACCAAGGGCACACAAAACAGCAGGTACATTTTTAAATTCCACAATGTTACAACTCTGAAAACTATTAGACAGAAGGCACTAGGAGGACTGAAACAAACAAAAGACCAAAGAGCATCAACAGAAATGTATCAAGTTAGTTTATAATCAAGCTCTTTCCTTCTCACATGGTTTGTGGCTCCCTAAAACTGTTGAGTTTTTCTATTCTGCAAATTTTTTTTTCCCAGAATAGTCAGATTACGTGCTCCTGACTCCATCTTCTGCGCAGATACAAATAATTTGGAACTCCCACCAGATCCACCAACTATACAGCACATGCTGCTTTAATAGCATGCAGCTCTACTGAGTTAGTTCTTCAAATAAGTTTTAGGTCACAAAATTAAATTGGCTTTTATTTTAATAATTAAATCCATATATACACAATATGTCGGCTCCTTGGCTAATCTCATAAATCATCCTTTCCCTGAGAAAAGGCAATCTGCCATCCTATTCAAAACAAAGTATATAAAATGAAATAGATATAAAACAGTAATAAAATATTCTTGATGTGATGAAGGTAAGGGAACTTGATTTTTATATCTTCCCTCATATTTTTAAGCAACATCTAACACAAAACAATGTGTTTTTTATTTAGATTAATCTCTCCACTGTACAAACAGTAACTAAAAAGAATCAAAAAAGAAACAAAAAAGCACTGTTTTCCTAGAAAAGACTGCCAACCAGACATAGGTAGGATGGCTACTTGTATTTAACACTTCATACAAACAATAAACACTAAGCCAGAAATGACCCAGCAAGCTCTCTTATCAGTCCTCACTCCACCCATTCTCTCTCCTTCAACAGCAGAGAGTGTAGTGCCTGACAAAATGCAGGTTCTATCCTGAGTGTCCTTGGGAGATGTGATAACCAAAATACATCCTAAGGTGAATACAGCATTTTACATATACACTAACTTTAAAATTAAAGTTTTATCAATGCTTAAAATTTTTTAATATACTGCTATTTTCTGGAATCTTAGGGGGAAAAAAACACTAATTTTGAAATGTATTCTCTCAACTCTCCCCCACCCCCAGAGTGGAGAAAATGTATGACAAACGAGTCTATATGGCTAGTTCTGATTCGGCCTCTTCTTTCCAAGGGGCACGTCTGAAGAAATAAAGGTTACTCTTTTCCATTTATTATGTCTTCTAATTTACTACCAGTATATTCTTGTGGTCAGAGGGACACAAAATCCAGCTCCAAATTACCCATTAAGAAACAAGCTACAATCAGACTATTGCTCCACCATCATCGGCAGTCATACCAGAGTTCTGATTTCCTTGTTAAAAGACAGAGGCATAATTGAAGCAATATCTTCACTTCAGATTGATTATCAGGCGACCCTTATCCGCATCTTCACTCGTAATTTGAATTTTAATGAAAGTAAATGGAATAATTAGCATTTCAAAGTGTGTTTGATACACTGAGGGAAAAAAAGAGAAGACTTTCAGTGTATACACAAAAGTATTTGGGAGAGGGTAGAAAGAGGCAAGTACAGTTGTAGTGTCTTCATTCAGATAACCTAAGGAACTGCTTGTACCAGCTACATAAATACAAGTATGAATATTGTGTTCTTTTAGGCTAAGATTTCTCACTTTTATTTCTAAGTTTTAGTACCTTATTTTATTACTTGTTACCTTAATCTGGGAGATCAAAAATATAAATGAGAGCTGGCGTGATTGTCCAAACCACTGAATTCCAGTAGGATTTCTATGCAACGTTAACGCTACTATCACTGGGAAGAATTTTCTAAGTGGGCTACTAATTTTTCAAAAAGGTATAGTTCATCTGTTACTTCTACTACAAATGTGAACACTCGCCCATAAGAACCACTTATCACAGGAGAGGAAGAGTAACAGGGAGATGTAAAAAAAAAAAAAATGTACATTTTATTTTACTAAAAATGTTAACATACTCTGTATTTAAGGAAAGGTAAAAGAAATTGGGTTGTTTTAACATCAGGCAATCTGTTATCTCACCCTCCCATCACCAAAAAAAAAAAAAAAAGAAAGAAAGAAAGAAAAAGACAAAACAGGTTAGCAACAGAAGTTGATTGCAAAGGAAAAAAATATTACGAAAACTATCCAATCTCCTTAGGGCAGAGTTTTCAGAAGCATGTCAACTTGAACTGGTGAGAATGGGATCCAAAGTTTCTGAGGCAGCCTTCAAATCTCACGAGATTAAAGGCAAAGTCTTAATTTCACTTTATGGTGCTCTACTGCCTTTTGCTCTTTTGATGGAATAAAATTTTTAAAAAGAGAACGAGAAAGCTGATGACAAACACCAAGATCAGAGCTAAAATGGAAAGGCCACGTACCCCAATGATGGCGTTCAGTTCTGCCATGGTCACCTGCTTGGCCCGTTCCACAGCCTGCACCACTTGTTGCTGGTGCTATAAAATGAAGATCAGAAACAAAATACAATTATTTGTTTTCTAGTCAGTCAAGAATAGCTTTTCCTAACATGTCCTCTAACTTCGATTACATGCAAAACAGGATTTAGGGGTCTCCATATTTCAAAGAAAAGCCCTGGGTGATGGATGACTAAATGTCTAGGGTATATTTGGGTCTATACTGCTGAGAAGTGTCTGGGCATCTAACTGCATCCCCATGAAGCCTGCTCCCTTACAACTGGTAGAAGTTTAAATTTTACTTTCATGTCCATTCCACCTGCTTTCTTTGCATCCCCTTTTCTCTGCTATCTATATAAAATTTTGAAAATATTTCCTAGAAATTAAAAAAAAATTTCTTGATGTTTGTTAAACACTAGAGGAAATAAAGAAGTTAAATGTTTATGATTCTTCTGAGAATGTGAAAAAAGTGTTCATATTTTAATTCCTGTCATGAAGGGGGCTGCACATTTTAAAATGATTAAAAATGTACAACTCTTGCTAGCAGTAAAGTTAGAGAATTTTTGGTATTTCTTTTAAATGCAATAGAAAAACTAAGATGGACAGTATAGGAAAATCCCTCTATCCATGATTCAGTTCTAAAAAGAATGAGCAAGAACTGATACTAGTAATTTTTGTACTATTAGAAAAATTAATAGTACAGAAGTCTCTGCATAGAGGCACCCACACCTGGACATATACACGTGCCCCTCAAAATGTAAACATCATTCCCAACTAAATACACTTGATCGCTCTAGTATCGTACACACAAATTTGGTAGAAAATTTGGTCTCTTTTGGACTTCTTTCAACTAAATTTAATGAATTAAGAGTCAAAAGAACTGTACTGTGAAAAAAGCACTCAGCTATAATACTACAGAATACATACAAAGAGCTGGGCCATCAGTTAAACATGAAATTCTCCTCAAGCTACCTGGTACTACATTCCAAAATGCTCAAACAGTTACTTACATCAACTAAGGTGACCACCAGCTCCACCTCCCAGATGTACAGAGATAGTAGGGGAGGTAATGTAGGAAAGGAAACTAATTTAAATAAGTTATCTACATGTGGTGTTTTCACTCTTGACTTCATAACAGAAATGTGTATTTTGTGCCTAAAACTAATGGAAAGAAAAAATGTCAAATAACAGATTATTGCATTTGGAGCTTTTATTAAACTCTGAACATTAAATATACTTGATTTTTTTAAAGTTTCAAAACAAGGGCTTAAGAAACAATCCCAAAATCTTTATAGATATCTGCCTATTCTCTTACTTTTTAATGTTTACCAAAGTGAAATAATTCATTTCTTTTTCTCTGAAGAAAGTAAAAATCCTAAAGCTTTATGAAAACACTCGAAGGAATAGACACAGTCAATAAAATGGCCCAAAATAGTAGTTTTCCCTTGAAGCCAGCCTGACCATGTATGTTTATTGAGTACCTACTATGCGCCAAGTACAGAGCTCAAGTTTAGATTTAAGGTAATCTTGTCAGAGTAGTGAAAAAACGGCAGTGCTTGTAAAGCAGAGAAAAAGACAACATGTAGGACAACTCTGGGATTTTAATACTCAAAGTGAGTGTATGAACAAATTTTTATGGAATTTTCCATCTTTTACTTTCAACAACGAAATTGTTGAAATTCAACAATGGCTGCTCAAAACTTCCAAGAAACTGACAGCTGAAGGACCGCATGTACATATATCTACCATATAACTCACTCATTCCATTCATGCATCCACTCAGTCAATAAAAGCTTTTAAACTCTTACTCTGTACCGTTTCTGTATATTACTGAAATATCTCCGTATTACTGAAATATCATCTACTTTGTATTAAATATTCAAAGAACAGTTTCATGAGACAGAGACGCAGAAAATACATCTAGTTAGGGCCTTTCTACTATGAAGATCAATCAACTCTTGCTTCATACACTGGATTCCGACTGCCAAGATGGGCAAAGATGCCTTAGGCAACGGAGATATCTTTCAGGTTTGGCACTAAAATCAAGGGCATTTATTGAGAAAACCAGAAACACAGCATTGAACCATAACACTGATATATGATGTTCCTATAGAAACTCTTGTTAAAAAGCTAAAATGACAATGAAAGTCATAATTCAGCTCCTATCTTTTCTCTTATGTCAATGACCATGTTATGCCACACCTGAACTTTACTTACAGTTCTGGATTTGACTTCCCTATTTCTGCTTAAAACTGAACCATCTGCTGTTTAAGGACCTTTTGAACAAGAAGCTCCCTAAGGCGAAAAATGCCTCCTCCCCTGTGTGCTTTGAAAGCACCAAAAACACTCAACATTGCTCATGCAGCCACAGTAACATTATACCACAGACTACAAAGTAGCACGCACCAGGTAAGGTGTGAAAATTAAAACCCAAAGAAGGGGTAAACGAAAAGAACAAACATGAAGAAGCAGCAGCACAAAGTATTCTCAGAAACTTACCCAAAGGAGGCATTTTTTTTCTTCCATTTTCAAATTTTATAAACAAACTCTGGTTCAGAAAATACAGCAAGTTTTTCACATCTTAGAAATACAATGGCTTTCCCATTATGCCTGCCTTCTCTTCCTCTTTTCTTCTCCTTCCCCATCTGTTCCTCTCCTCCCACTCCACCCTACATCTCATTTCCTCTCCCACTTCCTGCTTATCCCCTCTGCCACCTCACAAGTGGTGACAGCCACTCTAGACTCAGTAAATCTGCAGAAGGCAGCAATCCTGTGGCCTCTTATTGTTCACACTGCTCAATCAGATATAAGCTCCTGGTTTCAACTTTCCACCATCACCACTAAATAAAATGCCCCTAAGAATATATTAATAAACCAATGGTGAAGGAGGGAACCCCTCTTCTAACTGGGATTTAGAAGAGGTGGGGGAAGAGCCCAATTATTTATTCTCTAAAAAACTATGATTTATAATTTTTAAAGAATACTTTAAAAAGAGCCCTCATTGTGATTATGGTTATACAACTGTAAATTTACTAAAAATCACTGAATTGTACACATAAAATAAGTGAGTTTTATGACGTGTAAATTATATCTCAATAAAATAGTGTGATTTAAGGAATGCAAGCGTGGGTGAAAAAAGTCAGTAAAATGAAATTCTATACATTAAATTTACTTGCTACTTATTTTCAACATGAAATTTTTTTGCATTTGTTTAGGAAAAGTACTGAGAAGATAAACAACATAAGCTCATAAGTGCAACAAAACCTGCTTAGAAACAGACCTTAGCAAATCATAAAATGTGTATGATAAGAGTCTGATGTCTATTTTTCAGAGGAGATTATAATGACAATACCTGCCATGTCAACAGATGTATTTCTAATAAAACCAGTAGTAAAAAAGATACAAGAACTACAAAAACTTAGAATTTTTAAAATGCCTCTGCTCATTGACAGGGATAGTAAAGGGGTAGTAAGGGCAGAGATGTAAAATGAAGTAGAATTGTTATAATGAACAACATTAACGTTCCTGACATGTGGATATGCAAAAATGAGCTGAGATATGGCCTCACTCCTCACAGAACTCCCAGACATATAGGAATGTTGAATATAAAATACTAAGGAAGGTTATAAAAAGAACTGACAAAAGCGCACTGCGTGCCATCAGGAAAGTCTTCTCATTTTCATTCATTCAGTTATTTATGAAGCACCTATGATGTACCAGGCACTAGAGTAGAAACTAAGATAAGAATAATGAACAAAACATTCAGTGAATTAATAATACTCAAGAGACTCTAATTAGAGGATAATTCCCTTGAAGAAAATTACAGGATGCTATGTAATCACTTATCAAGGAAATATCTAATCGAATTTCAGGGCTGGGGAAGACTCCCAAGGGAAACTGGCCCAACAACTGAGACTTGAAGGATCTGTAGGAGTTCTGTGGATGAAGAACAAGGAGAAAAGAAATCCAGGCAGAAGAAACAGCTTGGGTAAGGTCCCTGAAGCAGAAAGGAGCTTGTCTGTCAAGGAAGAGAAAGAATGTGTGGCTAGAGGAATATACCATAGGGGAAAAGTTGGGAGAAACAAGGCAAGCTAGATTTTGAGAGCCTTCTTAGGAATGGCAAGGTACATATGCCAAACTCTTTAAAGTGGAAGAGGTATTCACAGAAGGAACAACAAAGGCAAGCATGTGAAGTCATCTGAGTATGGCATAGACATACTCTACAGAACCATGTACTAGCAGGAAGTGAAATCTATAAGGCAGGAAGAGGCCAGAGAAGGGCTTCATACAACATGCACAGAAGTTGGACTTTACCCCAGTAAGATATTTTTTTATTAAGAATGTTTAAGCAGCTGAGTGCTATCAGTTCTGCATTTTACTAAGACAGACCAAGGAATAGTAAGAAGCTGGATGGCAGGGAAATAAACCGGATTGGAGGGAGAACAATTAGAGGGCTAATGCGATATTCTAGGGTGAAAGATACTTGGGCCTGAACTTGAGACCAATTACCCTTCCTGCCAATAGGAATCACTAGCCACATATAGAAGAAAAGCCACTCACTCAGAACCAGAAAGGACCTTTAGAAATCATGTGGCCCAGATTCCAGTAGTCCCCAAGCACTGTAACAACAACCAACCAACAAAAGACTCCTGTATTTCCAAACACATACGGATTTGTAAATGCTGCCTGAACTGAGGGGATTGGGATGGTGGTACTGCAGTACCAACCACAGGCCAAAGGTCAGTACTATATCCAATAGATGACTCTTTTCTCTCATACCCTAAAGAGTAGTCAGTCTGCTTGACTGCATCCTCTGAAAGGGAACTTACTATCTCCTGGATAAGCTTTTTCCATTCAGAGATAATAAGTAGAAAGTAGGTAGATATGTGAGTAGATGACTTCTTCCAAGTGGATCCAGTTTTGCCTCTATATTCTCCTCCACTGGAGTGCACGTCAAATATTTTAAAATGGTATAATGTTTTGGATTTTCTCTATTCCAGGTTGAATATCCCGTCACTGGCTGCAGGCCACTCATCCTTCTGGCTACTCCTCTGATTGTGCTCAATGTGTATAGACACAAAACTCCAGATATGGCTGAGCATATCGAACCTAAGTAAAATTGTCATTCCATGTCCAGTGAAAGCCTTTTTGCAGCAACTCTACCAAGTTTACTGACACGAATAAGCTTTAAGTTTAACCAATCTCAATTCAATTTTTCCTAAATGGTATTCTAATAAATGTTACTCCCACAAGAAATTAGGTATTACAAAACAAACAAACAACCTACCAGGTTTCATTTGACTAATATCCGGGAAACTACAGGTCTTCTCAGAGCTTTAAATCTCAAAGAGAGTGAATACATATGCAAGGCTTATGTATTCAATACAATTTTGGCTACAGAATTTGGGATTAAAACTCTTAGGAGTATACTTTGGGATTTAGGTTTGGCCTTGCCTTCTACATTCTCACTCAGATGGGGACAGGGCACTCTTCACTGATATGCTCAGTAAGTTCTACAAGTTGGTGCTTCCCAGTAGAACTTTCTGCAATATTGAAAATGTTCTAGATCTGTGATAATAATATGATAGCTACTAGCCACATATGAGTAAACACTGAGCACTTAAACTGTGGCTACTGTTGGAAACTGAATTTTTAACCTTATTTAATTACTTTTAATTTAAATCTAAATAGCCACTATGTGGCTATGGCTACTGTATTAGACAATGCAGCCCTACTTAAAGTATTTTAAAGCTTAGCTCTAGTAATAAGCTAATCACTACCTAACTGAAAGTCAACAAAATGAGACAGTTTCTCAAATGCACATTAAGTATTTTAGACACATACAGAGAGGGGTTGGCATTGCTACCTTTGGAAGGAGGCCCACATTTAAACCTGCTGGAAAAAAATGCCCCCTCCTGAGAATCACCTTTCACCTGCTGAGGGCAAGCAGGCAATAATGCTACCATAATGATCTCACCAAACTTCCAACTGTCACCAAAACACAAAATCACACAGAACAAGCCAATTAGTCAACTGTAGAATATGGGACAGGATATGCTCTCTGATGCCTTCTCATTCAGCATTGTGAGAAAAAAAGGTATTTTAAATGAAAGGTTATTCAATGTGAGAATCAAGAAGCAGGCGTGTCCTGTGAGGCTGCTGACACTTAATGAGCATCCTCTAAAGATGGCCTTCCAGGTGTCACTGCATACTTATCAAGGAATCTCTGGTGATTTCAGCCAAGCTCTCCTACATCAAACCATGTTTTCACAAACCATTGATTCCTTACAAAGCTAACAAGCAATAAGATGAGTTAACCTGGTGCCATTATGAGGCGAGAACACTGCCACCAGTGCATGTAACCACTGTATTTTGTTCATTTCCTCCCTGAGGCACAATATGAAAGTGACTGATCACATTTTTCAACTTCCATTTTACAATTACTCTATACATGCAAAATGTGGTTCAGAGCAATGCAGTATCATATTAACCCAGGTGCCAAATAAATAGTATTGGAGACACATGCATATCTCAAAATGTAAAAAGGGTGTGTTTTCCATTAAATTAAAAGGACCAAATTAATGGCCTGTCCAAAATACAAATTCATGTATTATTTGATTTGACTAGCTATTCTAGCCTACTGGAATTAGAATTTATATAAATGTATATTATCATGATTATGTAATTGTGTATTATCTTCTACCATTTAAATCTAATGCTGAGCACCCAAATAAATCTACAGAATTCTGGAGAAAAACAATAACTGCTTGGTACTACTCATTAGAAAAGCTAACAGGACAATAAAAAACAAATTTTGAGTTTAAATTTAGTTAGCACCAGAAAGCACTCAAGTTGAAATGTTCTCTTTACAAGAATAAAAGTAGAACACTTAAAATTTTCCCTCCTAATTTCCCTTTTATACTCTAAAACTTCTAATGATTGGAGAAATACCATTAAATATGGTCAAAAGAATGATTCGAGTTCTTTATTTCATTTGTTAAATCAGTATTTACAGATGCAAAGAAAAACAGCTCCTCGCTCATAAACCAGGCATCCAAGGTGGGCTCTATAGCCAGGACTCTGGAAGGACCAGTCTACAAGGCTTCTCCTCCAGGCTCTAAGAAGCCCTGCTTTCACTTAAATAACTTACAGAACAAGAAAACTTAGCCATAGAATTAGAGTGGGGGAGGAGGGGAGTGGCCATCTTCCTTGGAACTGAAACAAGTTGTAACAATCTGCTGAAAACAAGGTTAAGATGAATGCCATTTCTCCAATGGTAATGATGACCCCGGGGTTTAGTAAGTGGAAATTAGGAAGCCACTGGTCAAAAGGAATCACTTTTATGTTCTCTCACTCTCTCCATTAGGTATATGCATTTCAAGTTACTTTAGGCTATAGTCTGGAAATGATCTGAGGCACAAGACATTAAAACGGATCAAGCCTGATGCTGTAAAACAATCAACTTGAGCTAATTTTTCTGAAATGTCCCATAACTCCACAAAACAAAGAGTGACTTATCCAATATATATTCCATAACTTCTGGGGGAGAGAGACTGTCAAAAATTTTTATCTCCTTTTCTTCAGATCAAGGACAATACATATTCACAAGAGTATGTCTGAGATATGTGAGGGGGAAAAGACTAAATTCAGGACTTGCAAAAACATTCTCATGGGAAGAGATTTCCTTAACAATCACTCTTCCAGCTTCAAGTAGCATTTTCCTTCCAGCAGGTCTACTATAACATAGGGCAGTTCTATGTGTGATCTGCTATACTCCATACCTCAACTGAGAGGTGTCAAGAATCTTTGTACTTTTTAAAACACAGGCCTAAAATAAGTTGTGCATCTAGACCTAAACAGCCCGCTGGGCCCATAACTGTTCTTATGGGTTCCATTCCACCTGCTGTGAATGTATAAATGATAAACAACACCGGATGGCTGATCTTTTCTTTATAATTCAGACCATGAAGGAGACTTCTATAACAAGCACTAAGCATTATTATATATCTTATGTAATAAATTAAAATACAAGTTGTGTTGATTATATACAGCTGGAGCTAGAGTTTGTCACATAAAGACATTTCATTGGTTCAATACGACTTCTCTTCAAATCAACACTGGCAATAAAAATGGCCATTTTTATTTTATGTACAGCGCTGTGTCTAGCAGAAATTGCTAGCTGTCGCCTGATATCCCTTCCCTTACATCACTATAAGGTTTAGGTGCATAACGGTCACTCAGCTAAGACTACATTTCCAAGTCTCCCTTGCAGCTTGATGTGGGCAAGTAACTAGGCACTGGCCATTGCAAAGTGAGCTAAAATATGAACATCTTCTAACACTGTGCCCTTAGAAGAAAAAGCACATGCTTTCTCCATTCTCCTTCCTGCTGGCTGGGACAGGACATGATGGTGCTAGGGATGAACATCTATACCAGAGGAACATGAGTTCACAAGATCACGGAGTCACCAAATTAGCTACAACTGCTTTTATGCAAACCGTTCTGAGAGAGAAACAAGCTTTATCTTGACTAAACCACTGTGACTTTGATCTGTTAAAGCAGCCAAATATCCAGCTACGTTCTTTACATTGTCACCAATCCTCATATAACAACCCCATAGTGCAGGTTTCCATCATATGGATGAAGAAACTGTGGCCCAGAAAGGTGATGTTTTTTGCCCAGCATGATAAAGGGAGCAAGTGGCTGGGTGAGGATTTGGTACCAGGTCTGCCTGAGCTCAGGCTCTTATTACACTACCTCTCACATAACATGACTCTTCCAGTGAACTCTACTCCTTGTTAGAGGAGCAGCAAATTTCTGAAAACTACAATTGTACCCTGGGGAAAAAAGATTTTCAAATGTAATATACTAAGTTTTCACCTACAGCCTATTAGGAGTTTGAATTTCTCAAAGGTCTAAGGAATACCTTGTTGATCACTATGAAATATACCCTGCCTATCTCGAAAATAAAATATTTTATAATCTAGGGAAATAAGAGTACAAAAAACACAACTGTCCTCCAAATCAGGCCCTCAGCTAGTGCCCAATATTTAATACTTAATCTAATAGTTAAGACAATACTTACTGGTTTGTGTGGAGCTACCTGCCTGCTGTTGAAAGTAGCTCCTGGAGCTGCAAGGCCTAGCTGACTTCACAGGAAGACTGCCAACCAGCTCATTCTGAAATATTACCTTGAACTCTTCCCAGTTTTTACTAGGCCCTTCCTCTCCAAGTCTTGGGACCCAAAAAAAGCTGGAATTGAATCCATTTCCCAGGAAAAAGAAAAAAAATAAAACTGGCATTTACGATCCCAAGTACTTTACATTTTAATACCTATAACACACATTATAAAGATGGGGTTATTCTCACCATTCTATAAGGCTATTAAAGCTCAGAAAGATCAGCTTTCCCAGTATAAAGTCAGTAAGTGGCAGAGTTGGTTTGATTCCAAATTAGCAGAAAAACTGTACCTTGCTGCCCGGGTGTTAACAAGTGGCTTATAGTTTTCAATCTACATTAGAACCTCCTTAAAGGTATATTATTTGAAGAGGGGGAGGGTGGCACTGGAGGCAAGTCAGTACTCTTACTGGCATCCGTCGATTTTGCTAGGGCCCAAAAGGTCCAGCTAGGGGTCTGGTCTACAAAAGCTATATCCTGAAATCGCTGATGAAAAAAGAGAGTAAGTCCACATCAACTACTTGTACAAACCAAACTAACTTCAGCTAAGCAACCAGGTATATTTTGAAAACAGCCAGTCCCCAACAGGACTGAGAAGTTTGTTTTTCTAGGCATCTTTGTGGGTAAAAAACTGACCCCATCCAAAACCACTGCTCCTTCTGAGGTGAGCACTACAGGTTGAGTACCATGAAGAGATGTCACCTTATGTTGCTAGTTGGGCAGAGACAGCTGTTTCTAAATGGGAAAATTAATATCTGGAGCCAGAAGAGAATCACTTTAGGGCTACTAAATGCCTCATTGAGATTTTCAGCTACTGTCAGCCCTGGGATCCGTTTTAATTTATACTTTTCTTTTATCAGGAGGACATTAGATAGGAAGATAACCAACTCAACCTTCCAAAAAACAATGACTAAAAAGAGGGAGGACTTAATCCAAGTCCTCCACAAGGAAGTCTAGAGCTTCACTGCTGCTGCAGTTAGTACTACTGCTAGTCAACATCAGGAGGTGCTTACTATGTGCTAAGCTGCATGTGGTGTATCCCAAGTAATCTTCAAAGTGATCATGTGTGTTCCATGCTATTATTAACCTCATTGTACAGATGAGGAAACTGAGGCTTAGAGAGGCAAATCACTTGCTAAAGGTCACTCGGCTTAACTCAGTTACAGTAAGCCACTAATTTATAACGGGGAGGCCAAGACTTGACCCAGATCCAACTGTCGTCATCCTGGCATCTCTTGCTTATGGCACTGCCAATGGGGAGTTGATTATTTATAGTTCCTTCTCTGCAAATGAGACCCGAACTAGGATAGAGAAGAGCTTCCCATTTATTACTTTGGTATTTGCCTTTTAAAAAAGAAGTTTGAGAACAGCAGAATATAGATGTCTTTACCCATTCCTAAAAGCCAAAAGAGAAAAAAATAGATTTAGATAGGTGAGAACTCACTCAAAATTTCTCTAAATTCTAATATTAGGGATCCTATAAAATTTTAGGAACCATAAGTGATAGTTATTCATTTTAATGACAAGAGCTGGCAATATTTTTCTCTAATGTCTAGAACTTTGAAAGCAGTCATATCTGAGCACAAGCATATCATTAAAATATATATTATTACAAAATTATATAATAATCCAGAATTCAGTAATTCAGAATGGATATAATAAAATTATATTAATCATATTTAACATTACATATTCTAAAGTTTTAGTGAAATTTAACAGAATAATACTTTTGTGATTGTTATACACACATACTTCAAGTACTTTCAGTTATAATTATACAACTTATTTCTAAAAAAAAAGTCTTGCAGTTAAAACTGAATTTAATAGTTGTCATTCAGTACTGTACTTTTTTGGTATTAGAAAATATGGTACACAAGACACAGGCAACAATTTAGCAGGTAAATTAATCAACACATGGGGGCTAAATTAAAAATAGATTTCATCTAGATATATGTAAATTTACCTCTTGTTCCTGTCAAACTCCAAAAAATCTTTCCAATCACTGTCCTGTAGCTTATGCACTAGTCTTCGGGGAATGTTTTTCTTTTCTCTAAACATAATTATTTAATTTCTAAATAAAAACATTTTAAAATAAATTCTAATGCCACAGCTGCTGTTTTGGCAGTGAGACTGTCACACAGAGAGCCGGTGTTAAAAGATCAGATTAAGAGCCTTCAGTCCTGGCACCAAGTGATGCTCACAGCCATGCAAGAATGATTTTCCATGCCTCTGAAGAGACAGGAAATAGAATTCATCTTCCTCTAATAACCTGCCTCCTTCCCTCCCTCCAGATTACAGTCCATCTGGCCTCAGGGTACAAGGTGAACAGTCTCAATGGCTCTCACAGAATGCCCAAAAGAGAAAAGAAGGTGGGCAATTCTTACACAAACCATCAGAGAGGATCGGATTGGACAGGAACAAACATGTCTGTGGCCCACACATTAAAAGATATGAACACACCTGAAGAAACTCAAAAAAAGAAGAGCTGATTAAATCAAAACAAGCAGAAGAAAAGATACATGCAGAATTTTAAATCAGAAAACCATGACATAAGTCATTCATTACACATGAATCAAGGATTTCAACCAAGAAATGTCAGAAGTATTGGGGAAATAAATAGTAAGTGGTAAGATTATGCCTACCCTCCCAGCCTAAAGAAGAAAATGAGCTACCAGTATCTCCCCACGGCTTTCCTCTATAGGGTATAGCTTTCTCAGCTAATTAATTCCAGTCCAGTCTTGCTCAGCACCACTACCATTACACATTCTGTTCCTACAGGGCCTGCTCATACAAACAATGTAACTCGCATGGGAAAAGGAGCTATTATTGGCAAATCAACCCCACCACCTCCTTCCACTTCTGAACATAACCCCACAGATCCTGCAACAATGCCATGGGAAGAAGCTGCCCAGTGATTCTACAAGAGTCTGTGCCTGCAGAGGCCTAAAATCTAATATCACTCTGAGGATAATTCAAACTTTTCCCTCTTCCTGGAGTTATGACACCTCAGCCTGGTTATAGCTCTGAATTAGACATTCTTCCCATTCTCCATTTCCAAAAAGCAGAGAGAGGTTTCACATAAGAAGAACTTGAATAGGAAAAGGGAAGCCAGGCCTCCTAAAGAAATGCAAACAGGTCTCTTGACTCTCCTTCACCATTCCATCTGATCACAAGCAAATCCTTAGTAGATGTAACAGGTAAATGGGAATATAGTGGGTGGTGATTTTGTGGTCAGAGCGAAACAGGGAGAAAGACAATATATCCTTTGTTGTTTATCATCCAGAAGAGCATTTGAATTCAGGATGCTAACTTAGGTCCATGGTTTGTGAATATGAGGGCCCCCATGGGATACATACCTGATGAAAGGTACCCATAGTTACTAAGATCTAACCCAATTCAGACCAAATAAGAAGTCACATAGGAATTCACATACCTCTAACACCAAATAAGAATTTCAGGAATCCACATTTCTATAACACGCATACAATGCTCAAATACCAGCTGTATACTAACATCAGCTCATGCCTACTGGTAGGCAGGTAATGAACTGAACTCCTGAAAAGCAGCAATCCAATATACTTAAAAGGGTAGGAGGAAAGTGCCTCACTGCCTTCTATCCCACAACACAAAGCACTGAGGCTGCAAAATATGCAGATATTCCATTAGTTAGCTTCTTCATTTTCACAGTTCATCTTCCCTGAGCAATGAATTCAGTAATTCAGAAGCAAATATTATCCCTTTCCAGCACACTCACTTTAACTTTTTAACAACCAAAAGCAAGCAAGCCAAAAAAGAAAAGAAAAAGAAAGAGAGAGAAAAAAAAAGAACACTATGCACTAGAAATGCACCTCCTCATTCCAACATGTATGTTTGTGGACAGTGGTGAGCAAGAGAGAGGGAGCTACATGAAGTCAGTGGGATTGAAAGCAGTGGGTTCACTGAATACACCTTACCTGTCTTTTCCAAATGCACAGGCAATATAAAGACTTCAACAGGTAACAATAAGTAATTTTTTAAGAGCAGCCGGCCAAAAGTTACATTAGTTTATTTACTAAGTAAAGCTCTTTCTATTTGATATGTCTTATGCCAACTCTTAATGCCCAACGACACAAGTGTAGAACAAACTTTTCTGGACAATTTTGAACTGACTCTATTAGATGCCATTAAGACAAACAGTCATAATTCTGAACAACCCTACACTGTCCAATAACAGCAAAATATTTTAACTGAATTTTGTTTTGCACGTTAGAAAATATTCCATTATATAAACAATTATATTCCACTGAATGTTAATAAGGTGTAGAAGTTGTAATGCAAACACTGTATCTTAGAAATGTACAATATAAACACCAAGAGACTGACAAGGCCAAAGACTGAGTCCCATAATCCCTTTTATGCAAAACCACTAAAATGGCACCTTCTAGCCCAGGGCCTGAAACCAACCACCTTACCTCTTGGGACAGGAAAGGAATGACTTGTGCACAGATAGCATTCAGCCTCTTGACAATCTCTGCCTGTAAAAAAAAAAAAGGGGATGGGGAGCAAGCAATAAAGAGAACAGTCAGCTAGTTACAAATTCCCAAAATATTAACAGGATGATATTAAAACACACTTTATATGCTGGCTGGTGTATTTCCTAAGGAAGAGGAAAACTCTCATCAGCAGGCCCATTAAAAGTAGGCAGTGACAACGGTGCCACATTAACAGCACAATTTATTAACCAGAATTCATCTTAAAAAGTCAACCTTCAAGCACCAGGCCAACATAAAAAGGAATTTAATTTTCATGACTGGAAATCAGTTTTCAAAGGCCTTCAATGGGACCCTTGTTCATTCCAATGTGGTTTTTCATAAAACCTTGAGTTTATAGAATTTAGATGGTAAAGATACACTCTTCCCTACATCTCAACTTCTCAATCAGTACTCATTGAATTTCTACATCTGTCAACTTTGCTTTAAACACAGGCACTGGGATTTTACAATCAACTTCCCAATCTCCCAAAAGAAGAGCACCCAACTAACCCCTAAAAGTTGATTAATTCAGATCCTTAGTTGTAAACTGTTGGGGAATGGCAAGTTTTCTTCAACCATAAAAATTTCCAAGTGCATCCTGCCAAGATTTTCTGTATGCAGAGGGTTTAGAACATGCTAAAATCTTCCTATACTTAGCAGGAAGCAAGTTATATGTATATGGAGATTAACTTTGGGAACGTTACCATTGTACTATAGATCTACAAAGGTCCCAATAAGTCATATAACAGATTACACTCTAATAATTTTGAGTACAGAAATTTTACAATAGGATGTGTTAAAGTGGAAAGAAAAACTGAGAGGAAGGAATGCTACTGCTATGATTTATTTAAAATGCTACAAAGCTTTATCAATATTCATCTTAATTTATATTATCAGATGGCTCCATAAGACTTTGGCATGTGATATGTAAACACGTGGATTTTTAATACAAATACATACAAAATAGCTTACATTTTAATGATGGAATAAGCAAAAGGAGAGGTCTTGAGAGGCAGAAAACATAAAACAATTATTACTCTTGAGATATTCTTAAAATAAATTCCATCGAGGGTCAGTTCCTCATTTTACAAAAGCACAAAAATGTATTTTCTTTCTAAATCATTACTGAATGACAGTGACACTCTACTTGTACAATCTAGGTTTCCTTATTTCATCAGCAACCCTTCTGACTTTGTAGCTATTCACTTTTAAATGCCGGCACCTTAAAAACTTTGCCAGCCAAGAGAAAACACAAATTCACCATGAAGTTTCAAACCTAAGCTTTCCATTCCAGTTCTGCATTCCTAACAGGATGGACAAAAACCCAGCTCCAACGGGCAGCAGTGAATAAGGACCCAACTGTGCCAACCTGATTTAATTTACTGCACTGGCCCTGTGGAGCATTTAGCTATCCTTTAAGAATGCTTAAACCACCATGAAAAGCTGCAATGGGAATCACCAAAAACCACTCTCCACCTGGACGAACATACCACAGTGGTTATAGGGTGAAATTCCAGTGTGAGCTGAGAAAATAGAGTAGCATTCACCATACTGAAAGCACTGTGTCTCAAAGGCATTTGGTTGTTAAGTTTTTTGTAGGGAGAGGTGGAGGGAAAGAGAATAAAAGATAATGAGACACTTTGGGGCAGACCAAACTGATGGTTCTAATGCTTAGAACCATCTGCCAAGCATATTTTCCTCATTATGTTGTTTATATAAATAAAATAGTCCCTTGCTAGGAGGGCTGAAAAATGTGTGGGCACATAAGAAAACTGAGTTCTTTAGTTTGCCTACATAATCTAGGCAATAAAAACTACTCTAAGGAAACTTACTCCACTGGCAAAATAAAGACCGGGAGGTATTATATTTATTTGGCTTCTTTAATTTTGGACCTAGGCTATTTTAAGTCTGAGCAACTATTAAAAAAAAAAAAAAAAAAAAAAAAAAAAAAAAAAAAAAAAACACTATATCTTAAAAATAAATATAGAAAAATTGTTTTATCTATTCATGTCCATTTAACACACAGATAACAGAAAGGGGTGAGGGGCGGAAACCTTCCAAACTTTTGCCTTGCCTTCTTTAAAGGCCTCCTTTTGTTTAAAAGACTTCTTAATTTCTTTAAGTTGTCATGCCAATGGATTTTCATGGTCAGGCTAATTGGCAGCAGGGGGGGTAGGGGGGTGGGATGTGTGTGTGTGTTATTTCATAAAATTAAGCAGGTCATTCCTCACTTTGAAAGCTAAAGTTGCCTCGGAAACACTGCTGCTTCCATGGTCATCTAATTTTGCTTCTTTTGTCCCACAGGACTCAGCTTTAGGGAGGCATCATTTATTTACAGGCCTTTCCACTGGGCTTCAGTGATCAGCCAATAATACTGTGGACACACAGTTCTAATGGCCTATGTTTTGAAACTGAGTCTAATCTAATGGCGTGGGGCCCAAACTCCTTTTCCAGCACAGCCATTAAAGGATGTAGGTTATTGCTGTTGTCACCATTGATATTTGTCATTGTAATGTAATTAGGGCCCTAAAATGATGCATTACAGCCCTTGGCACAGCTTCTATTAAAATCTTTTCTTCTGCTCACTGAACTGCGACCTGCTTTCTGATGAATAACAGACAGACAGCTTTAGGGTAAGGAGCAGATTCATCAAAGAAGTATTTTTCAGCTTTGGGGAAAGAGAGGGAAAGAAAAAGGCAACCTAGGAGGAAAAGCACCAGGGGACAAAAAGCCACAATACACATTTGAATTTCATCTGACCACTTGAAATTCTGATTGCGTCTGATGAATCATGCTTAGACAATATATTCTCAGTCTTCGAATCACATGGTTAATCAGGGCTCTAATCTGCTATCTATCAGCCTATGCCAGCACTGTAGCTTCCAATCAAATTTATAGGTGATGTGGCTCATGCATCCCTGAGCAAGTACATTCACAGATAGCCCGTTTAAACAGAGAGAGATTCTGAAATACGGCTGTTAGGGTTACTGGATGTTATCATGGTATTCAATGCTTTATGGACACTGCTAACTATTATCTTCAGATGCCCATGATACACCAAAATAGCATTAACAGCCCCAACAAAAGAACAATTTTTCATGTCAAACAGTAAGATTGCTTTTGTAGCCATAGTTTGTCAAATACGTTAATAATTTTTGACATATATTACATCTTCCTCTATTCATCAAAATAGTCATTAAAAAAATAAGTTACACACATATTTTCCCACTCTCAACTCACTACCATTCTATTTCCCCCTCCTTTCCTTTGAGCAAAATATTAGCTTAAAAAAAAAGGCATTCTATGAAAT
This sequence comes from Eidolon dupreanum, assembly GCA_028627145.1. Classification (NCBI taxonomy): domain Eukaryota; kingdom Metazoa; phylum Chordata; class Mammalia; order Chiroptera; family Pteropodidae; genus Eidolon; species Eidolon dupreanum. The sequence continues at coordinate 128,011,181 of CM053509.1, read as the reverse complement.
GTTGAGTGCCTATGCACTCAACATCTGGCACATAAATGCTGACAAGCTAACTCCAAGTAGTGATGGCCAATGGGCTAGTAGAATGACCAGTTACTAATGAAACAGAAAAACACAGAGAAGAACCTTTATCCTTTTTTTTCTTCATACTCCAACTCAAGAGCTATTGGAAAATTTATTAACTACCTTGCATCACAGAAAAGCAATGCCATGCATTTAAGAATACCACAATTCAATCATTCAATTAAAAAAGTAACAAATACTAGAGCACACAATATCAAAAATATATTTTCTTTACATTACATTAGTCATTTAAGTAAGACAAAAAACTAGTTAAGGTTACACCTGAACTGAATTACATGCCCTCAAATAGTCTTAATATAATAAAATCTAATGTTTACTTAGATTATTTCTGCCTTTTTGATTTCCTTTAAAAATTAAACAAATTTTATTTTAACCACATACTAAACTTGAAAGTACAGATGAATTTATTTTAGTAACCAAAGAGATGTATCAAAAGCAATGGTTGGTTTTAAAAAATGTTTCTGGGAATTTTTAACTTCTCATTAAAACAAGAACATTATTACATAGTATTGTAGAAATAAAACAGAATAATAAAACATTATTAGAAAACCATTTCAGCAGCCAACTAGGGGGGAAAAAAAAAAACACCAAAAAAACAATTACAATTTTGGAAAAACATTCTTGAATAACTTTGCACAATTAATTTTTCTACAGAAGTTTCTTTGCCAACAACTTTTCTCGAAGATGAATCTATTTTATTATGTGTTTATCAACAACATAACACCCATTATATATAAAGGTTTTGTTAAAAGTGAAGAAAAATTCCTTCTTATTCTGTCTGAAATCCTTTTTGAAGTACAAGTAAATCTTGCAACCCTCTCCTTCACACTCCTTTTACCACTATATGGAACCAAGACTGTAATTTTTAATTAAATCAGAAAACAAATTATCTTGATTTGTTCATCAATCTGTTCCAGATTTTCTGAGAAACAGTGCAACTGCTGGTACTGATACTGCCTGCCCCTAGATTAAAAAGTCAGGGGACTAATGAGAAATTCTTCCCAACTTAATAAAAATCCAGACTAAACATAAGGAAAATATTTAAGTAGTACTGTTCCTCTAAACTGACAAGTTTTTATCTTGTCATCAAAATTCAACTTTACAAGAGAAAAGAACATGTAACAAATAAAACTAATTTTATGTGTTAAAAAAAAAAAAAAAGAAAAGAAAAAAAAGCCCAAATGGAATAAGGCTTAGAGTTTTAGATCAAAAATATTGTTAGCACTGCTAGCATGTTGGTAAACTAGTTGTCTAAGTTTTACTTTCGTTCGCTTGATTATTTTGCACAAAATATTTTATATTGCTTAATAAAGCAATAAAATGAAGTGATAACCATATTAAGAATCGAGTTAACAGGTCATCTATCAGTTCCCTAAAGGACTGATTCAAACTACCAAGACTTTTTTTGTGTGTGCAAGGTATCTTTTTATAAGCTCTTACTATCCCACTTAGTCTAACAAGAAAGAGGTACTGTCTACAGAGTACTCAATTACTATTACCTTGACACCATACCTAGATGACATGAAAGTGCCAATGTTCAACCATTTATTATCCCCCGCCAGCCAGGAATTTAAAGCATGATTCTGATGTTAATATCTCAAGCAATGTCCATCTGCTTTGTGTTTATGCTACTTTCCTGCATGCTAAGTGTGCTTATAAAGTACCCAGTGCACAGTTCAACTAATTGCATACACTGAAGTACTCCATTTTTTGTCCTAACAAAATATACAGATACTATGGAAGGAGCACACAGGACAAGGTACTTTCCCAGAGGGTCTTAGTGCACCTCCATTTCATGAAACTATTCTAATCTGTCCCCAGAGATGATGTGGTATTTTACTAAAACAATTTCACAATGGTTAGAAAAAAGTACTCTTGAACTTAAGGTTTTTAAAAGGGAAATCCCAGATATTTGCCTATTATCATACCTAAATCTTCTGGTCTCTGATTATTGTTTTTAAAATCTGCTCCAAATATTAAGAGTGATATATTATCAAGGTTGAGAATGATGATCATTGCTCCTGATGTCCAGTTACTCCTACAAGGTCAAATCATTTCAGTTCTCAAATCTAAAAAACAGTGTAACCAATGTAATCATGGTTATACTCTGCTGGGGGGAGGGGACAAGCAGAGAAAATGTTAAAAAATGGGAGGGAAAAGTGAGATGTCATGAGTAGGAAAAGAAAATGGCTTTCTCCATAGAGCTTAACTTCAATCTTCACGGAACAAGGCAGGACTGGTCAGAAATGCTAATTACTCTGAGTACTAAGACACCTGAGTTTTGCCAAGTGCTTACTTCCTAGCACTCCTAGGCTAACTCTGGCAGCTACTTATTGATTTCTTCTCTTCTCTCATCCCTCTCTCCCTCCTTGCCTCTGAACCTCTTTTTTTTTTTTTTTTTTTTTGGCCTCTACTCTTTCCCACTGACATAAATATGCAGATGCCTTTGAACGCTGATTCATAGTTAAGCTTCTGATACTTAGCCAGAGTGAATGAAGGGTACAAATATTCCTTGTGCAAATATTCCCAGTAGGTGAAGATCAATTCACCTGGATTTTTCCCAGCATGATCTACATTTGTAGTCCCCAAACCCCTGGCCACAGACTGGTACCAGTCCAGTCCATGGCCTATTAGGAACCGGGCTGCACAGCAGGCAGTGAGTGGTGCCAGCAAGGTTTTATTTGACCTTGCAGGAGTAACTGGACATCAGTAGTAACTGTATTTGCAGCTGCTTCCCAGAGCCAGCCATCACTGCCTCGGCTCCACCTCAGATCATCAGGCATTAGGTTCTCATAGGAGAACTGGTCCCTGGTGCCAAAAAGGTTAGTGACCACTGATTTACATGATTAAAATGTATGTGAAAAATACCTAAAGACAAAGGAACTTTGGATATTGGATTAAAACCAAAAAAGAAAAATAGAAACACTAACTTCTTACCAAGTTCTTATCAAGGATACCAGGAAAGCAACAACACCTTTCATATACTGAAAGCCATGCTATATTTCTCAGTCTTTTCTCTTAGGTTAGGCTAAAGACTTCCTGGTCTCTTTTTTTCTTGGCTCTTATTGCCATTTTTCAACAAAGCTTCATCTATATCCATATTCCTCAACACTTTCTTTCCTCTTGTCCTTTCAATTCTAGAACAGCCTCTATTGGCCTTCTTCCTCCCAATTATATCAAATTTCAACTCTTTAAAGCCATCACTTCCAAGACACTCTTCCGTCCCCTTAGATTGTGTTCTTGCTTTGATAAAGAGCCAGCTCTCATTAAAACCAAAATTTTGCTCTTCTGTTTGTACTCTTACTGCTTGTCTAAGCATTTCTATTACCAACCACGTCCAGACACAGCAGACAAGTGAATCCATAGGCCCTGGGAAGAAGCAAAGGTCTGACCCTCGCCATCAAAAAAGACTGGAGTGAACAAATCATGGCAAAGATGGAGAGTCCTCCCACCTGGAACTGCCTCCCTTAGGTCTTTCTTCAGCTATTCCCTACTCAACATTTCAGTCTCAGCCCACAGGACACCTCTTCAGACACCTTCATTCACCATCCTCTATGACTCCTTCGTCCAGTCACTATGGCCCATGATACTTTTTTCTTCACAGTATTTATAATCATCTGAAATAAGCTCACATGTTTTTTGTTTTCATGAACTAGACTAGTACTTCTCAAACTTTAATGTGCACACTAATCACGTGGAAATCTTGTTAAAATCCAGCCTGGAGTGTGGTCTGAGAGTCTATACTTCTAATAAATTCCAAGGTGATACTGATGCTGTGGGTCCAACAGGCCACACACCCTGAGTAGCAAGGTTCGAAAGAATGTTGGCTCAATGAGAGCAAAGATATCTTTGCCTGTAGCCCCAGTGCCCATTATGTAGACAACACTCAAAATATTTGTTGAATGAAAAGAAAATACTGCAGGTTCAGGTTTAGGTACTTTGGAATCCGCTGAAATCATTTGCAAGCATGCTGAAATTGTTTGAGAATACTTAGAGCAAGACCTGCTTATACCCTGACTTGGTTTGTTTATCTTCCCAACAGACATCTTTTCTGTCATTTCGGATGTCAAGCTATCCTAAAAAAAAAAAATAGTAAGTAATCACAATGATCCTCCAAAAGAAATGCAAATTCACTCCGGACAATTCCTGACTGGTAAGTAAATGATTAAAGCTTCTATTGTGAAACCTTTGCAGACATGTTTTAAAAGATTATTTTAGAAATACAATAAAGGAGATGCCACTCAGCCTTTTTCCTGAGATTACTCACACCAGATTGGGATCACCTGAACGACCAGAATTGGGATAACTGTTAAGACAGCACACTGGAACGGCACTTGTATGCTGTCGTGATAAATCTCCACAATGGCTATCTCCAGAGTGAACCAGTGAGAGATGTCCAATAGCCCAAGGAAAGGCACTAGCCATGCACCAGATCCCTGGTGTGTCACAGGAAGTGAAAGAGCAAGTTCCTGATAATCTGAGGTGTAGCAGGTCACAGGAATTATACACACGACCAAGCAGACCCAGTTCAGACATATCAATACTGCACAACACCTGGACAGTAAAGGCCAGGCTTGTGGAACCACAGAAATAACTGTAGCATGAGGATTTGGAGAGAAAGAACATGTCATTCAAAAACCTTCCGAACAAGGTCCAGGAATTGCTGCAGTTCCACATCCTGACTGGATTAGGATACATAAAAGGCCCTCCCCACCATCCCTGACAAATCTGCATGAATACTCCTACTGCAGGAGGGTTCTAGTAATTACAATTTTTACTTAGAATCTACTAATTCCTTGCTTGTTTTTATGGAATTTTTTTTTTTTTTTTGGTCGTTGATGGTTGATGCAGTATATCCCACAAATATCCACTAATGCTCACTGATTCCTCACCCAAACTCTTTTAATGACTCACATAGTTGTAATCCCTGTACACTTGGGAGAAGCCGCCTACGACAGGTTGGTTAAGAAATTAAAAGAGAAACATGTCCCATATGACTGAAAGTTCTCTATAATGAGAAAAGTAGCATTTTCTCTACAATCAGGCTCACATCTACTTCTGCTAGTTTTCTTTTTTTTTTAATACTTTACTAGGCAGGTTGAGAAAATTAAAGGTATAAGAAACAGTTGTCATCTATTTTTGCTCCTGCATTCCTACTTTTAAAATATATTTCAAGCTTTTACTTAAATTGTGCAGGCAGCTTAAGATATTTAAACACATTTACATTTTAAAAAAACCAAAACCATGTCCATTCAACAAATATTTATTAAGTACCTACTATTTATCAGGCCTATTTAGGTGCTGAATGAAGATACAGGGATGAACAAGACAAGTCCGTCCCTATTGTCAGATTCACAATGTAGGGGTGGGAGACAGAAACAAACACGTAAGTACATAAAGAGGAATTTCAGATACTCAAAAATGCTAAGAAGATAAAATGAAGGATCTAAGAGAGAAGGCTGGGGCAGGAGGTGAGTATGTTTTAGACAAAATCAAGGAAAGACTTCATAGAAAAGTAACTTAAAAGCTGAGATGTGGCCGAAAGCAGTATGGCCCAAAGACGGTCCTATTCCAAGTTTTGCAGATGTTATTAACAAGTATTGTATACATAAAAAGCTTCCTGATCAAATGACCTCACAGAATTTAAACGGGTTTCTTTCTTACCCTTTCTTCTCAAAACTCTTAGATATTATATTTTATGGGAAACATTGAGCTAGTCAATGGCTTCCAGCCTTGGCTTTATACTAGCATTATTAGTGGATCTTTCACAAACACCAATGCCCAGGCCTTAGCCCGGACCAGTGAACTCAAACTCTTAGAGGGTAGAACCCTGAATTTTATTTGAAAGATCCCCCAAGTGATTCTAATATACAAGCAGGATTACAAACCATTAAGCTAGAGCACAGGATGCATGCAATAAAAAACAGTGAAAAATAAGGGTAGAAAGGGTTCGCTGAGGTCCGACTATGGAAGGTCTTGAATGCCATGCTAAAGAGCTTGAACTTTATTTGGTAGGTGGCAAGGACCTATCAAGGACAATTTTCATGAAAGCTATGATAAATACCAGACAGGAGGTTAAGACATTCCAGTGCATTTCTGCCCTCCACCCCCCTTTCTTGGCACTGATTACATTTGAGTGGCTGTGGAAGGACGGAAGAGATTTATAACCACAAAACATACAAGAGGAAAGATAGAGAATGAAAGATAATTTCAGAATAAAACACAACAAGAATTCCCATAGCACCACAGACTTAGGAAATTCAACAAGACACTTTGATATAAGCTCATTCATTCACTACTACCCTAAGCTGGCAGCTATGGTAGAAATAGCAGTGAATACCTAATTGATCTGGGACCCTGAAGTGTTGTTTATAATCTAGTACAGTAAAAGAGCAAACGGAAATAAGCGCAGTAACAGAAACCATGTGGTACCTAGGTGGTACACAGAAGAGCCCTAGAAATGCAAGGGTGAAGGTGGCAGAAACCCCTTCTGGCTAAAGTCACTTCAGTGGTTTTGAGGAAAGAACATGTGAGCCACAGTTTTCAATAACTGTCTACTATACTGTCAGGCACTGTATTATAGTCTGAGAAAAAACTAGGGAAACAAGACAGAATTTATAGAGCCCCAAATCGAGCAAATGAGACAAAAATTGGAAAAAAAAAATAATAAAACAAAAAACGAAATGTAGAGTATTTTTAAATGACTAACAGGGGACTCTGTTTCCTTGAGTAACTAAGGGTGAAGTGAGTCTGCTAGACAAAGAAGGGCAGGGAAAAGGGCAAAGACATTCCAAACAGGATCAGGCTACTGCATCAGTGTGGGCTATTCATGTTGGACAAATGAGACAAGTGAAAGGGAACAGTGACAGCAGAAGTTGAGGCTGAAGAAGCAGATCCAGAACAGCCTAGTATACTGAAATGATCTCTACCTGGGTTAGACTGGTTAGGAGATAACTGATGATTCCTAGTGAGAATCATCTTAAATATGGTGGCTAAGGTTGTCCATTATCATCATCCTCATCCTCATCCTCAAATTCATGGAAACCTTCTTCTGTGCTAGATACTTTAAAACTCAGAATAATTTTAAGAGGATTACCTTTCTTGTCATTTTACAGATAAAGCCAAGGAAGAGTAAAGTAGTTAAGTAATTGACCATGTTCAGATAGCTGGAGAAAAGTACACAAATGCAGGAGTTAACTGGGAGTAGATTCCAAGAGACCAGATGATTGACTGGGTGAGGATGAAGAGTGAGAGAAAAAGCAATTATCACCTGCCTCTGGGTTTCTGGCTTGAGAAATTGGGGGGATGCTGTTGGCATTTCCTGAGAGAGAGTATGGACCATGAGTAGGGTTGTGGGGGAGAATGTCATTTTTAGGACATGCTGAGTTTAAGCACCTGTGAGTTCCCAGTTTCATACAATGGTCTCAGAGGAGACATCCAGGCTATAGAAAAAATGGGGGATTCATCTACTTAACAGAGTGGACGAAATCACCTATGTAAAGGTTAAAAAGAACATAGAGGCATTTTGGAAATACTGGCTGGATTTCCTAAAGAATGACTCAATATGAGTAGATACAGAAGTATATACTCTGAGCTCCTTAAGCCTAGATAAGGGAGCAGAGAAGGCAAAGGCAGCAGACACAGCCACCAGCCAGAAGATCAGCACAGCAGTCCAGGCATACTAAGGTCTGATAAGAGTGATGGATGGGGTGAGGAAAGGAGACAGGCTGCATAGGGAGAATCAGCAGCTCATCGTGACTCCCCTAGTTTTGCACAACGAGAGGGAGTAAGAAATCCATAATTTCAACGCTTAAGGTCTGGGTATGGTGCTACCATTCATTAAAATAGGGAAGTCACAAGGCTGGTTTCAAGGTTTGTTCTGGGGAACAGTTACAGAAAGGTGAAGGAAGACTCCAGACTCAAGTGACAAAACATTCTGAAATGCACACCAGATACTGTGAATGATACAACTGTGGAGTACCAATTCCCAGGATGAGTCTCTCATTACTAATTCAACGGAACCATGGTATGTAAACTCCTAAGTGATTTGGGTCTCCATTTCTTCAAGAAATGGGAAGAATAATAGCTGCCCCATATCTGGCTGGCAGAAATATTATGAAGGTAGACTTATGAATGAAATCCCTTAAGGTAGTTCTGTTCTAAGACAGAACTGAGATTAGCTAGTACTACAAATTGAGTAGCTGTATTATTAGGTATCTATTCAAGCTTAAAGGCTCTTCCTATCTCTCTATTAAGAAGGCATTCCTTACTGGGATGGGGCAGGGCAGACTCACTGGCACAGTAATGACTGAGGATAGTAGGACAGTGCCTCCCAAATTACTGGAAAGAGAAGTGAGGCCGAGACTCAAAAAATTTGCTATTTCTCCACTTTCTTGAACTGTGACCCAGAAAGACATTCTCAGTATTTGTTTCGCTACTGGCAAAGGATCTCACTTCCTCTTTTCTTGGTAAACAGATACTTGCCCTGGATGCAGTAAATTTTATATAGTGGTAAAGAGTAAAGAATAGCAGGCTGCGGGGAGAGGGAAAGAGGTAGAGAGGAAGTCAGGCTTAATTTCAAAACTTCTTGCAATTTAAGATTATAGAATAACAGTTATGTGGGACTTATAGAAATATGTGCTTTCCATTAGGTAGATGGTGAAATGAAAAAAAAAAAATTCTAAGGCAAGCTACTAAGAACTGAGAAGTACTCCAAAGAATTTAAACAAGTTTTGCATTAACCAAAGCACGAACAGCAGTGTCTCTTAGAGCTTCCTACTTGTGAACCTGTATCAACTGCCTTGACGTGTCCTTACCACCTTGAACTTAACTTTAACCTAACTTGCTTTTGAACTTAGTTTTTATTTTTTAAAATACATTTTCCTTTGTTTTATGAACTTCAAACTCCTAATTTATAAAACAACCCTAATAAAATTTTGATTAAATTTTCTAAAGCAGTGCTACTAAAAGTAGTCAATCCCCAATCCCCATATTGAAATTCATCAGCAAAAAGGTAACAGACTTTGCCAGAATTAAATCAACTGCTGTTTAGTTCAGGTAGGTGGGGTTTTTAATTCTTTGGTTTATTATGTATTTATTTATTTACTTACTTACTTACAATAAAAACATTTTCCTCAAAAGAAGTAGTACACTGATTTATTGTCTGGTACAAGCTCCTTATTGTACTGCCCACCTTTAAAAAACAGATCTGCAGCAGTCCACAGACCACAGTGAGTAGCACTGCTCTAAAGCAACACATCTAAATCACAAACGGTATTCTTACTGTCTGGGACTTCAGAAGAGGTGACAGGTATACTCCTTCAGGGCAACAGAATTATCCATCACAGCCCTATTAGTGCATTCCACAATCCTCTGCCTGGTTTACACAGAGAAGCTACGTATTTGCAATTATACTTAACTATGGAAGGGTATGTGAAGGCCTAGAAATCAGTTTTGCAGATACCCCAGCCAGAGGTCTTCCTGCTCAATCATGCTACCTGCTAGTCTGTTGCTGAACAACAACAACAAAAAATAAGGCACACAGTTATAAACAGTATTTTCATACTTCTAAAATAGGAAGGTTAAAGAACAGCATGAAAAACATTACATCTTAAGGATGTTTGTGTTTCTCCCACACAATATACAATTCAAAATCGCAGTTTCGTTCACTCTAACTTACATTTAATAAATTTTCTACAGAGAACATTCTCAAATGAGAAACCAAATTAAAATAAAATGTACTACTTCATGATTCTTTCTGCCCATTTACCAAAAACATTGTTCAAGAATTAGAAGTCAATATGGGCAGGATAGCCACTGAAGGCTGAAGAGAGACAGAATTAGGAAGGGTAAGTACCTATGAGAGTGAGATCTCAGTGAGCAGAGGAGGGAGAAATGAAAAGTACCACTCTTTTCTGTAGCAATGTACCAACCCATCAGCCGCCAGCTGGTGCTCAGTCAGGCTACCTAAAGCAAGGTACTATTAAAATTACTAGAATTTGGTGAATTGTTCTGAGATGCAATGAGGGATTATGTATACTATGTATGAATCTTGACATCCTAAATCGGGGGGTCTCATTCAAGCAGCACATGGATTCCCATACACTACATAAACTACGTCGTGGAATTAGAAATAACATAGAAATAGAAGAAAGTTTGGAGATTCTCTGGCTCCCTGCTACTCAAAATGTGGTCAGTGGACAGCAGCATCGGCATCACCTGGGCATTAGAAATAGAGAATATCAGGCACCATTCCAGACCTGCAGAAACAGAATCTGATTTTAACATGATCCCCAGTGGCTTGCATGCACATTAAAAGTTTGAGAAATACTGCTCTTGTTCACTTAGTTCTCAATCCTGCTGCACATTACTGGAGCTTACTGAAAAATACTGATGCCTAGGTCCCAGGTTAGGGGACCCAAGAACCAGCATTCTGATCCAGTCCTGTACCCTCTTTTATGAATTATTTAACTCAGGAAAGTTAAATAATTTACCAAGACCACAGAAAGTTACTGGCTGAATTAAGAACAGATCCTAGAAAATACTTAGCATTGTGTTCCACACACACACAAAAAAGTTAAACCATTATCAATAAATCAAAATTAAAAGATCTAAGGGTTTCATTTTCCTGTATACTGTGTTGTACTTTTATACTTTTAAGAGAAATAAAAACATTCATGTTATTTTATGTACTACCCTTTGAACCCTGACCTTTTTTTTTCAACATGGGATAGAGGGCATAATTCTCCCTCAGTTACAGCACAACTGGGGGGAAGGGGGAAAGGGAGGGAGGGAGGGAGAGACAGAGACAGAGACAGAGACAGAGACAGAGACAGAGACAGACAGACCATGAAGCTTCAGCCTTTGTTTGGCCCCTGCCTAGGTCAGCAGTTAGGTCAGAGTGGTAGGAGGACCCTGAGTGATTCTTCTCCTTTCTTTTGCTTTCTAAAATTTCTTTAATGTTAATATGTGATTTTTTTCAAGCAAAAAAAAAAAGCAGCACTTCAAAGCTACCTTTTAAAGACCTCAATTTAACCTAGATTGAAAAATCCAAAAACAAGGACAATCACTATGTTCTGATTATAAGAGTTTCCAAAAGCAGAGAACTGATACTTAGCACACCTAAGACAAGAAACTTTTGTCCCAATTGCTGACCCTTTGGTGGTTGATGATTATGTCATTACATTTAAACTGCCCATAAATTAGCATTAGGTACATGGGTGTGTGGTGGGAGCTGTGGGCGGAGTGAAGGAAATTAAAAGCTGCGGTTAGACTTGAAAAAAATGCCCCATAGAGCAACGTATGTTTCTGACAGTTGAAACAGACTGCATGACAGACAGCAAAACCACATTTCCGCATTTTTTTTTTTTTTTGGAATGGATCTGTGGCTTCATGCCACCAAGCAATATTTTGGTTTACCAAAATGTACTCTAAGGCCTTTTTAATTTCATGTTTACTTAACTTTCCTTACTATCATTGCTGTTCTCACTCAACTACAGCAGCTTTAGACAAGTGTCTAAAAGGGGCAAAGTTGTTTTTTTTTTAACGGTGACATTTGCAAACAAGAGAAAAATTTAAAATACAGGATATGCTTCATATTAGGAGAAAAAGGAAGAAAATTAACCACACACATATAATTCACATTGACTGAAAGCATCCACTGTAATTTCAGTATTTAGTTCATATATAATGAACACTGAGAATAACTACTTTTGAAATACAGCAGTTTCTCAAGACAATTACGGACTCAGCCTCATGTTTACATGAAACTTCTTAACACAGAAAGGACAAGAAATTATTGACCTATCTACAATTCTTGCCAAATGATATAAAAATTAAAAAGAAACAGAAAAGAATGGAGCAAAGAGTTTCCATAGCTGATGAATAATTTAGAGGATTCTGTGCCTATTTTTAATGTTAAAAAGATCTTTAAAAGAAAAAACTAAAAAAATCATAATTTGCAAACTCCCACTATTATATCTATATAAAGGTAATGGCAGTAATCAAGCAAAATGATGAAGAGAAACACTCTCTCTATACACTGACACAAAGATCGAATACCCTCCTTAAAATCCTAAGTTCCTAAAACCACTGCCCACAAAGAGCTGGCTGCCTGGCAAAGTCCACTGTGGTCCGTGTACAGAAAAAAAGGCACAAATACAGATCTTGCTGAAAAAGGATCTTAGAGGTTCTGGGCAGGAGTGCAGATTTGGCAGAAGATGAAGGAAGGTGCTGATATGAAGACATGACAGTGAGAGAAGCAACAAACTCACTTTCCTTCCCTCCTCTTCCTCCTATCACTTTCTTCTCTCTAGGCACCTGGCCCCCTAAGCATAATTAAGACTAAGTTTCCCCCTCCAAAATCTCTTTTTCTATTAATGGGCCTATGATCCTGCTGGTGTGCAGAGGTCACTGTATTAGGCCTTTCTCCTATGCATTTCCATACCCCTCATCCAATGAGCTGCTGGGTCACTTTGATTCCTTTCCAGCCCCCATGTCACCTCCTCAACCCTGCCCTTATCCAGTCATGTTCCTCTCCACTCAAATCATTTCAACCAATATTTACTGAATATTTGCTGTCAGGCCCCATATTAGCTGCTGAGAATTAAGCGAATAGGCATAGTCCCTTCCCTACTGTCTGCTTAATCTTTCCTTTCCTTTCCTTCAAAACCCACGTACTGGAATTAGCATTCAAGACCTATTATAATGTATCCCAAACCTACCTTCTTAACCATTCTCTCCTCTATCACAAAACCAAGGTGGAAATGCTAACCACAGCCTGAATATGCACAGCATTATCCTATCTCTGTGGCTTCTACTTGGAATCCTCCTTTCCTTTCTTCCTGTCTCAGTGACTGCTTCCTCTGAGGTCCCATAAAATGTCTCTATCCTCAGTAACAGTGTCCTTAATCACTCCTAAGCCAGAAAGACTTCCTCTTCTTCTTCTTAGGTCACAACAGTGCCATCACCACATACTGTGCCTTGTACTGTTCACATTAGTCCAAATGCCATAAAAAGACTAGAATCTCCATGGAAGCAAGTATTATGCCTCATAACTCTCTAGCTCTCAAAGCACCTTGTGCATAATATGAGGTTAATTAGCATTTGTTGAATGAATGATTAAAAAGCCATCATAGCCTTTGCCTTACATCTGAGGTGCCCAGTGCTACCCTCTCTTTACCAAGTAACTCCCCCACTAACGAATACAACCTCTTCTTTAGAAAAAGAATTATTAAGTTCTTTTTCAGGTTTAAGTCTTTAGGTTACAATCTTCTTAACCTTTGTAGGTCCAATTCTAGATATTTCAGTTTGAGAAGCTAAATATTTCCATTTAGAAAGTTATTTTTGAGGGTGAACCTTAAACAAACAAAAGGTGACAAATACATGCCCGTAAACTGTAAAAGCGAATGTTAAAGAAAAAAGTAGAATTTATAAATCTAACCTAGGAAGCCGACATGAATATCACCATCTCACAATCCAAATCCAACAAAGATCTCAACAGATCTTTATCTATATGCATCCACACTGATGCAAAATATCCTAAGAGTTCTTGCTTAGAGTATAAGGAAATCCTATGAGCTCTACTTAGATCCGATTAAAATATGTTCTAACTTGGGCCTTCTTCCTAGGCCAGCCATATCAAGCATCTGGAAATGAGCTGCCATATTAAAAAGCAAGGTTTTTGTACATAAACATACTACGCCTGATCCGGCCTCTCCTAAATCCAAAACCTTATAAATGTAAGAAAAAGGCTTATTAGGAAGTAGCGCTGTCATCTCCATATTTCTGGAACTTACATAAAGGTGAAAGTTTAAAAAGGGCTCGCTGGAATTTTGCAGTACACAATTTCTCCATTTAGAAGCCCAAAGAAGTATTTTGTCTTTCCCAACTTAGCCAAAAAATGTTCAAGCAAGTAAAAAGGGTTCTCTGATGACTGCCCACGCATTCAAAAATAAAATGAACCCATGTTCTAGACTCACAGGTTACTTAGAAAACTCAAGGTTCCATTTTGTTTATTTATTACAATGTGACCAAGACTGGACAAAGACTAGCACAATGCACTCTGACCTAACCATGAAGTTAAGTAAAAGAGCAGAAGGTCTATCTTGCAGCAAGATCTGCCCTGATCTCTCCACTGGGGCAGATCAGATCAAGGTGTCATTTTGAATTCTCAGGTGGCCCAGCCCATCGTATACATCTTGGTTCTAACCAGTTCGGTGTGCAGGAGACTGGCTCAGGTAACTGAAAGTGTTCAGCAGGGACAAAAAAGGCTTATAAAGAACAACACTTCTGAAAAGTTGTTACCTATAAAATAACTAAGACCAATTCTGAGGCTTTCAATGAGTAGCCAGGACAATTGGGCGTCAATTAAAGCAAGACATTTCTGCTAGTTCAACAGTTGCGATACAAAAGTCTATCACTCTTCCTTCTTTAGGCAAAAGATGGTTACAGAAGATAGTGTAATATCCCCATTCTTAACCTGAAATAAGAACCTACTACAACCAACTCCACTCTGCTCATCATCATGAGAAAGGGAAAACCTCAAAAAGCAACTATAGTTTTATAGGTTCTCTCGAAACAACATAACTAACTAGAAGCCAGACAAGGCTGATTCTTGGCTTCTACCCATTAGATACCAGTAACACCTCTAAGTCATGATGATCAGAAATTATCTGCACACTTCCAAATATTCTTGGGAGAAAGTAACTGTCCTGATTTGAGACCACTGCTCTAAAAAATAATTCTCGAACTCTTTGGTTTAGGTCCTAGTTTCTTCACTGGATCAGTGAGTGTTATCGACTCTTCTCCCACCAAAAAAGGCACATGATTTTGCATATAAGTTCAAGGACTAACTATGTGGATCTTTTAAAACCCAGCCAATGACCCCCTAATCCCAGTCTCACCCCAGGCAGGCACTCAATGGTTTTCCAGTCCTTTGGATATTCCCATTTGGTTATAAAAGGCACTGCGACTTTTTAAGAAATTTTATGATCAGAAGTACAAAAATATCTACAGGCTTGTGGTCATCAGGCCATGAGCCGGCCGTGTACTTATTCGCGTGCTCGCGCGCGCTCTCACACACACACACACACACACTCTCTCTCTCTCTCTCTCTCTCTCTCTCTCACACACACACACACACACACACACACACATACACAAATACATATATACATGCACTATTTTTCTGTGACCTGGAATAACTAACCAATTCATGGCCATGTGCATGGCTCTGCACCCCTGACTGAAAAACTACCCCCAAATCATACTTCTAATCAACAGTTACAGTAGTAAAAAGTCCTGAGACAAATATAAAGGAATTGTTTTACAAATTAAAAACTGAATCTGAAGGCCAAAGCTACCTCCACTTACTAATAAAGTGTTCCTTCCACTTGTATGGCTGGTGAAGCAGAGTCAGAAAAGGACTACCCATTAGAATCCAGGGGTGGGATAGCTAGTTGGAAAAAGCTGCTTTAGTTAAGGAGAGTACTCTCTTTTGTACCACGGGTCTCAAAAAGCACTAGCAGCAAAGAACTTGCTGATCTGATCATAAGTATTTTTCTGATACAAATATATACCTAAAAGGAGACCCACTATTATTTGTAACACTTAAGCTCGCTATGTACAGAACATAGTGGCCTAACTAGATATATTTAAAAAACAAATACAAAACAAGCTTACCATGTTAAAATGGTTAATTAGGAGGCAGATTATTATCAATGGTTCAGAACGTAGGCTCTGAAGCCAGACAGCCTAGGAGTGAATCCCCACTCTGCAATTTACTAGCTATAAAGCCCTGGGCAAATTTCTCAGCTTCTCTTTACCTTAGTTTCCTCATACATAATGAGGAAAACCAGATCCCTTCCTCAAAGGGTTACGGGTTCAACAAATTAATACATCTGAAGCACTTATTGTATTGTCTGGTCCACAAGAGGTGCTCAATAAATGTTAACTTATTATTATCATTAATATTCACCAAAGATACATATATGGAAAATCTGTAACCACACGCAGTCACTCACATGCTCTTAGCCAGAGAAGGACATAAGATGTGGCCATTCCTATGAAAAGAGGCAAGCTAGCACTGGCAACATTAGCACTTTTTTTTTTTATCTGTCTCCAATAGCCTAACTTCTCAAAGGAAGGTTCCTCAAAAAATAATAATATTTCCTCATATAAAATTGATTCTAAAGCTTAACTTAATGAAATGGCATGCCTCTAGTATCAAGCAATAAAGCAATATCAAGCAATAAAATTAGGAACAGAGCTTTTCCTAACACTGGTCATTTTATAATCACATAGAAGATGAAAGATAACATAGATATAAATCACCACCTGGAAATGTATCTAATCCTAAATTTTAAAAATGACCAATTGCCAACGCAAGGACCTGTGGCAGAACTGTGATAAGAACTAACCTTGGATTGCCTGTGGAGGCTTTTTTGGTCATCATAATTCCAAGTCCTGCCTAAGAACTCAGAAACGAAACATACAAAGATGGTTGACAAGTAAATGTAGAGTGCTACAGGAAATGCAATGAAATTAAACCATTCTTTCAGTTGTTCTAACATTGATTCATTCATTTCCTCTACCAAACAGTTTTTGGTGCTAATGATACAGCAGTAAGAAAATACACTCTTCCCTTTGGAGCTTATACCTTAGTGAAGAAACCTGATCTCTACCATGCACTTGAGTCATCACTCAAAAAGGCCAAGATTAAACATTTCCCTCTTCTTTTATTTACCTACAATTAACTTACTATGCACCAAGTTGAAAAGTCCAAACCTTAAGTAAAGGATCCTGATGATACAATGCAAGAAACCTGAGGGCTTAGGATCTCAAGCTCATTGTAAACCAGCTTACAGACATATTTTACCTTGGGCATTACAACCTAGGAAAACTGACATATACATTGGATTCTGGAAGATTAACTAATCCCAGGTGCTAATTAACCAACAGATAGTAAACTACTACATATCCCCTTTGACATTTTGGGAGAAAACTATTGGATTTCATTATAATTAATAGTTTCAGAAGCTGTATGATTAAATTTTCTAATATATGCCAAAGAGCATAAAAATCACTTTAAAGAAACGCTGGCATTATATTATATATATGCACACATACACACACACATACCTTTTTATAACGTTTTACAATAACTGTTCTAGTTCTGCATCAACATTACTTTAGCCTGAATGGTGGCCCTGAGAGAATCAGTAAATTCTGTACCATCCACTAATTAACTGTGGGACTTTGTCATTTAATATCTTAGTTTTATTCATCCACAGGATGAGGGTAAAGCTTTAGCAACATTATTAGGGCTTAAATAATGAGAAAGTGCCTGGTAAAAATATAAACTACTACATATATACATACATATATCCATTTCTATTCCTAGGTTCATTAGGTTAATTTTTGGACTTAAAAAAAAAAGAAAAAAAAAACCTCTGAAAATAGGTGTTAAAGGGGACTTTCTGAGACTAAAAAGAAGTGATAGGAAGTCTCAATTTCTGTTCACTGGGTTATAAAAAAGAACAAACTAAAACCAAACAGTCATCTTAAACTGAAGGAGCTAAAAGAGATATTGGTATTCACTTGTGCTCTAATTTTAAGCTGAGAAAAGCAGTCCTGAGAAGTGAAGATACTCAGCAATTATCACATAGCCAGTTACTACTGCCAAGGTCAGGACTAGAATCTGAATGTCCAAACTGAATCAAGTATTTTGGGAGAGGTAGCAGAGTATGGTGATAGTACAGTATTCCAAACATAGCATTTGGACTATGGTAGAAAAAGTCTATTACACAGTGATGTGAACTTGAGTCAAACCCAGGACCTATTTTACTGGCTGGCTGATCGCAAGAAGTTATTTAATTTCCCTCTGTCTTGGCCTTCTCATATATATATATATATATATATATATATATATATATATATATATATATATATATACGTGTGTGTGTGTGTGTGTGTGTGTGTGTAATAAGAAATAATAATACTATTGTCTTAGAAGGTTGTTGTAGAATAAGTTGTTGTAGAAAACATTACTGGCACAATAAGCTCTCCGAAATCACTTATTGTAATGTCTGTTATGATTATTACTCTTTCGACAACACTATCCCATCTCCACTAAAAAATAAACAAACAAAAAACAGAAAAAACCCTAAGATAACTTCAACTTTCTTGTCCCTTAAAAAGAACTAGAAGCTTGCATTTTTACTGATTTGGAGGGAAATTAGCTAAACACACTACAGTGTAGTTAAGATCAATATCTCCCCACACTCACTCAAACCACATACATACTGACCTATTAATAGTACAAGAATTTTTTACATACACTCTAGTGATAGAGTGTTCAAAGTGAATTTTAAATTCAGTTAGAAAGGATTCATGTTTGCATCTTTAAAAAGGCGGAATCCACATGCTAAAATAAATGTATTCTACTTCAACAAGCCTAACATACTCCTGAAAGGCACAGCATGTTCAGTTGCTTTTACTTCCCCTTTTTATCATTTTTCCACAAACTTAGCAAGTAGGCACCACAGACCTATCTAGGCTTGGAAGTTCTGCATTTTTGTTATCCTGCAACCTATACATGCCCTTAAGAATATTAAATCGCACATATTCTTGGCTACCTTGATCTGAATGCAAGCATTTCCTCATTCACCAATTATTTCATGAGCACCTATTGTGTGAAAGGCACTATTTTCAACACTGGGGAAAACTGCAGAGAACAGTAAACACCCCTGTTCCCATGGAGCTTACATTCTATCAGGAAGGAGAGACTGGCAAGAAACAGTTTATAGTGTATTTGCATAGCATACTTTAGGAATGCAGGAACAGCCAGTTTTATTAAGCACTTTGCTAAAGGCATCTAGGCTTCATATTTTAATTTGTATATCCTAGTTTCTCTTTGGGCAAGGTCCAGATATTGGCAGGATAGATGGAAGAAGAGGGAGGCTCTGTACTCAGACACACACACAGATCGGATCTCTAACTAGAGATGACACTGTAACATCTAAACTGCCAGTAGTACCCCCTTGCTCCTCATGCTGCATAGTCAAGAACATCACAGAAACAAGCATTCTGGAAACACAATGGTCAGTGAAGAAAGCCCTGAAAGGGAAGTCAAAAAACTGATCTTCTTTTCTGCCAGGGACTCTGGCTATACGACCTCTTGCCTTTCGCAGACCTATGTGAACCCTGGCCTCCCCGCCTGCATGCTGATCCTCCAGTACTGTGACACTGGTCTAGTCTCTTAAGCTCTTAAGCCTCAGTGTCATCTGTTCAAGAAGGCCAGTGGAATGACACTGCTTGGCAAACTATCGGGTACTCCACCGACAGAAGCTATTTAAATAAATACATGGATTCAAGCTTGCTACTTGCTTTACAAGAACATCAGGAAGATTAAGGAGAATATAAAATGCCTTAAGCTCTCTGTAAAGAGTACTAGTGCTCATAATTTCTATTACTATTCTTTTCCATTTTATTTCCTTGAATTTTCAAATTCTGTAATCAAAATAATCCACAGACCTTCAGAAACAGAATATATACTTAGAAAATAAGAACAGAATCCTAATTAGAATAGTAATAGTCAGTGAAACAAGCTTGCTAAAAATAATCAGAAAGTCAATATCCATCTGCCCTCAACTTTTCACTACTTAAGATGCTGCAAGCACTACATCATTTCAGGATCCAAGGAACACCATGGCCAATCAGGTTGTGGATGGAGCCCAAGTCCTTCACAATACAAACTGTGAAATATTTGTGGGCAAAATCCTCACAAATGACAAAATGATCCACTCACCAGAGAAGAAAATACTTAGGGGACATCAGGGAGTATTTCTCTTCTGCTTCTTTCACAATCCAGCTAAGAAAATCCACACCTTAACCTGGACAGAGTACAGGTTACACACTACAGCTCTCTAAGGAAAGTTTTGGCTTGGTGGTAGAAAAATAGCAAGAGCTTAGCATAAACACTGGGTCAAGTCCAATGAAAACAGAGAGGGTATACAGATTTGCGTTGATTAATGCCAGCTAAATTCCTCTTTACAGATATAAAATAACTACCATGGACAGCTGTTACTAAGGCAAAGTCAAAACAACTTCAATTTGTGCCTTGACTATAATTTCTGAGGCCCTTCCCTCTTAGAGCAATAATTTCATGAACTCTGTTTGCAGTACACTTACTCCAAACAAGTCTTAAGCCTTGCAAACTGTCATTATCAGTGTAAATACTCAGTTGCTCGCACCTAAAAGTTCTGCCTCCTACTTCTCTCCTACAGCCAGGCTTGTGAAACTGATGAGACTTTAGCCACAAGATCACTGGATGTGCTACCGTTGCTGGAGTGTTAAGCATTTTCTAAGAGAAGGTGTGGGGAGGGTTAAAGGAAAGTACCTTCTAAATGTCACATCCCTTTCTTACTTGACAGCCATCAAATACATTATTGCTGTCCCGAAGTGATAAACCAGACTATCCAGTCACATCAAAGGCAATAAAAATGTTCTCATTAAAAATAAACACAAATAACTTCTAAGTACACATTTCAAACGTTTAATTCTCAATTGACTTTACCTACTCCATAGCACAAAAAAAGTAAAATTCTAGAAAAGGAAAAGTGAAATGAAAAAATGTAAGAACAGGCCCATGACTGCACTATCTAGATTTCACCGAGGCTACAACAGTAGCTAGACTCTTCTCATTCATCAGTTCATTAGTCCAACTCAACTCAGATATATTACTTAGGGTACAAAGCACTTTGCCCAGCAAAACAAAAAGCAAAAATAAACGATATCCAGTAGAAAGGGGCAGTGAGAAGGAAACATACTTTTGTCTGAATGCTGCAAAGAAAATCTTTTAACAGTAAAAGCAAAACATTTGCCTTCATTTAAAAGTTTGAGTTGCGTGTGATTTCCTGCATCTAAGAACTTCTTTCTGAACTACAAAGAGGCCACAAAACATCACATTTTCCCCTCCCAGCTTCCCCCTTCAAAAACCCACAGGATGGTGATTAACAACAGCCCCCTGTCTTCAGGCAGTTTTAGAAGCCACAAGGAAAAGATAAAAGTTAAATGGAAAGGCAAGTTTGTAAACATATAAGAAATAGGTCGCCCAGGGAGGAAGCAAATCAGATCATGACAAGCAAACAGCTCTCCTGGCCCCATCTGTGGGAGACTCCAAGTGAAGGAAAGCAAACCCTGCCTTCTCATCCACTAAGAGCAGTTTGGATGGAGAATACAGGCCAAGCCTTCAGACTCTAACTCAATCTAGATAGAGCTGCAGAGACTGTTCCAACACTCTGGGAATTAGAGTATAAGCCTGAAGTTCAGTGACTCAAGGACAAATCCAAGGTCTATCCCAGCCTCTCATGGGGCTGCCCATTCCAAAAATGAACTGGGGCTGAAACTCCAACCCAGTGCAGACCCATCTCCTAGAGTTGTCCCAACATATTTGGCAGCAGGTGCTCCTAAGAGAATCTAATGCCTGATGATCTGAGGTGGAGTTGAGGTGGTGATGCTAGCGCTGGGGAGTGGCTGCAAATACACATGAAGCCTCGCCCGCTTGCCTGCTGCTCACCTGCTGTTGTGCATCTGTTTCTAACAGGCCACGGACTTGTACCAGTCCACGGCCTGAGTAATGGGGACCCCTATCATAGGAGATATCCTCCCAGGTAAATTCATGTGAGGTCCTGAATCCACTCCACCTAATATCTGTATCACCCTGTGTAGATCTGATCCTGTCTAATCACCTTTGATTGGACATAATCCCTTTCTTAGGATCACTGTGAGAATTTAAGAATTTTGGCAATGTGCCCAAGTCAGTGGTAAGCTCATACCAGCTATATAATAAACATTTACTTCCATTAGAAGGAAATTCCAATTCCACTACATAATCACTGCTATAAGTCAAACATATTCAGATACTCTGAGACCTCAAGAAAGAGAAAATGAGAACCCAATATGCAAGAAGAGAAAAAGAGGAAGCCCACCCCATGCCATGCAGAAAACACTCCTAATTATGCATATATCCCAACAGGTGAAATCTCCTCAGTCAGATCTGCTTCTTTTGAAGGTCCTGTGACAAGTAAAACAACTCACTGGGTCCTGTCCGAATGCTAGATCCTCAGTTTTGCAAAAAGAAAAAAAAAATACACACACACACACACACACACACACACACACATACATATATATATACACATATATACATATATATATATATATATAAAACTTAAAATCTATATATATATCTTGATTTACTAGACAGAGCTTAAGTTGGCTCCACATTCCAGAAAAGTCCAAATCAGAGAGGCGGAATATCATCAAAGGGTAAGTAATCTTAAAGTAGTAAAGGTGGTTTTAAATCTTAATGGAAAACACAAATAAAAACACAAATAACCCCTCTCCCTTATGCACACACACGATCTCCTAATTGTATCTGGATCTCTTTCGCAGTCATCAAAATTTCATTTGTAATCTCTGAGATGTTCCAGTCTAGTAGTGTCTACCCACTGTTCAGTCCCTCTAGATTATTTCCCAATATTTATACAGCAAAAGAAAGTTCTGTCAGCAAAATTTTCATTGGTTTATTACTATCAGCTAAAACCCCAACTTTGAAAATAGTTCACTTTCATTATTATACAAGAGTTCAATCACATCCATTTCTGAAAAACATAGTCACTGCCTAAGAATACAAAAGACACATTTTTGCCTACATTCTCAAACACCTACTCCTGGCATCTACTCTTCAAAATCTAAGCATATACCATCTAAGACAGAAGATGTACAAGAAATTAGTAATGCACAAAAGTTTTCTTATGGGAAATCTGATCTAAACAGAACTTTAAACAAACTGACTTTCTTTGCAATCACTGTCCCCAAATAAATATACTGCATACTAGAATTAAGTAAATTCAAGCTGGAATGTCATGCCAGTCATATATTACTTTAACCTCAATAAATCTCTTTCTACTCTCCAAATCCTCAGCTGCTTTCTAAAATAGTTCATGAAAAAGCAGCAACCTAATTAACAACAGCTTCCTCTGCAACTCTGGCCTTGATTTCACTTATTTACACATTAACTGCAGCCTCCTTTTGGCCAATCCAGTCTATTCTCTGTACCATGCCGAGTCTTTTATCTGCCTTGGACAGCATTTTCTACAGCAGATGAAGTAGATGCCGATTGATTTGCTGTCGAGCATGGTAAATTAATAGCAACAAATTGCTGAGGGCCCGTCTCGCTGCTCCACCATGCTTCGGCAGTTTTGCTTTATTTGCTCCATGATGGGCAGCAGTCCGCCTCTTCAAGTCAATTTCTTCTTAACAACCTGCAATACTTTTCAATGGTGAAAATAGAGCTGTTCCTTGTAAGTCAGAAATCAATATCCTATTGCCCTTAGAAAATGCTAAACAAGCAGTATTGGCAATCCACTTGGTACTAGAGGGTATCAGATATAATGCAAATCCATACTGCTTCCCTCCTTGTAGTTATTACAGTTTGCTAAAAGGTTCCTAATGTCATTTATCATCATTTACCATCGACCAGAGAGGCTATGATTATGATATCCTATCAGTTGGCAAGGCCCTTTCATTTCTATTCAATTAATATTTTAGCAGCACTCAAATGGTTGTGGCCCAAATCTCATAAAAAAATTTACATGGCTTGGAATGAAATAGGAGTTTTCTTGCTCTGATGCAAAAAAAAAAAAGTAATTTTAGGTATATACATATATACATGTACGCACATACACACACACACACACATACACAAACATGTATACGTAAATATGCAGTACTCACTCTTTTAGGCTATAAGTGTTGCAGATTTCTAAAAATGTTCTAATTTCTAAAATTCAAATATCAAGCCAAATTTTTTTAAAAGCAAAGAGAGCTTCGGATTACAGAATGTTAACTATGAGGTCAGAAGATATTCTCAAAATATATATTCATCTTTGGTTACAATATCTGTAAGTTGAATTCACATACTACATAGTATTCCTAATCTACATCCAATATTCACTTTTTAAAGTGGTAACTACTGCTGTCAGATTAAATCTGGACATTCTTCTTTAATTACAGCATTACAGGTGAAGGTTGGGAACAAGTATCATTTAGCAACGTTATCAACTGCACCCATCACCCTGTTCTGTTCGTGGTCACTGACCCATTTAGAAGCCACACTGTATTTATAAAGAGAACAATCAGCAAAAATAGTAACAACTAAATGGTGGGTCAACTGTCCCAACCAAAACAAAAACCCCACACTTAGGGAAATCCTTAGGGAATAAAAGCCAATGTTCTTTCACTTTTAAAAATTCCATTATGAAGGCATCACAATAAAATATGTGCCACTTCTATGTTCCATTTGTCAACTTCACTTTCATGCTAGAACACATTATAGCCTACAACACCCCTCTCTACCTTTTCTGGGTTTTTTTCCAACTTCATCTGTTCAGCTCTATCGATCCTACTAAAGATTACTAGAAATTAGATTCATATTTTATCCTCTAATTCTATGTCATGTCACCGAGTTCCCCTTTAAAAAAAAAAAATCAACTAATTTTACCAGACTAATGCTATTTACTCAGTTACCCAAATTTAAATTAATTATGTTCTCAAACATAATTGTTAAAAATTGGCAACATTATGCAGGCTTAATTAAGATTAAATCCAATTTACTAAATGTACTTTAATTGGTACTAATTACATTAGCTTTCATTTCAGAATGACAAATTCCCTATAGGTTTCACTTTATAGTCCTCTATCAGAATCAGCACAGGGTAACTGACGATGAGCATCATACAGAA
Organism: Eidolon dupreanum; assembly: GCA_028627145.1. Taxonomy (NCBI): domain Eukaryota; kingdom Metazoa; phylum Chordata; class Mammalia; order Chiroptera; family Pteropodidae; genus Eidolon; species Eidolon dupreanum. The sequence goes on along the minus strand of CM053509.1, from coordinate 127,986,294 downwards.
AGGGGAGGGGCCATAATACCAGACCCTGACCCTGTTTGTCTCTGCTGTGCTTTTATCCTTTTATCAATTTGCTAAGTCACAGAGTCATGACTCCATCACAGCCATAATTTTCTGTTCCAATAAAAAATTTCTCTAAAAATAAATATTGTGTGGCTGGCAGCAGCCAAGAACAGGAGCGTTAACCAAAAAATACACAAAGGTTTCAAATATCAGGGCTACCAATTACTAGGGTACTTCCAAGGACTCCGGGGACTCCTACTCTTGAACCCTTCAGAGACACAAATCTAATAAGTGAATAAGCCTAACCCGATCTTGAGAACTAGGCTCAATTATGCTGCAGGGCAACTTCCCTGCATTATTGCTGCTTTCCATTACGAGGGTATCCAGCGAGTGCATCTGGAAGAGAGGCCAAGAGGAACCAAGGCTGTCTGCCTAGAAAAACAAATAAAGACAGATATGCCTCTGTGCTTAAGGGGAAAAAGAAAGAAAATATAATAAGTAGGTGGTTTGCAGGGCTGTCTGTATTTCATAATGTGATAAACTGCCCTCAGGATTCTTGATATGATTGAATTTAAAAACAAGAGAAAAAAAAGGAAAATGTACTCTATTCTCAATTTTAAATAGATGGCATTTGAGGACAGGTGGACAAGAAGATGACAGAATTACAGAGGTATAAAATGTGTAAAATTAAGGGATCTCCCATACAGCCAAATACTGTGTCTCTCAGAACTGTAAACAGTATAGAGATCTGGAACCTAAGTTGTTATGGTAAATAAAATGCAGGAAGAGAAATACAGGGACATTAATCATCTGGTCCAATCTTTAAAAAGACACTAATTAATCTTGGGTGGTAGGGTGAGGACAAAAAACATACACATATACAACATCCAGGCATAAAATGACATGTAATGAAGACAATTAATAAACAATATCTCTCATGTAATTTATTTCTGTAAGGTAGAGTTAAGGGGAGTCCATCTGTAAGCTTGATAGATTTTGTTTAAGCAGGAGATATTTACATTCCTAATCTAGACAGAAATGGCAAAGATGCCAAATAAGAATGTAATTTTAACGTGGAGCAATCTATACTATAATGTTAATATTGACATAACCAAATAGCATATAAAGTAAAAAAAGGTATCTGAAATAAAAAGTCAGTGTAGGTAACAACTCATTTTTCTTCCCCCAACTTTTTCAAATACTGCTTATCAAATTGCTGTTATTATCCAAGTCATTTTTTAAAGCTCTACTGTCTGAAAATATTCTGAGTATATCTTAATTAACTACATCCAAAAAGGAATTCATAAGTAGTATAAGCCTAATAACACATGATCATTTCATATTTTTTGAATTTAGAAGGTAATAACATCCACCACGAGTATAAGATGTGAAAAGCAGCAAGTTTTCACTTGTGTTTTCCCAGTAAACTTACGCACATACCTATTCTGAAATGGCTGAGACAGACCTGAAGCAGTTTCACTAGGCAATCACTAAAAATGAATGTCTCCTAGAGAAATTATCATTGCCAAACAATATTGTTTAATACATATGCTATTTTTCTATCTAGGAAACTTAAACCATTTTATTTAGTCTCCTGGGGAGAAAAAAAGCGTTTGAATCACATTTCTCCATTCTTTCTGACTAATGATTATCTCTTTTCTTATTTTTGACTGAAATAATTGCTAGATTTCAAGACCCAGTGTTGAACCTTATCACATCCTCCCCTCAGGCTCATTCATTCTGCACAAATTTTGGGACTAACAGTTACAGTGCCGAGTAAGTTCCAACTAAGTAGCCTCAGGAGAACAGTACAAGGATTTTACATCAATTTCTTTTGTAGTGTCACAGATTTCATTTTGATCCTCCTAGCTCACCTTCTATCCATTTCTTCACACCAAGCCAACGAAGTCTCCATGCAATTTACAGTTTCCATTTTTAATATTTTCGAAGAAAGGCTCTTTCCTAAGACAAGTTTGCAATGCTCAAAATTACATAAATTTACTCTTTTGAAAGAAAAATAAGACCTATTTTAAAATTTACCATCCTGGTTTTAAAAGTGTACAAAGTTGAATATGCATTGAAAGATTTTAAATCACAATTTTAAATGATTAAAATTAGAATATACAAAAAAGATAGGGAACTACACCTGAAAAAATAGCATTCTCTCCAGTACACAGTCTTTAAAATATAGGTAACCATAAAAATGTGGAGAATAAAACTGCATACTTCTTTCTAAAGTGCACAGTATTACTGTCATTTAAAATGGTTACAAAAAAATAAATAACTCACCTGCTTGTGCATTTCTATATTCAACCCATAGGACATCTCATAATACTGTCAAAGAAGGAAAAGCAATTATTTCGTAATTGTGCCTTTCATCGAACAATCTCCCTTGTTTGTTCAAATGCCCCCAAATATGCTTAAAACAAAAAAGCCTCACCTAAACCAAATAGCCATATGTATGCTGTTACATCAGGAGGAACATTCTACCATTATCTTAGCCTAATAAACTAGCAGCCAACTTGAGACACAGACTCTAAAGGAATAACTTACAAAACTGAGAAGTTCAAGTTCAAACAGAGGATTCTTAACATCTCCGGTCGCCTTTATACATTAGAAGCAAGTGAATGGAAAAGGTCTGATGAAGATTTGGTACCATATGGACTCTAATTCCTGGGCACAGCGGGTAAATTAATGGCAAAAATGTGTCTCACACGAATGCTAATGCTTTGAAAGAACTGTTCAAAAAGGTGATGTTACTTCAGTGTTCAGTTTCTCATTTTTAGTGTATTGCTAATGTTCATACAAAGAAAAAGGCTTGACAGGAAACAAATGAGTTACTTGAAGCCTTTATGAACAAGCATAAAAATGTGCTTGGTAATACTTTTGAAAAACAGATCTGATTTTCTGACTACGTAGTATAACTGACATTACAGAAATTCTGGCAGAACAAATCAGTTAACAGAAGACAAATGTCTAACTCCCTGAACCAATGTAACACTATAGAAATTGAAAATACACAAAACACACACCAATACAGAGGCGCTAATAACATTAAGAGTGAGAGAAATTTTGAAAAAGTGTCTGGTGTCTTTTGTTACCCATCAATATAATAATAACCAGTATAAGAGTGTAATACCTATCTTTAAAACAAATAAAACATAACGAAATTTTAACAGTTTCCGGGAAAAGTGGTTAAAATTGTTTAGACCAAGAGCAACAAAACAAACAAAAAAACCCACTAACACAAAAAACATTTGCTTGTGACTCTAAACAAAACATAAATGTTTTTTTTTTAACAATTTATAAAAACAAAGCACAGAAAACTAAACCCCACGCAACTGAACTTTTTGAAAATTCAAATCAAAGCTGGTTGTCACAGGCAAGCTGTAACATCCTGGAATTACAGGTTGCTAATGGTCACATTCCCACAACCTCAATTGCACTGGCACTGTGACTGTGATCTATCCTGCAGCCTCCACCAATCTGAATGTATTCCCGCTTTTGGTAGCCCAAACTAATAGGCACTATGAATCTATGACACAGTTCTCTTACCATGACATAATGCCGCTGCATCTCTGTCTTCTCGCTGGCGAGTTTCTCACATTCCAGCTTCAGGCTGTTCAGAACATAAGAAAATCTAAGTACAACACAGATCTTGACTTAACATCCTTCATATGTAAATACATTCTCTCCTCTAAATCATCACCTACAAAACACGAAATCAACTATCTTAAATACCACCCTCATTACTGAAGGAGAGGCAGGAGAGAAAGCGATGATTGGAACCAGCCTAGACTTGTCCTTTCAATAAGAATCAAATGTGGGATTTTTGTTTGTTTTAAGGAAAAAATCGTCTACCCAATTTAATTCCAGAAACTCATCCAGAAATGAATATTCACCAAATTCATATAATAAAACAAGGACAAGAAAATAAACAAACCCAAACATAAATAAGTCCTGCAAAATGTCACAATATTTTTTTTTTCTTTAATGTTCCATTAAGAGATTAATGAAAATATGAATCAAGCATGCCTTATGAATGATGTCTTACTTTTTCCCTCCAAAACAGAGACAAGTTGAATACCACCACCCAGGGGCAAAGTGTGGACTGGGTTGCAGTGGCTTGTTTTGGTTCTTGCATTTATGAAATAAGAATTACACGTCATTAAAAAGCCAGCGAAAGAAAAATATGTCAAAGGCACTCCAAGTCTAATGATAGTTTCTAAAAAAACATTTTTCTTCAGCATATAAGTAATAAAATCACTCACTTTCGACTTCCCAGGGCTCGAAGCTCTTGTTATTTCAGTAGAATGGCAGAAGAAGTGAGAAGGAATCAAGCCCAGAGTAATAAAGAATCATGGGAGTAAAAAGGCCCAGAATCTTCCCACCTCCCGGTCCCAATAAATCAATATGGAAAGTTTGGCCTAAGCGTTTTCCAAGTCTCCCCAGTTTCGATTGTGAGGCTTTTTTTTTTTTTTTTTTTTTTTTTTTTTTTTTTTTTTAATATACGGAAAAGGGGAAGAATGCTTAACTTCTTTACACCTGTCTAAAAAAAAGAGGCCTTGACTTGCCCTTTCTGGACACAAGGAAAAATGATAATACCTTTGTAGTGGCCCCAAAAAAATTTTTTTAAAGAAAAAAAAGAAACGGTGGGAGGAGTGTTTGTGTGTGGGGTGGTGGGGAGACAAGAGCTAAGCAAACAGGAGGATCAGCTAAAGTCAATATCGTTACCTGTGGTACTGAGCCTGTAAAAACTGAAACTCTTCCTTAATCCGATCACAGGACTCGGAAATAGTAAATTTAAAGGGTTGAGCAGGCTGATGCGGTGCCTAAAGACAATAATAAAATATTTAATTAGCCCACATTACAGGCAACGCAGGGAGATGGAGAAAACATACCGCGCGGCGCTAGCGGGCGGGGGATGGGGTGTCATCGCGCAGGCAGGCAAAGAGCAATGAAAACTCTCCTCCCGGTCCCTCTCTCGCCACACAGCCCTACAGAAGCTGGTTTCGGGGTGGCCCCCCAGAACCCACAGGTTCTAGACTCTGCTGCCCTCCCTCGCCAACGGCGGGTGCCGAGGGGCCGGCGCGCGGAGCCCACTCTTTCCCCACCCGGAATCGAAACTGGCCCGTCGGGGGGACTCGCGCCATGTCGTCCGGCCGCGGTCAGGTCGGGCGAGGAAGCATGCGGCCGCCACCCTCTCCGGCGGGACAGCTGGCTGGCTGGCTGGTTCGTCCCCGGGGCCCGCGGCGCAAGGGGCCGGCGCCCCACACTCCCGCGCCGCCGCCGGACCAGCCGCGCCGCCGCCGAGGGCGCCCTCCCCGCCCCGGCGTAGAGTCGCGCCTCCTTCATCGTCCGCCACTGCCCCCCCCCCTCCTCCAGGAGTCGCGGCACGGGGACGGTTAACCGCTCCGCGCGGCTTCCAAGGGCTTCAAAGACAACAATAAGAAAATGGCTACAACTCAATTGCCTCTCCGCACCTCTTCTCCGAGAGTGCCACAGTGCCGGGGCGGGGGGAGAAGGAAGGGGAGGTGGAGGCTCCAGGAGTGGGGCGCGGGGTTCGAGCCGCCCTCCACGCCCCTGCGGCCAAAGACACAACTCGGCGCTCAGGGGGCGACGCAGGGAATCCCCCAGCGCCCAGCAAGCCCGCGCCCCCCGCTGCCCGCACTCACCGGGTGTCTTGTCTGCGGGTACATCTTGCTCAGGTCGCGAATCATCCAAACCGATTTAGTTGGCTGCGCTGGGCAGAGGCGCGCGGCTCATTGGCTTTAATGGCCCCGAGGAGGAGGCGGCGCGGCGGCGGCGGCGGCCGGCCGGGTCCGAGGGGCTGCTCGGGCGGTCCCGGCCCCCGCCGGGTCTCGCGTGACGCGGAGGGCAGGAACGCGCGGCAGCGGCTGGGTGCGGGCGGCTGGGCAGCTCCGCATTCCCCGCGGGCGTCACTGGCCCGCCGCGGGCATCGTCCGGCGCGCGTCTCCCGCGGCAACGCACCGACGTTCGCTCCGCGGAGGCGCGTCTGCCGACCCCGGCGCCGCGGCCGCGCAGCTCACCCGAGCCGGGAAAGTGCGAGCTCCACGCCCCAGCGCCCGCCGGCAGCGCCGCCCGCCTGTTCTCTCGCTCGCTTGCTCGGCGTCCCACTCCAAACTTTTTTTTATTTGTCTTTTAATTGGTTGTTATTCCTCCGAATGAATGATCTCTCTTCTTTCCTAAAAGCAAACACAAACTCCTTCGGTTCGGAAGAGGTCTCGGCGGTGCTTTTTGGTTGCTCTGTAGATTTTTTTCACTTCACAGCAACGATCTTTTAAAAGGCACCTTTTAGCTTCTTTTACCACATCTCATTTCCTTATTTTTCTTCCTTCCTGTTTTCTTGCCTTTTTTTTTTAACCCCAAATTGAAGAGGATTATAAAAATAAAAGAGTGAAACGCTTGCGGCTTTTTTTTTTTAATTCTCTCTCCTTTCAAACTCCGCGAACACCACCTCAAAATAATATACAAGTGTGTGAGAGGGGGAAGACAGCAGCCAACAGCCCAAACACCCGCTCAGAACAGCTCTAACAACACGCTCTGTGTAGGTGACTTCTTTGACCAAATTTAGCATCAGCTAATCATTAACATTCTGATACATATTCACAACCGTCCGTGGAGGGAACGCGGAGCATCCCGGGAGATGTAGTGCGCCCCTGTCGACCACGGCTGAGGATTCGGCCAGGTGGACTACAATCACCGGCCCGCCACGCGACCGCTCTGGGGCGCTTTCCAAGCGCCCCGCCCACCCCCGGCACAGAAGGCGTCTGAAGCAACCAATCAGAGACGGCTGAACATTAATCGCTGTTCTGTGTTACTGCCCATCATTTCACTCCTGACAAATGGCGAGCCAGAGGGGAGGAGCGGGCCAAGCTGGTACCCACGTGGGGGACGGTCGTCGTCCGTAGCTCGGACCAATGAACAGAACGGCATGGGATTGGAGGAGGCGGAGCGGAGATGGCCCGCCCAAGGCGGAGCTGAGCCTTGGCTGACGCTCCTTAGCGCGAGCGTTCGAAGCGGAGAAACATTTGTTCAGCTGTCAATCAAAGTAACGTGGGCCAGAGAGAAACGGTGGCTGCTGCTGCTGCTGTTGCTGCTACCCTGGCTGCATCTTCAGAACTGGGTGTTGGTGGAGTGGTGGCGGCAAAATAAAAAGGGTGGTGGGGGCGGTGAGCCTGGAGGCTAGTCAGAATATCTTCCGAGTCTGGTCCTCCCACCCGCCCCCTCCAACCCAAACACCTCGGCCTTTTGCTTCGCGTCCGCGCCAGGAATGTGGACTAATTAGGGTCCAATGTCTCCTTAAAGAGACAAGCTCGGCCTTGTGTAACGCGTTGAAACCCCTGTTGAGACAAGAGAGGAGGATCGGGCCGATCCCACTTCGTTCGGTTCACATCAATTTTACGCGCCGCTGGAGCCGGCATAATTTTCCGTGTGAACGCGGATTCGGGCCCCTGTTCGTGTTTAGAGCCGGAGACGGAGCTGCGAGACGCTGACCAGGGCGGGGGACAGGGGGAGAGGGTGGAGAAGGCGCCCCTCCGAGCTCCGAGGGGGATGTGATTGCCGTTCAGCCCCAAAGCGGAGCCGCTTCTTCCAAGCAACCGTGCAAGGAAGCGCCGCAAGACACTGCTCCTGGGGGTCGCGGGGGCGTAACCGTGGAATATCCGGGAGGGACTGTAGGCTCGGAGCCGGGGTCGACCGATTCCCAAAGAAACTTTGTCGAGGTTGCCACCTGCACCTCCATAGACTGTCAGTCGGTCCGCACTAAAGCATTGTCAACTGGGTGCCCGCCCCTGGCACTGGGAAGAAAACGCACTTGCGCTCCCCGAGATGCTCCCTTGCTCCCGTTTAGTAGGAAGAAAACTGTTCCCCCTTTTCCCTCATTTTTGAGTAACAAATCAAGTTTGTCGCTGTTAAAATGGTCAGGGGGTCACATGTGATACGAGAGACGGAGGAGGGTCGGCCACCGCGGGGATAAGGGCTCTGTCTGGGGGCAGAGGCTGGGGGAGGGGAAGTAGGGGCACAACAGAGAAGGGGCATAATCATTAGGGAAGGGGCTAAGGAAGTGGGGGAGGACTCTGTGGCATGAAGGGAAGACGCTGAGCAGGCAGCGCCTCCGCCCTTAGTCCTGCTCCAACTGGGGGCAGCTCTCGGGTTTAAGGGGAAGACTTGAGGCTCGCAGCCTTTCGCAATGAGCCTCTAACCTTTAGGTGAGGGAGGAATTTGGAGAAAGTCAAGTGGATGGTAGGCTAATTTAAGGGTCTGGGTTTAGGATGTTCATTTCTGAGTGTCCTTTGTCTAACCTAACTTGAGATGTTGGCCAGATGGTTCATCATTAATGGACAACCATTCTTAATGATATTCCTTGCCTCCAGTGAACAAATCAATGACTTAATATCCAACCTAGCAAATTCTATGGGCCTTTCTGTGTTAGGCACTGTGGATGGATGGGGAAAAGGTAAACTATGGTGGTCATCACCTTCCTCTAATTTTTCTTCTTCTAATTTTTCTTTTTTAACTAAAATCCTGTAACTAGAGTTTACAGACTGTTTTAATTAAGCAAATATCTTCTCCTCTATCCCCAAAATCAGAGGATGGAGGACTCCATGGGCAGTTTTCTGAACTTCTTCTGTCCAATCCCCACATATGGCTGCTGGGTTTTTGAAATGTGGCCAGTCCAAAACAAGAGTGTTGTTAAGTATACATACACTGATTTTTAAAGAGTTAGTACAAAAAAAAATAGTATAATAGCACAATAATTTATAATGATTACATTGGAATTCTAATATTTTGAATGTAACTGGTTAAGCAAAATGTATAACTAAAATTAATTTTCTTTTTGCTTATTTAACCAAGATACTAGAAAATTTTTAATTACTTTATATGGCTCACATATTTCCATTTGACAGCCCTGTTTTGAAACATTCCCAAGAACCTGAATGATATTATTTCTATACTAGGACAGTGAATTTTCTAAGAACACCAGCAAAGACCACATTTTATTCTAGGGTTGGTTATTTGCTCCCACTGGAGCTTTTCAATAGTTTGTTAAATTACCCACAGTGCCTCTGTAGGAAGTCCCATGTTATCTGTTCTAGCCAGAATGTAAGTTCCAAGAGAAGAAGGACCTGGTTGTGTTCAAGGCTGCACTCCAAATGCCTAGGATGATGTCTGGCACATGGCTGGTGTTCAGTAAATATTTTTTGATGGCATTATGAGTGAATGTCATGTTGTGTCAGTATATAGAAAGCTTCCACATCATTTGGGCCATACTTCTTGAAATTCTGTGCAGTCATTTCTCAAGACAGGGAATGGGGAATCCTAATAACAGAACCTGAAGAGCTATTGAAAGGGTCAGTGGACAAAGGAGAAAACTGCTATGTTAAGAGATATCAAATGGCTTACAGCAGAAATATTCCTCCTAAGTTCTCTCAACAATGTATGTCAACGGAAGTATGGCTAGATAAATCAGGACATTTCTTTATTTTTTAAATTAAGTCCAGTTGTAAAATGCAGCACTTGGATATATTTCACACTTTGCTTACTAGCAAATCTACATAATTCACAATGATGTCTCAGAAAGATGCAAAGTGAAGCAACCGGTGGCTCAGTCGAAGACCAAACACAGAAAGTGAGTAGATCTCATGGCTGCTTTTGTCTCTTCTACTCTCTGCTTCTGCTTCTCTCAAGGTGCTTCTCACAAACTGTTGAGCCAAGATATGAAGTCACTTGAGACTTGTCCTATCCTTACCACACAGTGGAGAACTTCAGAATTTTCGTGTGGGAGGGGCTCAGCAACAGCATTCATTTTAGAAGCTAGGCCTGGATGTTCTAATCTTAAAGTGATATATGCAAGCTAACACATTGTTTTCACTTAGTCTATATGTTATAAATTATTTATTCTTTCCTAAAATATTTATTGTGCCAAGATAATAGAATTTAGCGGTAAATGTGGCTACTTTTTATTTATTATCTCTCAAACCCAAATGCATCCTCTTTTTCTGCTGTTTGGAAATGCATCTGGGCCTTTTAGATTTCTCTGACAGCTGGTACCAAAGGTTTGTTGATAGAGGGCGCTGGAGAGACATTATGAGAGGAAATGATTATGCTTCCTGATTTCTGGTGTGCAAGCCAGGCAGGTTCCTACAGCACAGGTGGTGGATCCATAGCACCCAGCAGCCAGCAGCTTCCCTAGACGGTTTTGGAGCTGAGTGCTTCTGATGAGACACTTCCCTAAACACTTTTCCCTGGCACCCCAGAGGATGGATTTCCAGTAAGTTCTGTAGTGTGGATTTCTTGCAAGTTCTAGAAGGCAGCTTTCCAGCAGGGTCCACCTACTCTAGGTGTGCCCTCTCAATTGACATCTGGATTTCAGCCATAGAGTGTGTGTGGGTCTTAGAGAGGTTCTTTCCTGAGTCCTCTGTCTCAGCCCTCCTTATATCTGCCATTTCTGTGTTCTTAAGGATTCTGTTTACCTCTTACTCACCAAGCCCTCTTTACTTCCATTTCCTGTCATAATTAATAATTCTTTATATTAAACTTTTTTTGTTCAAATTACCATTTGCTTTATCTCCTAATTGGACTCAGAATGATACAGTAAACAGCATAAGTAAAGTCTCTTCCCTGTTGGGCTTACATTCTGATCGAGGGATGTAGACAAATAGTTGAACAATTATCAGTGTAACATGAAGGTGGTTGTATGTGCCTATGGAGAGAAATAAAGCATGGTGGGAGAATAGGAGTGACTGGAGTGAAGGAACTCATATAGATGGGAGTTGGTAGAAGGCTTCTCAGAGGAGATAACAGTTAAGCAGAGGCCCGAATGCCAAAAAAGAGCCAACCTTGGCAGAGATCACTGAGAAACAAATTTCAGGTGAATGTAAAGGTTCCATCTGGGAAGTGGTGAATGAGAGATTTTTCAAAAGATTGGTGTATGCCAGGGTAAAAATAGTATAAGATCAGGTCATGGCCACACCTATGGGTCCAGAACACACGGAACCTTAGATCTGATAAAGGCATTTACTTTCTCTTCTGAGTGTAATGGAAAATCATTGCGGGGAGAGACAGGATTGTAAGCAGGAAGTGACAAGATAATGACAAATACGTGATTTATAAGTACCCTTATTCACACGTGACCTAAGATTAAGGAAGCATCTATTTCCATATTAAAGAATATCTACTATTTTTATTTGGGGCAGCTGATGAAGATTATGGAGGCATGCATCCCTTTGACACTGCCACTGCCTATCCCTACCAGTGAGTGATGGGTAAATTTTAATTTGAATAGAGGCCACATGCAATTCAGAAATGTCAGGCTCTGCTTTGAATATACAACTAGAACAGAAATGATCATGGAGAATCAAGGACATGATCCATTTCTAGATCAGCAATTGACTTGCTCAGTAACTGACTTATTACCACCTTCCCTTCTATAAGAAGATGGACATAACTATATAGTATACTCCTTATTTTAAAAGATTTAGTACATCAGTGTCAAAAAAGGTGCCAAAATCTGAACTTGTCTGATGAGTCAGAGCCTGATCTTTGTCAGCTGTCTCTATGTTTAGTGATGGCTATTGCCAAGCTATCTGTTTATTGAGATGTCCCTTTTTAACTTGATGGATAAAAGCCAAGTAGACACCCATTGCTTTTTATTGGGAAGGGCGGCCTTGGCTTGAGAATAGAATGGACAAATTTGCGTAGAGACTAAGGAAGTTTCTGGAAGAACTCTATTAAAATGTTATGTTGTTTGAACTCCTTGAGATGGTCCCTAATATAGTGTACTGGCAAGAAGGAATACTGAGGCCTTTTTCTCCTCTCCCATGGGCTAGATGCAGACACTGTGGAGTGTGGAGGGTTGTCTAGAACTCATCATGAAGTCAACAGGAGAATGTACTGGTGATGGGGTTCAGCATCAGTTGCCACAGAGGCAGGGAGTTGTGGGTGTTTCTCCTTTTGAAAGAACTCTCATTTAAAGATAGGCAACCCTTTCAGGGCTTACTCATCCTGGCACTAATGGGGTGCTTTGGGATAAATGACTGAGTGTGTGAGGTAGATAAAGGTCTGTATAGGACCCCCCGTCTTCAATAGTCATACTTTACATCAGCAGTCATCCTGAGTGTCTGAGAGAGATTGAGAACTTCTAGCTAGTCTGAACAATTAATGGTCTGAATATTTAAGACAATATTTATACTCCAAGCTGATAAAACAAATCATATTTAAGTAATAAACTATTAAAAATGGCCTTTTTGCTTGAGAAAAACTCATTATCTTTACTTTCCTTGACTCTGGAAGGGACCTTTAAAAGATTTTTCTTTTCCATTCCCCTGCCTTTAAGCAAACAAGGTATTATTTTCACTTTGAAGATTTAATCAACTGAGGCTCAGAAAGGAGTTACTTGCCCGAGGTTATATAGCCTGTCAATACTAAAGCAGTGATCAGAACTTCTGTAACTTACCTTCTTATTCCATTCTTGTATAAAAACCCCAGTTTCACAAGTGGGTATTCAATTACAGTATGCAATCTAAATACTACCCAACTCACCTGCATGGTTTATTCCTTTTCAAGCAGATGTTTTGTTGCTTAAATGGGGGTGAAGGATGAATCAGGGAGATGACTGTGTCACAGCTGCCACTGGGCAGAAGCTGAACCTGAGGATTCCCATGTCTGCAGGAAGCAAACCTGCCTTCCCCCTCCCTCTAGCCCCTAACCTCTGAATCTCTGAAGGTGTAATAAGCTCAGTTCAAGAGAGATGAATGGTGCTTAAGCTCTAGCCCTTTACTTTCCAACGCCAGCAGGGTTCACACCTATTCAGCTGCTCTCTCCATGCCTTCACACAGGCTCCTACTTCTCTAACTATCACAACAGCCTGCGGGGCAGATATTATAGGAGAAAAATTGTGTTTACTTTTTGAAATGGGTGGCGTGGGAATGGGGTAGATGTAGGAAAGCATAATTAGATACCACACTGCTTTGTATGAGAAAATAATTCATGTAAGTCCAGTATTATTTTCCCTGGAACTGGGGCTCAATTGATAATCTACCATGATCTGGTTAACTTTGGTTACTCCCTTTATCTTTCTAATTCATTCATATTGTGTCTCACCATAAAGAAGGTATGATCCCTAACCCCACCTCTGCTAAATGCATGTATTTTCAGCTCTAAAAATGTTTCATTTTATAATTTGAGTGTTGCATTGGTCACAGAGAATGGATTTTGATTCAAGGTCACCTGATAAACTTGATCACTTTATCTTTCCCCCTTTTTTATTACCTCTAAAGAAATGGACTTCTACAATGAATATTATTTGGGGGAACTGGAAGCAGACACATACTGTTGAAAATTGATTAGTTGTCTTATAAAGTGATCAAAATTGTAAGGCCCTATAGTCTTGATGCTAGTACGTCAGTTCCCACCACTGCAGTTTAATTCAGGACTTGTCCTCAATATTATGTAGCTTGGAAGAATTCTGGTAAATCGCACGACTTCCTTTAATTGAAATCCTTGTAAAATTGTGTGAATGAGCCATCATTCACAGTGTAATATCTAGTCCAATTCACTTCTACTTTTAAAAAAGACCGTAATAGTCTGGGAAATTTCATTCATGGAGAAACCTCCCTGCTCCACTTCTTGATTTTATATAGAACAAGATCAGAATGCTTTTATTACAGATTTTTATTAAATATGTTCACAAAAGAGACCATTCTATACTTTATATCTGTATGGACCACAAATGTTTACATAGTGCTGCTACATATTACTACACCTGGTAAAATGTAAAGGCACCAAGAGATAGGAAGGATGGGTATTAAAATCCCCATTTTACAGACTATAAAACTGACATTCAGAGAAACCAATGACCTCTTGAAAATTATGCAACTAATAGCAAATCAGTTGGAAATCAAACTTAAGCTTTCAGAATCCACTTCTTTCCACTCCACTAGAGCTTCTTTTTAATGACTTACATCAATTATAATGCTTTGTGCTTTACAAAGTAGTTCCACGTGCTTCTTCCTTCCCATATAAAACCTTGTTAGGTAGGGAAAGCCAGTATTATGACCATCATACAAATATAAAAACAGTAACTCAGAGAAAAGTGACTGGCCTGACTCATGTGTATTTACATATAGGTAGACATCAACTCTATAAATTTATATGTATAGCTATAATAATAATAATAATAATCTTAAATATATATATAGTTAGAAAATCTATAAAAAGATGTTCAGTATAACTCATATGTCAGCTAATTGGATGTCCTCATCTTCCAGCCTGCTGGGTTCTTTTCTCTTATAGCTTTTAACAGGAATGATTCACCATCGACCTATGTACAGTCAGAGACCCAGCATCCTTCTTCGTAGCTTCAGGGATTCTGGAGGGGCTCTGTTTCTCTGAATCATCACTGGCTATGATCTCTTGCTTCTGATGAAAGCTTGATCAACATTCAGTGCCTCTTACTCATCTGTCCCTTTTCCACAACAGGCTACTCTTTAGGACATTCTTTACTCTTTTGAAGTATCCTTGACACAAACTGTGTATGATGAACACTTTTACCTAATGTTTGAATGATGGAGGTAGTTAACAACTCGGAATAGCAAACAAGTGAAACTAGACTATTAACCATTCCTGTCCCTTGGTTATCCCCAACCCCTCGAATGGCTCAATCATAGACACCACCCAGATTTTCTCAGTCTAGCAACTCTTCTTACCTCATGTCTCCTCATGTCATTGGAAAGTTCCAATAGTGTAACTGGCATAACTTTCCTCAGTACAGTTACTACTGTGTAGCATTTTTATAGCTTAGGATTATTTCTGAATCTGACTAATTTTTTCAACATCTATATATGGAAGAGAGAAATGCAGATATGACTCACTCATTCTTCAATCTCGACTTGTAATCTAAACCAGAAAACTTTATAATTTATCCACTTTTTTGTAATTTAAAAAGAAATGAAAGCTTTGGAAAGGGAAGCCCTGCTGGAAATAATCTTATAATATCCAGGAATGATGTTCATCAAGGATTTAAACAGCAGCATAGATTCTTTTTTCTTTGTAGAATTAAGAAATTTAACACATATTTTCTTGAAAGGAAACAGTTTGTTTTTAAGTCCTTGGAGGATTTTATATTCTTCAAAAATTGTAAGATATATAATTAATTACTTGGAAAATGATTTATTATGATGGTAATTGTCACATATAAATATAATTTAATAAGACACTGAAAACATAAAATAAAGAATTGTCAAATATGTATTACAAATTGTATTTAGAAACATTTTTATAACATTTAAGATTTCTATGCAGCAATCAATGCTCTCTAAAAACTTGCTCCCAAAACAGTAAACATGAATCATGTTGTAAAAATTAGATTCAGAAATCTACTTTAAGCTATAAAAATGCTACATAGTAATAACCGTACTGGAAAAAGATATGCTAACAGTACATTTTGTATCAGTTCCAGAATGTTTACAATAGGCTAACACAAACAACTATATTTAACACTTAGCTTTTGAAAATTTACTTTTTGTTGAATAAAGTATGTTAGTCACATACATTTTTGAATTATTTATGCAATGCTTGGGAAAGTTTATAATCAAAGTTGCATCAAAGTAAGTTTAATTAAATTTTTATTATCTGTAAAGCTACTGCATGCACAACTAGAACTTTACTAATTATTAAAACCAAATATATACAATCATAGCTTAAGAATTGCCAAATAAAATACTCAGTAGTCAGTTCAACTATAAATTTAAATAGTGATAAAAAGGAGTATGTAATTTTGTTTTTAACACTTTGGGTATCAAGACTTAAGGTGTTGGAAAGCTTCTGATTTCTATTATGAACCTTGACTTACAGCCTTCTGTTATATCCTAGGAAGGACTTGCATTTATTCCAAAGCTATATGTAATTAACCCCATTGGCAACTAACTTTTACTGAGTATGCCAAACACTAATGTAGGTGATCTAATAAAATACCTTAATACTCCATCTCATCTTCATTTTAAAGGTGAGTCCATGGAGTCTTGGATAGGTTCCTTAATTTGAATAAATTCACCCAACGGGCAAATTGTAGAGTAAGATTCAAATCTCAGACTGTTTTTCTAGGTTTTCTGCTTGTTTGTTTTTGTGTTCAGGGAATAGGTGTGCTTAATAATACATTTTACATATCTCTCTATGACGTGGAATATTCTTTAGAAGAATTTTGATATGAACCAGTGAGTCAAAACATCATTGCTAAATTTATATTTTGTCCATTGAACAAGGTTAAATCCTAATTCATTCAAATTGTTTTGATGTTCTGATGAATAATCAAATGACCTACTCTTTGAGCTCATCTTTTTATTTTTCAATTCTCAGCAAAGAAATACTCACTTAAATTAGTGTTTAAAATATAAAACTAGGAACCATACTTAAGTAACTATCCAGATCCTGTTGTCAACATGCTACCCTGGGAATTTAGAATTATTTTCCAAGTCACAAGCATAGTAACATGCAAAAAAAATCTAATCATAAAGAAAATTATCATGAATAGTGCATACTGACATGTACACACACACACACACACACACACACTCTATGAATATTAACATTTGATTTCATAATTTCTTTCCCTTCAATGACTCTCCCCAAATCTTTAATTATAGAAGAAAATTGATGATAATAATATATAGTTTAATTAGCTATATTTCTTATTTTTAGACCAACAAACAGTGTTCTAATATACTTGCTTTGATTAGATGAAAAATAAGTAAAGCAAGAACAAGTCACTGTATTGTTTGAGAAGATCTTTGACACATTTTAGGTTGACTGTTTCATAAAGATCCTTTTTTCTCAGCAAAGTTCACTTGAGATAGTAGCCTAATGTAAAAAAAAAAAAAAAGATAAAAGAGAATATCAGATTCATAACTGGTTTTTGCTAACAAACTTAGATTTATAAGGTCTTAACAATCAAAATTTCATATCAACATCAAGGACAAGAAATAAGCCAAATTCAAGTGTTTGTTTTCTGAAATGCTGCTGAATACATTGTCCGGATTGTTCCACAGAAGGCTGAAAGCAAAACACGGGTGGGTCTACCAAACAATCCCTGACTCTGTTTATAACAACTGAAGCTGTGCCTTTCATATCTCAGTCCCATCAGAAAGGGGAGGGGGAGAGGAAAAGATAAGCCCATCAGTGAAATACTAGCCTTTAACAACAACCAGTCACTTCCTGCAATCAAAACCATGCTAACATGTGGCTTGTTCAAATAAAAATTACTGGACTGGAGCCAAACAAGGAAAAAGTAATTGATAATGTGGTTTTTCAGAAACCATCCATCCGTCAAATGTGTCAGTCCTTCATAATACTTTATTTCCCTTCTGAACAAAGATCTTTAAAATTCATTGTGTGCACTTAAAAACAAAGTGTCCTTGTGTTGGTTTATAAAGATTCTCTTTTAGTTTGGGTTTGTTTTGTTATTTGATTACATTCCCTCCCATCCTGCATTTTTTTTTCCAGATAGTTGCTGGAAATTTCTGCCATTCTTAAACAAAGCATCTTTGTGCTGTATCAGCTTGCATTTTCCTTGGATTGTATTTTAGATGATGCCTTTTCACTGACTTCAGCACTGGAGTATTATAGCCACAGCTTTAGTAAGTAGACTGTAACAAACAGATTCACTGGCCCTTTTTGTGTGTTGCATCTTATTAACCTACCAGTGGGAAACGCTACTCAGAGTAAGGCTGAGGAGTGATTGCAAACAGAAGAAAAAAAAAAAAAAAACGATGAGGAAATACTGGATCATACTTGCAGCTAAAGAAAACCATTAACTGTAACTATAAAAAAAAAAAGTTCTGCCTCCAGTAATTCCTCCAATGCATGATAAAATCTTTTACCTAAAATGGTTTATTCATTTTAGGATCCTAAAGATCAGTTTGCAAAACTGATAATAGCTTAGCTCACCATCAGTATCCAAAAAAAACGTTGGTAATGTGAATTTCAGTAACATTCATTCCCTTCTGCTCTGGATGACTTTCATATCAAAGTCAACTATACCAGAGATTTGGTGCTACACTCACACGCACACACGTGCACATGTACACAGGCACATAGGTGCACACAAGCACACGTGCACACACACACGCATGCACACACGAATGCATACACACCCTTTTGCCCTGATCTATGGCAAAGATCACACTTTAAAATGCATATTTAAAGAAGTATGATAGTTTCCCAGAAATTTTATTTTAAATGATGATTATGTGATTAAAACACTGCAACTGAAAATAGAAATAATGAGGTTTTGATGAATAAAAATATGAAAGAAAAAGTCTGTGTGATTCTGTAAGCTTTTCACTTCTCTCAGCTTTTGATTTACAAGTCAAGGGAATCATATTACTATCTCTTCTGTAAACTTCTAGTACTATCAACTGTTGACCTGCCAGCTACTTTAGGTTTATAAGATTTTGTCATCAGTGTTGAGACAGGCTAGCCAGGAGAAAGGCCCTTAGAAATAGTTGTCTCTTGTGAAGCCAGCTAAATCCTGACCAGAGAATCTGTTCCTATTACCTTAGTAGGCATCTCAATAAAGTTTCCTTTTAAAGAATTCCAGGAAGAAAAATCCTCAGTAGCAGCACAAAATCCCTACCTTACAACAAATCTTGACCCTAGAATTTTTTTTTTGGTATGCTCCAAAGGAAAAAAAAAAAAAAAGTTTTAAAAAGTCACATTTATATTAGATAATAATAATTTTCATGTGTAACCTCTATTCTGCCTATGAGATACTAATACTACAATTGCAAAAAAAATCAAATATTCATTCCTCATGCAAAGACTGCAACACAAAGAAGTACAAAAGTGCATAGGGCTCCAGGATTATTTTTGGTGGGAGAGATATTATCAGTTCAGAAATGGCAGAGGCCAACTCAACATCCATGGTGGGTCCCGTGAAAACAAGATCAAATTTAGTTTTTTTGTGGGAAATAGCCAAGAAAGTCAATGATACAAATTCTGCCTTCAGAGGTACTCTCAAAAAAGGAATATGGGAACTAGTAGAAATATTTTTATTCTTTTCTTGCTAGAATTTACTGCAGGTCAGTTTTGGTCATTGCTCTGTGCTGGGCTTTGTGAGGTGATAAAAATGAAACGAGACAATTTATTGGTAATATTTTAATATGTTTAATTTTTTTTTTGTTTTGTATTATCTTAAACTGAACTAGTACTAATTCTGTCAGGGGCATCTGAAAAGCATATTTCCTAGAAATTTAGAATTTTTATATAAATGCTTGAAAAAGAGAAAAAAAAAGAGCTAATATTCAGTTTGTGGTATCCCAAAAAGATTTTGTCACAAGTTGATGTAGTCTTGAAAGCCAAGTTTTGTTGAAACAGAAAGGACTCTCCAAATTCATTGTATCATCGTTATCAAGAACTAGGCACAGTTGAATAGATGAGTTTCTTCCATGGCGAGGGGAAACTAGGTCATGAAGCTGTCCGGGGGTAGCAAGAGGATGCAATGACAAGAAAGAAAAAGGCCAAAGCTTATGCCTCTTGGCCTAAGGGATTGTGGAGAGAAGGAAGTGAGAGAGGAAGATTAGTAGTGGCCAGGCATGGTCTTCATCTTTCTTCCAAGTCCAACTTTCAATGGACAGAAACATATGTTACATAAATTATTCACTGATTTAATATACATATATTTTCATGCTCTTACATGCCTGAACTCAAGATGCACTGGGATGTGTCATAGTTTCCTAAGTACTATTATTTTCTCTTTTGGCAGTATATAGAACAATGGTAAATCTTAAAATCAGTGGCATCTTCAATTCAATGAAATGTGCTAAGTCAGGGGAAAGGTGAAGCAAGGGACTTCTGCCCTTTTTTCCACTTGGAGCTCCATGAGGACAAGACCAGGTAGACCACCTTTGGCAACCAAGAATGGTCATAGTAAAGTAAACCCATAGATACCCCAAAGTGAGGCAGAGGGAAGACCTCTTGAACCATTATCTGCTTTTTCATGATGTGAATGAGACCCAGAAGAACCAAGGAGAATCTAGAAAGTTAAGGGAGAGTCTGACAGAAACTGCATTAGGAGTGTCAGGAAGGCTGGCTGGGCCAGGATCTATTGGCAGTCCTTGGTGCTAGTAAGAATAAATGTGAAACTAAGTCACCAAGGGAATGAACGACCAGCTCCAGACTAAGCTGAAAAAGAAAACTAACTATCAGTTACACTAGCCCCAGGCTAGAGGAGATCAGTTCCCAGAAGGACCTTCTAGAAGGAGAGACACTAATCCTCTCTGGTCATTAGTTCCTGGGATGCCCAGGCCATGCCCTCTATAACAGATCCCAGGAGGATCCAGGGTAGACTTTGCTTATCTGAGGACCCTGTCATCCCACTACTAAGACAAAGCCACAGAAACCCTAACCCTTCCCACGTACACAGAGGCCATTTTGGGAAAATAAGGAGAGAAAGCAAAAATCTGAAAGACAAAACATTTCTTCCAAAATAGCTGAACATTTAGGTAGAATGCAAAAATTAATGAAGAGGATGAAATTTTATAGATTGTTAAAATAAATTTAGTTTTTCTTTTTTTCTTGATGCCCAGTTAAGCATTTGTAAAGGGGGTCGGTTAATAGAACAATGAAATAAACTATGCTTTCTCTCAACATCTGATTTGTACTATAATAGAAAATGTGACTCCAAGAACTCAGAATAATGAAGAACTACCCTCAAAAAGTCTAGAATCTAAAAAGTAATAATATGAGAACCAATATAAATATAATATAAAGTACCCATTAACCTGAGTCTGTGAGATAGACCATCTTTGCATAAATTAGCAAATTGGTATTCTGTGGCCTGTATTGTAATATTAATGGTGTTTCAATTGAACCAAAGGATACTGTGTTATTATTAACATTGTTTGTACATCTTAATAGTACTCCTGAATCTTGGTTAAGAAAGAAATGGATCCTATAGTTTACTAGCCCTTAATAATAGTCAAATATGTGTAAAAACATGAGTTGGAACAAATCTTTGTCTGCTTGTCAATGGGCATTTTCAAAAAGTAACACAAAATAGTACAAGAAAAAATGAGCAGCTATCAGAGATACCAATAATTGCCTTTTGAGGACTTGATAAGACAAGCACAGAATGACTTCATCAGAGCTGGTAAGCAGGGTTGGAAGAGGAATAGAAATGGCACCATGGTTCCCTCTCGGACATATCAGCTTAGTGATTTGCTGTTGGCATCTTCAAACATCACTTGTGCTCCACTGACAGCTGTGCTTCGGGAAGAAGAAGACAATGGCACCTCTTGCTCTGGAGTTGAACACCAAGGCTTCCCAGTCTCCGCAGAGTTTCATCCGCTACTGGAAAGTGCTTCTTTTGGTGCTGAATATAATCTGCTTTATTCTTCCTTCAGCCCAGGACTCCAGGTTCCTAAGGTCCTCCTGTAGCCACCAAAGTTGGGGGATGCTGGGTCAACAGAGTCTCCACGAGTAGATGGACCATTCTGTCACAATGAGACACAACAGTGAACATCCCTTTTAATGCAAATGAGCCCCTTCTTTAGAAAGCTGGGCTTATTGACTAAAGACCATTATCGCTGTGAGACCCAATGAGAGGAAGCAGTTAAACATGCTCTTTTTCCCCTTCTGTGTTTATAGCTGCCCAGAAATGAACATCAATATTTAAGTGTCTGAATTATCTTAGGCTTGTAAAAAACCAATTAGTTGCTCCCTGGGCTCCATGTTTGGGGGCAGAGTATGGGACTGTTTAGTTCTTGTGGTCAGAGGCGGGGAGCTTGGGAGAGGCCAGAGTGGAAAGGGTCATTGCTGGGTTTAGTAGGGTCTCCTGGGACCCTCTATCTTGAAGGGGCAGGCCAGGGCAGGGTCAGGAGTTTGCTGCAGGCTTTGTGAGACTGTCAGGAAGGATTCAGCAGAACCACTGGCAGTACTCAGAACCCTTGGCCAGTATAGCTGCATCATGGAAAACACGGCATAGACTGAAGCCTTTCATTCGTCTCAGTTTAGGGCAATCTCTGCCTCCAGGTAGAAGCCTGTAGGCTTATATGAACTTGGTCAACTATAGCAATTCTGGTTCCTCTGAAGAAATAAGTCCTCTTCTCCAGCCAGAGTTTACATGTTTGTATCAGAATGTAGGGCCCCCTTCTTCAGACTCAGCACATCCTCTACAAGTATATCTTGCTTGGCTTGGGGCAGAGGGAGTAGACCACTGGGACCAGGGCTCATGTTGATTAGGAAGGTTTCCTGTTTCCTTAGTGGTTTAGGTTCCCAAGGTCTCTAATTCTCAGAGGGACTCGATTATTGTCTCTTTCGTACTAGATTTTTTTTTTCTGGCAGACATCACTAGTTGCCTATTCAGTATTCTTTCACCTATTTCTTTCTTACTAATAGAAACCTGTATCTTTTCATGGCAAAAAAGGACCCAACCCTAGGAAGGATACATGACTTCCCAACCTCTGTGGCAACTGGAAGTGGTGAAAGAGGAGTAAGTGGAAGATTTCAAGGTGATGGTTTCTGGGAAATATTTATCTCTGTCATCAAAGAGGACAGATGCAGCAGGCATGGCTCTTCCTGCCCCAACCTCATACCTGGTGTTTGGAGCTGCAATGCGATCAGCAGATGGCTGATGAGAGTCAGAGGCTAGTTGCATTCTATATTTTCATTTACTCAACAATTATTTATTGAGCACCTGCTACATTTCCAGTTCGACAAATAAGACAGACTTGGGGTCCATACTCATTACTCCTATCATGTATAACATCACCCAGGGGTCCTGTTTATAATAGAAATTATTGGAATAAATACGTTAAAATATAAAATAAAATGGAGGAGGGGATTCATAGAAGATACTGGATATTGAGAATTTCACTAGGAGATTGGAAAATGTGACTTGGAAAACAGACAAAAGATAAGGAGGGAGGCTGGGCATTAGGAGGCATAGCCATGGTCACTCACAGGAATGGTCAAGTTAGAATCAGGTCAAGGCCACTATCACAGGCCCCACTAAGGCTGTGGCAATGTCTGCTGCTACTGACTTCCACTCATATTCTAGAGCCAGTATCACAAAAGTAAGCATCAGATTCTGTTATGCTTTCTCACGTGCCTCTGCATTAGCAATTTCAGAAATGGGTGGAAGCAGGATTCAATGCCTCCACTCTTGCCCTACTTTTTGTGGATGGAGGTTTTGGACTCACCCTCCCACCAAGGTCACAGGGCAGTCCTCAAAGGAGATTCAAGCAATACGGGAAGAACGATCAATGTTAAGTAGCCAAAAAAAAAAAAGTGCATGATGGGAAAAATAATTTACATAGAGTGTTGCAGTTTTCAAAGTGGAAAGCAGTAAAAATAACTTTCATACAGTGCTTTAAGAGTTTTAAAGTACTTCACAAGACTGAGATGCAGGCAGAGCAGGTATTATATCTGAGCCTCAAAAAAGATGAGATTATTTTTATAGATATAAAGTATTCAGTTATCATTTGACTTTTTATTTTAAAAAGAAAGAAATGTGTAACCTTAAATGTGTAGCATTTTTTAATTGAGGATAACTTTAACATACTACGAGTACAAACAAAATTTTCTGTCAATAATGTTGATTTATATCTACAAATTAAATAGCTTACCAAAAAGTGAAGGTATTCTATTTGGAAGTTAAAGTGATTCTTTTTAATATTAGACTGTTATCAAATTTTATTTCAAATGCTTATCAGATTCTCAAATTCTTATCTTGTAAAGACAAGGCCACACAGCAGACCTGATCTTAAGCTTAATTGGTATAGAACAAGGATGGGGAAACATGACATGTGTCTTGTTACTTTCCTCAATCTGACCTTTGCAGCCATAACTAATTAATCACAGCATTCTTTCTCATGAAGTCCAGACAAGGCCCCAGAAACTCTCTCAAGGCAGCACTGAAAGCAGCCCCTACCAATCAAACAGAGCCGGCAACCCTAGAGGAGCAGTGTTCCATGTAGAGTTATAGGACTCAAGGATTTCTTTTGCTTTCCCAGAATATTGATGTTCTGAGAAGAGTACCCTCCTTCCTCTGGAAAAGTCTTCCAAGCTTGTGGGTCAAATCCTGGTTCAAATCCTGGGCCATTGAGCAGACTTGAAACTATTGGTAAAGCTGCAGCCTGTGGTCTTTCAGAATTCAAGCCTCATGTTCATCAAGGCTAAACTATTGAAGGATATGGCAGAAAAATGTCACGATAGTAGAGCATGGATATTCAGGACAGTACTGAAAGAGAAAGCTATGCTTTGCCCATGTTGAAGGCAGACCAGCAGGAGAGAGATATGGCTTTATTAAGAGAATCTTTTTTTTTTTTTTTTTTTTTGTCTTATACTGCTGAAAGTCTAGCATTTATGCAAATCGCAAAAGTCCATTTCTCAGCCTTAGCTACAGTGGAATACTGGGGAAAACTCAGGGGAATTAGGAAGTCTGGTCTCCTAAGCTCTCCTAATGCATTAGCTTGGGGAAGTGGAAAGATTAGTTTTGTCTCCTTTCTCTGCCCACCCTTCCCCACCATAAGCCAGTGGCAGAGACCAAATACTTTAAACTAGAATTAGGCAGATAGAGGCTAGGAAAAAAAAGTGATGGTGATGTACCATTCAAATATCAGGCTGTACTACATTTCTGGTACTGGTGAATTGTCAGTTATGATGTTGCCAGAGAATTCTCATATCTGGACACAAGAGAGTGATTTCTTAAGCCCCAGGGAAATCCTTAAGCCTCTAAGTCTGCACCAATTATAGGTGAGCTAACAGTTGAGGTATTCAAATTCCTCAAAGCCTCTGTCCTTTCTCTTGGGGTTGCTGCTGAAGAAAATGGAGGAGGAAAATCACCCAGCTAGTAGAACCTGAGCTACCAGATTGACCAATTAAAAAACTGAATATACTGTCAGGGAAATGATTCAACACAAAAAATGTCAATAAGACCTAGTCATCATTTATCGTATCCCTGACCAGCACAATATATTTTTTTTTCAGATAAAGGGTGCTAGTATCACCCTTCTGCCACATAATTTCTGAGGGTAACTCCCAAAGGCGACTGGAGCACTCTGGGCAAGGATCAGTGCTGGGCATCATTTGCCCCTGTATGTGGCTTCTCTATCCCCCATTTCTAAGTAGGAAGCTTTGATTGGCATCATCCTTTTTGCCACGGTTAATATTAATGTCAGAAAAGTCACATTTGTACCTAATGGAGGAACAGACATCACTCTGTGACACTGGACATCCAGCTCTTAGCATTGAGGTGGGCTGGATATATGATATATCTGTGTTTATATGTGGGATTATTGCATTTGTAAACTGGTGGCTACATTGGTTATCTATTTCCACAAAAATTCTATGAACATGTAACCACAAAATCCAGCGGCTTAAAACAACAACCATTTATTTAGCTCATGAGTTTGTGGGTTAGTTGGGCAATTCCTCCGTCTTGGCTAGGCTTGACTGATCTTGGCTGAGCTTACTCATGTGTCTGTGACTCAGCTGGTAGGTTGACTGGGGGCTGCCTCATTTAATGTGATCTCACCTAGAATGATCTGACTTTTGCCTCCTGAGTCTTTCATCCTCTATCAGACTTGCCTGATCTTGTGCTAATGGTGGTAAGATTCTATTAGAAAGGACAGAAACCTAGGCTCAGAATTAAGCGGCTGTTATTTCTGCGTTATTTCATTGCCTACAGCAAATTATAAGCCATCCCAGATTCAAGGGGTTGGAAAATAGACTCTGCCTCTTTATGAAAGTTGCTGCAAAGTCATATTGCAAAGGGTGTGGGTAGAAGGTAAAGTGGGGAATTGGAACCATTTTTGCAATCAATCAGCCATAGAGGTTTGGGGGAAATTATTTAACTAGGAGGAAGCTGTATGAGAAAGTGAAGTGGCCAAGAGATGGACGGTGGTGGAGATTTATCTCTAAGACCTGCCCAGAACTCTTCTATTCTTTTACATGAAGCACTCACAACCCCTGTCTTCTAAGAAATGCTTATTTTAACCACAGTCCTTACTTAAAAGGAAGCTGACATTTTCCTATTGACTGTTTCCTTGGCCATAGTGATTGGACAGAGATGGACACCTGACCCAATGTAGGTTAATCAGAGTACCCCATATCTTGCCTTAGTACTTGGTCTAGTTGTATATAAGGACTAATTCAAGCTACTCAAAATGCTTCCACGGGTGAGAGAGCTGAGAACCTGTGAATCCAGAAGATGACATCAGCCATGCCACAACACAAGACTGCAACAATGAAACTGATATCCAGAGAAAAGCATAGAGGAAAGGAAGAGAATAAAGAAGATCGTGGGGGCATTCTAGTTACTGATACAATTATCTTTGAACCATGTCATATCCATCCTTATCAATTGGTTTTGGGAAACAACTCTTTCTCTCTATTAAAAATAAATAAATAAATAAAACCTCAGGTTGCAGCTGGTCCACTGCAACCAAATAGTCTACTGTAGGTGTGATTTGAGAAATAGTCCACCTGCCCGGAAACATCCTCTTATCCTTTTACAACCAAGGTCTAGGCAAATAGAGTTTTATTTTTCTCTATTAGCAATTCATTCTTTAGGAAGTTATGTGAAATTAGAATGAGCTATGCACTTTGACCCCTCCATACATGGCCTGGAAAGTCTTCTCACCCCTGATCTTATAAATCTCTCATCGCCTTTCAACACTGAGCTCAATGTCACCCATGTTTTGAAGCTTCTTTTCCTCTTCTTTTTCTGCCACTTCCAAATTATTGGACTTTTCCCCTTTGTGCTCCCAAAATACTTTAGTTATATTTCTAGGATACTACTCATATATCATATTCTATGTTTGCATCTCCATATGTGTCTCTCTAGTTAAATTATGATTTCTTCTTTTAAGGTAGATATTTAAAAAATATTAACAACCCTTGTATTATTGGGGTATACTATTGCATTGCTCTTAATAAAAATGTAAGCATTCTAAAGGTTAGTCTATTAAAATGTTGGGCCATTAATATCTTAGCTTGAATTTGTTGATAAATGTTATTCAAGATTATACTCATTTAAGCATCAGTAATTCTAAAACTTGGCTGTACAATAGAATCACCTAGGGAACTTTTTAAACATATTGATACTTGAGCATCACCCTAGATCAATTAAACCAGAATTTTCAGGATAGGGGCCCAGACATTAATATTTTTAATAGATTTCCAAGTGGTTCTAATATACAGCCAGGATTAAGATCTATTGCTCTATATGCAGTTTCTGTTACAAAGAGCTAGAACTGAAGGAAAGATTAAATCTAGTTGGGAGGAAGCCTTTATGGAAGTGATGACTTTTGAATTAAATCTTCATGGTGGGTAGAATTTCAGTAGAGAAATATAAGGGTAGAAAACAGAATGTGTAATGATGGAGAGTACCAGCTATGCATAGAAATGGTACATCCTACTTATCTGTAGTCAAGAGATATAATGAGAGATAGTTTTTACTGAGTATTTACTCTATGCTAAGCATTTTACACACTTTTCTCAATTAGTCCTCACCATTAGCTTCTGAGGAAAGAAGTATTTTGTGGATCAGAAAACTGAGGCATAGACATTTTAAACACTTGCTTAAGCTCATACTACAAGCTGGTGGTGGAACTGGGACTCAAGCCTAGGTCTAGGTTGGCCTCTAAGCCAATGCATACAACCCCCGCCCTAGAGCTGGAAGGTGGGCTGCACCTGTTGGCAGCTACCTTGTTTCTATACCTCTATTTTCTCTAGCTGAAACTACTAAAGGGCTCATATGGTAAGTTCAGGACCATCTGAGAATTTCTTGCGTAACTATCAACAGAAATGGTGCATTTGGTAGTGGCCTGGGCTCACTTGCAATGCTTAGTATGGTTGCTCTCCAGAATGAACTCTGGTGGCCCAACCACATGGCTAGTTGCCTTCCTGGGTTTTTGCCCATCTCTAAACCAATCAGTGTGCCAAGAGGGCTAAAATTTTGGTGCTAGGGCAGGACCATGAGCCTGTCAGTGAATTAATCAACATGGAAATTTAGTGCTTTGGTAGCCTAAGCATGGGTCATGTGATCCATCTCAAACCACATGATCTGAGATTGGGGATGGGGTAACTTCCTAAAGGAAGTGTGAAATAACTTGGGGGAAAAAAAAGGCATGAATACAAGAGAGGCAAAAACAACAAATGACCACTATAGGAAGCTATTTTGGAGGTCCAGGTCTGGCCTAGATAGTTTCTTCTAGCACATAGCAAAGACAGATATAGCAAGATCATCTTCAGCAGCCTACAATTCACACATCTGCACTAGCACAGACTGGCACACAGCCACAAGACAAATCAGATCAGTTTGGAGCCAAATAATTCTTTCTTATCTCTTTTGCTAAATATGGTTTAAGCTATTGGGTGTTTGGCAGTGGGGGCGGGGGAGGGGGGCAGTCCAAGCTCGAGGAAATTTGCAGTAACATCTCAGCCTTCCATGCTAATGGATATTATAGATAATTGAATTCTACTGTTAACCTCAATATGTCATCTTACATAAATATTTTAATTTCATCACCAACCTTTTTGTCAAAGCTGTTAACAAGTCATTAAATTAGCTTACTGAAGGTTTCCATTTTTACATATTTTTCTGGACTATCATCTAACAAATAGAAAAATGGGCCAGGTGGTCCCGAGTTGAAGTATCAAGCCTCAATAATCTATAATTATCTATCTATTGGTATTCCAAAGTGAGAATTTTTATTTATTTCTTTATAATGTTTTAATGTTTTAAGCATTAAAAACTTTATTTGGTTGGTTTGCTTGATCAGTATGTTTTACAAAAGCAGCTTAACATGTTAGTAAAGCCGGTTTACACTGTCAGATGCACGGCGGCCATATGTGCTTTAAACAATTCTATCACATTTTCAGAATTTCACTGAACAATGCTGATATGGGCCAAGTTTAAGGACTACAGAAAAACTATTCTATTAGAGCTTTGTATGTAGAACTTTTATGTAGATTTAACAAAATGATAAAACTTCACTCCAAAGTATTCACAGAAATCATCTAGGAAAGGGAAAGACAAATAATCCAGTTTAGGTGGAAAGGCACAGAAGGCAGAACACCTGTGAATGGCAGGAGCCAGCAGGTAGACAGACATCAGTTTGGAATCTTCTTCATCTTACTTTTCTCCTTGCATCTGATGTCTTTTTTCTTGTTCTTTCTCCATCTTTAGAAGTCTTGCATTTTACTTGATTAGTTTCCAAGCAAAACTTTTAAATAACACCAGTCATCTTTCCCAATTAAAAAAAGTATAGGATGCACTGTTTCCAGAGAGAAAGAAAGAGAGGCAATGCAATGCTTAAAATTTGGGGCTCTGTGATCTGATTGCCTCCAAAACTACAGTCATTTATTTCTGGTGACATGACATGAAGAAGTTAATAAACTTCCTTTAGCCTCATTTCTTCACCCACACAATGTTGAAATAGAGAAAATAATAGTACCCTTCTCACAGGTGCTTTGGCACATAGTTAACATTCAATAAGTGATAGCTATCATCATTATTATCATTACCATCATCATTAATTTACATTTCTAGCAAAAATAAAAGCATTTCTTTCAGGAAATTTTGCAAGTCAAGAGAGTCTCAATGAGGGAATAAAAGTGATTATATATGATATATATATATATATATATATATATATATATATATATATAATATATGTAGGTTAGGAGAGATTTTTATATAAAGGTCTTATTGAAATATTTCTTTTTTTAAGATCCATTAACCCTTGCTATTAATGTAAAGGAAAGTGCAGGATGTTTTGGAAGGTTTTATTTCAGCCAAGCAAACATAGCATGGGCACTCTTGTACCCAAAGAGAAATAAACATATTGACATAATGCTCCAGGTTTTTCGAAATATCTTTAAGCCATATTTTCCTTTATTAGCATTAACTTGAAACAGTTAGCACGAGACCTCATGTGACTCCATGTGGAAATACAC
This sequence comes from Eidolon dupreanum, assembly GCA_028627145.1. Classification (NCBI taxonomy): domain Eukaryota; kingdom Metazoa; phylum Chordata; class Mammalia; order Chiroptera; family Pteropodidae; genus Eidolon; species Eidolon dupreanum. Next base: position 127,956,315 of record CM053509.1, on the reverse strand, counting down.
AGATCCCCTTCCTGCCCTGAGGGATAGCCCCTTGCTCTCTCTTCCACTTATCTTTCCAGATCTACAGTCCACCCTTCTCTCTCCCTGCTCTAGCCTGGGAAGCTAACGTGCATCATCTAGCTTCCTTTGGCTTTGGTCTGGATCTATGATTAGGATGCATCAGCGGAAGACAAGAAGGCATGTGGGGTTAGGGTATCTATTTCTTAGGGCCCCCAGCTAGGATGCTGTGCTTTAGCTGGGTGGCCCTTTCCATTGAGCTGCCCAATCTGGGTCCTAGGGACTGCTCTATCCTTGTTCTTTCAGGCCCAATGGTGACAACAGTTCCCTGTTTCCTAGCTCTCCAGGGACAGCCCTAAACTTATTGGTTCCCCTAAACTCTGCCCACAACTTTGTAAATAGTCATTAAACCCTCCTCCATTGTTCACTTGTGGTATGCCATCGGCTTCCTGCTGAGTTTCTTATCTGTATAACTTAGTCCTGTATATTGCATTGACAGATAGTTCTGATCAATCAATATTTCTCTCACTCCAACATGTTAACAAAATTAACAAAACAAATATGGTATTTTTCTAAGTCCCACTGATGTAACTAGTACTGTCTCCACAAACCTATCAGCAAGAGCTGTCTTATATGTACAATATGTACATAACATATTGTCTATTAATAGTAGAAATACAAAATTAGTAGAAATCAAGATAATAGAAAAATATACTATGATTTTATCACCCCACATTCTAAACTGCTTTCATTTTCTTACTGTCTACATATAGGAAAGATATACTTTTGTTTATTATTTTCTTGCATAATGTTATATCATAAAATTTCCCCAGATTCTTACAATTTTAAATGTTTTTGAAAAAATTATTTTTCCATTGAGAGCATTCAGTGTTTTTTCTTTGACATTTTTCCTTACTATCATGAAGGTTGCAAATTGTTTTATTTAGAGATTGGTATGAAATTTTATTATAGAACCAAATATGTTACTTTGGAAACAGGTTCAAAGAACTCATTATTGGACTCAGATCTCATAATTGGGAACAAATTCACACACATCAAATTCCTTAATTAGCACATGTCAAACTTTCTCTTGCTTTCATTGTTGGAAGTAACTTCACTGATATTAAGTTTTTATGCTGCTGTAAACTCATCTCCTTATAACCTTTCTGCCTGATCTCATATGCCTTTATATTTAGTTGAAAAAATTGTGCCATAGAACTGTTAGAGTGAGGAAAATGATTCTTGAAACCTAGGCCCAGGAAGCTCAAATCTAAGGAGAAAACAAAAGAAAGAAAAAAAAATTATTTCTGGAGAGAAAAAAGTTTAGTAATCTGGTGAGATTAATCCCTTCTGCTGGGTTGAATCACAAACTATTTGTTAGTGTCTTTATAGAAGATCCTGGTTCAGTGTTCAAACTTCTATGTTGGGAATAGGTTACATGATGATGCAGAATCTCAAGCCGATACCCATACATTTTTTTCTATTAGTAAAATGTCCCTAAATTCATCAGGTAATGCTGAGAAATTCTGAAATAATCCTCAAATTGTCTAATATGAAGCCATAAGTTTGACCATTTTTCTTTACTTATTTGCAGTAATATGTCCTTCTCTACCAATTTGCTAAATGTCTTAAAAGTCGTAAGAGTGACTTCTTTTTTTCAGGTCTTGTATCATTTAAATCCTTTTTACTAAACGAATGAATGGTCTGTGGAGCAGCAGCATTGATGTAATCTGGCAACTCATTAGAAATGCAGAATATCAGGTCTCACACAGACCTTCTGGATCAGAATCTGCATTTTAACAAGCTCCCCAGGTGTACATTAAAGTTTAAGAAGCACTGAGTGTACTTGCATTTGTCTAATAAATGAATAAGTATGTTTCTTACTTACTTTCAGACATTTGAATCATAGATGCTAAAGGAATTTTAGACAATATCTAGTCCTGCATTTCCCCCATGTATTGCATGGAACACTCATTTCATAGAATGTCAATAGAGGTTATTCCAAAAAAATTTAGGAAACACTGCTGGTTAAATAATACAAATAATTTTCATTACTACAGGATTTTTCAGAGTCTTTAATAAACTTCTGTGCACTGTGACTCTCCAGGGAGGGTGGGGGAATAAGATCTAAACAGTGAGTGTGTTGCAAACATATTTGAATATGGAACATTATTTTTTACCAGCTATTGGATGAGACTATTGTACATTCTGATACATTTTGAAAATATTTAAATATTTATCAAATTCAATCCCCTCATTTAACAGATTCATATCCTTTATTTTTATTATATTATTTGATAAAGATAAGGTAATTTATTCTAATATCTTACTGATTTTTTAGTAACAATGGGACCGTTACTATATTGTTAAAGCTATGAAAAACAGACCCAAATTTAATGAATTGCTCATATGAGTCCAGGGTTTTTCTGGGGTGGGAGAATGGGTAAATATCAACAACTACAAATACCTGAAATCTTAACCTACTGGAAAGCTCACAAGTTAGCTTACCACAGTTTCATGGAAGCTGGCTGAAGACATGAAACATCTGGGTCAGGGACAAATGACTGTATTACTCATGCCATAGCAACAGGGTAAGCTTCATATTTATGCCATCTCTCCATGTCTCCCAATTCCCATAGGGCTGATGTGGAGTGTCCCAGGTGAAAACTACAAATAAGGTGGGCTTGAGTCAAAGCTAAGTACCCTTGAGCTTAGGGAACCCTGATCTTTTACAGTGAACTGAAAGCAAAACTGCCCTTTGCCCAAGAGGAGTTATTACCTTCATTACACTAGACAATAAAGAAACCTGCTCTTTGCTTCTAGTAGAGGCACTAGCTCTATCTTCTAAAGCTGTTCACTATATCATCATCTTTGAAAAGATAGTCTAAAACAAAGGCAGCCAATGCCCATGCCCACAGGACGTGCAGAGACATGCAAGACTCAAGGAGAATTGTCTCCCAAAATTTCTGGGGTATGAGAGTAGGCATTTTACTGCATGAAGTTATTCAGAGATCCACTCAGGCTGATGGAAACTCTAGTACGTTCAATACATGGCTTCTAAGGTGGGGGTTGTCACTACTTAAGACAGCTGGAATAGGAAGGATTTGGAGGAGCATGCATGGGAGTTTCTATGAGCCAAGTTTGAAAGTAAGTGGTACACACTACTTCCTAACATTCCATTCCTAGAACTTGAACACATGGCCACACCTCACTGTAGAGGAGAATAGGAAACGTAGCCTAACTTTGTGCCCAGAAAGAAGGGGAAAACAAGTTTTAGAGGACACAAAGAAGTCTCTACCACATTGCCAATTTGACACTGATTAAGCTACAAGTTTCTCTGTTTTCATCTCAAGCAGAAATGAATAAACATTCACATAAATGCCTGGGGGTGGGGCATTATATTCACAGCATCATGGAATTTTAGAACTGGAAGGATCCTTAGGATCATGCCAGCCATCCATTCTACCCCATTCATTTTAGGGGTGAAGAAACTGAATTTCACAGGAGTTAAATGCCTTATGTATGTGACTTGCTAACCACAGCTGGTTAGTTAGCTGAGCTGAGATTTTTCAGATCTCCATTTCGCTGTACTTTGACCTGTACCAAACTTGCAGGCTCCTGGGACCCTTTTGTGTTTTAAATGATCATTCCACCAAATTCCTGATTTTCATATCTGGAATTTTGATTATTGGGAATCCTTAAATCACTGAATGTCTATGTGACTTGTTTATTTACTTATTTTTTTAAGAAATATTTATCAAGCCCTACTATGGCAGACATTGTTCTAGTTCTTGGGAATACAGCAGTGAATGGGCCAGGCAAGTTCTCACTCTCATAGAGCAAACATTGAGGTGATATTCCGTGATATTTAGAATATCGTTGGCTTCATTGCGAGAGACATTATGGCTAGTTAATGACATAAGACATTACATATAGATTCCAAATAATTTACATTTCTTATTGCCAACTTAAATCAGCATAGCCTTTACAGTTTTTAACTTTGTATAGACTTCACAGCTTTTAAGTTTCTTTATAATTAGTTTATAACAAGATTCCCTTTGTATTTCATACAACAGCTAACCTTTTAAAATAAGCCTTATGTATTACTTCTATAACAAATAAGTTATTATTTTGTTGTTGCCTTTGGGTTAACAGTTTTTATTATATTAAAAACAGAGCTTTATTTCAAGTTCTCAAAACAGATTGGAATGTTTTTAACAGAATTCTCATTCACATGTTTTGATTTATCAAAGCATTTTATGTTTACTTAAAAAAATTTCTTTCTGGTCCCTAGAGAAGTCCATAATGTACTCAGTGCAAGTTGAACATCAGAAATATAATGCAGTCAAATGACAGAATGAAATTCGAGAGAAACTACTGAAGCTTTGCTCTTTAAAAGAAAAAGCTATTTTTCTATGTTACATTGTGTGTATATATTATGGAAATATCTGAAAGATACACAGCACCCCCTGCTCAAAACTATTGTTTATGAACAAGTATATGTAATGCAGTTTATTAGGGGAGGAAAAAAGGTTCAATTTAAAGTAATAATGCATGAAATAGGTATAACCTGACATGTTGCAAAGAGGTTCAGATTGCAAGCCTCAAGAATCAGAATGTAATTGTGATAGTGCTTAAAAAAAAAAACCAATACAATATAAATATTTGTATAGCATTTTGTGGTTGACAAAGCTTTTTCCCCCCATTTAACAACTTGTAACATTTATTGAGCAATTACTATGTGCCAGATGTGGTGATGTCATTTAATTCTTAATGCACCTGTGTGAGTTAAGTGTTCACTACTGCCTCTTCAGCTCCCTACTCTTCAACCTCACTCTCCTCTCCTTATCAACCAACTGCCTGGATACTTCTCATGCCATACTGGAGCACTAGGGAGAGCTTCTGCCTCCTTCCAGGACTCGAGTCTGGTACATTGGTGGAATGGGGGAGGCAACTTGGATACATAGTCATATTATTTTTCAATTTCTGCATCTGACCATAGTCAATGGGAGAATTAAACAGGCATTTGCAAAGTTCTCAGACATTTGGGCTTAGAGTTATTTATTTTACAGACCTCACAAAACCCCTTTCTTATTTTGTTGCTGCTTTTGACTTCATCCAGCTGCTAGCCCAGAGGCAGTCTGTATTTCACACCCAGCTTGGGTGGTCCCCAATGCTGCCTACTGCCTTGCCCAACTTAGAGTTGTACATCTACACCTCCTGTTAACCTGTCATAAGACAGAGAACGGGTTTCAGTTCTTGGCCAAGTTATTTGACACCAGTGCATGTCTTTCTGGGACATAACTTCATTTTATTTATGTCTTTTTGTTTGTTTGTTTGTTTACTTCCACTCTGCAAACTGTCTTTCTTGATCCAAATTATACAGAGATTAAGGTATTTACTTTCCATTGTATTGTCACCCCCCCACACCCAGATCCTTGCAACATTGTTTTTAAATACCGGCCTGATTTTAACTTATGTCTGCTTATTTCTCAATTGCCATTGGACCACATTTTATATTATGTACATTTTACCTTTAGTAACTACTAAATACTATTATATTAAATTGAATCTAAGATGCATATTTTTTCATACTTTAACATCTCTGTAATCAGCCTTCATCTCATGATATTTGCCATTTTGCAATTAATTGCAGCCCTTTAAAAATTTCTTATTGAAACATAACATAAGGTACATATTGAGCAATCTATGTCTTCTTAGATTTGATGAAATTAAGTGAATATAACCATAACAAATAAAGAGTCTGCAGTTTAGAGAAGCCAGTAGATTTGCCCAAGATTATGATAGTTGAAGCTTGGTGGGACTTGTCCCTGAGCAAACTGACTCCTGAGCCCTTGCTTTGTGCCCTGCAATATAGCACTATAGCAGAGGAAAGTAAGGTTTAGAGAGTGACTTGCTCAAGGGCACCAGGCTGCCATGGTATAAAACTAGGATTTGAATCCAGAGCCCATTCCCTTTCCACTGTAACACACTAGTTGATTCTATGACCTCGAAGGCACTTAACTTCACTAATTCTGAGTTATACCATCTTAAATTCAGGAATTTGACTTAGAAAAATCTCTAAGGTCCAAGCAACTTTTAATATTCTAATTTAAAATAGAGCCAATTCTATTTTTTAATTTAATGTTTAAATATTTTTAAAATATTGTCTGATGCAGATAATTTTAAGCATGTGGCACAAAATTTAAAAAGTAGCAAAGAAAATACAAGGAAAAATAATTTTAATATCTTATGCCTCAGCCACTCAGTTCTACTCCCTAGAGGTAAACCCTGCTACAACTCTCTTGTGCATATTCCAGAGACATTCTGTATATTTACATGCACATAAAGTAAATACATATAAAGTAAATATTATGTATATATAATTTTCAAATGATCAACCATGAGTTCACACTGATATCTGCAATTCCAATCCCACAACACAAGACTCTAGTTTTTTTCATTCCCAAATTAAACTCCTATGTCCAACATAATCCTTAATGTATTTCTTTATTTGATCAATTCCCCTGTGTGAAGCAATCTCCTGGACCGTTGTCCCTCTACTTTAGGGGTGTCCTTATCGCCTAACACCCTGTGTAAGCCTGTCCCCTCCCCCATGTCAAATTCCTTCTCATCTAGGGTGGGCTCTGATGTCCGACACTGGGAAGGTTGGCAGATAAGATACATGGCATTTAGTTAAATTTAAATTTCAGGTAAGCAATATTTTTTCTAAATATAAGTGTGACCCAAATATTACATGGAATATAGTTATACTAAAAAAACTTATTCATTGTTCAACTGAAATTCAGACTTAACTGGGATGCCTATGTTTTTAGATGTCAATTTGGCAATCTCATATTCTGGGTAACCCACCACAACTCATGGAACTTTTCTAACCTGGAGTTTTAAAATCCCAAGCTGAGCTGCCCACCTCCCTTACTCTGTCTGCCTTGGTTAGCACTACTATTAATAGCTTTTAAAGTGAACTGTTGGAAAAGGAAGGGAAGGGAACAGAGAAGGGGAAGGAAGGAAGAGGGGAGAAAGAGACAAGGGAAGGGATGAGAAAGAATGCATTAGATTTTTAAAATTTACATTTATGAAATAAATTTTTCACTCACCTAAACTATAAATAGTCTGATGATTTAAAAAAAAAACCCATGGAAAAGCCTATGTCAAGTCTAAATCAACTAGTAATAAGGTAATTAAGTCAATTAAATCAACAAGTACTACACTGATGAGATAAGTTTAGAATTTCAGGATTATAAAATCCTGCTTTGGGCAAAATTAGGTGGGCAAACTTTATTGTTGATATTTAGTAGTTCCCTATTTAGAAAAAAATTGTATGTAGAAAAAATGGATTTTAGAACAATGAGCTTTTGGTTATTGCAATAAAGGAACACATGATTTGTAAATAATGCAAAAATAAAAAATTAAAAAATTTCTCAAGCCAACCTTTCCTACTTTACAGGTTGACCACTACCTTTTAGAAAACAACAATGAAACATTGGCTTAAGGTATTTTATTTGGTCCAAAACACTCATTTTGGCTTCTAACATACTTATTTGAGGAAATAATTAATTTTGAAGCACAGGTGTATTCAAAGTGAATATTTTCCCTGTTCTTCTATTCTTTTTTTTTTTCCCCTAGCTCAAAGTAGACAATCAACAAGTGAAGATGCTCAAACAAATGATTCAAAGCCAGAAATAGGGCTTGGCAGGACATCCACAGCATGTGGAAATACTTAAAAAGAAAAAAGGGAAAGACCCGCAGAGAACACAGTGGGCAATTCCATAAAAACACCTGGTTGCAGTCGTGCTAAGGGGAAATAATGCGAGCACAGGGGAAACTCATATTTACTGGAAAAGGCATCAAGGGCAAGATGCATGTGGGCAGATCCCAGACTTCCAGGCATGGTGTTGTATATGGAACAGCTGAATGTTCATTTTGTCCTTCTGTCAGAGGAAATTTTCTAAAGTAACTACACATGTAGTATCTGGATATCACCTTTTGGGCCAGAGTGAGGAACTACTGCTCAAGGTGTTGAACCTGTTTTTGGAGAAAAAGAAATACTCGGAAGTGCAATATATTCCTTTATACTCCACCCTTTAGAGCTGTGGGCAATTAGGATACTGATGGACAGGAAATAGACGGGTGCTCCCTCTGTTCTGCAGAAGTTCTCATGATGGCCGTGGAGGAAATGGGAGCGTGAAGTGGGAAAAATGTGGGCTTTGGAGCCAAATACGAGCCGGCTCTGGAGTTTTATTTCCTACTTACTGGTTGACCTAGGCAGGCGACAGATTACTCAGGTCTCCAAAAACTGCTTCTTGTTCTGTTGAAATACCACCTTTCCAGGTTATTGAGAGGATTCCAAAAACAAAACAAAACAAAACAAAACAAAACAAAACAAAACAAACAAAGCAAAACAAAAAGCAGTTGTTCTCAAAGTGTGGTGGCTGGACCAGAAGCCTCAGCCCCAAGTGAGATCTTATTAAAATTGTAAGTTATTGGCTCCATCCCAGATCTACAGAATGAGAATCACTGATTCTACGGTTTAATGGACCCTCCAGGTGAATATGGTGATTTGAGAACTGCTGAAATAGGAAAAGCCCCTGGCACTAAGTCCATGGGAAAAAGTGGTAAGTACCTATATAAGTATGCTTCTTCATTTGCTGTCTTCCCCTGTTTCTCATACTCTCCCTCTACTTTTTCATTATTAGAATATAGTAGTGTTGGCTTCTGTCTTCTCTGTTATAAGGGAAGGGGGCTGAGAGCAGAATTGGGACAGAAGCTGGGCTGCTGCAATCAAACTCATTCCTAGGGACCCTGATACTTGCCTAGTAATACTTTATAAGGCTTCTGAACTGTTAAATGCCACCTCACTGAGCCCATACATCAACAAGCAAACTCCTGAAACCCCAAAGGAGAGGAGCTGGAAGCTTGTAGGAAGAATTGTTTTCATCATCTGGAAGGCCCTGTCTGGATTAGTGACATTTCCCCCTCTCTCAATATATCCTCCTCACTGCAGCTAGGTCATCTTCCTAAATAAAAAATATCTGGTACTGTCACTCCTCTACTAAAACCCTCTATAGCCTTCATAAAATTTACTTTTAAGATTCAGCCAAACACCTTAGCATAGATAACATATAAAGCAATTACCGATCTGACTCCAAAGGACCTCTTCAGCTTCATGTATCTCTCACTTCCTGTATACCCCTTCTCTCCCTATCCCCACCATCTTTATCTCCCCACCCCAACACACACAAGCACACATACACAGGATGCACTTAGCCAGGTGGGAAAGCCAGGGGTGAGATGAGGCTTCCTGGTGGATATTACCCTTGAGCTAATCATGAAGACCACAGAGAAAGCATTCTAGGCGAGAAGAATCGTGTGAAACAGCACGAGGAACTACGACATTTTATGGGTATTATTTCTAAAGTGTAAGTTATTAGGGGAGGCATGGAGACAGGTGAGGCTGAAAAGCAGGGTCAGGGCAGATCTCTTTAAAGACATGAGTACTAAGAACTCAAAAACCAATCTGCACACACATAGGCAAATTCCAACACGATGCAGAGGGATTACTGGTTAGATTAGATTGTTTTTGTTTAGGTCTTGGGTAAAAGGAGGTGCTATTATCTCCATTAAATAGCTGGAAAAACAGACTTTACCTTCTCTAAGGTAAATCGTGATCCATGAGATGCATGCTCACACTATAAAATACTGAGGATGTACTTCCAAGCTATCACCATACTTCCAACCACTGCATCTAGGTTTTGTCTGGTGCTTTAAAAACCAGAAATCGACTTCAAATTTGGACTACAGCTCTATATTCAACTTAAAACCTTTCACCAAGGTCCTCAATTTAGAGGAATTACTTTTTTGAACTTAAGAGATTCATTTCCTTGTAATGAAGTCTTAATTGTTTGTTATTATTTATTCCTTAACATCGCCAGCTGAGAATAGTCTGAGATTTACACAATTATTTATTTTGTAGATCTACTTGATGAATTCTTGATGTGGAGCCTCCTCTGTCTGCACAACTAGTATCAATACCCATAAAAGGCCATTTATGCAATTTGTCAGCTCTGTAAGTGTCAATTTCCTAGAGTGGGTGTCTTTAGTGACCTCCACTTACGTTAGAAAAATTTTTATGAATGTATTTACTTCTGAAATCTTTTCTGAAAATATGAGGGAAAAACAACCTTGAAAATAGTGTTACATTCTTGAAGAGATGGCTGTTGTTCTCCATCTTTCAGGAGCTGGTTGACAAAACTTACATCTAAAGAAACAGTGAAACCTTAAAGTGTAGGGAACAGAGAAATCAGTGTATCAAAGTGCCAACTGGGCTTAATTGAAATAGTTGTAACAATGACAATATTAATCAATATAATATTAATAGCAGCACTAAAGCTAAGTGATTTTAGTGAAGTATCTAAAACTTTTTAAGTTGGCAAAAATTTTATATACACCTTAGGAGAAAAAAAGTTACGAATTCTTTTTGACTTCCATTTAAAAACTATCAATATTGAAACATCTTACATTGGAAAAAAATTAAATTAATTAATTTTGGTCTGCTAAATCTCTCAAACTTTTATGTTCTTTGAAGGAAAGGTTATGGTTGTGTTCTAGAATAAATGCTGAGCTTATTCTATAGTAGCAAGCAAAAAAAATATTTGTTGAATCAATGAATAAAAATATTATTCAACCAGATCAATAAGCCTAAAAACACTTTTAGCAAATATTTCATCATTTCATATTGTGCAATATTTATCTTGGAACATGGCTTCCATTTAAAATCAGTTAAAATAATTTTTGTTTCTCATTATTTATTTTACAGATAAAGTGGACATGTACAAAATAGTATAAGTACAGAAATATTTATTGCAGCATAGGATATAATAGTCTAAGATTGAAGCAATCTAAATGTCTGTCAATAGAAAACCAGTTACTTCCACACAATGGAGTACTATGCAGCCATTACAAAGAATTAGCATCTCTATATAAGCCTAGCTTGGAGATATTGTGGGTTCAGTTCCAGACCACTGCAATAAAGCAAATATCGCAATAAAACGAGTCAAACAATTATTTTGGTTTCTCAATGCATATAAAAGTTATTCTTACACTATATTGTAGTCTATTAAATGTGTAATAAATAACATTATGTCTAAAATATCTAAATACTTTATTAAAACTATATTGCTTAAAATGTTAACTATCATCTGAGCTTTCAACAAATTGTAATTTCTTCACTGATAGTCTTACCTTCAAATTGTAAAAAAACACAGTATCTGCAAAGGATGATAAAATGAAGCATGCTTGTATATCACTAAGTGAAAACAGCAGAAGTGTATTTTTATTTTGAGACAGTCTCAGCTTATAGAATGCTTGCATAGATAATACAGCAATATTTTTTTCTGACTTTTTGAGAATAAGTTGCTGACAATGCTCCATCACTTCTGAATACTTCTAGTGTGTATTGTCTACAAAAAAGGGCATTCTCCAGCATACCATTAATACAAATATCAAAATGAGGAAATTAACGTTGGTATGTTCCCACCATCTAATCCTCAGACTCCTTTCTAGTTTTGTTAATTGTCCTAATAATGTTTTTTTATAGCAAAATAATTCAGTCTAGAATTATCCATTGCATTTGGCCATCACTGAATTTTCATCTCAATACTCACTCCTGAGCAGTTCCTCTCTGTCTTTTCTTAACTTTTATGACTTTGACAATTTGATGACTGCAGGCCAGTATATTTGTAGAATATCCCTTATTGGGCTTTTCTGATGTTTCTTCATGATTAGATATGGGTTATACATATTTGGCAAGTTAATCTCATTGCATCCTATCAGGTGACACATGGTTTCAATTTATCTCATTACTGGATGTTAATTTTGATACTTTGATTAAGGTGATGTCTGCCAGATTTCTCCACTGTAAAGTTATTCTTTTTCCCTTTGTAATTAGTAAATATTAATGGACAGAGCTAAGATATATATGTATACATATAATATATATTCATATTATATGTATATAAATATATATAATATATATTTACATGTGTAGGTAGATATATCTATACATATACGTGTACTTGTACATGTGCATATACATATATATATATATTTACACTTATTGTAACTAATTGTGTGGTTTGGGATATCCTTAATGAGCACAGATTTTATATTCTGATATAACCTTAATTTACTCAGGTATAGAAGCCCTGTTTTCCTTTCCTCTCCTTATATATAGTAACTAAGAAATTAAGCCTCTCAATTCTTCCATTTTCTTGTTCTCATGTAATTTTCCTCTTAATTTTTTGAAAAATCTGCATCCTTGAAAGAAAATATCAAAGCAAATGTAATGAAGCAATGGGTGTTTTGTGAAAAGACATAATATACTGTCAACAGATAATAGAACCCTCATACCTCTCAATTCCATAGTATTACACGTAGTAGTCTCTACTTCTGGTATTGGCTGTTGTCCACCTAATCATCATTCCTAACCACCTTCTTTCTTATTCAGGTAGGGAGCAAAGATCCCTGGATCTCTGAGAGGGTAGGATCCTACCCTCAGCCCCTAGGGCTGATTGGTTTTTATGGGCCAAGGTGAATTTATTCCCTTTAGCTTGTGATTGATCTATGAGTGGGCATATGACTCAGTTTTGGCCAATGGGGTGTAATGGGAGGACTGGTAGGGAAGACTTTGCTTCTTGAGTAATAATACAAAGCTGCTTGAGAGAGAGGTCTTTTAATCCCTCTCCTACCAGTGTAGATAAATAGCATTTTACAACTGCAAGGAGACAGCAAGAGGATAAAAGCCAACTTTCAAGAATGGGAACATGAAAAAACAAGATCCAGGTCCCTGATTCATTGTTGAGCTGTTGACTCAATGCCAGCAACCACCTACCTCAGGGGTTCTTATTTAAGAGAAGAATAAAATGCCTACTTGTTATAGTCTCCAAGTCAGCTTTCTGTTACCTGGAGTCAAACTGCAGCCTTTCTGAGAGCCTGATTAAAGAACTCTGTTCCAGAGTCCCAATCTCTGCTAAGAAAAGATCACTGCTACTATTATACCCTTCACTACAAAATAGAAACTGGAGAATTTAGGGAAATAGGTAAGAAATTTCTTTAGAAAAAGTAACGAAGTAAATAAAAGTACAATGCAGTATCTTTATGTTAACTTTGTGTTAAAGGGATTAAATAATGTATTTATATTTTTTGTACTTACATAAAGAAACGCCTAAAAGATAAATACACATGCAGCCAAATAACTAAAGGAGAGGGAAGAGAGAAACATTGGGAATGTTGTGGGAATGAGGAGTACAAACCAAACAGGAAACAGAAGATTAAACTTGTCATGGAAAATTGAAAAATCATGTTTACAAAAAAAGACTTTTTTTGATAAAACTATATTTTGACTTTCTTTACACTATTTACTGGCTGAGTAATTTTGAGCAAATCCTTTAAATTCTCAGTGTCTAGTTTTCTTACCTATAGGATGAGAAATCAACAGTTTTCAATTAAACTCTTTCATTTCTAAAACCATACAATTCTATAATGTATAATTTAATAATATTATTATACATACAGTTAAATTATTAAATTCAATAATTTAAATTATTCCAATTAACTCATTCCAACTGGAAATTCTCATCTGGACAACTTTACAATGGGTTGGTGGCATCACCTTTGGACACAGTCTGGGAATGGGGCAAATTAAGCAATTCTGACTTGTTTCTGTTATTAAACATTAAGCTACTTATACCACTTAATACTACAACCTACCTTCCCTCTCCCTTGTCTGTCATTCCTGAATCTCTTTACTCTTCTCTACTTATTTTCTCCATAGCAGTTGTCCCTGCTATCATCCTAAATAATTAACTTATTAGCTATGCACTGTATTAGTGATCTCTCTCTTCGTACTCCAAACTTTGTTCTCAGTGTATATCAACTACTTGGTACATAGTAAGCACTCAACAAATTTTTGCTGAATGAGTGAATGAATGAAGTCATAGTAGTGTACCAGATCCACTTAAATGTCAAACAAAATTTTACTTATATTTGGGAAGAATAACATAAAAGATAGATAGTAAGACATCAGTTTTCACATTTGGATGGTTGGATGGTTTGTCAGTAAAATACACAGACTTGTAATTTGTTTGTTCCTGGCTTATCTTTTATAACAGAAGGTTATAAAGTAAAAGTTGGGATTTTAAGAACTCAATAATAGAAAGCAAATCTAATAGTCTGTTCAATATTAGTGTTGACCTAAATGTTCTTAGGTACCAAGGGCATGTGGATCTGAGAAAGAGTCACTTTGAGACTCAAGAACTCCTGTCCCTCAAAGAGAAAATCTCAGTCCTTCTTCTTTCTTGGATATCAGTTCACACTTCCAATAAAGGTTTCTTCATGTTAAATGCACACAATAGCCTGTCTGCTCTTCTGCTCTCCTTGGTTATAGTTCTTGCTCAGCCTGTCCTGCTTGGTGGCTGAGTGCTGAACTGCTCTGATTCCACTTGGCTGCTGATGTCACCTTAGGCTGCCCAGGTAGTGGTGCTGATCAATCCTATATCTCAAACACAGTCCCTTTTCAGCTGCCATGGGCATAAGAGAGGACCACCCTGCAAAATTACTTGAAACTTCGGTTGCACTTCTTTTGGTTATGTAACTTTGTCTTCATCTTCCTGGGGCAGAAGAATGGGTGTCTCTCTGATGCTAAATTAGGGTGGATTTATGTCTTTAACCACTGCTCCCTTTCCTGCAGGGGAGAGATATGATAGGTGGTCATATTGAGAACATGTATAAAGCTTTAGACATATTTGGAAGGTGACCTCACTAAGAAATATTGGGAAAAGATGCACTTTACCAAAATGATTTTCTGAGAAACTAGAAATCAATAAATTGAAAAGTGTGCATAAATTTAGAACCCAATTTTTTATATCCATCTCTTGAAAGAAAGAACTGGGTGAAAGAGATGTTTTTTCTTTGTTATATTTCGATAGTTTAACACAGCCCTGAATTATTTTTTGTTGCCTCTCTGTACTATCGTTTCTTGTGTGTGTGTTTGCTTTTTTAAATCATGGTTTTATGCTCTTTTATTGAAAAGTGAGAAGAAATAAGTATTTTTCTTAACTTTTCATTTTGAAATGATTTTAAACTTACAGAAAAGTAGCAAAACAGTACAAAGGTCTCTGGTATATCCTTCAATCAGATTCCCAAATATTGACATTTTAATACTTTTATTTTATAATTCTCTCTCTCATACATATACACAATATATAGATGCACATGTTACAATATATTTTTCTGAAGCATTTAAGATTAAGTTTCAGACATGATACCCTGTTGCCCTTTAGTATTTCAATGTGTATTTCCTAAAAATAAGGCCACTTTCCTATATAATTACAAACTTTTAAAATCAAGAAATTAATATTGATAAAATATTACCATCTAATCTACATTTCCATTCAAAATTTTCCAATTGTTCTAATTCCTTTTAAAGTCCAAGATCTAGTCCAAGATCACATGTTGTATTTAGCTGTCATATTTCTTCAGTCATCTGCAATCTGGAACAGTTCCTTAGTCTTTCCTTGTCTTTCATGGTTATGATAGATTTGAAGAGTACAAGCCAGTTATTTTGTAGAATGTCCCACAATTTTGGTTTGTCTAATGTTTTCTTATGATTTATGCCTTTATGGCAGAAGCATCACAGAAGTGATGTGTGTTCTCAGTGTGTCATTTCTAGCGGTGCATTGGTGTCTATATGTCTCATTCTTGGTGCTGTTAACTCTTGCCACTTGCTTTAGATGGTATTTTCTAGGGTTCTCCATTGTATGTTTACTTAATATGTGTTTTGTACCTATTAATTAATGAGCAATTGAGTAATTTATGGAAAAAATTTTTGACTATGTACATATTATGTTCCTGAATCAGTTATTTCTATTATGGTAAGCAAATGGTGATTTTGTAAATTCTATTATTCCTTTTACATATATGGTGTTCTATTGTAAAGTAGAGCTTTCCCTTCTCTATGAGAGAAGCTCTATCTATCTATCTATCTATCATCTATCATCTATCATCTATCATCTACTATCTCTCTACCATCTATACCAGTATTGACTCAGATTCCTGTTTGACTCAGTGTTTTATAATCCATTATTATTATTATTATTATTATTATTATATATTAATGATCAAATTGCTTCAGGCTTTGCTGGCTTCTATGTCCTTTTGATGTAATTCTTTGGATATATATTTTTTTACTTTCTGCCACAAGATATTCCAGGCTTATCCTGTTGTTTCCCTACCCCAGCCTGAGGTTCAGACATTTCCCCAGGACATTTGGTTTCTTGTTATCTTTCTCTCTCTTTAATTGAGAAATAATTTACATATAACATATTAGTTTCAAATGTACAGCACAATAACACAACATTTATATACACTGTGAAATGATCAGATCAATAAACCTAGTTAATATTATTACCATAGATAGTTACAATTTTTTTTCTTGTGATGAGAGCTTTGGTTTCTTTTAGTAGAAAATACTACACAGAAATCAAGATCTGAGTATTTTGAATGGTTGTTGCTATCAGGGTGTCATTGTATCTAGGCCTTTTGTAGATAGAGCTAAGCAATATATCCATGTGTACACATACTCACACATGCACACATATGGCTATATCTCTTTCTTTTTATGTGTATTTAAAAGTCATAACTCCACACTGATACTTCCAATTCCAATTCAGTTAGTCCTACAGGGTTAATTCCAACATTCCCTCTTTCCATGTTTGTAACTCCTGTCTCCAGTACTGAAAAATCTTCTTCCCATTATCCTGTTTATTTATTTACATAGTTGTTCGATAGCTCAAATAGCCAATATTTTGATTACAAGCTTTTCCCTCAGCCCTAGCTCTGCCAACCACCCCTTGCCCCACTGAATGTGCCAACTAACTGCTCAGCTCCAACCAAGGAAAATAGAAGAGAGCTTGGATGTTTTATACTCTTGCATTATTAATTAACATTGCCCTGAGAGAGGATGAAGAAAGAGAAAATTGAAATGCTAATAAAAAATGTTCAGATGCACCAACCAAATATTAAACCCAATATTTCATCTGATTTTTGCTAAACATATATTTTCCTTGTTATAGAGGCTTTGGTGCTAGTCTACATTTATATAAATATCTATTAGCAGTGCAAATTGCAACTTAAATACATTTAAATTCATTCTGATAAGTTTATAATACAATTTATCATGTATGATTGACTAGTAGACTTAATTGGGGCAAGATCTATGATTTCATTATTGTAAGTGATTATAAAAACTGTGCAATGTAGGGCATGCCACTCCTTCCAAAAATGTGTAAGGACTGTCAAAGTTGCCTTGTCTTCTTTCTTCTCTGAAGCAAAGATACTTACATCATAAAGCTGAAACTTGAAACTCTACTCTTGTCTCTTTTTTATTTTCTCTCAGAAATGTGTCTTTCTTTGTAATCATATCATGCACTTAAGAATGGGAGATGTCTCCTTAGGACATCTGGACCCCAAATGTGCTCTGTGAATCTCTCTCTCTCTCTCTCTCTCTCTCTCTCTCTCTCTCTCTCTCTTTCTAACTGGAAGTGAGATTGGTGTTACCTGAGGAAGATTTAAGAAGACAAAGAATTTTCATATTTTTCCTTTTCCTTTTCTTCATTTTAAAGTGACATTATCGGGTAATGAAAAAAGGAAATTTCTGCACTCTTCCCTCTTTCCAAATCAGTCATGATGTGCTGAAAATCTTAAGAACATTAAAGTGATACCATGACCAAGGGCTTCTAAGTAAATGATCACTCACTATATGTAAGATTTTATAAAATTCTGTTCACAAAATTTCTATTCATGTGTTCATAGTCCTTACCAACATAATAATTACACTGAAGTAGTTTCCTCTTACAGTGTTATGTCTTTTTTTTTTTTTTTTTTTTTTACTCTTATTAGGAGTCTATCTCAAGGAAGTACAATAATGATCCTACATTCTCACGCTCATTGAATATTATTTTCTGGGTAAATTTGTTCAAATAAATTGAGTCTTCAGACCAGGAATGATAATTATTATGAGTTTGTTATTCTAATGTTTGACTTTTCATGTTTTTTTTTTTCCCTAAAATTCTGAGAGCCCATTGATTCTCTGAATTAGAAAAGCTATCTCAAAAGAATATATCAGCATACTCATGGAAATTAGTTTAAATAATTATAAACATAATGGTTTGGTCATTGTCTATTATAGTATCTGCAAACCATTATTTCATTCCATTATTCATGTACATAGGAGAATGTATATCGTAGAACTTTGCTAGTAGAGAATCTTTCTAGAATAGATTAATTAGTATCCAAAAAGGATTTAGAAATCTTTAAACAAAGAGGGCTTCAAATTACAGATTGATTACTTGATAGCATATACTTGAAAAGGTCAGTCTAGAAATCTTCCATTAGTCAAGAAACAAGTGGTACTTTTAGGGATCAATGGAAAGGGATTAAATAGGAATATTGTCAATAACTTTAAAGAGATCATATTTTATTTTGCTTTTTTTATCTACAATATTAATCCAGTATATACGTATAGTGTAAAAAGTACTTTTTATATACATTACCTCATATAAATCTGCATAGGCATGTTTACAACAGGACAAGTCAGAACCTTACAAAAGGTTAAATTCAAACAGAAAGATTCTTCAGTTTCCAGGCAGATGCTGTCATTTTGTGTCAAAGTTGGAGGGTTAGCTAAGATCATTTTATATATATATATATATATATATATATATATATATATACACACATATATATATATACACACACATACACACACACACACATATATATAATATTACATATAATATATATACACACATGTACATATATACATACATATACACATATATATATATATACACATATACAAATACATATAATTTTGGGTATCTTCATTTCATCTATTGATCATATTTCTGTTACTGATGTTAATTCTACCAGCTAAACCAGCGGTTTTCAAACATTTTGGTCTTAGAACCCCTTTATGCTCCTAAAAATGTTTGAGAACTTGAAAGAGCTCTTATTTATTTTGGTTCTATCAATTGATGTTTACTATATTAGAAGTTAAAACTGGCAAATTTTAAAGTGTTTATTAAATTATTACAAAACAGCAATAATAAACTCATTGAATGTTAACATAATTAACATATTTTTATCAACATACCTATATTTTCTAGAACAAAAATATTTAGTGAGAAAAGTGGCACTGTTATACATTTTTTGCAAATCTCTTTATATTTGATTTAATAAGACAGTTTCTTCATTCAATCTATTGTGACATCACATGTCATGTAGCCTCTACAAATTGCCATCATACTCTCATGAAAAAGTGAGAGCGAAAGAGGCAAGGTAATCTTAGTCTCATGATCTCAGTATTATAGTTTTGCCATCCTGGCTCCTCTGAAATAGTTTCAGGACCCCTATTGGTTCCTAGATAGCACTTTGACAACTGCTGTGAAACACAGACTGAATAAAATTTTGATTGGGTTAGTTACCCTAGTTCAGTCATATTCCTTTATATTAAGGCACACCAGGAGAGGACACTTTAGCTGAATCTTAGATAGAGAATGTAGTTGCTATCAGAAGAGAAGCAAATCACAGTTTCTAAGATAAGTGAAAGTCTAGCATATTGAAGGAACTGCAAGGAAGTCAGTATGGCTGAATCATTTAGATTGCCGAGAGGTTTGAGAAGGGCAACTAGAGAGAAGAGTGACATGTGAGGCTGGAAAGTTATATAGACACTAGGACTCCACTGTGGTTCTGTATTAAGGAGTTTGGACTTTATCCTAAAGGCAGACCATTACACGGATTCATCATACCCATATATAAGAGAAAGTTGTGGGCTTACAGACATGTTCAAAGAGTACAGAGCCAATGCCTTCATTCAACCTCCTGCTATGCAATCCCACATATAACAAGGAGAATCCATAAGACTCTTAGCTATATTTACTCATGGATATCTAAACCTTACTTAGTATTTTATAACAGACACTGAATGCCAATCTTCCAATTGAAATTTTTGCTAACAAAAATTCTGTAGGAAGTTACTCGGTGCTACTAATTCAAAAGTTGGGACTGATTATTTTGTCAATGTATATTTCTTATTAACATAGAGGCAAAGATTCCAAACAAAATTCTTGCAAATTAAATCCAGAAACATATGAAAAGGATAATAAACAGCAAGTTAGAGTTTTCCAGCAATAAAGTTGGTTTAACATTTGAAAAATTAATCAGGTTTATTAATGACATTTGATTAATTTGACATTTATTCATAATAATAACTCTTAGTAAATGAGACATAAAAAAGAACTTTTTCAATCTCATCATGGGTATCTTAAAATATATACAAAAAATAAACTTAAGGTTGAAATATTGAAAGTTTTAATCATGAGTTTGGGAAAGAATAAAGATGTCAGTTATCATTCCTTTCATTCAACATGTACCTAGTCATCAAGAAAAACAGAAGGTAGAAAAATTTCAAAGAGAGGGAAGAAACCATTTATTTGCATATGATGTGATTATGTACATAGAAAATCTAAAAACAGGGATCATAGGAAATCATTATATATCTATATATTAACAATAAATTATTAGATATTAAAATTGAAAAATGATTCATGTACAATAGTATGAAAAATCAAATATCTAGGGATAAATTTAACAAGAAGTGTACAAAATTTCTGTACAGATAACTAAAAAATATATCTGAGCTGAAATTTAAAGTACCTAAATAAATGAAGGGGTATATCATTTTTGAGGATTAAAAGACTCATTACTGTGAATATGAATGTAAAATGTGAATTTTCTCTAAATTCATCTAGAGATTCAACAAAATTCCAGTCAAAATTCCATATTTTTTTGGTAGAAATTGACAACCCTATTCTAAAATTTATTTGGAAGTGCAAATACCCCAAATTAGCAAAGATAATCTTGAGGAAGAGGTAGAAAGAGGTCTGAGATAGGCATTATTAAGACTACATTAATTAAAATAGTATTAATGCATAGATAGACAAATAGATCAATGGAAAGAATAGAGTCTAGAAACAAATTCACATAAATAGAGATTTACAATAAATGTGTCATTTCAATGCAATATAAAACAAGATTCTTGTCAAAAAAATGTGTTAATTTGATATTCCTACTTAAAGAAAAAAAATAAATCTTAACCCCTCTCATACCATACACAAAAATCAGTGACAAGCATCATAGAACAAAATGGAGAAGTTTAAACTTCTTAGAAGACATAGAAGTATTTTTTATTTGTTTGTTTGTTTTTTACCTTTCTTAAATAGAATGCAAAGAATCCTTGCCATAAAAGGAAAGACTGGAATTGGACTTCATTAAAATCCAGAACCTACTTCATCATATGACATTCAGATAGTGAAAAGACTAGTATGAAAGAGAATATTTGCTATATATGTATCTCCAATAAAAAAATCTTATCATATATATATAACTTCTGTATATCAATAAGAAAAAAAAGTAGATAACAATATAAATAGGTAATAATTTAAACAAGCATTTTATGCAAAAGAATATTTAAATGATCAAGAAACATATGAAAAGATGTTCAACACCATTAGATATCGGGAAATGCAAATAGAGCCACACTGAGATACCATTACATAGTCACAGAATGATTAAAATAAATCAAAACCAAAAAAAACCCTCTAGACTATATTGAGTGTTTGAGGGGTATAGAGTTATTGGAACTCTCATACACTTGGGGAAACTGTTTGGCAATACCTTCTAAAAATTAAAAATCTGTTTACCTTGTAACCCAATAACTTTTCTCCTAGATACATACGCAACAGAAATATTACATATGTGCACAAAAATATGTACAGAGATGTTCCTTACAACTCCAGATTAGAAAAATTCTGAATCTCCATTAAATGAATGGAAAAATAAACTGTGATACACTATTACAGTGAAATACTATATGGCAATGAGAATGAATGAATGACAGCTCCCCCTAACAACATGGATGAATCATACAGATAAAAGATTGAGTGAAAGAAGACACACACAAATGAGTCCACGGTATATAGCACATTTATGAAAAGTAGAAAATAGACATATTGATCTTTGGTTATAGATTTCAGAGGCCCTTGCCGTGGAGTGGAAATTGGATCAGTAATGTCTAGATGTGGGTATTGAGGGAGGCTTCTGGTTTGCTGGTAATAATCTATATCTGGGTTGTGTGGTGGTTATGTTTCCTTTATAAAGTTCATTAAAATATATATTTTAGATTTGTACACTTTATGGTATGTATGCTATACTGCAATAAAAGAGTAAAACAAAACAAAACAAATCTGTTGTTTCCTAACTAGAATGTAAGCATATATTTAGGACTCCCTCCTATACTGATGATTTGCCATATTACCCTTTGTCTCAGAAACACTTTTTATTAAATATGTATACCTAATTTACTCATGAGAGGGCAGCCAGTGCAGGAAAGAGCATCGGAATGCCAGGCTCTGTCAAAGGCTGGTAGCAGACCATGAGATACTTGGCTCAGTGTCAATGGTGTTTGTCAGTTTTTTGATTCTCTTAAGTATCTAATTCTAGTGTTGCTTTGCTTTCAACTGAAAACTGTTGACTCAGAATAACTAATAATAAGTGTATTTGTAAACATGCCAGAGATGTAGCAACAGTGCAAGTAAGACTATTAAGCAGTTTTTTTGAATGCGAAGTTGACAATGGCTTGAGGTGCCTTCAAGAGACAAGCTTGTAGGTGGGGAGACAGAGGGTAAAGATCAGCCTGCACCCAGGATGGGCGGAAGCACTCACAGATAAACATCCTTGCAGACAGGGAGACAGGCTAAGGTGGTGCGGCTAGTAAGTACCCAGAGGAAACAATACTCAAAGGCATGGGATGACTCCACGGAAGCTGAATAAATGGATAACCCATTCATTCATTCAACAAATATTTATTGAGTGTCTGCTCTTGCACAAGGACTATTTCAGGCACTGTTAATGATTGAACAAATGCCGTGTAGGGACCACATCCTCCCAGGGGCTATGCCATAATGACATAGAGTACTGATTCACTTATCATTCCCATTTCCAGGAATGCATTTCCTGTGCTAATGAGGGTATATTTACCTTAAACAACATAGTCTTTATTTGTAAACATTATCTATTGCTGACTTGTACAGAAGACATGGGAAGATAAAAAGAGGGTCTTGATTGATTCACCCACATTCTTATCTGGTCCTTCTATAGGCTACATTATGCATTTGTAAGAAACTTTGACAATAAATAGTGTCCTTCAGTTATAGTAAAAGGCACCAGCTTGTGCATTACCTGTACCAATGATAACTGAATACAGGATTTGCCTATACAGCACAGAGTGAATCATTCAACTATTCTGTGTTAAATGGCCTTTTTGGGAATCTGTATATTTGAGGTTTTTTATTTTCTGTGATAGACTTAATTTGTGCTTATCCTGAAATTTTAAGTGTCGTTCTGACATGCTGCCATTAGCAAAATATGTATTCTTATGTATAGAAAGTTTAATTTAGAGTAAAAGAATGACAGCAACACTGTGCACACTGTATATTCTAAAACATTTTCATCATGTTTAAGAATCCAGAGATTTTAGAAGTAAAACATAGGCTATGGTTGGGTTTTTTTCAAAACAATATAAAGTAAGTGTGTATGCAAGAGATGTGTAGAAGCAATTCTCAACTGAAAGAATCAGAAACTAGCAGGGTAAAGTGATGACCATAGGTTTGCCTTGCGGTTACCTTTAGCTGTATGAGGACTGGGCTCAGCTGCTCATTAGCTGTATGGTCTTGACCAACTTACCAACTTTGCTCAATTAGGCTCAACAAGAATCCTCAGTTTTCTATGTAAAATGCGCATTATAATATTCACCTCATAGGGTTATTGTGAAACTTAAATGAGATAAAGTATACAGAATTCCTGTATCGCAATATGCATTTCAAAAGGACTATTAATTTTTAGGAGAAACTTCTATGCCAACCAAATTTATTTTAATACTGTCTGCTGAGTTTAAGTATCTCTCCTTATTTAATGTCTAGTTATACGAAGTACTTCTAAAACATTGTAGGACATTTTCACATTTTCTCCAAAGGATGGAAGTTTTTGCTATTACATTGCCACCCTTAGTCTACATCATCTTGGTTATCATCTCTGCGAGGTTTAAATGAAAAGAAAAGGTATTTGTGTCATGGTGTAATTTATTTAATTGCCAAGTATGCTAATAAAATAGATTGAAGGGGGTAAAGGCATTGTGAACTACAGTTAATCAAAATACAAATCCCACTGATGCCTTTGGTAGTTGAGCCTGTAATTTCTTAAGAGCCAAGTCTATATATTTTTAAAATTTTAACAACTTATTTCTGATTTGGAATTTATAGTTGAGCATATACATAAAATTTAATCAGATTTTTTTTTTATGGGGCTGAATTGGAGACTCAATACCCTATTGCATTCCATGCTTTTCACCCATTTTGTATGTATCATCTGAATTATTGTGCCTAAGATGAATATTTGGATCCTAAATGAAGGGAGGAGTAGAAGCCTATTTTTAAAATGAATTCTCCTAAATTTATGTAAATACTTCTATCTATATATTTTTTGTTCAAGCTTTTCAATCTAATTCCTCTCTTTTCCTGCTGCAAGAATTCAAACAAACTTCCTCTTCCAAAATGGATTATTCTTCATTAAAGAGGAGTTTTTAGAGTTCTTTGGTCATTGGTTGAATTCTGGAAACATTACAAAATCTCTCAAACAATCAAAAAAAAAAAAAAAAAAGAAAGGTCAAGGAGGTTGGCAATCCAATAACTTACTTCTGGCTTATTTGAGAGTATCTCTAAGCCAACAAAGGTCACTAGAAACTTAGTTCATGCTGCTATAATAAAAATATCATAGACTGGGTGTCTTAAATGGCAAATATTTATTTCCTATCCTTCAGGCTGGGAAGACTAAGATCAAGGTGAGGCAGATCTGATGTCTGGTGAGAACCACCTCCTGGCTTATAGACCGTGCCTTCTTGTGTCCTCACACAGAAAAGGAAGAGGAAGGAGAGAGGAGGAGGATAGGGCAAGGCAGGGGCAGGAGAAGAAGAGAGTGTTTTCTTATAAGGACACTAATGTCACCATGAGATCCACCCTTATGACCTAATTATCTCCCGAAGGCCCCATCTTTGAACACATCGAATTGGGGATTTAAGCTTTAACATATGAATTTGGGTGGACAAGAACATGCACTCCATACCAGGAGCTCATGCTTTCCTCAAGTCTTCACTTCCCTCTGGTAAAATAACAGAGATTTTAAGCCACCCCACTGTTAATACCACCCACAGCATGACGAAAATGATAATAAAATTACTAGCAATATCTGCTTGCTCTCTGCTGTTCAGCTTGTTAGAAAATGGGGAAACAGGAAGCACAGAGAAGGAAATTACTTTTGAAATAAAACTAACTTTTATCTAGCCAAGGTTTGTCAAATTTGGTATATTCTTTCTCTTACTCTTACTCACCCAGAGGTTTTTTTGCGGTCTGAAAGTTACCATTTTAAATGCAATTTGAGTGACATAAAGTCAGCCCTGGGATCCAAAGTAGCTTTGATATTTGTGAGGAGAATGCTGGCATGCTGGAATTTTAGTACACTATTTGTTACCACAGAACTCGAACTACTCCAACTTCTCAAAGACTCGGAGAGGAATTAAATATAAAAAGAAATATTTTTGATAAAACAAAAAGAATTAGTATCTTTCTTAAAGCCTAATCTGAAAGATTATTCTACCCTTTTTCTGTAAGAAATATGTAGGGACCAAATTCAGTTCTTATTTCAACAGAACATTTATATGTCAATTGCAAGAAATATGTAGAGGGGGTGAAGTTGACTTCAATATCTTATTGAACAATGTGACAAGAATTTTTAAATGTACAAACTAACCATGAGATGACCTTTCAAAACTGAAATGCATAGGTGTGGATGACATTTTCCCATTCAGTTACTTATTTTGAAATCTAAATTAAAGCACACACAGCACCAAATTAAATATCTCCTCCCGAGAGTGAATATCCCAATCATTTCTAACTAAGTAACTTAAACATCCAGTAATCAACAAACATTAACATGTAAATACTTTGTTTTAATAAACCATAAACATTAATAAGCACATGGTTGAAATTATGCCTGCTGAAATTATTCATCTGCAACCTGAAATATCAAATAAGGCTGGAGACAAGTAAAACTGTTAAATTTGATTCTGAAAACATTCATGTGAGTTTGCATAAATCCTCTTTATTTTCTAGTGGATTTTTTAAAAGATTTTTTTCCCTCCCCCTGCTAGGAGACTTATAAAACTGAAATGTCAAGTGAGGGTTGCTTTATATCATGTCCTGTCAATCAAAGGAAGGGAGGCTTTATGCATCTGTTGCTAGTATATTGGCACTTTTTGAAGAGTGTTTCGGTGGGAGCGAGAATAAATAAAGATCCTTCAGGCACTTTCTCATTTATGGATGAGGAATCAAAGCAGTCTGAAACTTCATTTTCAGCCTGATACCCTGAAGATTGTTGGCTGATAATTCTGGATGGAACAGCTTATCTTGGAGGATTAGGGAGAACATGGCCTTCCTATTACTTCTGGCTTCAGCCTATTCAGCTGGGTAGACTTTGTCACACAGTATCTGGGCCTTTACATATGTCACTAATCTTATCTATATCTTTTCAGCTCCTTCTGTTGGAGCTGTGGTTTCCCAAGCCTAAACCTCCCATTTCTTCATTACACCATCTGTGTATGGCATTAGCCTTCACTAACAGCCTTTCTACACCATGTCATTCAGTAATGACAAATTTTGCAGACGTGCTGCTTTCAGGAGCAAGTTAGGGTAGGATTTTATCCCAAATCTTGAAACTCTCAAATCAGTAATATTAAAAAGCTCCCATTAGTCCCCAAACAAACTTTTTTTCCCCTTTACCAAATCGGCTTAGCAAAATGAAATAATCTCCACGATACATTATCTTTGCAACCATTAAAGATAACGATGTCTCCCTTGGGCACCGGTGTGTCTGTGCCAGGCTGTCACTTCTTTCCCACAGGTCTGAGACAGTTGTTCACCCATGGAACAAATATTGAATTCTTAGTGTGTGCAAGACAACAAGAGGTCACAGACACGATTTCAAAATTGACTCTGTCTTCAAGGTGTCTACGTTTTGGTGGGGAAAATGTGAACTCACACAAATAAATATGATGCAAGATAAAAAATTGTGCAGACCCAAGAAAGATACATAAAGTGCTTGGATACTTCATAAGGGGCAGATAAGAAAGAGGAAGAACCTAAGAAGGCCAAGTAAAGGAGGTGGCATTTAAAAACAACAAAAGTGTGCAATGGGGTTTGGGAATTCTTCCAGTGTTTGTTTCCCAATAACTTTCAGAATGAGGAATGTAAGTTAAAAATGGTAACAGTGTTAGTGACTGAGGCTGGAAGGGATCTCTCTGTATCAAAGACTGCTTCCTTGACCACCAGATATCCATTCTCCACTTCAAATTAACCTCACATTTGAATGGGCACCCTTCTCCCTGAATACAGACACTTGTCAGTTTCCCTTGCAGTATTGTGTGGTCATATGCCTGAGTTCTCACATTAATGAGATGCAAGTGGAAGAAATTGTCTTTGAAAGCAGAGGATGAATCCTTCTTCTCTTGTTTCCTTCTGGTTCTTGGAATGTGGGTATAAGGGCTAGATCTCCAGCAGCCATCGGGAACAAGAGAAGTTAGAAAAAGCCTGGATCTCTGACAATGGAGACTTCACACCAGCCTTGCTCTGCTGATCTACAGCCTGTTTTTACCCCAGAGAGAAGTAAACTGTCTCATTTTAGTTTTAGTTTAGTTTTGTTTTGACCTACCTTAACCACTATAGTCTATACCCAGTGCTAAAATCCTAGTCTTATGTGCACCTATCATGTAATACTGCCTGATAATGTATCTAGTTTCCAAGCATTAAAACGACATGACTCATCAGCCACAAAATGTTTACGAGTACCTGCAATGTTCAGGGTACTTTTCTAGGCAAAAAGAACAAAAATGATAGGGACTAATCCTGGTCTCATGAAACTTACTTGGGGGTTTAAGACATGTTTGCTAAAATATAATTACTCAAATACAGTTATTAAACACAAGTTTCAAAGGAGGAATACAATCCATAACATCATAGGAGTTGAGAGAAGATGGCAAACACAAAGCTGGGGGAGATAGTGCTATCACATATAATATAGAATACCCAGTCAAAATTGGATTTCAGATTTAAAAATGAATAATTTTTAGTATAGATATATTCTAAATATTACATGGGACAAATATTCAAATCCCAAATTTAAACTAAAATTCTAAATTTCAATTATCCAAAATATTGCATGGGATATACTTACACAAAAAATTATTATTTTTCTGAAATTCAAATTTAACCAGGCATCTTGTATTTTTATTTGCTACCAGCTTCTGTGATGTCTTCACAGAAGAGGTGGGAACTAAGCTTAAGGATGAGGGGAATCAATGGAGAGGCAAGGATGAGGCCATGCTTTTTGAAGCATGGTGCCCTTCCGTGGGCCAGGGCCCAAGCCAGAGTATCAGAAAAACATGATCCCATTTTATTTCAGTGTCAATTTTACTTGAAGAAAAAAATTAAAATAATATTATTTCCAACCGTTGAGTAGAATGCACAATTTACATAAATTTCATATAAAGCAGAGCTTCTCAACCTCAGCACTATTGACATTTTTGACTGGATAATTCTTTTCCGTGGGGGACTGTTTTGACATTGGAGGCTGTTTAGCAGTATTCCGGCCTCTACCTATCAGATGCATGCTCTTTCCAGTTGTCACAACAAAAATGTTTCCAAACACTGCCAAATGTCCTCTGGGAGTGTGTGTGTATAGCGGGGACAAAGTCACACTTGATTGAAAACCACTGATATAAAGCATTACGCTTCCAAAAAATTTTATGGTTGTGATGGGCCATTGGGGGCATTGTCCCCAGAGGGTTCATCATATGCATTATTCTCCTCATCACCAAGGTTCTTCTGTGGACAATTTTAAGAAGTACCCAAAGAAGGCATTTCTGATGGGAAGAGAGACAAGCACCTGAATGCCAATTTAAGCCAGGATGTTACTTTTCTTTCTAACTCATTAGTTTTTTCCTTCTAATTTTCCAGATTGTAAAATCCTTGAGGCAAGAATAATTCATTTCCCAAAGTACCTAATACCTAGCACATGACATATATTCCATTGATGTGAACTGAATTGCAGAATAAAAGTTTCTAGCTTCTGTTTTGCAAATCCCAGGGATCAATGAATGAGAGAGGAAGGGGAGAAAAGCCTTTAAAATGACCTCGGGTAAATGTCTAGGTGAAGGCAGCACTGTCAATATTAGCAATGCAGAGGATTACTTTCAGCAATAGGACTTTAACACCAACTTTGCAGATAGATTCCCCACACACTTTAACACTTGCTGTTTAGAGTCACTGACATTGTCTGCACTTCTTATTTTCAGAAAGAAATCCCTTCACCTAGCCAGGAGTAATATTCCCTCTAAGCGTCATGCAACTGTGGTTGCATCAGCCTTCAATTACCACGGACGAAGTCCTCTATTTGTAATCTGCCACCCACTCTACTCTCCTGGGCAACTTACACACCTAAAAGGAAAATAAGCCTAGGTCAGTACAGCATGCTGATAAGAAAACAACCAAGCTTTCAGCTCCAGGGCTACACAACCAATTCCTCCATGGTGACAGGAGAATCCAAGAGAAAGATGATGTTTATAACAAGAGTGATGATCCAAGCGGTAGCAACTTGAATGGTGAAGAAAGAGAAGATTGTGTGTGTGTGTGTGTGTGTGTGCGCGCGCACACGTGCACATGCATGCACACGTTTAGGACTGTGTTCACACAAATTGTGAGATTGATGCACTCACTAGATATTTTTTTCCTTAGTACTAGTTTATTTAAGAGCTGTTCCCATAAAGATCATGGGCACAGAAAATGGATTTTGCAGGCATGAGATATGCCTCTTGCTCAAATGGTTCTCTCACTCTTTCCTCTTTTCTGCTTCTAACTCAAGTCTATGTCCATGCTTGCTTTCAGCCCATTCTTTGGCCATCCTCTCTTTTTCTTACTGCACACTGAAGGGATGTTACTACTGGCCCGAGCCACTGCAGTGTCATGTCCTTAGTTCTTACTACCTTAAGTTCTTTAGCGGCTGTGACACTGAGAGCAAGTCCTCCTTAAGAACCACTGAGATGAGAGAAGACAGATATCAAACTATCTTTATGTCCCAGGCCCAGAGTAGACATTGCTCACAACTTTTCTAAACACAGCTCTTCTCGTAACTAATCTCATCCAGTTGGAATTGTCACACCGAATCAAACTCCTATGTCATCCCTGTCTGAGATAATAGAAAATGGGGAGTAATAGGAAGGGGGAAAGAAGTCACCAAGAATGTGAGGGGTGGGTTGAACAAAGGGCCTTAGCCCTCAGGCTAAGAGGGAGAAGCACACAGAAAATTCCAATTGTAAAGGAAGCAGATCTCAGAAATTTGTTTGCAAATGAGCATGCATGACTCTTGGTATGAATTGTGTTGTATGAGTACAAGCGTTTTTATGTGCGATGGGGATAAAACTATACAAAATGTTAGCAAAGGTAATAGACATTGACATGGTTATAGATAACTGTAAACTAATAAAGAAAAGACAAATTGTGCAAACTTGGCTTTGCTACATAAAATTAATAATAATTAGAGCCACGTATATGAATTGCTTACTGCCTTTGTCTTTTTATCATGCAGCATGACAAATAATAAGCACATTATTAATGATGTAATAGATTAAATTTGTTGTTCATTTTATTTGATGACAATATTGCACTCACATGACAATAATCTCAAAAACTAGAAACAAAAAGCATTTATCATTTTCTTTATTTTGCTAGAGACAAAGCTTTGCTTACCTAACTCACTGAGGTGTTGCCATCTGCTCAGAGAACATGGCCACCAACTTACAAATTAGAAGAGACTATGACGTGTTATAATACATCTCTCATAAAACAAGGGAAAAGAAGATGAAAAGCCCAATTTTCTGCAATTAGAATCTAGTGTCCAATTGTTACTGGTGAAGTACTCATACTATGAGTCTTCTCATTTCCACTGAAATTTCTTTTAAATTTATTCAGATTTTCCTTGGCTCTTTCTCAGTGAGAAATTGATAACATTTTTGTTTGGAGGGGGGGGGGGCTAACTCATTGCAATGCAGAAAGACTGCATCTAGTTTTTCCATTCCACTTAGGATGCAACAGGACCAGGAGCTGTAGGAGAGGAGCAGGCACTGCTGCTGGGAAGGCTTCAGTTTTTTCCCACAGAGAAAATAAAGAGTTAAGATCACACAAGCTTCGGTTCATGAACATTCCTCTTTCCAATTCAGACCTTTTTTCTTTCTTTCTTTCTTTCTTTCTTTCTTTCTTTCTTTCTTTCTTTCTTTCTTTCTTTCTTTCTTTCTTTCTTTCTTTCTTTCTCTTTCTTTCTTCCTTCCTTCCTTCCTTCCTTCCTTCCTTCCTTCCTTCCTTCCTTCCTTCCTTTCTTCTTTCCTTCCTCTCTCTCTCTCTCTCTCTTTCTTTCTTTTTTTTACTGAAAGTTTTCTTTAACTTTGCCTGTAAGCTCTAATATTTCAATTCAACAAGTGTTCTCAAAGCCTACTGAATTGTAGACATGTTCCAAACACTGAGAGCACCCTAATGAATAAAGCATGGTCTTGGCCCTCAGCAATCTTATGTTCAGTTTAGTAAATAGAAGTAATTATAAGTACTTTCCATATTACATAGTATGTAGTAAGAGAGAGGATTTTGTAAGAATACAGAAATTTCATCCTACCTCACTTTCTGTAATATACTGCTTCTGTCATTAAGGAGCAGCTCCTGTCAATGGTTTATCCAAAAGTCATCATTCCACTTCCTCTTTGCTAGCAGAATTCTAATTTTGTTTGGACCAATATGATAAATGATCCCTATGCACTAATTGTTTGTGTTCTGCTCAGATTTATAAGTGGAAGCTTAAATTCCCATTGTGATGGCATTTGGAGATGGAGCCCTTGGAAAGTCATGAGAATGGAGTCCTTATAACTGAGATTAGTGATCCTATAAGAAGAAACACAAGAGATGAACACTCTCTGCTCTCCAGCATTTGAGGACATAGAAGATGGCCATCTGCAAACCCGGAAGAGGGTTCTCACCAAACAGTGGATCTGCTGGTGTCCTAATCTTGGACTTCTTAGTCTCCTAAACTGTGAGAAATAAATTTCTGCTCTCTAAGCCACCCAGTCTATGCTATTCTGTTATAGCAGCTTAAACTCACTAAAACAAATTATCTAAATCAGTCGTTACAATTACATTCTCCTTTGCAAAGCCAAGATGTGGCCATGTGGCCCAATTTTAGACAATGGGTAGTCTGCTGAGGGGCTTCTGAGAAAGCATTTGCCTCTTAACAAAAGAGATTGATGTGGGAAGAGGGTTTGTTAATGAACAACCTTCCTCTTCTTTCTGCTGGGGATGCTATTGTGAAGACATGATACCTGGAGCCAGAGCAGCAGTCATAGCACTGGGAAGTATGAGGCATAAATATGGAAAGCTAATATGCTGGAAATGAAGGAGCAAAAGGATAGAAAGAGTCCGAGTCACTAATGACATTGTTAAATTTCTGAACAGACCTTGCAACCTCTGCATTCAGATCTCTTGTTAATCAAAGTATAACATTTTTGAGTCAGATTTTTTGGTTCCTTGCAGCCCAAAGCTCTCCAAACTAATATTGCTTTGTAATCTTCTTGCTAATGAACTTTAGTGACATTGTGTTGCTTCTCAGACATCATCCAATGCATCAGCCAGTTCATCAGTATTCATCGTTCCGGAGAAAATCTACAAACTATGCTCTGTGGGTCCACTGACTGTTTTTGGATGGCTTATGTGTTTAAAATAGTTTTTACATTTTTAAATAATTAAAATAAAAATTAAACAAAATTATTTTGTGATATATGAAAATTACATGAAATTCAAATATCAATGTCCATAAGTAAAGTTTTATGTGAATTTAACCACACTCATTTATTTACATGTGGCCCATGGCTACTTTTATGAATTGAGAATTGAGTATTTGAGATGGAACAGATGGGCCACAAAGCCTAAAATATTTACTCTCTGGCTCTTCACAGAAAAAATTTGCAGACCCTTGCTCTGCTACACGAATCCCCAATTGAGTTAGTGTGATCTTGACTTTATTTTAGGTGTGTCACTCTCCCTTCCTTCCATGCCCTTGACTGTGCAGTTTCCTCTATAGGAATTATCCTTCCTCTATTTTCTCTGAAACTTTCACATTCATTTATTTTCATCTTGAGTTTATAAAACACTTTCACAAATATTTGTTCATTTGATTCTTACAAAAACTTCTTTGAGAAGTTTAAGCAGAGATTATTATTACTATTTTATGGAGAGAAAACTCATGCCAGGATGGAGTTCAGTACTGAGAATTTTAGAGCTAGATTGATCTAAGTCAAATATTTAAAATTCCATTTGGTAGTTGTGTAACTTTGGATAAGTCACTTAATTTTTCTGAGCCTCAGATTTTCATCTATCAGATGTGGATTTAAAAAAAAAACAAAACTTAACACTCTCTGTTCAACCATTATGTGGCTGTTACAAGTTTCCAGAACTGAAAAGAAAGAAGGCTAGAAGTTAGAATCCAGTTGATAGTCTTAAGCTATGTACAAATTCACAGCTGGCTCTGAGAAACAGCATTAGGAAGATAAACGTCTATTCAAAGATAAATAGGAAAATATCTCAGAATTTCCATTTCTTAGACTGGAACTGATAAAGCAGTTAGGAAGCTACTTGCTTGCCTGGAAAAATAGCATCTTAAGAAAAAAAGGAAGAGAGGGAAGAGAATATAGTATTCTCTTTCAACCAAAGTATACATGCCTTATATTAATCAATTGGTGATCCTTGGTAGGTTTCAAACTGGTGTGCATGTAAGACCCTCCAAGGCTTCCAAGATTCATTCATAGCTAGAATGGTATTCTAGCTAAAAATGCAGGAAAATAAGAAAGCTAACTCTTTCTCTGAACTCCTTGGCCCTGAAACCTCTTTTTTCTTGCCCCAACTACCTCTTTGTCAGCTACTGGCTCTCTCTTAACTCCCACAGCATATTTTGAAATTGCATATTTCAATCACCTATATGTGCTAACTGAAGCTGAGTAATGAATGTCTGGAAGGTTTGCACAAGGTTATTAAAAGTTTCTTAATCTGCCACCAACTTCTCTTTTAATATTGTTTGTAGATTTCCTAAAGCACAGAAATAAATTCCCTTGACCCTTTTACTCATTAACTTGGAGAGTATGGCAGAAAATCAAAGGTACAAAGCTGTTAGGGTATTTGGTCCCTTTTAATAACCTCATGACTGTAGCATTGAAAAGATAAGGCTATCATGGCTGTTGATCAAAAAGACAAGAAAAGGCAACTGCAGCAACACATACATCATTATGCGAATAGTGGTTTTAAAACCGCAGCCTCTCAATTCATTTTCCTAACAGTATCTTTTAATTAGGGTGCATTTTAATTTAAAAAATAAGATAGAGAAAATGGCAGCCTTTATATTAGTGAGTTTAATTTGACAATCTAAGAGTGGGAAGACAAAGGATGGATTCATCTTAGAGCAATGTGTGCATAGCAAGCACAAACTTTTTATTAAAATTGTTTATATTTTATGAAGAAAATAGGAAGAAATGAATTTTAAGGCAAAAGAATAGAGTTTATTTCTAAATTTCACCACTCATAAGCTGTGAGTATTCAGGTCGTTTAATTTCTTTGGGATCTGATTTTCTCATTTGTAAATTGAAAATAACAACACCCCAAATGAAAATAGTATCCATTTTTCCTTGAAAGATACCTACCTACCATGTACTTTAAAAAATTCAAACCTTTCAATAAGACTTTGAGTTACTACCCCCATTTTACAGGAGGAAAGTGAAGCTCAGACAGTTTAGTGAATGAGTCAAAGTTTATTTGGCCAGTAAGAGCTGGAGTCAAGACAAAACTCCTGTACCTATAAAATAGGACTGTGGTGAGGGTCTGGTGATTAAAAAAAAAAAAAAAGATTTATTTTTCCAAACCAAAATTGCCAGTCTCTTGACCCTTTTTCAGAAGCACCTTCCAGAGGGTTCTGCCCAGAATGTTCAAAGAGAAGGTGGTTCAAAGGTAAGTTCTAAACACATTCATATTTGGGGGAGTGAGAGAAGGGAGGTCTGTGTGTTCTTTTAAATGTGTAAGTAATAAAGAATAAATAGAACATGTCCTTTGGTTTGTTTAGTTTTCAAATCATTCCAGCGCAATTTGCAGTAAAAACTGCTTTCATTTTTAAGTGATCAAAGTAGTGCATGATCCAATCAGGTCTACAACTACAACAAGCCAGAACAATGCAAACATGCCTAAGCTCCCTGTTTACCAAAGATGTCCACAGAAGATAATGATGTGCATGTCCCGGGGTATTTAAAGAAAAATAAATACATACCGAGGAAACCAGTTCGAAGATGACTCCGAGGCAGGCGAACATCTGAAATAAGCAATTGTTATTTTCTGCCCTTGTTTTAAATTATAATCTAGACGAGTAGTTGAAATTTATTCTTTCTCTTTTTCTTTCTTCCTCTGGAATTTCTCTTCCTTTTCCCCAAAGGGCAGTTTAGTGCTGAGGAACCTAATTTTCTTTGAGTCATAGAGGCCTTTCATGGCTCTCAGAGGAAACTCCTACACATTAACAATATGCTCTGGCTTTTTACGTGTCCATTTGTGTGTCAGCAGGGCCATAGGACTCAGCCAAAAGGTTAAACAGTCCACCAAGAGCTCAGCTCTAAGCATTTTATTTCTTATTCACACCAAATCTATTGGTTGCTGCCCTGAGACAAGGATAATGGCTGCAGTGTGTATGCTTGCCAAGTACAAACAATGTTGCCCTGTGAAGAATAAAAGTAAAAATTAACTTTTGGAGGACTGTATATTTTGGAATTTTTAGTCCAACTCTTTCAAGCAGTTGCATTTTGGTATTCTCACATGTCCCTTTCAAAAACATTTTAATTCCTAGCCTATAATCACGGAAGATTTATATCTAAAAAGGCATTAGTGATTGCTTAGAGCCAATGGATGTAAAAGGTGAGTATAATGTCTAGCACATAGTAGGCTCTCCATCTGTGGTCACCATTATCATGACAAGCTATAACACCCTCTTCTATTTTCAGTGGAGGAAACTGAGACTGAGAATTAAGTGATTAACCAAAGTTACAGACTGATAATGGCAAGCACCACTGGGATCTATGTCTTTATGCAGGCATCACATCTCCTACATGTTTTTTACTTGTAAATCTTTTATTTTAAAATTGTTCTCTGTAGATGTCATAAAAGAATCAATTTATGATTGAATTTCCTGGGGAAAGTGAGTAAGAGGGCCTATCACTGATTCCTGTCTTTGATCGCTGTGAAACCTTGTTAAGGGTACCCAGCAGAGAGTACACTCAAGAAGTAAGAAAGAATAAGGCTTTGGGTCACAGAGTCTGGAGTCTGATCTGATTCTTAGTACTGCCGCTTGCTGCTAGCTTTGTAACCTCTGGCGAGATGTCGAACCTCTTTCTGTCTCTGATTCCTTTTCTGTAAAGTAGGAAAATAAAGGCTACGTTACAGGTTTGGTGAGAGCATTAAATGAGATAATACAGTGAACACTTAACATAGTATGTGAAGCAGTAAAATGCTAAGCAGTGGTATTAATATTAAAGTGCTAGTAATGTTAGTTTTGTTGTTATTTTAGTCATTATCATAGAACAGCATTTGGTTAAGGTGGATTTTTCCCAGGGTTTGTTTGGGTAAGTGCCAAGG
Organism: Eidolon dupreanum; assembly: GCA_028627145.1. Classification (NCBI taxonomy): domain Eukaryota; kingdom Metazoa; phylum Chordata; class Mammalia; order Chiroptera; family Pteropodidae; genus Eidolon; species Eidolon dupreanum. Next base: position 127,919,323 of record CM053509.1, on the reverse strand, counting down.
TCACTTCTTTATAGGGTGTTTCATCTATAGCCTGGTTCATGGCATCAATTTACCCATGGCTGTCATACTGTCCAGTGACCAGTAGAAAGTATTTTCAGATGTGACAAAATCAATTGAACAAATGAAATCAAGAGAGGAATCAAGAGTATATAATTTAGGAAAATAATGAGCAGTTTGTATGTAAGTATCCAGAAGTAGGAGGAATTATTTTATTTAGGAATAGATTGAGATGGTGAGTCCAAAATTGATGTCTCTATTACTTGAGACTGTCTGTATTATAAAAATGTTTGTTTTTCTTAAAGGGAGATGTGGTGGAATTTATTGGATCATAAATCTGAGGAATCCAAGATTTAGCCATAACTAGATCTCAGTGATCAAATGATACCATTAGGTCCTCGGTTCTTTCTTTCCGTCTGTCAGTTTATTTTATACTGTTTGTTGGTTTCTATTTCAGGCATCCTGCTTATGGCAGCTCAGGCTAACATACTCATAGCCCCAAGTCCAGCAGAAATAGAGTGCCTCTCTTGTCTTTGATCCAGCAAAACTCTGGCATTGGTTTTTCTCTGCCTGGGATATGTGCACATTGCTAATCCATTTACTGAGGCCTGGGAGAAGTGAAGCTGTCATGGGCCAGCTTTGTGTTTTATGCCTATCCCTGGAAACAGGTACAAAGAATGGCCCACATGGACAAAGGATGTAAGATACGTGGTTCCCCAAGGAAAATGTAGGTTCCATTCTGAAAAGATGTTTTTAGACAGGCAAAAACAACACATGTCCACTCTAGCCCTACACATGGGGACAATTATATTTGTTGGCATATCCCAAAGGGGTACCATGTCTATATATTTTTGTTTCTAGTCATAGTCATTCTTCTATCTTTAAATAAATGAGCTCTTTAATTATCCTGCCTCTACAGGACCTTAATCTTTCCAACTGTCAGGCCTTTAGTATCCACTGCTATAACCATAACCAATTCAACTGTTTGTAAGCAGAGCTGGTAGAAGGAGGAAGGAGCCATAGCTAGTTAGTAGACTCAGCTGGCCATTAAACATCTGCTTCTCATGCTGTCTTGATTAGATATAATGTAAGAGCTCGAGGGAACCTCCCAAAAAGTGGCCTTTCCTACCCAAGTTTAGAATAAACAGAAAGATTCAGGACTCAAGAAGAGGGAGATTAAAATTTCCATTTTTTTAAACTAACATGGTTTAGAAAGTGCAGATATATGGGCTTGCTATCACTTCCATGAATTGAATGTGTACCCCCAAATGCAGGTCTTCCCTGTGGGTGGCAGAACCTGCCCCATTAAACTTACCCCATGGAATAGCTCAGACTGATGGAAATGTGTTCTCTATGAGCAGGCAAATCAGAAAAAGAAAAAAGAAAGGGCAAGAACTGGTTTAAGAATCCTCAACCACTCTTAAATTTAATTTTACTCTAACTCGCCATAGATCAGGGTTTCTCATAGTTGACACATTTGACATCTTGGGCTGGATAATTCTTTGTTGTAAGGGGTTGTCCTGTACATTGTAAGATGTTTTAGAAGCAGAAAGAAAGAAAGAAAGAAAGAAAGAAAGAAAGAAAGAAAGAAAGAAAGAGAGAGAGAGAGAGAGAAGGAGGGAGGGAGGGAGGGAGGGAGGGAGGGAGGGAGGGAGGAAGGAAGGAAGGAAGGAAGGAAGGAAGGAAGGAAGGAAGGAAGAAAAAAAGAATGAAAGGAGGGAGGGGAAGAGGGAGGAAGGGAGGGAAGGAAGGAAGGATAGAAGAAAGGAAGGAAGGAGAAAGAAAAGAAGGAAAGAAGGAAGAAAAGAAAGAAATAATGGGTTATTGGACAACAAATAGGAGTTTTAGGAAAATAAATAAGTACAAAATAAGTGCAATATCTATTTGGCAGTTACTTAAGTAAATAAAATAAACAAGACTATAATAAACTCAGAATGGAAACTAGGAAATTAGATTTATGAAACTGTTTAGAAAAATGTGCCGGCCACTGTCAAAATTACTGAGTAAGATCTAAACTTCAAAATTTGAAACAATGGTTAATTTGAAATGAAGATATGTCCAAGAAATATATGACTCTCAACAGGAATATCTGTACTAATATTTCTTAATTCACAAATGTGGGGTTCCAAAGATTTCAGTCTATATCCCTTATGAATGTCAAATGTCTACTCTAATTACATATAATTACCACTGTATTTTTGTTAATTTATTATGTACGTCTACAACACTTCTGTTATTTCTCCTTCACCTTTATTCATGTTGCTTTTTAATCAATTTTCAAAGCATTTCACAAGATCACATCTGATTAAAACCCAATAAAACTAGTATCAAGAAAAGTCCAGGATAAAAGTGATAGCATGTAATTCCAGTTGTCAACATATATTTTTTTAATTCAGCAAATTACTCTGAAGTTTGCTACTTCTTGCAGCTTTTGAAGAATCTGGAAACCCCAGCAAGAGGGAAGACTTTTGTTCTTTTAGAGAAAACATTGATGTTGTCTTTAGGCCTGCCATCTGAAGGAAAATAAAAGCCTAGGGCTTCCATTACTTTCTCTCTTTAATCTACAAACTTCATTTTCCAGACTTCCTCATTGTTTGGAATGGGTACTATAGAGTTGGTAAAAATAATAATTATATCTCATATTTTCAATGCAGTATTAACTTTTCAAAGTACTTTTTGTATCTCTTTATTTGAGCTTCTAGACACCCAGGAAAGGATATTATTAATTTTATTTTATATGTAAGGAAACTGAAACGCGGAGAGGTCTACAACTTGCTGAAGAGCTCCCACGGCCTGATATTTATATTATCTCTTCAATAATTAGTTTTGAGTACCTCATACACTTCCTGTCAGCCACATTTAATTTTTATGGCAAATCTGGATCACCCATGGTTTAGAGCATTGAGTGAGTCTCAGGGTGAGAGGGTAATGAGTGAAATAGGGGCTATCTCAAGGTAGATGGTCAGAACAAAACATTCTATGGGTATACATTCATGCATTTAATCATTTTTTTACTCTGTAAATATTTACCAAGCATACACCATGTGTCAGAAGACTTTTAAGTATTATCTCAACAATATACACCGCCATCTTTGGCTTCTTTACGAACAGCAGAAAATAACCTCAGCCTACCATCTGAGTGTATGATAGTCAGATGTATGTTGTTCTCTTTGCAGCTCATAAAATCAATGTCTCATGGGACACATATGTCAGGAAGCTAATAGTATGTGTACCTAGTGCAGTGTAGAAATACATTGCTGATTGTATATCAGTTGGTTTTCTCAGCCACACTCAAATCCAAGAGCAGTAGTGATTGTCCATATTATCATAAATGACTATATAGAATGAGGCTATAGTTTTGGAATGAGGTTATATTTGCTAAAAGGATGTTTAATAAATGATGAAACAATTGGAAAGCAAATTTGACAATATGTATCAAAGACCTTAAAAATATACAAATCTTTCCACTTGTTTTATTGTGTTTTAACTTCTGGGAATTTAGCCTCAGAAAATAATTCTAAGTATAGAAAAATTTGTTAGCATGTAAGGTTAAGTTTTTAATTATTTGTTATAGTGAAAATTTTCTATAACCTAGTTATCAAAAATTAAGGAAATAGTTAAGCCATTGTTTTCCAAAGTGTGCTGCGAGGAACACCAATGTTGTACAATGCTCCCTGGTGAAACGGTTCCATGTTTAATTAAGTTTGAGAAATAGGCACACTAAGCTACTCTCCTGGAGCTGAACAGTGCATAATAGTATAAAGTAGATTTTATAAAGTAACATCTCTAACTTTTCTAACTAGGTGTATTCCAATCTGTTTACTTTTGGACCCCACTTATTAAATTAACACATATCAATGGACCTAATGTTGGGTTAAATAAATTATGATCTACTTAGAAATAATATGCAGCCATTAAAGTTTATTTTTTAAAGCAAATGACAATGTGATGATGATGAAACTATAATTTTATGGAGAAAAGATGGGATAGAAAATTTATATACATAAATATATATGAAATGTATATATAAATATATGATACATATGAATGGTTATAATAAATATAAAAATGCAAAATAAAAAGAAAAGAATAAAAAAAAGCAAAAGACTATACACCAACATTGTTAGGGTGGTCATGGGTTATGTTTTGGATATTTTCTGTTTCTTATTTTCACTACTTTTCAATTTTTAGCAACATAGTTATATTACTTTTATTATAAAAATTTCTTTAGACTCAGGAACAAAGGAAAATATGCAGCTACAGTAAATACCTTGGTCAAGTTCAAAAATACAATTTTGTGAAGTTAACATCTTCCAGTACGTGTGGGTAATAAAATCAATAGACTAAAACTTAAATGCTCATATAGGTATGATACATAATTTTGCTTATCCCTGATTGACGATCAGCCAATTTCAACAGATGAAATTTAGTGTGATGTTTACATAGAGTATAGTCAACCAGCTCTAAGTTGAGTTCATAATCATTCCCACCTAAGGAGCTCTGTCCTTAAGTGTTTATTTTCTTCTCTCTTTTCTCTCACCATTCCCCCTCTCTCCTTCATGTATTTCTCCTCCACTTCTCTCAGAATCGACAAGCATTTGTTACCAAATGCCTACACCATGGCATTTCCACTAAAGATCCATTTGACTGTACTTATTCAGTTCCTTGGAAATATGCAGCCTTTGTTTTAACTTTGCACATGCTTGGTACTTATAATAGAATGAGACAGGAAGCAAGATGTTTGCTTTTTCTAGTGAGAGAAAATAAAACAAGAAGACAATCCAAAGGAAGCCATAGTGAGATCACCAGTAGATAAACATTTCACAAGAGAAATGATAACCACTATTATGAGTAGCAAATGCAGCTTTTTTTTTTCTTGGCCATAGAACTTTAAAACAGTCTCTGAAAACATCCCGTTATCCCTCAGCTAGCAGACACACATCTTCCAATATTTGACAAATACCATCTTGAATCTTTCTTAGTGCAGGTGGTTCTAACTATGTCATGCTGTTACTCTCTTCTCAGTTAAAGTAGCATTTCTTTTTCAAATTCCTTCTGCACAGCAGAAGGAAACCTTAGCAGATGGATTAGGGTAAAGGAAATAGTACATAATGAATCACATTTGAAACCCCAGCATGCAGATCAATATATAAATATAAGTAGTCCTCCTCCTCTCTGTGTTCAGAGAATCTGAGTGTGTCAGAGACTCAAGAGGCCAGAATCCAGCTATGTGTTGAAAAAGCTTCTCACTGCAGCTGTGCCTCTCTCCTTCAGACTGACTTCTTTATCCCCCCTGCTATTGTGCCAGAAATGCAATAGTATCTCTTAGACCAAGACTTCTGAGTACTTGCAGATTTCAAGGCCAGAATTCTCATCTTTGGGAACTATAGGGGAATTTTCCAGGGAAGAATTAATTGCGGAATGACTGTGTCCCCCTACCAAATCATATGTTGAGATCTAATCCCCAGTGTAATGGTTGTGAGAGATGCGGCCTTTGGTAAGTGATTAGGTTATAAGGGTGGAGCCCTCATGAATGGGATTAGTGCCCTTATAAAAGAGACCCCAGAAACCCCTCACGCCTTCCACCATCTGAGGACACAGCAAAAAGATGGCCAGCCTTCTATAAACTAGGAAACAGATCCTCACCAGAACTGATCTTGTACTTCCAGCCTCCAGAATTGTAAGAAGTAAATCTCTGTTGTTTATATGTCACCTTGGTATTTTATCATAGCACGTGAGTCACAATGGTATTTTGTTATTACAACATAAACAGACTAAGAGTATTATTTTCCCCTTTTCACAAAAGGCATGATAGTGGGAGAGTTAAAGGGACTTGGCCAAAGTCACAGAACATACTAACAGTCTAAAGCCAAACTCCAGAATAGAAATTGTTCCTTTGACCAAATTAAATTATGCCAAAGCACATTAATTTTTTTCTCCTAAAGTTTTATTGTATGTAATCACCACTTATTTTTCTCAGTTCAATCCCAAGGTAAGTTACCTAGAATCTTCCTTAATAAAATAGCATGAGAAAGCATGGAAGTTCAATAGCATCTTCAGATACCCCATTACATATGTTCCCAGAATCCTGTTACCTGATTGAAATTTTGGCATACTGAATTTGCACACCAGGTGAGATTATCACTATCAATGATACACTGTCATATTATCTGTGTGAGGTCTAACCCTGAATTTTAGTGTTAACAGGACTAACTTTTAGGTAGGAACAGTTGTTTAATGGGTCAATTTGTAGAATCTCATAGCTTTTGAAATCATCCAGTGCACTAGTGTTTTTGAGCAACTGCTGTTTGCAAAATAATTTGTTCTTAGTCGAACTGAGGAGGAAAATGTATATATGTATAGAGAAAAACAAGTGTCGTAGTGTATTTTTAATGAGAGAATAAAAAGAGCACCCAGAATTGACAATTTTGTGATGAGCCATTTTCAGTTTAAGTTTTAGGTTTTACAGTGAAATGAATTCTGTTGCTATTTTTCCTTGATATCTCTTTTATGCAGAAGTTTTTTTTTTTTTTTTTTTAACTACTTAAAGAGTTTGCTATCATTTCTTTTTCTTTTGTATTTGAGAACAAAGCTTCTTGGAAAAAGTGTGATTTGTATCTAATCACAACACACCAAACCATTTCCATTATGAGCTATCCATAGGCCTTTCTGAGTCAAAACTGAGGCAGAAACTTGTCAGCTTCTTTCTACCAGAAATTACCAAACAGGCATGGATGTTGATGACAGTACACATGAGGAAAGTATTTGCTGTGACTAATATTTTTGAAGAAACAATCTGCATGTCATAGTAAATAAAATTGTGATAAAGCCATAACTTCTAGGGTCAGGAGTAAAGCTAAAGGTAATTCTTGCTGCATATGGTACCAATAATGAACAGAAAGACTGAAATGTGTCAGAAGGTCAGGTTTTGGGATTACCATTTAAAGAACTCTGAGGTGAGGTGGAGATAAAATATCCATTAGAGAAGCTCCACCCATAGAGCATGGGCACATCCCATCCTTGCTCTCACACAAAATTTAAATATCAGACAAAGCTGATAAGATGTTGAACGCATACACTCTATGGAATGACTTAGTACTTCTTTTACGAGTATACTCACAAATAATGCTAAGAAAATATAAAACAGAAGTGGATGGGCTTCTCATAATCAGACTTGTAGTCTCCATCTCTCAGCTACCACTCCACTCAATTCCTTCATTCTACTACAGCAAGGTGGAAAAGTTACCTTGAGCTTCCCATTTAGGGGTTGTGTTTTCCGCAGAAAGCAAATCAGAATGCCATAGAGAGAGATAAGGCTTGAATCATCTGATACCTGTTTTTTTCAAAGCCTGTGAGGCAGCCTGGTGCTTGGGCTGGTGCTTCTTTGCATGTCTGTATAACTACCATCTTTTCTTATTTTTCATTCCGTTACCTTCATGTTGCTTACATGTTGAAATCGAATGGGAGCATTTTGGATGATGCTAGGAAACAAAATTGGTGGTAGCGATGGTGAGTTCTGAAGAGAGGCTGAAGAAGAGCAGTAAGAGTTTTGACAATTTGTAAATTTCAGTATTGGAACTTTTTATAAACAGAAAATAAGTAGTTTCTTCTAAAATGTACTTTTCAGTGTCTTGTGGGGTTAAGAGATGGCATGGAAGACAGGCAATGAAGTTGTGACAGTCAAATGATAGGACTGCTGCAGCTGAGTTTGGTCATTCCTGGGGATAGATTTGTTTAAATTGAACCTCCAATTCAGAATAGTGATGTACCAGTAAATACGTAACAATTGGCTCTCTGGGGAAAAAAAATGCTGACTTAAATGTACTTAAGCTGTACCTTACTCAAAAAACACAATGTATACACCAACTAAATACTAGTAGTTTTTATGAGTGTACAGGTGTAGCGGCAGGTAAAGGGACCACTGGAGAAGAGGTATAGAACACAAGACTTAAGAGAATGGATTTTGAAGTCAGAAAACACCTGCAGTGGAATCCTATGGCCAAATTATTTACTGAACTTATCTGAAACTTAGTTTTCTAGTAGGTAAAGTAAAACAGTACTTCCTTCACACACAAGGAGGAAGTGAAACAACAAATCACATACTGGTTTGTAGTATTTGTAACTTCTATGATGTAAATATTCTCATCATGGCTGATTTCAGACTACTACCATGATGTCACTGAATATAGAGTTGGGAAGAGATGTGGAACAGCATGACATTACAGCAGTCCCCTCACTGGATGCTTGAAACTCTGACTCATACTGAATCCTGTAGAGACTGTTTTTTCCTATAATACACACCTATGATAAAACTTAATTTATAGTTCAGGCACAGTAAGAGATTCATAAGAACTTATAATAAAAGAGAACAATTACAACAATATATTGTAAGAAAAGTTATGCAAACATGGGCTCTCTGATAACTTATCTGATAAATAAGATGGCTACTAAGTGACTGATGGGTAGGTAGTGAATACAGCATGGATATGCTGGACAAAGGCATGATGCACGTACTCGGCAGGATGGAGCTGGACTATATGAGATTTCATAATGGTACTCAGAGTGGCATGCAATTAAAAACTGAAACCTTGGAAAGCAAAACCAGGAATAAGGGAGCACTACTATATATAGTATTTTCACCATACACATAATACACAAATAACCTCATTGTACTAGTATAAGTAATAGTACAATGAAGTCAAAAATTATCTGCAGTGGAATCCTGCAGCCAAATCACTACTCAAGGATTAGCAGTAAAATATTTAGTTTTTAGTGAGATGTAGTAAAATATTTAGGAAATGATGAGTTATGAGTATTTATTACCTTTTGAAAATATAATTTATTTAATTAAAAGTTTATATACTTTGATTTTTAAAAATAGCTAGGCTTTACCAGTGTATAAAATTTTTGAAAAATTAACAGTTGACTTCCATGAACCTGGAGCAGGCCCCTACACTGCACTGTTTCTGGTTGAATGTGAATCTCCCTTTTATTTTTTTGGTCGAAGACTGGGGTATCAGTGCAAGCATCACTAGATTTGACTTGTTAGACATATAAACTAGTCATGTCTGACCTAGTGCACATGTGTTAATACTTACGTAATTAGCTTCTTCAGTTTAAAAACAATCCTGTAATTCCCACAGGCCGAACTTAAAATGTGAAATCTGCCCAACCTTCCTCAGATGGCAGAAGCCAATAACTTATGACAGAATTAGGAATGAGAGTGAAGAAAGGTTACTTGTTAATTTTGACTGTGAAGACCACACACATCATGAAAAGAAAGATTATGTACAAGTGGAAGGATTCCCAGTTAGCCCAATTTGGAGATAAGTAAAGTTAACTCGTGTTTCCTCTGCTCTCTGCAGCTCCACCTAGGGGTTTCCTACTTGCCTTTTCCTAATTGAAAACTCATCAGTGAAATGTCTTAACAAAAACCCTAGCACCTGTGGAGTTCTCAGAACAAGCAGTTGACAAAGGCATTACGGTACCATGTCATGCAGGCTGTTAAAGAAATCCAGTCCTGGTGATAATGTGTATATTCACTCTGTGTAAACGATTAAGTTCAAAAAACCATACAATGAATCATGGTAGCAAGGCCAGACTTGCTTTGATTAACTACACTGATATAATGAAACCCAACAGAGCAATCACTGAAACATTTAGCTCCAAATGTAAATCTTCTTGAACTATGAAAAAATAAAAAAGCATGTTAGGCAGTGAGAGGTGGTGTAGAATATAGCCATGTTTCATATAATGAAAGTAGAGGTAGTTGTAAAGAAAAGAGAATGTTAAAAAGTTGTTATTCTGTGTTTGGCAAGAATGAGTCATTTAAAAAATGTCAATCATGATAATCCAACATATTTTTAATCTAAAGGTCAATAAAAGCGATTTCTAAGGTGGTACAATAGTTATGCCAAATATGAAAGCAAGCAGTTATAAGATGATTTCAAGTGTTAATACTGAACTATAATGTGTCTTGGAGAATTAATCTCGGCTTTAAATTGTAGAGCAGGGGTTGATCAAGGTGGTAGAATTTTTATTAAAAATGTACTTTGATAGCTGGTGACACTGTCATTCCAACCAAAGTGCTCTTTGGAGTTCTTATAATTCAGATGTGCATTGGTGAAGGTGATGTGGTGTTTTCTGTGGAATAATAATGATTTTTCTCTTGGGGTTAGATCTTCATCAGCTAGTGTCAGTGTCTAGGGGATGAGAATGTTTCCCTTATAATAGCCTGCAAGTCATTTTCTCAAAGGCAACAGAAATGTATGCCTATGCGACATAAAATCAGTGGTCTATGATGGCATGGCCAGCCCTGTACGGAAACAGGACCATTTGAATCCCTGCACACTTTCAGTTTTGTCCTTGAACAGCTTTCAGGTATACCTCAAATGAGCTTGGGTCATGTTGCACATTTAAGCATTAGAAATATTCCATGAGAGAAAAGTTAAATTGCGTTCTGTCTTTAAGGTTTATGGAAACACATAGTCTTCCTTATAGGCAAAGCAATTGCTACCTCAACAGTATTGAGCTTTCATCTTGTGAGTTTCATATGTACTGTTAAACATATGAGAAGTTTTATAAGGCTATAGAAATTGTGTCAGAGAAAACAATCTATAAGAGGCCTAAGCCATCTAAAAACCACTGGACACATTCAGTTTCACGATAAAGCTCTTTCCAAAGTTATTAGATTGCATAATTCAATCTATATTATCACAGGGAAATTGGAACCAACCATTGCTGTAGATTGTAGTAATAATTCTACAACATACACACTCAGGTTACACAAATGCTCTCTCAGAATTGGTTGTAAGCTAGCACTAGGATATTCTTTTCTGTCAATCCTCATAAATCTAACCAATAATTTGTTTCTGTTACCGCATACTTTCATTTTTAAAAATACCTAGCACAGGCATGTATACACATACGTCGCTCTGGTCACCTCTCAAGAGCATATTTTGCATAATTTGTCAGTTAACGAACATTTGTGAAGCTTTAGTTGTATTTTCAAAATGCTTTTGGTGATATGGACAAAGAAAACAAAAGAAATCAAAGATGAAGAAAGCATCCTATCACATCCTGTTCTCCTCCTTTGGAACTTTGTCTGTGAGAGAAAATGATTACATGAGATTATTATATGTTCATTAGAAGTCAGACATTTGGACCTTCTGGAACTTCTTATTACTCCTCTTTTCCCTTTACTTCCTTCCTTCCTTCCTTGGATTCTTGAAACATGTCATTTATGTTCAAAGCCTCACAACTGTTATTCCAGGGAGTAGTACGTATCTGTGGTAGAATTTACCTACTAGTTCTTAGACTGCATAGTAAATAAATCGATACATTGTCTAGCCTGTTGTTTTTTTATTTCTAATTTTTTTCCTAACACAAAAGTAACACATGCTAGTATCAGAAATATTGGAAATATCAGAGAAACAAAGAAAAAAATAAAAATGATACATAACCTCACCTCACAGAGGAAAACACTGTTAAAAATTTGGTGTATATTTTTCTGGTGTTTTAAATGTGCACACATATATACACACATTAAAAAATAAATTGGGATCACATTTTTCAGGGTATCCATAAAGTCAGAAAACATAGGTGAGAAAAGATTATTTACATTAACATCATCACTGGCATACCTCGTTTTATTGTGCTTTGTTTTATTGTGCTCCACAGGTGTTCTGTTTTTTACCAACTGAAATTAAGTTCGTCCACTAGCAAAATGACTATGACTTGCTTTATTATGGTGGTCTGGAACCAAAATCACAATATCTCCAAGGTATGCCTATATTAATATTATTGGATTTGCTGACATTAGCAAAGATATGTTAATATTAATTCCTATTATTTCACTTTTCTCACAAATTGGAGATTCATTGATGGCATTATATGTATTTACATGTGTTTTTATACTTTCACAGATGTCCTGTATATGGTACATATTTCTTGAAGGTTTTTTTTTTATGTACCATTGCAAGTTCTAGTCCTGGTATGACTATTAATGGCCCTCAAATGGGCAATGGTGGTAAATGTAGAAATATTTACACTTGCTCCTTCAGAAATGGAACATTTCACAAATATCTTACATTGTTTTCCGAAAAGGCCAATCCACAAAACTCTGCAGATACATTGTTTTGGACTAACTACGATATAGAAATATTGGCCAAAATCCGATAACTGGAGACATTTAAAGTAGTGTATTTTTAAAACTCCTTTACTGTTCCCAAACATCACTTATTGCAGAAAATTAGAGGAGAGGTAAAGGAGGTAGCCAAAAAAAGTGTTAACCTTGGCCTTGGCAGTCATATACGGTCAGGGAGGATAGCTATAGGAGAGATGCTACAAAACTAATCCTTTAGCAGGGGTTCAGTTACATTGACTTTTACAAAACAGGTCTGCCCTGTCATGCCAATGAAGTTATTAAGATTTAAATTTAAGTTTATTTCAGGCTGGACAAGGCTAACCCTCCATCACCTTCTGGGGAAATCCTTCACTTATTTCAAAAAACCATTGATCAGAGCAATTACAGACTTAGAACACATGTGTTTCAGAGCCCTCTATCTGTCTCGATGTTTCTCTTTTCTAGATGTTTTCCTTTCAAAAAAATATTATTACTCTCTGAGAGGCTGTGGTTGTAGTCAGAATCTTTGGGTAGTGTTTCCATTTGGCCTGGCTCGTAAGCATTACAAATTGGATATTGGAAAAACTTTTTAGCATGAACTGGATTCAAATGTTTGGTGTTATCCTAATCGTGGGACATGTAAATTTTATATGGCATTCCTATCACTGCTGAAGAGAAACATATATTATATATATGTGTGTGTATATATATGTATATATATATATACACACATATATATACACATGTATATATATATATTTTTTTAATAATATGAGCCCATTCTAATATATTGTTTTGGAGTCAAAAACATAAAATATTGATAGTCAAAGTGTCTTGTCTAAAGGCTGATTATCTGAAATGTGAACTAGATGCAAATGTGACCATGGCCCCTCTGAGTTGCTGAAAGAGGAATTTTTCAAAGTGCTTTGAAATCACATATGTAAGAACGATGCTGAATTTGCATGGCTTTGAAATAGATGTAATATTTTGGGGTTATCTCTCATTGTGTATTCCATGGTAGGCAAGTCAGTTTCTCTCACTACATCTCACAAAAACATATGCCTTCAGGGAACAGGGAGGACAGCTGTCACTCTGCAATCTGGTGATCGGAGAAGGGGAGAGAGGAGACTGAGGTAGTGAATATACAGGGGCCAGAAGTATGCTTGGCTCTCCCATCTTGAGAGCTTTATTGGATAGACTGAGAAGTCTGGTTTGCCCTTTGAGATGAGGGAGATGCTGGCTCGAAAATTAAGGGCCTGTATGGTTGAGCAAAGGAATCCTACATTAGAAGCTAGGAAAGTAGAGAATCAAGAAAAAGAGGAGCATCCTGGAAGACTGATCAGCTATTACAAAGAGCTTGAGTTGAACCTAAGGAGACTGCTAGAATATTGAATTGGATCAGGTTTTCAGCAGTTAATCTTTCCTCCCTTCACTACCCATGAAGATCATATCAGCTTTGGAGAATAAAGGACATCTGCACATCTGTGTTTGGTATGAATATTCTTGCAACATCTGGACGCTTTCTTATAGTGAAGCATGGGTGAATTTTTAAACTTCCTCCAAAAAGTTTCTCTTCCCTTGTTCTTATTATTCCCAGAGCCTAAGATGACATCCATCCCTTCTCCCACCTGTTGCCCAGCTATATTTCCTTTTACCAATTGATTCCTACCTGTTCTTTCCAGGGACTTTCTTTGATCCACACTCTTGTCACTATTTCAAGCATGCAGAATCTCCTTATCTGGGCTCTCTTAATGTTTTAAATTCTATCTAATATCCAATTTATCAGTTAGAGTTGGAGAAATTCACTTGGAGATATTCTTCCCAGGCCATAGAGTGAGCTCCCTGGCAGGAGGAACTGTAATCTGAGTCATCTTCTCATCGACAGGGGTCCAGGCATAAAGGAGGTTCTCGATAAAGAAGTGAATAAATGAGTGATGAATGCATAGATTTTAGAGATGTTATCCATACTTTGCTTCTGATATTTTATATTTGTAGGTGCAAATGACCTCTTCATCTATCATAGTTTGATAGCTAATAAAACATTCCTTAATCAACTGCTTTTAAACCAAAGAGTCCATGAACAATTTGACACATAATCTGTGTTGTTCTTCTGTTGCTAAAGACATTTTCTGTGTTCGAAGGAATAGATAGTTAATGGAGCACAGAAAATAAAAATCTCTGATATGTTCTAATAATCCCCAAGCTTCATTTTAACTGCTTAATCCCCTCATCAATTTTTTAGAAAGTATTTCTAGCCTTCCTGTTGATCAGATCAATGAGAAAAGCAGAAGGAGGAGAAAAGAAATAAGCAGTAATTGAGTATGATTCAGGAGGATTATATACATTATCTTCTTTATGCCTTTGGACAATCCTGAGAAATAAGAATTTTTCAACTTCTAAAACATTTGTCTTCCTTTGTTCTTGTTATTATCCCCATGCCTCAGAGAACTAAGTAGGATCAGCGAAGTTAAGTAACTTGACATCATACAGAGAATGAAAGAGAAATCAGAAATAGAACATGGGTCTCCTAACGTCAAGTCCAATTTTCTTTCAACTGGACAGTGTTTCCTGAGACTGGAAGGATCATAGTAATTGAGGCTTAGTTATGCAATCTTTAAATAAAAACCTCATACCCACCACTGATGTGTAGGTAGATACTTGAAGAAACTGCTTCTGTGGTTTGCAAAGCCACTGGAGAACACCAAATAAAAATGAGCTGGTAGTGAGCATTCATTGCTCTGGAGAACACATCTGTACAGCTTCCTTCTTGCTTTGGTGACAGTTTTCATCTCTAGCAGTTTCACAGGTTTGATCATTTACTTGAATCTGTTGCATAAGAGACCAAAAAAAAAAAAAAAAAAAAGAAAAAGAAAAAAGAAAAAAGTCTCTATTATTCTCAAGGATCCTTAGTTTGTGCTGCTGAAAGCCTGCATAGCAAAGCAGTTGGCCTCTGAGTAGACAGTGCAGTGAGTGTCAGTTTCAGTTCCCCTGGACAAGGAAGGTTGCACGTGGGCTGTATTTTATGCGGGAGGCTGTAAGAGAGGAGAGTGACGATGACAACTGGGCCCTTCCATCTCATTGGGTGATCTAAACACAAACTGTGTGGTGAAGTTGACAGTCGAAACTGGAACACGAGTACAACTGGTGCCAGACTCTTTTTTTTCTTTTTACATTTTTTAAAATGTTGGACAGAAACACACATTTGCAAGCAGGCTACACTCATTCTGAGAGAACCGGTATCATCCCAAGGGGGCAAAAATACTTCACTATTGGGAGTTTAACAGAGACATCTACTGGCTGAGTCCTATGCTTCCAGACCAGTCTCTGCTGGACCCTGTGATTGAACAACCCCTCATCTCTGACAGCTTGTAAATAGATAGATAGATAGATAGATAGATAGATAGATAGATAGATAGATAAATAAGTTTGTTTATACAGAATTACTAGTTGCACTGGCATGCATGCAAAGATTATAAAATTCACAGAGGTCTGGGTGAGCAGAGTTGATAAAGAATCAGCCATTTACGTGTTGACTTTTAATATTTCTTTACCGCATCAGACCAAGAAATGATAAAGATG
>CM053509.1:127762317-127903123 GCA_028627145.1 Eidolon dupreanum | reverse complement strand
AATTTCATAACTCATATTTAAATATCACTTTCAAATTTAGTCTCCCAGCCACTCTGTGATTTAGGTGTTAAGATTATTCCCATTTTATGTACAAGGAAACTGAGGCTGAGGATATTTGTGGCTTACTCAAGCTTTCACTGCTACTAAGTTCAGAGGCTAGGACTGCACTCGGGTCCTTTGGCTTTAGTTGTTATCCTACACACATAAAACAAATTCTCTGTTTAATCAAATAATCTTTTGACTATGAAGGAGACAGCACTTTTTCGAGATTATCTCTGCCTTGCATTAGCAGGCATAGAAAGTCATAGTCACTCATGTCAGCAATTACAGTGACCAGAGACTTATTACTGCCTTCATGTCGAGATACTCATGAAACCTCAGGTGTTATAGCTGAAAAATCAATACCCATTGGCAGTAGGATAGGAACTCCTGAAGATTCTGCTACTGTGACGTCACCCTAACAGAAATGTCCATGATGCTGATAAAGATGGAGATAATACATGCAGGCCATCTGTTCTAGCCACATGGCTTTTAACAAAAGGAAACTAACTCACTTAGAGTAAAAGGAATGAAGACTAGATACAAGCAAAGGATACATTCTCAAGTGTCTGCTGGTCATTAACTAATTACAAATGAAGCTAATTAAGACAACTCTCCAAAAGTTGCCCTATTTGTCAGGATTAGCTACTATTGTTGAACATGGAGAAACACGTTGAATGATGAGAAATCAATTTTGTTGACAAATCTGCTTCAAGGAAGTCCAAATAAGTGTCACCGTAATTTTTTACTAGAATGTATTACTCTGATTTTTTCCAAATATATTTGAGGTGGCTTCTAGCAAAAGACATAAGTGAAAAAAATTGGCCTGGAAAGGCAAAACCTGAACATGTTCAGAAATGATCTCTGTTGGCAGCAGATGTATTGCAACCAATTGGTACAGAATTGTGATCATTAATAGAGGGCTTTGAAATCCAATTATGGGGCTTTTCAAGTATTTGGGTCTGTCTTACAATCAAGAACATGCTTAAAAACATGATATTAGAAAGTCCAAAATCACTTGGTTTTTCTTTGATATGCAAATCATACATGACTTTTTTCCATGAGCTTCATCATGATATTGTAATCACACTTGGAATCCTGGAAACCAGATTTCCAGGGAAATGTGCAAGGCAATGAAAATTCTTACTTAAAGATATCTACCTATCTGGAAATGTGCCTTAGAGAGATGATTGTTTCAGGTGCACCATTGATGTTTATACCTTTTGACAGCGTCAGGAATGTCAAGACCAAAGGGAAATTTGTTTATGGCTCCTGAACTTTGCTTTAAAATAGAATGAGAATTTTTTTAGAATATGGTTCCAAGGAGTGGAATCACCAATACCTGATTCTTTAATATGCCATATCTCTAAACAAAAACTCTACTTAAGCTTCAGATTAGAAGCTGTATTCAGTTGCTTAGCAGTGGTCCTTCTGAATGTCTTTTCATCCCCTTCTGTTGTCCAGTTTTTTGGTAATAGAGTCCCCCCTGTCATCACTGTCACAAGGTGTGTTGGGGCATCAATAATCTGGTGCAAAACAAGCAAATCTTTCACAACAATTCTTTGTGGGAACTCAAACCACTTTAAATCTCCATGACATCAACTCTAATATCTCCTAGAGAAGTTCTTCAACTTTGTCAGTTCATGGCGAACTAAGTAGCTTAGTAAGTTTTTCAGGATGTCTCCAGGCCAAAAGAAATACTTAGCAGGTGTATATTAAGTACCCAGGTCTAAAGAACTAAATATTTATGTCTTAATAAAATACACATATATTAAAAGACAAAAATATCATTTTTATTTTATTCTTTGGTGACCACAGTTACTAATAGGGTGAGCATACTTGTTGTGCACTCCACAACTTCTCAAACTTGGAATCAAATTGGATACTGTCACTCTCTTTTCTTAGTTCACATTGATTTTGCACAGCAGTTGCTTTATATCACAGCAACCACTAAATACTCAGCTACAGAAAGAAATGACATCATCAAAGAATGTCATGTATTCTAATGTTGAAATGTTCAACTCTGGAGCTAGTAGTTTGCATGGTGTCCAGATTTCCTGGGATTGAGTATTGCTATGTTTTCTCAACATTTTAAATATTTTGTGGTGTCCTCTGAGTTCACTGCAAATGTTCAGGTGTCCTTGGTGAAGAGGTAGGTAACTGTGGTTCTAAAGAGTTGTGAGCAAAAATAATAACGCTACTATTGAGATACTGTGCTCAAGAAACTGACCAAATTAAAAGCAAAAGCCATGTTAAGCATGTTTGTAGAAGTGACAACTTGTCTAGATTAGAGAGAGAATATGAGTGTTGTGAATGGTACTGGTTGTGAACTGGGGATCATTTTTGTTCTCAAAAAGGAAAATGGAATTACATTAAAAAAAAAAAAGGTGTGCCTGTATGTGACCTGATTTCCTGGATGGCTAGAGAGGAATGAAGTAGAGGTGGATTAGACACTTTAGAATGGATGCATTGTGAAAAGTTTCTAAGTAATGAGGAGGAAGCTCTATTCATGCATGTTCCTCTCTTTATCTTTTTCTTTATATTTTGACTCAATCTCCTTAGGCACTCTGTACAAAATGGTTAATCGCAACTCTTTAAGAATTTAGCATTCTAAACATGCTAGTCACATGAAGTTTGCTATAGGCCATCTCACAGTTTTAATGTTCTCTGAACAAATGATTCGGCATCAATGCACATTAGTGTTGAAGAAGATCGAAACCACAAAAATTGAACTACTGAAGTCTAGACATTCAAGGAAGTCATATACTTCATCATTTCTACATTTCATTCTATTCAAATTTGCTAAAGAGCTTTGAGGCAAGCAATCGATTGATGAAAACAAGACCTTCGCAATAATTAACACCTAAGCTCCTTTTTCATTAAAAAAAAAGTTTCCGATAACATTCAGGGAACGCTTCTGAGTTACAGATATGTGTAAGAAAACAGCGTATTATGTTGCGAAGAGATTTAATTTTTGTCCTGGACAAACTGCCAATTAACTTTATGGTCTTAGGTCAAAGCCCCCTTGCCTACCTAGACCTCACTTCCCTTATCTGCATGTACAACAATGAGTGTGGGTTAGCTGTCTGTGGCTGTGGGTTAACTGTCTCTTGGTGTGAGTTAGTTGTCTCTAGGACCTTCGAGTTCCAATACTGAATACTCAATGAACTTCTCTGCCAAAGTGGATTCCTGATGTCTCCTGAAGACCATAAATATCATTGACTCAAAAAGAGGGCATTACTACTGAGGTTTTTAAAATTTTTTAATTGTGGTAAAAAGATATGTAACATAAAATTTACAATCTTAACAATTTCTAAGTGTACAGTTTGATAATGTTAAGTATATTCATATTGCTATGTAACCAATATCCAAAAATTTTTATCTTATAAAATGGAAACTGTATACCCATTAAACAATAACTCACTCTTCCTCCAGCCCCTGGCTAAGACCTTATTTTCTGTCTCTATAAATTTGGCTACTCTTGCTACCATGCATAAGTAAAATCATACAGTATTTGTCTTTTTGTTACTGACTAATTTCACTTAGCATAATCTGTTCACGTTTCATCCATGTTGTTACAAATAGCAGGATTTTCCTTTTTTTAAGGTTGAATAATATTTTATTATATGCATATATCACATTTTGTTTATCCATTCATTGATTGATTAATACAAATTGTTTCTACCTTTTAGTTTTTGTGAGTAGTGTTGTTTCAAATGGGGGTGGAACTACTGTTGAGTTTTAAAGTGGAGGATTGCATATTTATTTTCCCTAAGCCCCAAGGACATTGCAGTACTGTCAATACTCTTCTGATTTCATCTAGAGAGTTTCCAGAGGTAAGGGAAGTAGGTCACCAGGGTGCTTAAACTCCATTCTGAGGGACCCATGAGGGGATTATTTGAAATATCATTTCCAGATGTGTCTTAGGGCTAAAATGTATTTCCTTCTGTTTTATTGGCAGTCATTAAAGAAAACAGCTGGGAAAGAGAAAAACAAAGTTATGTCTTCCAAAATGTGAAAGTTCTTTACCATTGGGACAGTTTTATCACAAACTTGAATCTCTATAGACAAGTCTAACTTTTAATTAGTTACAGATCCAAACCTTTGCAGAAAAAAGTCCCTGGGTTTTTAAAAATGTTTAGCCCCATGTATTATTACTTCAAAAGTGTTCCACTAAAAGGTATTGATATCTGTGAATAATTTAGATGTGTGAGTTGGCCTAACCTTTTTTAAGCAAGAGTCTCAGAACTTTTCAAGGAAGGTTTGTTGTTGTTGTTGTTGTTGTTTTTAAGAAAGTCATTTTTTTAAGCCAGATTAAGACTTCTATTTCTAGGTGTTTGATCACTAATTGAATGTATATTTTTGACTTAGAAGCAGCAAAGTGCTGCCTGATAACTGAAGCCACTTCTGTACTTCCCATATTTGTATTTTGTTTGTTTGTTTTTGTACTTTCTGCCACCCCAAATGCTTTTTTTCCCCTAAGCAAGCTCTATAAAGCTCATGTTGAGTGCATCTAGAAAATCTTTTAATGAAGAAAGGCTTTAAACATCACTGACAATATATTTTTTTATCATACTCACATATAAAAATTGGGGGGAAATGTCATCAAGGGAATCCATTCCAAATTACATGTTCTCTTTGAAATAGGAACTAAAATAAGAAAATAAATCACTCAGAATCCATTATTTCCATTTTCCTATACCTATGATAAATACAAGTGTGGAGGTCGCACACATGCATCACTATAGGTAAAACTCCATATTTAAGGCCTTTACATTAGTATTTCCCATAGAAATGTAATATATATAATTTTAATGTTGTTAGTAGCCACATTAAAAAATAAAAAAATAGGCGAAATTAATTTTAATGATGTATTTTAGTAATCCAATATATCAAAATTTCAAGATGTAATCAGCATAAAAATTGTTAATGAAATATTTTAGTTTATGGTATTAAATTTTTAAAAACTGTGTATATATTACACTTACAATACATCTCAGTTTGGACTAGCCATATTTCAGGGCTTAATAGTCATATGTGCCTAGTGGCTACCATATTACATAATACAGCACATGTAGTATTAGATGGCTGTTTTTCATTTGAACTGTTCTACCATTCATAATAGTTTTATATATGTTTATATGTGTAATTTATGTTTATATCATTTATATTTATATTGTGGTAACATTTATTTATAAATAAATGTTATAAATGTTATAAACTTTTTAAAAGCCCAGTTTTCAGACATTAATGAATATCTATCCTACCAAACTTTGTTCACAAAGCAATTCCTCATAGGCTTCTTTGAAAGAGTAAGAGCTTCTGGTTTACTGCGAATGATTTAATTTATAGAAATATAATTTTCAAACAACTTTTAATGAGCAACATAAGCACTATATAAACCAAGAAACACCTGTATATTCCTTACAATAAAGGAATCTAATTGGAATTCAAGCCTCAGTCCTCCTGAGTAATAGAGAAGAGGCGAAATCAGGATAAAACATTTGTAGCACGTAGTTACTGTGATTCTCGCATCACTGTAAGAGAACAAGCACTTTACCTTGACTCAGATATCTAAATGGCTCTAATTTTTTTAGATTAGTGTAGAGATTTTCCTATGTTCAAGGTGTAAAGGATGTATCATATCTTCCCTTTGATTCTAGGATTAGACACACACACAGAGTTAAAGTTGAACGAAATAAATGTAAACTTATATGTTATAATTTTCAGCTCTTTGTAGAGAGAAAGATAGAATGATAAAATGTGGATCTTATATATTTTCTATTTCAACTTCCTCAATTTTATAGATGAAGAACGACCAGGAATTACTGATGATTACACACCTAGTCAACACCTATTTATTTAACACCTAACCTTTAATCCTGTCATTTTAACAGAGATAGTGTCTCCTCTTCCCTGCCTTCTTCTTCTTCCTATCATTTACCTTGCTCTTAATCCTAGTTCTATCTTTCTTTGGTTGTCATAGTAAATATAAAGCCCACTGGACAGTGATCACATCAATCTAGATGGATTTAGGTTCCGGGAGTGTAAGTCTCATAACAACTCATCATTTGTCTAGTCACAATTGGCAAGTTTTGATGTCTTCCAAGGCATCCCAAATATGTTCTGATGTTTTCTACTCCTATTTCCATGAGAAGTATTTTAGGGACATTAAGTAATCAACAAGCACAACAGTGGACTTTGGAATGGAAAGAAAAAAAGAAGAAGAACCAGAGGAAGGGAATTCCCAAAAGAGATGAACAAGGAGATACAAAAATACTTGGCACATTGGAGAGGGACAGAGTGCAGTGCCAGTGGACCATTTGGTCTGTATCAAGGCATGGTGACAAAACAGTCTAGGTAGGTGAAAGGGCCAGTTTGTGAATGGTTTTGCCTGCTGAGCTAGTTACTGAGTTTGGAAAAATATACCACTGATCTGTGTATGTGTGTTTGTACATGTGTGTGTGCACACATGCATGAACAAGAGTGTGTTTTAAGCAGATAGTGATATGTTTAGGCTGTGTTCTAGAAAAAAATGATTAAGCTAACAATACAGCAGAGGAATTTGAAACAGAGAGGCCAAATGAGAAATAGTTTTAGTGTACCATGGGGGAGTTAATTTTGATATTAATCGATTGTAATAGTGTCTAACATTTATTGTATGCATTGTCTCATTTAAATCTCACCATAGTAATGCAAGGAAAGCTCTGTTATTATTCCTGTTTTATAGTTAGGAATTCAGAGAAGTAACTTGTTCAAGGATGGGTGACTGGTCTATATCAGTCATGTCTAAGTATTGATTTAAAATCATGTATTAGTGAAAAAGTTTTGAGCATCCTTTCTCAAGATATGTATTTTGATTTATACATTTACGTATGCATCCATATAGCACATCCACACAGTAAATTATTAATAAAACTTATTATTTTATTGTAGCCGGTAGATCATTTGGTGCAGCCAGTAGGTTGTATTCACCCTACTGTGGAGACCAGTAGTCTATATGACTGAATTTTGAACATCTTTAAACATTGCAAAATCTTAAGTTGAGAGCAAGTCTCATACCTCTTAGACCTGGCTGCTTCACGAATTCATGTTAACTATTTGGGCACTGAAGGCTGAGACTCCATATCTCACCATCAAGCTAAACAGGACTATTTGTGCATCTCACCTGCTTATAATCTCTGATGTATTTATTTTTTGACTTGTTCTTACAGTATTTTAAATGGTTGAGCTTAAAGCTTTTCCTAGTGATAATTTAGTTCAGCTGACTTATACCACAAGAGATAAAAATAAAGCACAGAGGAGTATAATAAAATAACTACTCAAGTTAGAGGCAGAGACTGGTAGAGACTAGGGATTAGAACTCGAATGCTAACATAGCACAGTGTTTTCCTTTCAGATACACAGGTTACCTTGCTAATGGCTTAATATGTAAATTTCTTGAGTGTCCAGATAGCATTTTACCCACTTGTTAATGTAATTGGCTGTAGAATTATTTTGTAAATTTCACATGATTTTAATAATTATTTAGGATAGCGGTTTGCAACTCTGGTTCCATTAGAATCACTTGGGGGAAAGTTTTAAAAATTACTAAAGCCCAGGTCTTCACTTGTAAAGTTTCTTTTAAAATCATTCTAAGATGGGCAATCAGGCATTCATATTTTTAAAAAGCTACTCAGGTGATTCTAATGTGCAGCCAGATTTCAGATGTGATTAAGACCTATCCTGATTTAATACCTGTTTTAGGGCAACTAGGAGACACACATGGTTGTAAATATCAGGACTGAAACTGTTATGAAATTGTTTTTGAGCCATATTATGTAGATTAATGATAGATAAGATACAGAGAAATTGAGAAATATAACTCAAAGGATTGACTTAATAGATATACATTTAATCTTTCATTTTATAACCAAAGAATACATATTTAGTTTTGAAATGACTACAGGACACATAAAAATTATATTCTAGACTTTCAAAATAATAAAAATAGAAACCACTTAGTAATAAATACAAGAAGAACAATGTGGAACAAGTAGTGAAGATAACAAACAAAAAAAAGTCTCTGACTGACATTAAAGAATTGTCTAATAAAAGGAATCTTTCATGTTCCTAGATGGAAATGTTCAGTATTACATAAGTTTCCAGTTGTCTCCAGTTTAAGAATGTAATTTCAATCAAAAGAACTTTTTTGAGACTGAAAAATTATCAAATTTATTTTAAAGTTAATACAGAAAAATAAATAGGTAAGAACATCAAAGAAAATTTGGATCTAAAAGGATTGCAGTTGTTTAAAAGAATTACATAGTTAATTAAAACAAAAGATACTGTGCAAGAACAGATAGATCGACATAAATGAATAGATATTATAGAAACAAAATTTATGCATAAAAATTTAATATATTTAAATAGCACCATTTCAAATCAGGGGAGAAAAGAAGCATATTCATCACCAATTCTGAAGAAACTGATTAACGACTAGAATAAAAATTATATCCCTAAATCACATTACACCAAAATAAGTTCAAGACATATTAAGAGGTAAATGTAAAAATGAAGTTATTAGACAATTAGAAAAAGCATTAGTAACAGTCAGAAATTAGCAAATACATAAGCATTTCTAAGCACAAAGGAAAAGCAGAAAATAATTTTGGACTACGTAAAATATAAAAAATTTGCATATCCAAAACACACTATAAATGAAATTAAGAAACATTTGGAAAACATTTGTAATCAGATATCAGAGAGCATGTAAAGAGTTTTCATGAATCGATTTTGGGTGGTTCCCACACTTTAGTGAGTTTTACTTCCAGGAGGCCCACCAGATTCTCACAATGAAGATCTGAGAATGTGTCCCCTTGCAACTGTCATGAGAGGGGAAAACTAATCTTTGTGAAATATACCCAGAAGGTTCTCCAAAGAAAGGCTTACTCGCTCAGGAAAAAGTCTTTACCAGGGCTTTATTTCAGTTGGGAGATTTCTGCCATTTCAAGTCCCCTCTAGACTTTCTATCTCACCTAAGGGAGGTTTAAAAAACAAAAACAAAAACAACAACAAAAGCTATATCACTGGATGTAAAGATCATGAAACAGAGAAAAAAAAATCACTAAAAAACTGAGATTTAATCATAAGATTATAGACTACTTCCCTTCCCTCACACTCGACCATGACACCGACAAGGCTCCAGTATCATGATGGTGGATAACAGGGGAAAGAGCTACATAACACAGACTCTGAGGAAAAATAGTTAGAAAGCCCAAAGTTAAGAGGGAGACCAAAACAAGGACACAAGAGGAATTTAAAGACTCTGGCTTCTACAAAATACAATAAATATTATACACATCCCAAACCCTAGTGAAATTAAAACCCCTAGTCCTCATCTTTAAGGCCAATTTAGCTCAATATCTATTATCTGGTACAAAACGCCTGGCTTTCAACAAAATATTTCAAGGCACATCAAAAGGCAAGAAAAAATACAGTCTGAATAGGTAAAGCCAGCGTCAAAACCAAACTCAGATAATGACACAGGTGTTGGAGTAATCACACAAGGTCTTTAAAATAATTGGGACTTAATACACTAAGGGCTATATTGGAAAAAGTAGTAGGTAAAAACTAAAAGAAAAATCTGAATAAACTATAAACTTTAGTTAATATATATTAATATTAGTTCATTAACTATAACAGATATACTCTACTAATGTAAGATATTAATAATAAGGGAAACTGAGGGCCAATTCCTCTTGTCCTAGCCATGTGCTAACTTCTTTGTCTGCCTTGTGAGGACAGAAAGTTTGTACAAAACCCTCCCGGCCGCGTTTCTGTTATGTCAGGAGTCCTAACCAAACTTCAGTCACAGTTGCCTTTATTTTATAAAGATTTAAAGCCAATACTGCCCTCATGCCCTTAATCAGTGTCTACAAGAAAGATTGCAGCCAACAGCAGGAGGCCCAAATGTACTGAAGACCATCCAAATTCTGCCTGCTGCCTTCCAGTGGTGAGAACACCCTTAAATTCTTCAAGGTTTACTTCCTACCCAGGAGCACAATGGGAAATGCCTCAGGGTTCAGGGTCTTGCATTGTGTGTGGATATGTAAAGTAGCCCATGGCCTTTCTGCCCCAGAAATGACCTTTCTGCACCACGTTTTTTTTTTTTTTTTTTTTTTTTGTAGAAACAAAATGCAAACAGAGAGAGAGCTGGTCTATAGGCTCTTGGTTATGAGGCTTGGATAATTGTCCACACCTGTTCAGGAAAAGAATTCTTAAATATTCCTCAGTCATTCTAGAGAACTCCAACTTCGGTTCCACAGCTGCCTTGCACCCCCAAACCTGGCATTTGGAAATAATAGTTATTAACAGTTCTAATATATTTTTCTCTTTCGTGGCGGTTTTGGTAAAATTAGAATTAAGTTAGTTGGGATGAAACTCCCTCATCTCCAACTGGTAAATAAAGGAAACTGACCTATCTATCTATCATCTATCTATCTATCTATCTATCTATCTATCTATCTATCTATCTAATCTCTATCTCTATATCATCTATATCTGTATCTATATCTATCTATATCTATATCTATATCTATATCTATATATCTATATCTAGTATCTCTGTTATGTGAACAGTCCCGACAAAACTTCAGTCACAGTTGTCTTTATTTTATAAAAATTTAAAGTATCTATATCTAAGTATAGATATAGATACAGATAGATGATAGATAGATAGATAGATAGATAGATAGATAGATAGATAGATATAACCCGAGAATACAAAGTAATTTGCTGTAATAAAATAGTAAAAAAATCAATATCTGTGCTGTATTCAAATCACTCCTTACAAAAATCCTTTGTCAGCTCTCCACTTTGTTAATTCACTACAATACTCTTGTCTTGCCAACCAGCTCCTCTCACTTACAGTAGTATGCGTGACTGTTAATTTTCTTCCCCATTCAGCTTTGGAATGAATTTGTTAAGTTAATCTCATCTTCTTTTATTTTACAGTATCTTCGTGTTTAAATCCTAATTTTATAAACATCTGTTTCGATCAAGTTGCAAACCTATTACTTTTATGAGCAATACATACTTTGAAGATATTACTGCTGACCTTTGTTGGTGATTCGAATATTTTTGTTGTCACTGACATTTTTTGTAATTGATGTCTTGTTTCTGTCACCTGGATAGCAGGTTTCAAATAAGATATGTTTTGGGGAAATTTTTTTACTTAAACACTTTAAGTCAGACAGCTATCACTTTAAAATTGTGTAGCTCTGGAAAAAAAGAAGTGTGTTAAATTTTGCAGCATGAGATGAAGGTAAACAGCCATTCAATTTTCCTCTACTTTTGAAATAGTTTTAAAATTTCATATTTGCTAAAAGTGATGTTTTATTTTTTTTCTCCCCAGTACTTGTCATTTAATAATACAATTGGGGGAACCGCACTACTTAAAAAACTGCTATGTGACTATCAATAAATCCATCAATCAAAAAAAGAGAAATTGTGTGTTCAGCTTTCCATCCACTTAGAAAAAAATATTATTTTTCAGAGTCAGATAGTAGAGCCAAATATCACCTAAGAATTCGACCTTCAGTCTCTGGGGAGATGTTTTAAATTCTCTGTGTGTGTCAGCGATCTAGCAAAAAGTGAAAGAAATTTTGTCTCTCAAAGCAAGCTGACGAAAGTGGCAGGATGTTCAAAATACCTCCCAATTTAATGAGTATGTAGGCTGAATCTTGCCTTCATCCTGGAGAAGGTAATCAGAGTTGAAGTACCTCAGAGGAACGGGGTGGAAAATACAGACCCATCAAGCTGACAAGTTCATTCTCTAATCCATCTTAGAGAAAATTTGTCTCTATTTGATTATGATCATTCCAGTTCTGTACACAGTGGCATATTCCCAATTCTAGTACCAGAAGAATTTCGTTTATTTAAAAAACTGTCAACAATTATGGCTCAAATTGTCTGTGTGAATGGGAAGTAAATATCTAAGCTCCTTCAATGAACAATGCATTTTCTTTGTTTCTTTTGGGTGTTTCTTTAAGCCTTAGATAATGGAAGAGTCTTTGATTAGTGTATAAAGGTGCTAATTGTCATTTCAAGAACTTATATTATAAAATGATGTTATTAAAGTCAAAAATACATGACAATGTAAAGTCATACAAATTATATATTTAAATTAAATTTTTACATACCATTGATATGTTGTCTTTTTACTCTTTACAATCTAAAATATAGAGTGATAAAATTTTCATCCTTTCAAGCACAAGAAACAGTTGTAAATGACAATTATAATTGTGTTTTGTGTTATATCTTTTACCATTTGCATTATCTGATAAGAAAAAGAAAGAGGGCATTTCTCTTGCATTTTTATTATGCTGACCAAAATGCTCTTCCTTTTTCTCACTTCTTCATTATAAAAATAATACATACTTATTGCAGAGGTCTTGGAGGATATAGAAAAGTAAAAAATCAAAATTACCTGCCATGCAGTGTAATTACATCAAACATTAAAAAAGATTATCTTTTGAACATGGTTTTGTATCTGGATTTTATCACTAAACATTAAACCTTTTTAGGTTATTGTAAAGTTTATAAAAAGATAAGTTTTGATGCTTGTACATTTTCTACCGGAGGATTTTACAATAATAGATTTAACTATTCACCTAATTTTGCATATATAGCTTGATTCTGAGTTTTTGAAACATCACAAATAATATTGTAATAAATATTTTTGTCTATAAATCTCTTTGCACATGACTAAATTTTTTTTCCTCAGGATAAATTCATGAAAGAATTTATAGGGTAACAGTCTAATTTTGCCAAAGGAAATATATATTTTTGAAAGTGTCTAAATTTCCCTTAGGAAAAAAGGTACTGATTTATAGTCCCATTGTAGAATATGAAAATGATCATTTTACATGCTTATTTATGATGGCTATTAAATCTTAAAAAAAAAAAACTTTGAAGAATGAAAAATATTTAACTTGTTTTAATTTGCATTTGAAAAATTCTCGAGATTTAGCTTTTTTCCATTGATTATTTGGAAATTATATTTCCATAAATATGCTCCTTTTGTAAATTTACTGTTTATTTCTTTGGTCTATTTTTTCCCTATGGGTGGTTTCTTATTGAATTCTAAGAGCTCTTTATATATTAAGGATACCAACTTACTATATTTATACCACAAGTATTTTTTCCCATTTCTTGCTTGCTTTTCTATGTATAAGTTTCTTCTATGTATAGAAGTTAATTTTTATGTCACCAAATCTATTATTTCTTTTGTTAATGTGCTTAAAGAGCCTCAGATATGATCTAATTATTTTAGGATTTTCTTCTTTTTATATAAATCTCTAATCTATTAGGAACTTACTTTGGGGTATAGTTAGAAATGAAAATTTTATTTATTTTTTTCCCTCAAATAGTAAAATATTTTTCCTTCTAAATTTGTCCATTACTCTTCTTTCACAATTTCATTTTTACCATGTACATAATTTGCACATATATCAAAGTCTTTTGCAGGCCTAACCATGCTGTTTTATTGACTATTCTTATTTATTATTATTACATTTTAATAGTGATAACATTATAATATAATACATTTGTTAGAGCAAGTTGAATAACTTTTCCCCCTTTACCCTCAGGAATACTGCTCCCAAAGTATCTAACACAATATTGTGCAATGTGAAAAATTCTACATTCTTTCATAAAAAAATTTATATCATGGTTATAAAATGTGCTTATTTTGCATTTCACCTATGAAATTGAAATTTGTTCTGCAATCAATGTTAACAGCAGTCATGAAATCGTTATTATTTCAAGCATTAGCTTGATCATAGCTATTTCTATTGTTACTGCAATTATATTTTGTGCATTGCTGACATTATATATGTAAAATTTGTATAATTTAAGATGTCTTTAAGATTACATTCTGTGCCTTAAAAAGAAGTTATTGTATATGCAGAAGATGTGAAAACTGAATTGAGGGCATATTTGTTGTTAAAAGAAGGCCTTAAATTTTATTATATCTAGCAAGAGAAACACCTATTTGCTTTATATGACCTAAGCAAGGAAGATGCCTCCAAGGAAATGACTAAGATACAAGAAAAGTATTGCCTGTCATTCACCAAGCAATGAAACTAAAGACAGTAGAAGTTGTCGAGTCTTTTGGAATAGATCAAAGAAATTTCCAAGCAATGAGGAACATATGTGCCTGGTTTATGAATTGTGCAGAACTATTTGTAAGGCATCGAACATTAAATCAGAAACTTCTTGCTGACTTTGAAGAGAAGCTGCTTAGCTTCCAGCATCATGTGATTCAGTTGAATAAAAGTGTTGGTATCAAAATTTGCAAAGTGGGTGTAGGTTACTTGTAGAAAAATATTGGAGATAGTAAAGGAGTACTTTTTGAAAAACATTCTGAATCATCAAACCTCTTTAAGTCACCAGGAATGATATGGTAGAAACATTTCTGTATAAATAAGTATATCTTTTTTTTAAGTGAGAAGAAAAGATTGCATTAAAATTTAATTGCCAGTATCAGTACTACATAAAATAATGGCATATCTTATAATGACTATATAGTATTTTATATTGAATTAAGACTTAACATTAGTTGTCCTGATTCTCTTCTTTCGCGACTTAGTATACACATAGGATAAATCTGTCTTTGTCTTATGAAACTCTATAAACAGATTTTGAATTCTCAACAACTATAGTGTTGCTAAAGTTTTCGAAGGCCATTACAGCATGGCAATGTCCATGTAGAAAAACATCTGTCTAGTTAAGAAGCCTGAGAACTTGGAAGTTGGTTTTCCAAAGCCAACTCATATCTAGGGTTCGACTTTCCAAGTTCCTTTCACTTTCAGTAACTTTTTAGACAGTCTCAGGTGTTTTAGGGATAACTTTGAGTGTTCGTGCATTCATAATTCCAATATACACTTTCTATAGAGACCTTTAGTATCTGGGTTCCCCACACCTGATCTCTTCTGTGAAGTCTCAGAACCATCAGAGAATTGATGGCTCTAACCCTTTTATCCTGAGAAGTGTTAGAATTTGAATGTCTATTTCCTTCACTCACATACTTAATGTAGACTCCAAATGCAAATTTTATCTTTGTTGTTCTACCTTTACTTATCTCTCTTATCAGTGACAGAGACTGGACAATCCTCCCCTGTCTCTGGTGGTTGGTGTTCTCTTGCTGCCAGGGATCTCTCTGTGTGACTATCTGCCTAGACCTTTCTGCAATTTCTTTCCTTCCCTTTTTGTATTTTCTGGTACTTCTGGCACTCTTAAAAAAGTATAAAATACCTCTTTCACCTTTTGCCTTTTTCTACCCCATCTTCCTTTGTATTAAATTTGTAATCTCTGGAACATGGTCATTACCCAGAATGCCAAATGTAGGTCAATTGATGTTGCTGTGAAAAGCACTATAAAAAAGGAAAGCGTACAGTTTCTTCATGCTCATTACAGAGAAAATACAAGATCTACAATGCTGCTTTGAGGGAAGAAAGTGACTATGCTCTAGCTCTGACTGTGTAGTGTTACTCCAAAAAAGCATTAAGAAAGTAAAAGCTTAATAAATTATACACAGAGTGTATCCAATATATTTATAACATAATTTAAAACAATCTTTCTTTTCTATTGGCTTGTGATGTCAACTTTACCATATACATAATTCTTACAGTTACCATATTGCCATGCATTTTATATTATAATATTATCTTTGATTAAATCCTAGACCATGTGTACAAGGCACAGAATCAGGAATTGCTTGAAGGCAGGAGGACTCTTCCGTTTTTGTAGGTTTGGTAGTTTTAAAATATACTTATAAAACTTCTGACTATTCTCCCAATTTAACGTGGAGCTCAGTTCTTTTCTCTTTGACTGGGGGCTAGACTTAGTGACTTACTTCTAACAACTAGAATATGATATGTGACTTTTGAGACAAAATGATAGCTAGTCTTGCTCTATCATTTTGATTCTTAGACAGATAGTCTAGAATTCATCACTCTCTTTGGGTCAAAAATAGCTGCCAGTTTGTGAGTGTGCTCAAGCAGCCCTAAAAAGAAGTCCATGTGGCAAGGAACTGAACCCCCTCGCCCCCACCAATAGCCAGAGAGGAACTGAGGCTCCCTGTCAACAGCCATGCGATTGACCATCTTGGAAACAGATGTCACAGCTCCTGTAAAGCCCACCAGGTGATTTCAGCCCTAGTTGACATCTTGTCTACAGCCCCAAGAAGGTTCTGGAGCTTGAATACCCAGCTAAGTGGCTCCAAATTCCTGATCCACAAAAACTATGACATAATTAATGTTTGTCGTTTTAACCTGATAAGTTCTGGAGGTAATTTACAATAGGAAATTAAACAGAAACAGATGACTGTAACCAAGGTAGATCATACCTCCCAAACATTTGCTTGTGGAAATAGCTGAAGTCCCAGAGGGTAGGCCTCTGGGATGTCATCGGATACAGTCTACCTCGACCGCACCAGTTTATAAATCTTTTTTCCAACATCTCCATCTCCTTCCCTTTATCACTTGGTGTGTGTGGTGGGGTGGAGGAGGGGGTAGCCTCATGTTTCCTAGTCACCATATGGAAGAGGAAAGATTATCATTCCCAAAAGTCATGCTATAAGCACTTTGTGATGTATAGTCTTAGGCAGCTATTATCTATATTAAAAGATGATTTCAAGGCACAGAGTACATGAGGCTAATCTAAGCTGTTACACAACACTGATAGAACTATATTTTAATTTTTGGAATTTGTAATTTGAACCATATCTATTAGGAATTAAAACGATAGATACATATTATCAGTGATAATTCTTTAAGCATAAAAATAAGGCCAGAATAAGAAAGTGGAAGAAAAAGGGAACTAGCATTTACTGAGGACCCACTATATTTTAGGTATTGGGATAGGCAAGATTAGTATACCAAAAATGTGGATTAGTATACCAAAAATGTGGATATAGTTACCTCCATTGATATT
Source organism: Eidolon dupreanum (assembly GCA_028627145.1). NCBI lineage: Eukaryota > Metazoa > Chordata > Mammalia > Chiroptera > Pteropodidae > Eidolon > Eidolon dupreanum. Next base: position 127,886,107 of record CM053509.1, on the reverse strand, counting down.
GGTTTACTTCCTTTGCTCCTGACTTTGATGCCAATAATCTGTGTCCTTAATTTGCCCCTTCATTTGCATGGCCAGATTTCTCTTGGTCACAGATTTAGTTTACCTACTTCTTGCCTATACTGTTTAATGTCTTCTCTTGGGTTTGCTGATTAAACAATGATCAAATAAAAACACTTTGCATTAGTTGTGCCCTCCACCTCCAAATTTCTTTTATCATATTTTACCATTTTACATGAAGTTACATTTTTATCTATCATGATCCTTGATCCATTCTACCTACCTACTTTAGACATAAGTGCCTTGTTAACACCATGTGGTATTATGGGCACTGACAGAAAGTTATGTAATTTAGAGAAGGGTGTTGTGATCACCGGTAGTAATACAAAATAAATGGTTTCGGTAAAAATTTATTAATTCTCAAATATTCTTATCATACTCTTGCACATATTCTATCTCATTTTGGGATTACTACTCAAGTAATCTTAATTTTCTTTTACCTGCAATTACTATGTTCTGCCAGTAATCAGACCTGGTTGGAAATCTGTGGTCCAAACAGTCATATTTTAGGCACAGGTAACAGAGAGATAAACGAGTAATTGTGCCCACTTGGTGATTTTTAATTCAAATAAAAATATTTATCATATAAGATAAAATTGTTAATGTCAAAAAAGCAAGTTCTGAAAAGAAATGTAAACACTCAGATCTGCTCTGAGTTACTCTAAAGGCTAATCCTGGTTGATCCCTGAACTTGACTTGACTATTTTTTCAACTTAAATTTGTTAAGTTGGATTCAAAGCCTCCTTGGTATATGTACATGGTCAAGGATTTGGGGTTTTGCTGCCTTTCAATCAAAAGCTTTGCCTACATTCTGTAATTCAAAGGCAAAGGGGATCTTTTCTTTTAACTTTGCTGCTCAACACAGTGTTACTTTAAAAGGAAAGATCATATATATTATTTGTGAGAGAGGATAAAAGAATATAGTTATAAGCATTTTCAACCTCTCCCCACCCTCAAGAAACCATCTTGGAAAGCAAGAAGAGGAATTTTTTTTTTGCTGGCTGTGTAAGTTCTTAGGTATACTTTTGTCCAACAGAATCTTGGTAAAGGAGGAACAGGGTACTTGAAAGAAGTCAGAGAGGTCAAAATAAGTCACATATGAAAGAGTCTGCACCAGAGACAGATCAGGCAGGATACAAGAGATGCTGCATTAGCTAGGCTGAAAGAGAGAGTTTGGGGAGTTGAATTACGAGGAGGAACAGGGACTTTGGGGCATCTGCCACATGTGAAAATAGTAAACAGGATTGGAAAGAAAGTATTTCCAACTTTTTTCTGGATACACTTCCCTTTAGATATTTTTTATGAATGGCTGCAGTAAAAATTTACATTATTTTTCAATTGTTTTAAATGCTAGACTGATGCTTCTTTAACACGAAATTATGCCCACAAGGGGCCATAAAATGGCTGGGTTTTGTATAGATAGTACATTTTATAAACCTTTTTTTTTTTTTTGAAGGAAGGAGAGAACTGGTCCCAAATCGCTTTTATCTTTAAATATCTTAGACCTATTTATGATGTCTCCCTCAGTAGCAAGCTATACAACACACAGCAAGCTCTTCAAATTAGTTTTGTAGGGCTGAAACTCAGGAAGTAGCCAATAAAACACAATTTGCAGATGTAAGGGAGTGGCCAAGCTTGTACTTCTAAATGGCTCCATTTGACTTTTCCTTTCTACCATGTTCTGTGACCTCTAATTCATCCCTGTCTGCCTCCAATGGTCTAGCCTAAGGATTTGCGACTTGATAATGTTATTCCGTTTCCCTCTATGTGGCCTCTTAACTCTGCTGGCCTTTGGCTCTGGGGTTAGTTCCTGAGTTCCAGTTCCCTTACAGCTGATCTTATTAGCCATTTTCACTGTCTTGGTTTCATCATTATGTGGTAGAGCTCATGGGCTTCCTTGGAGTATAACTACTTTCTGTTTCCAAGCAGCCTTTGAAAGTGCTTGTGGTAAAAAGCAACAAACAGAAATAGTAATTATTTTTACTGGAAATGCGATCTATTAAGATCTACTCTATCTTAGAATATTTTATCTGAAAACAACAAATAAGTAGAACTTTATAGGGTTTATACCAGAGGTATATAGTGTTGTTAGTCAATTATTTATTTTTTAAAGTCAAAATATCAAGCAACAAATCACTTCATATATATTTGTGTATTAAGTTAAGAGCTAATGTTTATCATTTCTCAGAAGGCTCAGTTAACTACTGGCTTAGATCCAAACCTTCCATTGTAATTATATAAGTTTGGCACCCGCACAATGAATATGGCCGAGTGAATTATATTATGACGAAAAGAATGGGGAAAGTGTTTTATTTTGTTAACATAAGGTATCTACTGAGCTAAAAATGAATACTAATTTCTTAATGAAAAGCACTATTAAAAGGTAAAAATTCAATTGTGAAAACTGAATTTCTCATTAGGAGGCAGGTAAAATCATGGTTGAAGTTTTCTTAGGAAAATAGCCACCAAAAATTAAGAAAAGCTATGCATCTATTTTTCATAATTGTTCTTATTGAGTTTCAAAGTTTGTGAGAAACTTATAATAATATATGATCAAGTGTGTCATGAAAACAAGCATCAGTTATATAGATGAGAAACTCTTATCAGGTTTTCTTGTATGGGGAGGTGCGGGGTAAGGTTGGGAGTTGATTATATAAGACATATTCCTGATATTTTGATTATAATTACAGGAAAGATGATTACTCAAACTTTCCCTCTGACTTCATCATAAATACTCATTACTTGGTTTTTAAAGATTTTAAGTTGGAACAATTAAAAAATAATAAACGCTCTCAATGAAAATATGTGCACATAATTTAATTCCTTAAGACCCATACAAATTCCAGTTGAAACAAAATTTTATTAAATTTGACCATCTTTTTCTGCATTCTCAACTCACTATAATGAGAGTTGTCAAGTGGTTCCTGGGTAAAAAGAATATTTAGAATATCTCATATTTTTAGATGAAAGAGATAGATTATTAGAGAGATAGATTGTATGTGTGTCTGTATATGTGTGTGTATACGTGCATGTTTGAAAGAGGGGTAGGAGGGAGGGAGGGAGGGAGGGAGGAAGACATAGAGAGGGAGGGAGGAGGAGGAGGAGGAGGAGGATGAGAGAGAGAGAGAGAGAGAGAGAGAGAGAGAGAGAGAATGAAGAATCTCAATAGGAGAGGGAAATGGAATCAACTTTAAAATGGCATAGAATCAGCAAATCAGCCTGAGTGTTTTTTTTCCTCACACCATAAAAATTTCTTATTTTTGCCTATAGAAAACGCCTATCAAAGGAGAGGTAGGCCTGAGAAGCAATCTGGAGAAAGATTTCTAGGCTGGTGGTCAGGAATCAGATGTTTTATTTTTTCTCTTTTTAAATTTTACCCCTTTAAGGATCACCAAGTAATTTTCTTTTTTTTTTAGGAGAAAAGAAAATACAATGATTTTCTTCAACCTTATTCCCATGATACATTCACACTTCTGCTCATCCCTAGTAAGTATACTATAAAGGAAAGAGGAGATATATCTACTTGTCATATCTCCTCCAATAATCATAAAATCATCACCATTGTCATGTTCCTTTCTTAAGGTATTTGGAGGAATATATAGCCTAAAAATGTGATTCTAATCATGTAATTCTGAATAACTAAATGAGAAAGAGAAGGAAGAAGCAATCACAGAAATCAAAAGTATACGAAATTATGCTTTTAAAACAAATAGATAAGAGAGGGGGGCTAGATAACCAAAAGAGAAATACAAAAGAACATGAACCTATAAGAAGGGCATCATGAAAGTTGAAGCTAGAGACAGTCAAGAAGTAGTTCAACCATTTCACTTGGAGGAAGAAAATGAATCCATGAAGTAATATTTATTTGTTGTCTACAAAGCATTTATTCCCTATGTCTCCTGCCAATAGTACCCCAATTTTCTTTTGCTGAACTCACTCTCATAATGAAGTTTATATGGAAATGATCTTATTTTCAGTTCCAGAGATAGGTCCTGAGTCACTAATCCATTCAATTTATCCCTTCCTCCTAAATACCAAATTCAGTTCAGGGATGGATATCTGACCCAGTTAAGTCCAATGAGAAAGTATGAACCCCAGGATGCATATGGGAGTTATCAGACACTCTGTTTTCCTTAAATGAATTGGTGTGATATAATGATGTGAAGTCTTGAACTGTTCTTGCCATTCTTTTTTTTATCATAGTGGGAAGAGACTTGAAATTGGATAGAAAACCATAAAAGACAGAGAGGAAGGAAATGAGAAAAAAATTAATCCAGTGAGTTACCAGATCATTTCTCTCTTAGAGCCAAAATTATCTCTGGAATTTTAATTTTATGAGATAATAAACACTCTTTATTATTTAAGACTATTCAAATTGGGCTGAATTTTGCTGTCACTTGCAACCAAAGTATCTAACTGACTAGCAAACAAGGATGATGATATAAGTTAATTAGGTACTACATTTTTTTTATAACTTTTATTTTCTGAGTACTTTAATATTTTAATCCTCAAAGAATCTCCAAGAGTAGAAAGTATAGCAATGAAACCTTAATCTGAAAGGAGATGCCCACTTAGGAAATTGATCTTGAGAACAGAATTCCTTTGGACCTGTTCTTGCAGAAATGTGTTGGGGTGTAACTAGTTACCTGTACATAGCAGATAGGAAGGCATTGTGAAGGTAGAAGAGTCAAAAGAAAAGAAAAGCAAAACTGGGTTGTAATGGTAAAGGAAGAGTCTTTGAGAACTTGAAAGTATCTTCACAATGATGAGGAGATATCTTAGTGGTAAGATGTCTTTATGGGGTTTTGAAGATCAGGGAAGCTTATCTCTCCAAAAAAAGAATTGGTGCTATCTCTTCAGATCTGTGAAGTCATCTTTGTGAAGTCAATTGTATTTATTCTTTAGCAGTGTTAAAGAAACTCGTACCTCTTGTCTGTTGATGTCTTTCTCTTAATCATAATATTGTTCTGATGAAACACTGTGTTGTTGAGTATTATTAAATTGCACTTTCTGGTAGGAAACCTGCATGTCAGAAAGGCTAAATAACCTGACAAAGATCACACAATGAGTTAATGATAGTTCCAGAGACTGAAATTTTGACCATCTATCTTCAAAGCCCATGTGTTTTCCAAAACATGATTTTGCTTCTGTCTTCTCCTCAGGGAGAATAATGTTCAAACTGGGGAAGATAGATAAAGCATTTCAAAGAGGAAATTAAAGTATTAAATGGAACTGTAGACTGAGGAAGCACCTGGACATGCTAACAGAGTTTCAGACATCCAAGCCTAGCTGAATTATATATTATGGAGCAGACAAACTTGTAGATGTCTTGAACATTTGAGAATTTATAAGATGTAGATGATAAACGTTGTTCTCCAAAGGGAGAAAATGTAGATTCTGAAATCATAGACTGGTGATTTATAATCTCTGACCCAGACTGCTTTTCTGAATTTCAGAACTACATAGCCTTTATCCATGATATTATAATTAAGTTTTGGTTGGAGACGGTTAAGCAAATTCTTTCTAAAAGAGATAAATTTTAAGTGGTTAGTATCTGTGCCATGACACACTTTTCATTAAAAAAAAAAAAATGCATTAGTCAAGATTCTCCAGAGAAACAGAATCAATAGGAGAATATGTATATAAATATATGTAGATTTATATATATAGCAGTTATGGAGGCCAACAAGTCCCAGCATCTATAGTCAACTAGCTGGAGAGCCAGAAGTGCTGATGGCATGGTTCCAGTCTGAAAGCCTGGCTTAAGACCCAGAAAGAGCCAACGTTCCAGTTTAAGTCTGAAGGCAGGCAGAAACGATGTCCCAGCTCGAAGATAGACAGGAGGAGTTCTATCTTACTCAGGTTTTATGTTCTCTACAGATCTTCTACTGTTTGGACAAGATCCACTCATATTAGGGAGAGCAATCTGCTTTACTCATTTTACTGATTCAAATGTTAATCTCATCCAAATACACCCAGAATAATGACTGACTAAATATCTAGGCACCCTGTGGTCCAGTCAAGTTGACTTGTAAAATTAACCATCACAGGAATATTGATCACATTTGAGGATGCTGGAAAGGAAATGATGGAAAGGAAAGCTAATATATCAGATGAAACGATCAGTATTTAAAGTAATTTTGAGAAAATTTTGGGTAAAGATTTCTGAGGAAGTGAGACTATAAATTTTTTCTCTCCTAGCACTGAATAAAATACATTTGAAAAATAAGAGGAAATGAACATACAGAATTCAAATGAAGGAACAAATAAAACAGTCAAAAATTCTCAATAGGCAACCAAATAAGGAAAGAGAACCAATGTCATGTTACATAATTTGAAAGTTGTGGCCAAGGAAAGAAACTGATTTTTTAAAAAAATTTTTTGTAGTGCCTGGTGGTGCCTTGCCCTATGCCTAAAATTAGAAATGAGGAAAGAAACGGAGTTGATAAATCCTGAGAATTTTTACTAAAACCTTCAAGTAAGAAGAAAACCAGACTGAGGAATAAGGTTAGAATAGAGTCTAGGAAAATTTTCCCTTCTGTATTAGAAGTCTCCAAATATAGCCAACAGGTCCTGGCATAAGCAGCAGGGGTATGAAAGCATAACATACCTCAGAGAACTGTGATGAATTAGGGCAAGGAGATTATGGGAGAGGAATATGTCCTTATTGGGTGGAGAGGACCCAGACACAGGTATTTCATCAATGATTTTCATATTTCACCTGAAGTGAGACAGAATGGCTAGAAGGGGCCGGAGTTGGGTATTTCCCTTCCTCCAGGTTTGTTAGGCTCTGATAAAACCCCAATAAGGTTAAATTCTGGCAAAATAATTTCACCTGAGGGCAAGCCTTGTTAAGAACCAAATGCTCTGGTACGTTTCAAAAAAAAAAAAAAAAGGTAGCTTTTTTCCTCCCTCTGAAGGAAGCCAGAGGGAATTTTTCTCCGATCTTCACTGTGAGAACCTGGTAGAGATCTGGATATAAAACTCAAAAAAAGTGTGAGGCCCCCAATGACTTGGTTCTCCTAGAGTTTGTATCCGTCAGCCTTGTTCACACTCGGGCTCCAGCAGATTATCCATTACAGTTCAGTTTTCCATCCCAGTACTGGTTCCTGCAGACATTTCTGGTCTCTGGGTTTTTGTTCCAATAAGTTGTGATTCCCCGTATCTTCCTGTATGTCTCTTTAATTTTGGAGGCTGCAGTTTGCTCTGTGACTTCACTTCTCTGACACATGTATGAAGTGTTTATTTTTCAGTTTTTTTTACTTGTTTGAAGATAGAGAGATTTCTTCGAAGTTCCTTACCCACCAAACCAGAACCAAGAAGTCCATAATCTGCTTTCTAAGCTAGAGCAATAGCATAAAATTACTATCTCTTGTGGAAAAGACTCATTGATCCAAAGTTGAGAAATTCCTTTGGTTTCACTATAGATTCATTTTTTTCTGCTAAATTTATATTAAATTTAATATTAAGTTAATAATATTATTAAATTTAATACATATTTTCAATGAGAATATGTTTAATGTTAACTTTTAATGAAATTTTTCTTGACTTGAACATACATTTATCTATTTCAATTTATAAATGAAAAGGTATATGAATATTGTTTCTATTTCTGGATGGTGGCATTTTCAGAGATTTCTTGCTTTCCATTTTTTAAAATGCTTATTTAAAAAATTCTGTGTGTATTAATAATTTTATAAAAACAATAAATGTTTTAAAAGAAATCAATAAGTTAGATTTGTGGGCCCATAAAATGACGAGTAACAAGGACAAATGTAAATTTCTGCTTTTAGTGGCAAAGAATCATAGAGCTAACTCATAAATGGCATGCTCAAAACCAAGATAAGGTTTTCATTTCCATGTCCAGTGTTGCCTTTTCATCCATAACATTCTACCAGAAGAAGCTTGCAAGATCTTTGACTGGAGTCCTGAAGCTTCCATAAAGTGGAAATAAATTTATGTTTATGGCCCTATTCTTTTTCAAAATTATAAGTATTATGAGTAGTAATGTTATTGTAAAACTATATTTTTATTTCAAACATACAGACAAAATTAGAAATAAACTATAAATATGTGTTTGCCACTTATAAATCTTAGCATTTTATCTTATTTGCTTTGACTGTTGTTTTCTTAAAAAAAATTCAACATTATGTATTCAATCACAGACATAAGCCTCTCCCTGAATCCATTCACCTATCCTACTCCCCCAGAATTAAATAATATTCATTGTTCCCCAGCTAATTTTTTGGTAGAAATCGTACCCAAATAGCATCTTAGTGAGTTTTTTGAAAATTCTAGGATACATTGAAATTGTTTGACCCTTTCTCACTCATAGTAAAAGTGTTTTGTCTATTTAGCCAGTATAATTGTGGTTTGTGACATATGGCAGTATCTGTTGTAAGTACAGAAAATACCAGAGAGATTAATACTGGAGTCCAACCTTGAAAAACTCCACTGTTGATTTTCATTAAAATTCAAAATTTCCCATTAAGTATTAATAACATTTGTTCCTATTTTGCAGTTAGGACAAGAACAATGAATTTAATTTGAGGAGGAATGAGAGCTGAAACCTCTTCACAGGTTTTTGTTGTCCTATAGGACTACATAACTTTTATTTTTTTATATAGGAATCCCACTCATAGAAAAAGAAGCAAGTGATAACATCTGTCTTACTTAATAATATATGAAAAATAAAACTGGGCAGAAACGATAAGCTTAAGGTACTGGGTCACAAATAACCAGAACAAGTTAGAAACTTGTTTTCAATTTAGAAGGGCACTATCTCAAGCCTAATGACTTATCAATTATTTTAAACTAAGGAGTTCTAGAAGATTTAGAGAGCCATGCATACCTAATCAATAATTTGCCTGGATTCGAATTCTACTGGTGCCCATTAAAATTTAAAGATGAAAGTTCAAGAGAGTACTAAGGAAGAACAAGCTGTCTCTGTGGTCTGAAACATCCTCAGCCAAAGTCCATAGGTGAGTGAAGGAAATCCATCAGAGGATGTAATAAATGAGGGACCGAGGGAGACTGAGTGAAAGTCAACATGCCAGACATCCAGAGATGGAGAAAAAGAACAAGAGCCTGCCTCTTTCTGCGAGAAAGATCAGAAATATCTGAGGAGAAAAGGCTAAAGTTCTGAGTTACAGGGAGGGGACTGGTATGTAGCATAAATCAGGGAAGGATGATGAATAATAAGAGCTCTGTAACTTGTATTTGTATGCTGCCTTCCTCTGAGAAGTTCATCACGCTTTATGGATAACATCTAATTAAACTTTACAACATGTGTGGAAGTGAGGAATCAAGTGTTATTTCTGTGTTTTACAGATAAGAAACTGTTACTCTGGGCCTCGGCTCCCACTATTAGCAGCATATTAGAGAGGGAGTTTTAAATCTGTCTTCTACATCAATGCTATATTCATTGTCCTGTCTTACTGAGAACATCAAGAAGTCAGATAGTTATAAGATACTAAGAACAGTATGAGAAATATGAAGGAGTCATTATATCTATTTACAGAATGTTCTTCCCCAAATGGATGGCTTCCCTTTCCATTTGTAAAACATTCTAATTTGAAAAATAATCATGTGCTATAGGAAAAGAATTCCCATTTCACAGAATGGACAATTGGATCTCAGAGAGTTTGAAAAATCATTCACCTTTACCCAATTCATGGCAGACCCAGCATCTAAACCAGCTCTCCTCAATGGTAAGAATCAAACTTTTTAAATACAATACAGGCTGGGATTTTGATCCTCTGTTCCCTTACTGGGGTGAGCTGAAATGCATAAATATCCTTAGAAAGCTTTTTATTACCTGGCCCTTGAGTATCTCTCCAGTCACATCTCTGAATATACCCCACTCTAGTGAAACAGATAACTTTCAGTTCTCCATTGTACCACAGTGCAGCCTCCACTACCTAGCCCTGAATTTTCTTTTCTAACACTCCATCCACTCAACCCTTTCATCTGCTGAACTGCTCATTACTCACAGGTCCCAGTTTAGGTGTCACTTTTCCTTGGAAAAGTTCTTTAACTCCAAAGATGAGACTAGGACCCCTTCTTGTGTTTCCTTCAAGCCTTGGACTACCATCACTGCAGCACTTTTCACTTTGTATTTATGATTGCTTTTCTCTCTCTTCTGTCTAAAACAGAAGCCTCAGCACGGGGCCCAATGTTTGACAGTAGTAAGCGTTTAATAAATTCTTATTAAATAAGTGAATTCTGGAGCTTCAATTGTTTACATTATTCACGCCCTAATTTGTCTCAGAACTTCACCTTCTTTCTTAGAACCAACCAAAGATTGCCAGACAGCATATGGCCTTGTTTGCCTTCTTTCTCTGAGCCTGAGAAGTTTGGACACACTCTTAGTTTCTCCAAGTTAAAAAATGGAGACACCAAGTATCTTCGGAGAGCTACCACAGCCTTATAGGAAGTCTAGGCCATCTGTGGGGTTCCTCGTGCCTCCCCATCAGACCCACTTGAAGATCTCCATGCTATCTGGAATGGTTTCAGTTGATTTCTGATGGTTGCTTCCATTCCTTTCTTCACTCACCTCCCCTCTCCTTTCTAGGCTCTAATTTCTGCCCTAATTCTACTGTTTCTTCTGGCTTACTTCCTACTAAAGACTCTTTCTATGAAATCTCCATGTTACTAAAGATCTCAGCTGTCCCCAGTCACTCCGCCTTCATCCCCAATATATCCCATTTCAGCAGGTTGTTCTCTGCTCTTGATATCCACTAGTAGGGTTTTAATCCAACTTTAACTTGGCTGACAAGGCTCACAGCTTCTTTTGGATAAACAACCTGAACAGAATGTACAGCAGACAATGTTACCACAGCTGGTTTTAAACTAGGAGGCCCAGGGTAAAGGGAACAGACTGAACAATGATCGTGGCCCCTTTCTTGTCTGTTTTGATTGTCATTTTAGAACAGCCAAAGCCAACTAACATTTTCATTTGGAGCAAAAGAAAATCCCCAAGAACTCAGCAGTCACAGTCCTAATAAAGTATGTTTAACAACATGTAATTTTTACATAATGTATTAGCATTATTCATAAAGGGAGAGAGGCTACAAAAGCAGTGGTGAAAAGAAATTATCTTAAAAGAAGCTTTTCCCAACATATAGAGTAAAATCATGAATGTTAAAACATTTTATTGTCTATTTTAAAAAAAATTTAGAAATGACATTATCCTCTTTTAGTAACTGTGTTAATCTATTCTTTCAACAGTAATTTACTGAGTCCCCACTATGCGTTTGGAAAACCTTTTACACCATATAAATATCAAACCCTTAAACAAGTGGGTGAATCCAAACATTTATAAGGCTTCCCTTTGCAGAGCAAAATTCTCATCTAAATTTTCAAATGGCTACAAGTCATACTGCTTTTATGTTTCTATGCAACTCATCTAAATGCTCTATGTTGCCCAAGTGGCCACATCCTTCATAATCATCTATCTATAACATTCCTTTCTTCCTCTTTCATTACTTACCACACCACTGCAGAACACTAACACATGTCTCAAAGGGTGTATTTTAATATCAGAGATAATTTTTCCATGAGTGAAATAGAGAGGGGATACAAGTATTCTTTCAGAGTACTGGGGAGGAAATTCCTCTTAGACAATCCTGAATCAGGTGATAATCAAGACTTCTTAATAGGAGTAGGGACCAGCTTTAAAACTGCCCCATGTAAAATAACAGCATCCTAAAAAGAGAAGAAGTTGAGTTTTGTATTGCAACTTGCAGAAGCATTCTGAAAGGACTCAGAATTAGACTACTTCTGCAGAGCACAGAGAGAGACAGGATGGATTTTCTTCCACATTTGATTTGTTAGAAACCAAATCCAAGGAGATTTTATAGCCTTTTAGTACTCATAAGCCTTTCATTTTGTCCCTGTTTTATAGCCTTCCTTGCTGAAACCGTAATGCACAGGGGAGACCTGCCAAGACACCTGAGCTCATCCATTCTGTGTGTGCCTGTTGACAGAACCCATTCAGTTGTCAGTTGCCACTTCTGCATGGAGGAGTAATCATGACTTCAGAATATTAGGCAGCATGAGGTAGTGAGAAGAGACAGACTTCAGAGGCAAAAAGACCTGATATCAAATCTATGTAACCTTTACCTGCCACCACGTAATTTTTATAAGACTCTTGCAAAATGAGGAGGTAATAATGTACATCTCACAGATGGCTATGGAGGCTGAATGGGGCAGTACATGCTTTTGTTTGAATCTTGCCAGCTGTGCACCTCTCTGTTTATTTCTGTAAAATGGCACTAGCAATATTACCTGCCTCATAGTGTTATTGTGAATGTTAAATGAGTTATGTGAAAAATGCTTAGAATAACACCAGGCACATAATAGGTCCCCATAAATAATATCTCAATTGTAATAGGAGGATGTATAAAGTCTCTGACATGGATCTCCCACATAGAGGATGTCAATGTTTATTAGCACCATCCTCTTTCTCCTTTATTTTAGGTAAGGAGTTTTATTTTAGGTGGAATTAAAAAAAAAATTACATGGTGACTAGCACATTGCAGATCTTATATTGTATCTCCATAGAATGATCTACCTGGGTTAGAAAGGGCAGTGAGTTCCAGTTTGGTCCATGGCACCTGTCCCTCCTGATCCAGCCCATCTGAGTCAGAACATTCATTAACCCTCAAATTACTCAAGCATCTCCTTTTCCTTTGAATTAGTAACTGTGGTTTTTGCTATTTATGGACTGATGAAGCAGTTTAAACTTTCACACAAACTAGAAAGAGAGTCACCTCCACAGTGAGGTCACACTGAGTGCTTAAAAATATCTCCCCAAGCTCTGTGAAAATGGCCTGAATTCTCAGCATTAGAGCCACAGCATTGGGTTAACAAGTAAATACATTAGCTGGAATAAAACAGAGAATCAGCTCTCATAAACATGTCAGCAATTTTTGGTAAAATTTATTTCTTAGAGACTGTGGTTGCCACTTGGCTTCTAAGAAATGGAACATAGGACAGCTAAATTTTGATAGAAAGGAGAGGTCAACAGATTGGCCAGGGAGGGCAGTCTTGGGTAGAATGTAAAATTTCTAGGGAGGCCAGGGGATCAAGAAGGGACAATTGGTAATGGAAAACATCAAAGGTAAGTAGGAAGACATCACCAAAGCCAACTTCTGAAGTCTCACTGTGCCTTGGTTTGGCTATTAGCTATAAATTAGTAAATCATAGATAGAACCTATTTAGTTTAGAGTGGCTGACATGAAATTCTGCATCCCAGTTTCAGCAAGTAAACACAGAAAGCAACCAGTCTGACAAACCTAAATCCTCTCTCTCCTGGTTTCACCCAATGTGCTTCTCTACTGACTCTTCAAATGTTTTTCACAAATCTTCCACCAAGACATCTTGGAAAGAGCCTAGGAAAAGCAAAAGGAAGGAAGAAAATGAAGACGCTCAGATTGACTCGTTGTTGATGGGTTCCACCACCATGCTCTATCCTTTCTGTCTCTGTGAGAGTAGAGTTTAAATATCAGAAACTCTGCTTGGGCCAGACTTAAGCAAACACAATGTAGGTGTCTCTCTAATATTCGACTTTTGGATTCTACTCACATTTATTGGACTTTGACCACTTTCCAGGCACTGAGTGATGTGCTTTCACAAACTTCATTTTTTCATTTTCACATTAGCCCAAGGTGTGCAGGAAGTGAATGACTTCCCCAGGATTACACAGCTACTATGTGGAAGTCTTAGATCTGCCTGACCACAAAGGCATTGTCTTCCCTTTAAAGTTGCAGATGTGGCCATTTCCTGGGTGTGGGGAGTAAATCTTGGGGTGGAGCTGAGGGTTTGAAGAACATGGAAATGGATGAGAAAAAATGCTATGAAGACTGTAATACACTGAATTGAGATACTCAGCAATAAAAGCTTAGTTGAAGTTAGAAAGCAGTTTCTTGACTTTTTTCATTTCTTCTGCCTGATAGTGGAAATGAAAAAAATAGTGAGTGACTAAAGATTGAGAATTTGTATAGACATATGAGGTCAAGATGAGATTCACAAAGGAAGAAAATTGATAATTTTCAAGGAATTGGACATCCTTTGAGTATGAGATAATAAACAAGATAGAAAGTAAGGAGGTGGTAGAGAAGTAGGTAGAATTTTGAGTAAATTGACTGGATTCCAGGTGTAGCTTTATCAGTGAATGACTTTAGTGGCACAGAGATTACAGGAATGAGTTGAGGAGAATGTCAAACTGAGAGGTTGGAATGTCTGGGGAATTGTCAGTGTAGATATACTAAAATTGCTGAGAATTATAAGGAGAAAGGAAAAACAAGTTAGAAACTAAAGATGTTGCCCCATATTTCTATCATATATTTCACTACATATTCGTTATATACAGTTCTAAAAAATATATAATATATCTTTTTTTTTTTCAAGAAAAGCAAGAAACATTTATTTAATTTGGGGATTCCACATTGTTGATTATTTAGGCTTATGTGGTAACCACAGCCAAACTTATTCCCATCAGATATTTTTGTCATGTTCTGTGGGCCCGAGGTGAACAAAAGGTAACACTATTTAGACTACTTTTCTCTAAACCACTTTGATACGTAGGCCTAATTTCTTAGTTATCCATTATAAACTAAAGAACTAATACTTATCTATTATAAACTAAAGCATGTGATGCAATTTTTGAGACTTAGGGTTATTGAATAGAGTATTTTTCCCCTTTTTCTTTTTACCAGGAACCAAGTGGCTCTGTCACAATTAAACTACAGATTTAAAAACACTCACTTACAAAAGAATGCAGATTTGTATTTGTAGTATGTTCATAATTATTTTTTAAACTTATACATAAAGACTGGAAAGAGTTACATAATAATATTAATAAGGTAGGTAAGGATGATGGGTTATTATATTTTTCTTTAACAATTTTCAAAAAAATTTGCATTTTCCATAATGGCAATGTGTTATTTTATAAAAAGAAGAAGCCAACAACATTTATAATAAACATACTGTTAATAAATGTGTAAATAAAACCATACTTTCATCCAGATTCATTATGTCTTACAAAGAACACTATCAAGAGGAACTGGAACCTATTTGGAGCACTTGCTGGATTAATAACTGCTCCTTCAGGGCAAGACTGCATATATGAAGAGTAGGCAATAAATCTGTTACTTCATGTACAGTGTCTCATTGGGAAACAGAAATGTTTGGGAGTGACACACCCTCATAAGTCTATGAACTACCTGAGATATACTTCTCACAACAAAGGTGATGCATTATCTATCTATCCCAATTAGACACTGGCTCAAATCTGCTAATTTAGGTAATTAGCACTTTAGCTAAAGCTGTGTTACCTGGTGTTATGAGGTGAATTATACCCCTCTAAGAGATAAGTTGAAGTCCTAAGCCCCGGTACCTGTGAATCTGACTTTATTATCTTGGTAGATGTAACCAAACTAAGATGAAGTCCTTAGGGTAAGCCCTAATCCAATATGACTAGTGTCTTTTTAAAAAATTTTTTCAATTATAGTTGAGGTAAATATTTTTTTAGTTTCAGGTGTACGTCATAGTGATTAGACATTTATATACCTTACAAAGTGAATACCTCCACAAGTCTAGTACCCATCTGAATGGTGTCTTATTAGAAGAGAAGAGACACAGAGACAGACATAGGAGGGAAAAAACACCATGTGACAGTAGAGGCAGAGATGGAAGTCCTGTTGCTGCAAGCCAAAGAACCCCAAGGACTGTTGGCAAGCCACTAGCAACTAGAAAGAGGACAGAGAGGATTCTCCCTTACAAGTTTCAGAGGGAACATTGCCTGCCTTGATTTTGGACTTCTAGCCTCCGGAACTGTGAGACAAGAAATTTCTGTTGTTTTAAGCTACTCAGTCTATGGCACTTTTTTATGGCAGTTGGAAATAACTTGACTATAAAATTACAATTTCCTTATTTAGAACCTCATACATTTATTTAGTAAAAATCATTTTATATCTTTACTTAAAACTTGGACGTTAGCGAAGGTGTACAAAGAAAAAGTGTTTAAGTGAGCTTGGAGTCCTCTACAGATATTGCTATGTATTGCTGTAAGTTTTTATGTAGATTTAAATATTCAAAGTAAAAAAAGATTAATACAAACTCTAGGCACAAAGGGTAGTCAACTAAGGAGAGGTTTTGAATAGAAGGAAACTTACTAAACTGAAATCAAAGTGATGGGTAAACCATGTTGCTAAGCTATAGGGATGGAAAAGATTGAATTATTAGCAAAAGGAAACTAAAATAATCTAGAGAAACATCTCAGGGACTAGGTGAGGAAGAGTTTTATCACAGGTGTCTGTAATGGTGGCAAAGGACTTCCAGTTACCACTGGGATGAAGAAGGCAGGTTCCATTTCAGGTTCCATGTCCAATGTGATTCCTTTCAGTGATAGGTTGCTGCCAGGAGCACTGTGTAAAGATGGACTCCAAGGCTTAGGTTAGGGCTGGAAGAAAAAGAGTGCTGAGATTGATGACGAATGTCTGCCATGGATATGGTTTGGGGAAATGATGATAACAGGGACACAATATACTTAAGTCTGTGTGGAGTTATTTTAACAGCTGAATGATCACAGATTATGGTTGAGCAGACAAACATAATTCCTAGCTCCTGATAGAACATGGAACCCTACAAGCCTGGGGTCTTTTCACAACTCTAGTATAGTAGGTGACATCATTTTTTGAGTGGGTAAAAAAAATGAAAAATTTCAAGATAATTCCTTATGGTTGCCTTGGTATTTGAGTTTATTTAGATCCTGTCCATTTATTTTTAAATTAAGGGTAATAAACTAATGTTAATAATTGTTGGTATTTGTTGTTTAAATAGCTTTTTTTTTTTTTTTTTTCCAGGAACAACCAGGAAGAACTTGCTAAATCCTTCTGATATAGTTTATTATGAATATGGAAGCCAGATTATTTAGAAGACAATCCTATGGTTTGTTCACCAGCATGTACTTGATGGCAGTATGTCCACATTTTGATTATGATATTAAAGAAGATGGAAAATAATCTCTTGACTGTGGCCTTGTAAATCAAAGCCCCAATATAGACTATTGGAATGAGAATAAATTCCAAAATGTCAGCTCAGCAGGGATTCAGAAAGAAATTTACAGATGTCAGTTTAGTACGAGCAGGCACACAGCTTCCCATTTCTCAGTGTCCTGCATGTTTGTGCAGAGACCTGACGGAAGCTCTGTGTTTGTGTTCTCGGGGTGGGACCCTTTCCACCTCCTCTCCACTGCACTATTCTCCTTTTAATAGGTCAAGCTTAAGAGCAACTTTATCAGTGGGGGATCAAAAACACTGTTTAGATGCTAAACAGACTTAGCTTGAGGATCAGGTGTTTATAGTAATGACTGGAAAAGCCAGTTACCCAGTCCATGGAGACCATGAGAGTTGTGTAGAGTTTCAACTTCTACTGCAGGAAGGATATTTCTAGTCCAAACTAGCAATTGCTAGGCAACTTGGAAAGCTCTTGAGGACATTTTAGGAAAGTTTTTGGTATATATTTTTGTTAAAAAGTAAAGGCCCTTTTCTACCAGGTTTGTCTCTGTGAAAGAATTATAATTTTGCTCCAATGTGATTTAACACTGTGACTTGCCTCGGGCAATGGTATGTGTGTCGAAGTGACACATGACATTTCTGAGTAAAGGCTCTAAGAGCCATTGTTGGCTCTGACACTTCTCTTTTCCCTCTGCTTTGAGACTGGATGTTTCAGAGAGGGGATTCTCCTTCAAATAAAGACAGCATGAAATAAAGTTGCAGCCAATGGGCAATGTGAGTGAAAAACTAACCTTTGTTGAAGTAAGCTATTGAGCTTTTGGATTTGTTTGTTACTGCAGCACAACCCAAAAAGTCACATTACTCCAAAAAGTCACATGCCAATTAAGGTATTTATGGAATATTTCCAATAGCAAAAGGCAATATCAGAAACTGAAGTAAAACCAAAGGGCTAGAAGTCTATAAATGGAAATTAGGCCCCAAATTGGTAATTCCAAGGATGAATAAACTGCGATAATTATCTGAAGGCTAACCTCAAACTAGGAAAAAAGCCAGCAAGGAAAAATTCTCCAAATACTATTGATAATAAAGTCATGTGCTTCTTAATGAAGGGAATAAGTTTTGAGACATGTCATTAGGCAATTTCATCAGTGTGTGAACATCATAGAGTGCACTTACACAAATGTGGATGGTATAGCCTACTACACACCTAGGCTATATGGTATAGTTTATTGCTCCTAGGCTATAAACTTGCCGAGCACATAACTGTATAAAATAGCACAAGATTAAATCAAGCACAAGAAAATGATACAATCAAGAGACTTCTATAAGTAGAAAGATTATACTCTAAAATAATGATAAAAAGTATAATATAGTAAATAAATAAGCCAATAATGTAGTTGTTTATTATCATTTTCAAGTATTATGTACATATATAATTGTATGTGCTTACTTGTATAAGCAACACAGTAGGTTTATTTACACCAGCATCACCACAAACACTTGAGCAATTCATTGTGCTATGCATTGTGCTATGACACTAGGACATTACAATGTCACTAGGCAATAGGAAATTTTCAGTTCCATTATAATCTTTTTGGGAACACCATTATATATGCGGTCTGTCATTAACCAAAATATTCTTATGTGGAACATTATTGTGCTATTAATAAAAGATCAGTACTGGATCTATCTGTGGTACGTGTATGCACGTGTGTGTGTGTGTGTGAGAGGGGGGGGAGAGAGAGAGAGGAGAGAGAGAGAGAGAGCCCATCAAATGAATAACTAGAGCTTTTTGTAAATATAACTTTTCCTTTGTATTTCCACAGAAATGGGGCTTTACTACTGGGTTGATCTGAAATGAAATTGTAGTAAACTCTTACAGGAATTAATAATATTCAGAGAAAACAGTGTGGAAGTGCGTGCTATCTATTCTTTTCTTCATCTCATTGTAATCAAATTCTTAATATTTAGCTAGACACATAGCCACTTATAACAAAAGATACATTTCTCAGCCTTTCTGAGGGCTCGATGTGGTATATGGCCAAGTTCTGGCTAGTGTAATGCAAGTAGATGGGAGACACACAAGTTTCTGTGAAGGAAAGGACATTGACCCATTTCCACTTACCCTTTCCCACTGGACTGGACTGTGAACAAGGTTATGAGCCATTTTGGACCATGCAGTTGAGGGCAACACTCTAGGGATGGTGAAGAAATGAGACTGAATAGTTGAACCCATAGCCTAGTTGATATAAATGGTAAATTAATGTTTTCAAGACTCTCCAGGAGAAGATTCGAGCATGCTACTAGATGAGTTAAAAAGTTAGAACTGATGTTGGAAGAGATGCATCTCAAGAGAAGGAGACACACAACTAGGGACTTAGTCTTTGTCACTGAGGGGTGGACAGAGGAAGGAGGTTAAAGGGCAGAGAATGAGCATGTGTTAGAAAGAGCATGTTTCCTTCTATTGGCTTCTTGACTATTATGATTACTCTATTCCTGAGCATCATTTCAGGACTAGTATTTGCCTTCAAAGGGCATTTACACTATGATTTCCATTATCAAGCTTCCCATTTTTTACATTGGCTGTAGCCTTAGCTATTCACACAAACTATCCAAACTTTTTCTTGCCCTCATCCACAAGAAAATTATCGACCCAACACAGACAGCTTTGTCCTTTCCCTCTTCTTCTCCTAAATTAACTCCTAATTACTCAGCACGTGTTAGCTTAATCTTCCACAAGGAAACCCTCACTGATTAAACCTAGACTCCTGCTATATTTTCTCATAGTAAACTCTACTTCCTTTATCTGGGCACTTCTCACACTTTATTTGAAATGACTTGATCCTCAGAAGGCCTACGCACTCCATAGAGCAAAGATTTGGTCTATCTTGCTCCCCAGTGAATTCCTAATACCTCATGGAGTACTTGCACACTTGTACACATTCACTGATTGAATGATTAAATGATGTCTTGTTGTGAAGTAGTTGAGGTCAAATCTCCTTGTAGGTTCAACTTGCTCTCCAATATTCTTATGATACATCTTTGCTACCTAAGGCACTTTCCTGGTAAGCTCTACTCAGGAGTAATCTACTAAAAGCAGGCTCTGTCTGTCTTTTCTCCTGCTTTCTTATAGAAAACTTAACTCATCTCCTATTCTATCCCTCAGATGCTTGATTTATGCTAATATGCTAAGGGTTATAAAAGGCAATTTATGTGCCCCTAAGCTAACATTGTAATAATCAGATTGTTTTTCTACTTTCAAATTTTTAACAAATAACTGATAGTGAAATAAATGGTCTGAAAAAATAATCGAGATTTAAAGATATATTGCTTTTGGTGGCAGTAATAAGCAGCACCATCATCTTTTCCTTCATTTATCAGAGATTCTACAAATATAATTTTCAATATATTCATGATAAGAGGCTATTGTGATTCTTTTCAGAAGCGTTGAAAAAGGGAAGGATTTAAATAATGCTACAGTCTTCTCCTGGGCTCTGACAAACCTTCTTCTTTGTTTGTTTAGCAAGTGGTGTGCAACAGTTCCAAGCGTGGCTCATAAAATCTCCCTTACATGCTCCTTCATACTCTTCCCCTTCCAGCTGTCTTGGATGGTAACGACCCTAGAATGAACTTAGAAGCCACGTGTTGAACATGGTAGAGCTGCCATCAGTCCAGATCCTGGAATAACACCTGCTCCCATTTTCAACTCTGAAATGACGGGAGAAAATTCTCCATGGGTCCTGCATTTCTGCAGATCTCTCAAGCAGAAACACTGATGGGCTTTATTCTAGACTATACATTTTGTTAATTAAACTTTTATTTAGATATAATTATAGATTCACATGCAGTTGTAAGACATAATACAGAGAGATCCCTTGTGCTGTTTACTCGGTTTTCCCCAGCAGTAGTATTATGTAAACCATAGTGCATATCACAATCAGAATATTGACATCAATGCAACCCACCAATCTTATTCAGATTCCTCAGTTTCACTTATACTCGTGTGTGTGTATTTAGTTTAATGCAATTTTACCACGTTTGTAGGTTCATGTGCCCTCCACCACAGTCAAGATATAGAAACAGACCCATCATCACAAAGATCCTTCATGTTGTCTTTATAATCCCATTCACTGTCCTCCGCCCCTACCCCAAACATCTAAAATCCTAGCATTATGTTCTCCATCTCTATACTATGGTTATTTCAATAATATTACATAAAATGCAGTTATATAGTATGTAACTTTTTGGGATTGACTTTTTTTGATTCAGTATAATTTTCTTGAGATTTATCTAAATTGTTGCACATATAAAGAGTTTGTTCCTTTTTATTGCCGAGTAATATTCCATGGTATGGATGTATATCTACTTGTTTAACCACCCACCTATTGAAGAACATGTGCATTCTTTCCAGTTTTGGTTATTATAAATAAAGTTGTTTTGCATATTAATACAAGTTTTTGTGTAAAAATAAATTTTCACTTCTCTAGACTATACACTCAAGAATGCAATTGTTGTGTTGTATGGTAATTGCATATTTAGTTTTGTGAGGAAGTGCCATACTTATTTCCAGAGTGGTTATACCACTTTTTATTTCTACCAGCAGTGTATGAGTGATTCGTTCTCTTCGCATGGTTGCCAGCATTTAGTGATACCATTATTTTGCATATTAAGCATTCTGATAGGTATGTGTGGTATCTCAGTTTTGTTTAATTTGCATTCCCCTAATGGCTAATGATGCTGAACATCTTTTCATGTGATTATTTGCCATCTGTATATCCTCTTCAGTGAAATTTCATTCTGTGTATTTGTTCATTTTCTAATTGGATTGTTTGTTTGTTTTATACCATTGAGTTTTGACAGATCTTTATATATTCTAGATACTAGTTCTTTGCTGGGTTTATGATTTGCAAATATTTTCTCTGAGACTGAAGCTTATCTCATTAGTTTTTTTTAATATTTATGTTTTTACAAAAACTTTCTTAAAATTATCCTTTAATTGAATGAAGGACTTTGGCAGATTGAAAGGGAAGATATTTAAAATATTCTGTCCTAAATAATCTAAGGCACACAACTCAAATAGTATTACTCAAATTGTTGAAATTGTATATTTCACTAACTTCATTACATTTCTTCCTCATTTGGAAAATTTGAATAAATTTTTATTATCTACAAGATAAATGTTCCCTCCCTACACTTAAACAGTGTTCACTAGTCAGATTATTTATTTCACTGTCCTCTCAAACATCATGGAAATTCTGGACTTTTTATCTTTTGTTATTTTCATTGCCCTTGCCAAACATAGCTTCCTTCCTCCTCTCCATTCATTTACCCTTGCTTCGGGAATGAGTTCAGTGGACTGATGTGGGGCTGCAGAATGATTGGGGGAGAGAAGAGAATTAAAGGGGGTATCCGGTTAGAAACTCGCTTTGCTGATCCAGTAGAAAGACCTCCCCTCCCCCATCCCACTCCCTCAACTCAGGAAGTGGCATTAGGGATAAAATGGTTAACCAAATTCTTTGCGGAAGCATGATTGACAGAGTGGTTTTGGGGTTATGGGAGATTATCAAGAAAATCCTTTGCAAAGGAAATTAGGGCCTTGCTTTGAGAGAATAAAGATATATACTAAGCTTTTAGCTTTGTTTCTCTCACCTTGTCTTCTTTCTGGTTATAGAGGCTTTAGCACAGAACCAGGTGTGGAGTTCTCACTGTCCACTATTCCATATTCTTTCCCACCATGCCTTAACCCCCTCCCTCTCCAGCTGCTCTAGCCCTCAGAGCTAGCTATGAAGAGGGCAGGAAATTCTCTAAACTCACCTACCTTTCTTTCTTCTTCTCCATTCTAGAAGTGAACAGCAGTGGAGCTACAGATCCAAATCACATCATAATCTTAAAGTATCCCACAGATGACATGCTGTCCCATCAATGGTTAACACAGGCTGTTATTAACACAGTCCTGATCCTTGATTCAAATAACCAGGGACTGTTCCAGCATTAGTAACTGGATAAATAATAGATTTTATTATGCTTTTAGACAAAAATTTCTCTTTTTAATTTTTTACTGCTTATTCTTGCCTCCTGTTCTCACCCTAGTCTACATACCTTTCCCTTTAAATGGAAACATAAGTCTGCCATTAATAAAATCCCAATAACGATCCTTCTTGAAAGGACTAATAATCACTTCTCATTTAACATTCCAGTCACGTGATAATGGAGGAGAATAAATCAGTTAAACAGCAAGATACAGCACAACTAATTTTCATGTAAAAGGGGGGTGATTGCTTTTTTTTTTTTTTTTTTAAAAAATCCATTGTGATTTTTAAAGCTGTTAAAGCCCAAACACCCTTGTCTATCAGTTTATGAATTATTAATAAAAAAAAAGAGAAAGAGGTTTTCTTTTTCTAAATATCATCTGCTAAACCACCAGGGCCTGAAGAGGCTCACGCTGATCGCTGATTTACATAGTCCCAGTTGGAAGTTAATGAAGATTGCTGAGCCACCTTTCAACGTGCAGATAAACCTTCCTGTATTTAAAAGCAGGGAATCTGTGCTTGTTCCTGGCAAATTATTCATCTAAGATCTGAAGTTTCTGACACTGCCTGCGTCAGATAAACTGTCACCCAAATTGCAAACTAATTAGTGATTCAAACATTTTCGAGCTGATTGATGACAGAATAATTTACGCTTGTTTCTCAGTTTCCAGCTGGCACAGGCTGCTGACTGGAGCCCTAATTAACGTGAGTACATCAGTCATGTTCTGCCAAGGCGGCACGTACAATTAAAAGGCAGTTTAAATGGAATATCACATTAAAAAGGCTGGGAGATGCAAATGTGAGGAAACAGCGCTTTAGGAAGAAATGACAACAAAAACCCACAAACCAAAACAGAATGGAAAAAAAAGACTTTTTTTTTAATGGAGAAGTAAATTGTATTCTACACTGAGTATTTTACAAAAATAAATAAATAAATAAAAATAACCAAGAGGAGCTAGACTGGGCATACTAAATATTTTTTGTATTTAAGGAGTTTATTGAGATGAGTGGTTATTGCTCTTTTTACTGTAAATAATTTAGAAATAGCCTTTTAAATTTGTTCTTGGAAAAAAGGGCTTCCTCCTGCCCCTCCAGCAGTGTTTGGATGGGCAGGGTTTCTTGTAGGCTTAGTCCTTGTTCTGGATTCATGGACACATCCCACTTCTGTCTTCTAGGCTGAACTCTCGTGCCTTTCTGTTGACACCTCTGGTCTCTGCTAACCTCCTCTAGCATTTTGGTCTACCCTACCCCACTGACACTCAGGACTGCCTTGCATTGTTATTATTTTTTAATAGATTATTTTTTAAAGCAGTTTTAGGTTTACAAGGAAATTGAACAGAAAGCACGAAATTTCAGAGGCCCCCACACACTCAGCCTTCCCCACTGTTAACACCCTGCACCAGAGGGTACATTTGTTACAGTTGATGAACCTACACTGATGCATCAGTATAGGACCCAGAGTCCATAGTTTACATTAGGGTTGATTCCTTCTTGGTGTTGTACATTCTATGGGTTTGGACAAATGTATAGTGACATATATCTCTATTGTAATATCATATTGCCCTAAAATTCCCTTGTGTTTCTCTCTTTCTCCCCTTATTATTGGCAACCACTAATCTTTTTACTGTCTCCATGGTTTTGGTTTTCCAGAATGTCATATAGTTGTCATCATACAGTATCTTCTTTCACTTAGTAATATACATGTAAGGTTTTTCCATGTCTTTTTATGGTTTGATAGCTCATTTCTTTTTAGCGCTGAATAATATTCCACTGTCTGGATGTACCACAGTTTATTTATCATTCACCTACTGAAGTACATCTTGATTGCTTCTAAGTTTTGGTAATTCTGAATAAAGATGATGTAAACATATGTGTGCAGGTTTTTGTGTGGACATAAGTTTTCAATTCATTTGCATAAGTACTAAGGAGCGTAGTTACCAGGTCATTTGTTCATTTTAACATGTGCACTCATTACTTTCTCTTTGAGACTGTGAGCTGCTTGAGAGAAAGGACACGTGTGATATCCTTTTGTATTTCTTTGCACTTTCAGTAGAACATGGTATAATATTTTGCACATAATAATAATACCACATTACATTATAATTTCTAGTTTACAAGTTTTCCTATATCTTCTTGTTCCCTTCCTTCTTTTTTATATTTCTTAATTGCTTTTACAGTTCAAGATCACTACTCAGTGCTTTTATACTTGTACAACAATACCCATAACAACCAGCACTGTGAGTACAATTATTGGTTTCTGTTTTTGATAAGGAGACAGACTTAGAGGTTAAACAAACTGCCCAAGACCACACATTGAATGAGTGAGAGAGTGGGTTTCTTAACAACTGGATACATTGCCTACCTTTGAGGGCTACAGACTTTCCTTGGTGCTCCTAACATTCTGAGGATCCTGAAGCTAGGAAGCAGCCAAACCCGTTGTGGAAATCAGATCTTCAGAGTACTACTAATCCATTACCTGTTGTAGTATTTATACTGAGCAGGCATGGATTTCACGCCCTGGCTTTAACTCTAGAAAAGACTCTGTACTTCAGTAGAAAGTAGAACTTTATTCTACAAATAATTAGTGAGTATCTATTCTAGGCATAGAATTTGGTTCTGGGAATACTGCTGTGGACAAGTGTGATCTGTTCACAGGCCTACTCTGTGAACCTATTGTCCTGAGGGATACACAGACATTGTTATGCCTTTGGACTCAGGGACTTACATCAGTCACCCCCTGGTTGTCAGGCTCTCAGACTTGGACTGAATTGTACCACTGGCTTTCCAGGTTCTCCAGTTTGCAGATGGCCCATTGTGAAATTCTTGGCCTCTATAACTGCATGAGCCAATTCCTGTTAATAAATCTCCTCTTTTCTCTCTCTCTCTCTCCCCCTCTCCCTGTCTCTGCCCCAGCCCTCTCACCCTTGGTTCTGTTTTTCTGAAGAACTCTGACTAATACAAACATCAATTGTATATTAACATAATAGTTAATTAATTATGACTGTGATAGGTGTTAAAAATGGAAGAGTTTGATGACATGGTACAATGAGGGGAGGGAATTTAACCTATTTTTAGGAGTTACATCATGAGAAAATGACTTTGCACCAGACAACTGATGAGGGATATAGACTGAAGCAGGAGCATATTCTAGGCTCTGATCCACGGTCCAGTCTTTATTACATCTGTGTTCAGAAGCAATGGAAGGAAACTGGTATTGAGAGGAGAAGGAGATGCCTAATCATGGGTTAACATCACAAAATATGGGGAAGTTGCCACTTTGTAGAGCCAATAATCCCATGGGGAACAGAGAGATAAAAACACTTATTTGAGGTCCACAGATCATTATCTTTATTCAAAAATCCAAAAGCAAAAAAATATCATGGGAATTGGCTTGTCTAGGTGACTCTACCCTTGAATGGACAGACACATCAAGGTCTCCTGAATGTCATGCTGCATTCTACCTAGAGTCCTACTGTGTGCGAGGAACAGAGAATCCATTGCAATTACAATGGGGAGTGACTTTTTCCTTTTTAGTCTCTAAATATATGTTATAAATTATATAAAATGTATCAAATATACAGAAAAATATAAAAAATGTAATAAGTAGATATTTACTTGTCAACCACCTAATAAACTATGATCTTGACACATGTACTTTCATTCTTTCTCTGTTTTAAGGAAATAACCATGAGATTACAGCTAAAGTACACCATCGCATCCACGCCCTTTCTCTCCCGCCTCAGAGGTAACTATCATCTGAAACTGATCAGTATTTTTTTTAACTTTTACTTTGTTTTTACTTTAAAATTATGTTTATAATTCTACTATATAAATGTGTGTATGAAAATGTGTAATTCTGCATATTTAACAATTTTACCTAAATGGTATGTTATGTGTATTCCTTAGCAATTGCTTTTTAATTCACTATCACATTTTTGAGATGTATTCAGGTAGAAGTGGTTAATTCATTTAACTCCTATAATTTTACACATCTGAATAATCTCCAGTTCTGTTATCCAGTTTCCTACTGATGAAGGCTGTTTCCACTCTTCTCTATTACAAACAGGGCTGCAATAAACATCTTAGGATAGTCTCCTTATGCACATTTCTAGAAATGGAATTGCTGGGTTGCAAGGTATGCATGCATGGAGTCAGCCTGTCTAAGAATCTCCAAATTGTTTTCCAAAGTGGTAACACAAATTACATACCCACTAGCAAAAAAGTTTTCACTTTGCTACATTCTTGCCACCATTTGAGAGTTTCACATTTTAAAGTTTTGCCAGTCTTCTGGGTATGAAATAGTATCTCATTGTTGCTTTAACTTACATTTCCTCAATTATTAGTAAAGTAGACTTCCTACATAAGTTTATTGGACATTAAGATTTTATTTTTGGTAAATTGCCTTTGCATATCCTTTCCCCATATTCTTATTAGTATGTTTGTCTTTCCGGTATTTTTTGCAGTTTCATATCTAATTTGGACATTAATTCTTTATCAACAAATAATTGCTGCTAGTATGTAGCTTGCCTTTTTAACTTTGTTAAAGGTATTACTGTGTGAGTTACTGAATTTTTACTAATCTTGTGGAACATATATTTTCATGAGTCATATTTTTTTGGTCATTTTCTCAGGGGTTTCTATAATTGGTGCTACAATGCCAGCATACCTAAAACTTTTGAGAATTTCTATTTTAGAATTATGTTCCAAGTCAGTAGGTCTATTAAAATAGGAAATAAGTGTTGTCCTTTTAGAGCAATGGTCAACAAATTTTTCTATGAAACATCATTTAGTAAATATTTTAAATTTTGTGGGTCAAGTGGCAACTACTCAACTCTTGTGGTCTGTGAGAGCAGCCACAGACAGTATTCAGATAGTGAGTGTGGCCGTGTTTCAGTAAAATTTCATCTACAAAATAGGCTATCGGCTGTATTTGCATTAGAGTCACTGCTTTAGAATCATATATTACTTTTGATTAATAACTTCATTGTTTAATTAATCTTTTTCTGTTATATATTTTTACAATTTGATTAACCTTTATTTACAAAATTTGATATCAAATGTCATTTGGTTGTTGCCAATATTCAAATTCACCCTAAACAATGAAGAACTATCTCTACCGAGGATATAAATATTCAAAATAAAATGAGATAGGATACAAAGGAAATAAGAAAATGAAACAGCTAGAAATATTTGAGCCATGGCATATTATTTTCCAATGAAATCACTTTTGAATCTTTAGGGCTGACTCCAAGCTATGAAAACAGTCCCAAATCTTAGTGACTTAGCGCAATAAGCCTATTTGTGTTTTCTAGCATTTCAGTGCAGGTCAGTAGGGGTCAGAGGGCAGTGCTCTGCTCCATGCAGTCATTTAGGGATCCACTTTTCTTCCTTTTAGTAGCTTAGTCACCTTTTAGATGGTCTTGAGGATCTCTAGCCGATTATGTGTGGCTAACAGATGAAGAAAGAAAGGGAATATGGATGAGTATACTGAAAGCTTTATTGGCAGGCCTGGAAAAGGCATGGTTCCTTTTTGCCCACATTTCACTGGCCAGAGCTCAGTCACAGGGGCACATCTAACTGCAATGGAGGTGAAGAAATGTAGTCCAGTCTTAAGTTCAAGAAGGAGAGGAAATGGTCAGGGTGAACATCTAGCCAGTCTCTACCACGTCTTTTGATGAGTACAGGGCCTTCGAGGGGTAAAAGTTATACTGTGTTTTTTTTTTTTTTTAAGTGAATGTATCATTATAGTATAATCATACATTGTAACTAATAAATTATCAAGAGTCTGAGTTGTAAGGACTAGATTAACATGTAAGCCTATATTATATTTTGGGATGAAAATAATTGATTCATTAGTCTGACCTAGTGCATGCTTAATGCACAACATAACTATTACTGTCAGATTTTTACCTCATGCCCTCCTGCAAGAGAATCAACATTGCTAGATGTTCACCCTCACCAATTTGATTTTAGGAAAGAATGATATAAAGCAAATCTATAAATGACCAATGTTGTTTTATAAAGCTTGTCAGAACTATGCTGAGGGTAAGGTATGTGTGTGGTGGTTTAAGAACACCACAGTTTTCTGGGAACTATGTGATTCTGAAGTTGAATCCTTTCTTTTTGGAACTAGGAGAATCATATACACTAATTAGGGTACAATCTCTATTAAAGGTCTCTGGAAGATTATAAAGTAGAAAAATCAAAAGCTATAAAGTCCAAGCTTTAGTTCCTGACTTATATAAAAAGTACCTGTGAGACCTTGGGTAAGTTTTTTACTTTCTCTGAGTTTCAGGATTTTATTTTGTAAAATGGAGATAATATTAACCTCAGGGCTGTGAAAGTTAAATTAGAAAATGTACATGAAAACAGATATTCTAGAAATTATAGATCCTTTTCTCTGTTCTATCATTAGCTCAGTCATTGACTAGTTGTTTGATCTAGAAAATTCTCTTTACCTTTCTGGGCTCAGTTTTTTCAGCTGTAGAATGAAAGTGTTGGATTAAGTGATGTCTAAATTCCTTTAAGCTCTAAAATTCATGGAGAATGCATGAAAGTTTCATATATTTGACTTTAGCATATTTTGGGGACTTAATAAAAATAGAATTTTAAAAACAATGGTATCTCTGAAAAATACTTTTTATGAACTTGTGTGTGTGTGTGTGTGTGTGTGTGTGTGTGTGTGTAGCAGAGTAAAGAATGACAAAAGGGGTCCAGTGTGCACTAAGCCTGACTTGTAGTTATATAAACCATGATGAAGATAATTGACATATAACATTATATTAATTTCAAGTGTACAACATAATTAATATTTATGTATATATTACAAAATAATCACCAAATAAGTCTAGTTAACATCTATTACTATAAGTAATCACAAATATTTTTTGTGTGTGATGAGAACTTTGAAGATCTATTCTCTTAGCAACTTTCAAATATACAATACAGTATTATTAACTATAATCACCATGCTGTGCATTACATCCCCAGGACTTATTTGTTTTATAAATGGAATTTTGTACCTTTGGACCACCTTCATCCATTTCACTACTCTCCAACCCCACCTCTGGCAACCACCAATCTTTTCACTGTATTTATGAATTATTTTTTTGTAAATTCCATCTATACCTTCTTACATCTTCCTCTCTTTTGCATATTCACTGACATTGAGCATCCTTTATGACACTGAACTTGCTTTATCTGTCCTTAAAATAATTCTTTACATCCTATCTATCTAGATTGTACTTTCCTTGAGAGCAAAGTCTAGGTTCTATTTTAGTTAACTTTAATAGATCCTTCCATAGTGACTAGTATAATCAGGTTTGGCAAACTTTCTGTAAAAGGCCAGGTAGTAAATATTTTTGGCTTTGTGGCTGTACAATTTCTGTCACAGCTACTCAACTCTGCTGTTGTATATCAAAGCCATAGACAGTACATAAATGAATGAGGGCAGGTAGTTGTGCTCCAAAAAAGCCTTTATTTATGAATACCGATATTTGAATTTCATATAATGCTCATGAAATAGTCTTCTTACTTTGATTTATTTTTAACCACCCAAAAAATGTAAAATCATTTTTAGCTTATGGGTCATGCAAAAACAAGAAGCAGGCTGGATTTTGCCCACGGGTTATAGTTTGCTGACCCCTGTTGTAAGCTATACATTCTTATTAGTGTTTGCTGCTGGATTCAATTAAGTATGAATTTATTTATAAATTTTTATTTTCAAAAAATGGCATATAAGATAGTATTCTCTCTTTATCTTGTTAGATCTAGGATTTCCGATGAGAGATTCAGATATCTACAGATTACCATCCTAAACAGAAATAGAAAGGATATTCATATCATACGTTTTTCAAAAAAGAGCAGTTACAAGTGACTCTAATAAGCTTTTCTCATGAATATAACAAGACTGTGTGTTGGGGATACCTTTTATTTAGTTGATAGAGTGAAACATACTAAGTATTAATGCTATGATACAAGAGAAAGATAGTAGACTTTGACACCTGGAATAGAATGCTAGTTTTATTTCTTGCCTAACTGTGTTTTTGGGTAAGCTACTCACCTTTTCAGAGTCTCTGTTTTCTCTTCTGCCATATTGGTATAACAATACCTTTCTTACAGGATTGGTTTGAAGGTTAGAGGTGATATATATGGGTATCTAGCACAGTTTGAGAAGCATGATTCACTTTCCACTTTCAATAAATATAACTTAACATCATTATTCTCTTTTCTGCTCCTTCTAAAGAGTAGTCAGCTTGGAATTCTGACAGCTTGAAACATCTTTGTAAAATAAGTATAGGTATTGAGAATTCCTTGTGGATATTTGAACCTGGAATGCAAATACAGGAGGGCTTCATGACCTTGTTTTTACAACTTGTAGCCATATGCCACTCTATCCAAGTAGAGCTTGGCACCTAGTGTTGAAGCCATATTGGAAAAAAATTAATTTGGAGAACAAAAATACCATTAATAAGTAATTCTGTTACAAACTAAATCTTTTCTCTCATCTATTGTTAGTTATTAAAGGATTTCTTGAACACAAGAACTTCATGCTTTTGTATTTCTGGGGCGGGGGGAGGAAATAAAAAGAATTCATAGTTGGTGTAGGAAAATATACAAACTGGAGAAATCTATAGTGAATAGTATGGATTGTGAAATTTTGCGGTCAAATTATATTTCATTGATTGGGGATATAAAACAACTCTTTAAACCTAAATAACTTAACAAAAGTAAACTTTCATTGGATTGCAATGGAGCTTCCATGCAGCCTGCTCTGTGTAGCTCTCTACTCAGCTAACTTGCAAACCCAACTGCTGGGGTTTACAGGTGGGCTTGATTCTGAGAGTTTGTTTTAACAGCAGATTGTGGGAAATGCCACCACAGGAGGAGAGTCAACTTACACGACTCCTCCAGATCAAAACACAAATCAGAAAAAAATACAGGTAGACTTATAAAAGGAGTCAAATTACTCATTAAAATGTACAATATTGGCTACAGTTTCAAAACATCCATGGCTAAAAACTTTGATTAATAACCGTAACTCTTTTCTGAACCTACTTCAAATATCTGGTAATGAAATATTTTCTGTTTGTGCTTACTGTACTTTCTTTTAGACAGGAGAGTGGCAATTCATAGAGCACAATTAATTTAGATTTAGCAGACATTTATTTAGCATCTGTTATGGGTTGAATTGTGTCTCCCAAAAGATGCTGAAGTCTTAATGTTCACTCTGTGAATGTGTCCTTACTTGGAAAGAGGGTCTTTGCAGATTATCGAGGTAAGGAGAGGTCATTAGGGTGGGCCCCGATCCAATTGATTGGTATCCTTATTAAAAGGTGAAATTTAGACATAGAAATAGACATACACAGGAGAACGCTATGTAAATATGAAGGCAGAAAATGGGGTGATACATCTTTAAGCCATTAATTACATCCATTGCATGTATGACATGATGTGTAATGATAGAGAAAAGCACACTTTTCAGAGAAGCAAATTCTTGTTGTATTTATTTATTTATTTATTTATTTATTTATTTTTGGCAGAAGTAGTTTGTCTTTCAAATCCCTGACATATTTTTGAGGAAGCTATAATTTCTAGAATCAGAAATTGAGTTAGGTCATAGGGTAAAGGTGCAGATAAATGAGC
The DNA here is from genome assembly GCA_028627145.1 of Eidolon dupreanum. Taxonomy (NCBI): domain Eukaryota; kingdom Metazoa; phylum Chordata; class Mammalia; order Chiroptera; family Pteropodidae; genus Eidolon; species Eidolon dupreanum. The sequence goes on along the minus strand of CM053509.1, from coordinate 127,853,355 downwards.
CTTACCAGAATAAAAAGGCTGGACTTGGTTGACTGGTTGGTATCATGGGGGTTAAAATCACAAAAGGAGACAACAACTAATATGGATCTTCATAGTTCACAGACTAGGATGCCCAGGACCAGACATTGTCCTCTATTGCAGCCAAATGGGAAAAAGCAGGAGAAAAAATGAGAGGATGACACTCTTTCCTTCGATTCAACCTTAGATTGTCTTTCCTCTGTACTCTTGCAATTTCATTGACTGGCAAGTCTAATCTGCTTGAATTTCTGCGTTTTTGTTTAGAGGATTGCCTTTCAGAGCCTACAATAAAACAATGATGGAGAGGGAACCTACTTAGAAGAGAGGGAAAAAATCACTTGTGATTCTCAAGAGGCTTGTTTGTCCAAGTCTACAAGCTGATGAGTTGTTTGCTTCCGAAACACTCCTCGGTAGCCAAGGTGTGTGAAATGTGACTCGTAACAGCACTTGAACTCTGGCTCACTGGTGCACACTGCCAACATGTGTATGGGAAGAAGGAAGTGTGTGGAATTGCTGCAGCCAGGTACTCCAATTCCAGAGTCCCATTCTGCTGTCTTACCAATGATTTTGGCATTACCAGCTGCTCATTTGGGCGACTTCACTTCTTTTTTGAACGCTTTAGGAATGTTGTCTTTGTGGAAAACAAAATAGGAAATGATTGGTTAAAGGTAGATAGAGATACAAGAAGTAACTGTGAACCAGCCTAACTGGCAAGCAGAGAGTTTTTTCCTTCTAAAGACTAGTGTATTAGGGAATTGAGCTTAAGAAGATAAGTTCTTGGGGGGGGGGGGAGGGTGGTGCAATTCCCTACCCCAGACCTTGGTGTTCTCACTTTCTTTTCGGCCTTCCCCCGTGCTGATTGTTTGCAGCTAGAGGCAATTTTAATAATGCTTGTAAGCCACTCATGCAAAGCCTTTCTCAATGACAGCTGATTATCTCCTCTGTACTATCTATAGTGCTCTGTCAGCATAGCTACCTCTCTCTTCTCCATCCCACCTTAGTGACATCCTGTATTCTGCGCTACTCACAGGAGCTTTTATTCTGAAAAACAAATTCACAAGGATTGATACTATTTGTACGCCCACCTGCAGGTTCTTACAAATGTTTTAAAGCATGTTTTCAAAATAAACGTTTTGTAAATAATAAAAACACAAACCATCTTGAAATTTGCATGTTTAATAAATTGCGTTTGGTTGGGATATACCCAGTTAAGTTATATCTTCATGATTTAAATCATCTTTTCTAATTTTCAATGGGCACTGGGGAAAAAAGTGTGTATGAAATGAATATTTTCCACAAATAATTCTTAAGAAAGTTAATACAATTTGCCTCATTTTACAAAGAAGATTTTATCCTTTTATTAATATGAAAGAAATAGTGGTATGTATAGAGGGGGAAATAAGTGAATGAATGAAGGAATAAATGAATGAAATCATCTAGAGGAGCTGGCTTGACCTATTGCATAGTTAATTCTTTTGAAGTTGCTTTAAATCTCTCAAGTATAGTTGTCCCTTGAATGACAGGGGTTTTAACCACTCAGGTCCATTCATACACGGAGTTTTTTCAATAAATACCTATATTGTTTTCCATCTGTGATTGGGAGTCTTCAGGTGGAGGGCCAGCTGTATGCATTGATTTACTCCATTTTATGTACGGGACTTGAACATCACCGATTTTGGAATCTGAGGGGGATCTTGGAACCAAGCCCCCGTGGATACTGAGGGACAACTAAGTTTTGGGGGAGTCAAAAGTTATATGCAGATTTTCGACTGCTTGAGGGGTTGGCACCCCAACCCTCACATTATTCAAGGGTCAACTGTCATTCTAGGAGCCTAGTTGATGGTATGAAGTACTTTAGTATTCTGGTGGTTCTTACGCATTAGTGTGATTTCTAGATGCTACCACAAGTTGTTACCAGGAGAGGAACTTATATAATAGGAGTAGCTTCTATATTATCTCCTGTGTGAACCAAGGTTACCAGCTGATTACACTAGGAACTGTTCGACCTTGCAGGAGTCCTTATGTGCTTCTCACAAATAGGAAAGCATACTTCAACAAAGAAAGACTGGTTTGAAGGTGTTAAAAAAAAACCCCTGTATTCAGTCAAGTTATTTTGAAAATAATCAACTAAATTTAGAAGAATATGTGGTTTCTGAGAAGTTGTTGGCAAAATAAACAGTGTTTTTCGCTTTGTTTTTCACTTTGTTTTTCCCCCTACTAGTGTGTGTTTGTAGACACAACTGAAGTGCCTGCATATGTGGCTCACTGCGAAGGGATTCAATGGCTGACGTTGAGAGGATTTTAAGTGTTTAGTGCTGTGATGATAGACTAGCACACTTGAAGAAGTGGTTTACTAAAGATACCCTAGTGGCTAGAAAGAGTGGCTGAACATGTTGTGTGGGGCATACCTGATTCATTCACTCTGACGAGGTTTACAACTCTAAAGACTGTGATCTGGCTGAATTGTCTGGAGGAGTGGGCAACTAACTAATTTGGAGATGGCAGTAATGATGGAGGAATCCACTGTGTAGAGATTAAGACTCTCTTATCTCTCTTTCTCCTTTCATCTCTCTTTTCTCTTCTCTCTTCTCTCTTCTCTCTTCTCTCTTCTCTCTCTCTGGCACACACACACACATTAGATGTGTAATAGACATATTAATAATCACAAAAGTCCTCAAAGGTTAAGAGTAATGATTTTCAAATTAATTTCAGCAGTAGAAAAATTACTCCCAGATAGGTTTTCACTTAGGACTCCTAAATATGGAAGAGATAGAAGTGGAGCTCTGGTTGACAGCCTCAAAGCTTAGCCTGCTTAACCTCTTCCTCACTCCTTTCCTACCCTTCCTCCTCATTTCCAGGCCTTTGGAGCATCTGCTGAAACTTAAATCCAAGAGATCATCTCTATTTGGCTTTATAAAAAAATGGCCATAAATTATCTGTAATCAATAACTTTACATTCACATGCTTAAACATTTCCATAAATGAACGTGGAGTAAGTTTTAGTCTTTGTGGAAAGGGAATAGAATTTCACCCCTTTTCAGCTGATGGACTTGGAAATATTTTTGTATAGCACAAACTTTATCTTATATGTCTTTTTGAAACACATGAAAATATCAATTATAAACAAAGATCTTAAGTCATATTTTCAGTTTAATATCATTTTTGTTTTATGATATACTTCAAAATTCTGAAATAATTCTCAAATACAAATCTTTTGCCCAGTGTAGGGCAATCAATAAAGGCTTTGAATTTTGTTTATACCAGTGGGCAAGATGCTTATATCTCTGACTTTAGTTTCCTCATCTATATAAAACAGGAATAATACTATTTGTGGTCCGCTGAATACTGCCCCCTACAGATGTCTATGTCATAATTCCAGAACTTGTGAATATGTTACCTTATAAGGCAAAAGGAACTTTGCCAATGTAATTAAGGATTTCGATGGACAGAGTCTTTGTGAATACTAAATGTAATCACATGTATCCTTATGAGAGAGAGATAGAGGGAAATATTTGACTACAGAAAAGAAAAATGAGATGTGACTCAAGTGATGCAGCCACAAGCCAAGGGATGCCAGAACCACCAGAAACTGGAAAGGATAAGAAAAAGATTCTCCCCAGAGAGCCCACAGAAAGAAACCTGCCAATGGATTTCTGGCCTCCACAACTTAAAGAGAATTAAATTTCTATTGTTTTAAGCCACTAAGTGTATAATTTATTGCCGCAGCAATGGGAAACTAATATAACATCTACCATGCATGATTTTTTTGATGACTATGATGAGATCACACATTCACATGTGCAAAATATCAATGTACAAAGTAGGTTTTAACAAATAGTGTCACTGTCATTTTTCCTTCTCCATGAGACATAAGTAACTTGAAAGATAAATTTTATGTTTGTAAATTAAATTACTGAGTGCCTATAGAAAAGAAATCTTAACTACTCAATGGCTTGTCAAAAGATGACGAGACAGTACTTAATACACAAACAAATCTTTAGATTTCCAGGGGAGAAACCATTATTGTGAAGACCTGGTTTTGTTGAGTTCCTGGGCCATGAGCTCTTTTCCTCACAGGCATTTTGGTGCCTGTTTTCTTAATGCCATAGCTTAACCTCCTGGATTGTGGAGGGTTTATTGACGTTTTACTTCAGTGGATTCACTCCTCTAATTATATTTGGCAGTGGCTAATTCCAAAATAAGTTTGAATTTCTTATTGATGATGGCCATGTTTCCTGTGACCATGAAGCCATCAAAGGCAGTGCCTGAAAACTGACTGCCTATATTTTGAGTTTGAAATGGACAGGCTATGTTTGTGAATATATGTGTGGGTAATACATGTGAGTCACCTTTACATATTTCTAAATTTGAAATCATATGAGAGAGAAAATTTGAAGGATATTAATGTTCTGTTTGGCAAAGCAAAAATATGAGGGAGAAAACTAGCTATTGGGATAAATTAGGATATTTTTCATGATCAGGTGGGTAGCATACAATCATCTGTCTTGATTCCTTGAGATTGTTTAAACTTTGGGCTATTTTTTTATAATTATATGCTTTTCTGGTCATTTTTATTGAAACCCTGTAAGATGGAGGTGTAGAATTATTGGTTCTTACTATGCAGGCTCATTCCCTCAACAAGTATTTTGCAATACCACTCAGATCATTCTGCGCCAAGAAATCACACCAATATTCACTTTTAGGGATAATTCTGTTTTCTTACATTTATACATATTGCAAAGGGGATATTCCTTTCAATGTTCATGATGAATTATTCAGTGTAAAGGAACTGTGATATCTAACACTACTCAAGAGAGCAAAGTGTGGATGGTCAACATTCTTCATCCATTCCACAAAATTTGTTAGCCTGGTGTTTGTTTAAAATAAGTTAAATAATCATTTCTTTCCAAAACAAGATAAATAGTGTTGAACATTCTGTCTTGCTTCTACACATGAGCCTAATGAAGGCTGAGAAAAGCATCAAGAAAGATTATAGGTTGTTGTTCTGTTTTCCCTGGTGGAAGCATTTTCTTCTTTTTTCTTTAGTGACAACTCCAAGGAAAACCCTCCTTACCCTTCCAAATGCAGATTCCTTTGTAGAGAAAAATGGTTAGTTAGACTCTGCCCATTGTTCTGTTCTCAGCAGAGTCAGAAGGTGAATGTATAGGTTGAGAGAGAAATGAATACAAGATCTTTTGGGGTTGATTGAAAAGGAGACCACACTGCTTACTTTTATTTAACTCTTAACTAACCAAAGAAATAGTGAGGGAAGAGTTCTTTGAAAAAAAGTTTTTGAAAAAGTGGAGATGTAATTTTTTAAGTCTCTGGGAATTATGAGACCACAAATTTCATGGTAAATTTAAAAAGTATATCTTGAAGTATCTACCACAAGACCAATTTTTCCTTCTATTTTTCAAAATTTCAAGAGCAAGCATTCAAAACCGTTTCTAACAGTCCCCAACTCCTCAGTCCCTGCAAATCTCTGTTCCTCTGTGTGCTGCCAAGACCACCACCCTGTCATTCACATCTTCTTTTCCTTCAGTGTACAGCTCTGGGCAACCACAGGACACTGACCAAATTAAGAACAGTATTTCAAGCTTTTAAAAATATCCCTTTTTAAATTCTATGATGGATTTAAAGTAAAAGCAAAATCAGTCAAATTATGTGTATCTTACATTTTCTATTTTGTGTATTTTATTTTTTGAATTCATTTTCTTTAGAATTATTTGATTATTTTTGAATAGGTGACACATATCCATTAAACACAATCCAAAAGGCACTGGAAACTGGACATATTTCTTACTCCTGTCCTCTGGCCACTTTGGTTCCCAGAAGTAAATATCTTCCCTGTTTTGAGTGTAATCTTTCAAAGACATTCTATGCACAAACACACACTCTTATAAATGGCAACATACTTTAAATTCTAGTGCACGTTTTTTTTTTAACCTAAGACTACAACTTGTAGATCATTCTAATCAGTATGTATAAATCCATCTCATTGCTTTTAGAGCTGTATAATATTTCATTGGAAAAAAATACCATAATTTATTTAATAAGTTGCCTATAGATGCACATCTAGTTATTTACAATCCTTTAACCTTGAAACAATTCTACAATAACTTTGCAAATGCATTATCTTAACCATGTGATGTACATTAATAAGAGAACTATCTAGATGTGTGTTTGTTGGGATTAACAATATTTGTATTTTAAATTCTGATAGATCTTGATAAATTGTTCTTCACAAAGATTCTATCAATCTTTGATACATGAGAATGTCTGTTTCAGATACTCTTAGCATCGCAGTGTTTTACCAAACTGTTTGATATTTGACCATACTGAAAAAATTGTATCTTAACATTTATTTTTGAGTGAGGTTAAGCATTGCTTTATATCTTTAAGAATCATTGGTGTTTCTTTATTTTTTGTGATCCATGCTTTTGCGTCCTTTTCCCATTTTCTATTGGATTGTTATTCTTACTGAATTGTAGATATTCTTTACAAAATAAGGACATTAGATTTTTTTATTTGTTTCTTTTTAACTTTTGACTTTTTAATAGTACTTGTAATTTTTTTGAACTTTTTAAAAAACTTTTTTTGCCATACAGAAATTTCTGAGTTTTATATAGTTAAGTTGTTATCATTTTTCTTCTTTTATACGTTCAAGATTTTGCATAAACTTAGAAATGCTGCTCACTTTGATATTATTTAAAATAGTTTTTCCACATTTATTTCTAGGGCTTTCTTTTTCATTTTCCACTATAAATACCTAACACGTCTAAAATTTACATTGGTATTAGGAATAACAACAACTTTTAGATAGTTTCATATCTGTAATTTTCTTTGATCTTTTGTTCATTTCTACATTATTTGATGTGCCTTTTAAAAATATTAGACCCCATGATTCTTAATGTGTTTTCAGAAATGTCTATTCTCATTTATACTCCTTTTAACTTAGTTTACTTTTATGTAATTATTATTATTTTTTTATTTATTGAGCTCTGCCTGTTCGTGTTTTATTTTACACTCTCTAGCTATACCTTCTCCAATTTTAGTATATATCTTGTATGTTCTCATGTTGTGTATAGTTTTTTAAAAAATCCTGTTAATCTTTTCAGTCAAAATTTTCATGTATTCACAGTGATATCTGCATATTGTGTTTTATTCATTTACTATTTCTTTTTTCCATTATTGTCTTCATTTTCTCCTCACATATTTGAGCAATTCCTGTGCTTGCTCAGTTTTGATTATTACTTATTTTTGAGTAAGGTGTATTAACTGGAGGTTCATGTGGTGGAAAGAATAGAGATCGTGTTATAGGCTACAAGAAAGCCATTTAAAGGATTAGGGTGCTGTGAGAGAAGCAATTTCTTTTAGCCTTTACTTTTCCTAACCATGTTTTACACTGTAGAACTACTGCCAATACTGTTTTCCCCTCTCTAGCCTCACACAAAACAAAAACAAAAACAAAAACAAAAAACAAAAAACAAAAACAAAAACATATCCTGCAAATATGACTGGCTAGTGCGTTTCTTGAGAGTTAGTGCTACTTTTGCTCCAGGAAAGTTATTGTCAGCTAATTGTCAGATAAGGGAGTTTGGGTTTTATCTTTGTTTGGGCCAGTGATTTTAGAGACCTGTTTCTTGAGGTTGTCAATAAAATATGTAAGCATAAGCATCTTTTTCCTGTGGCACCCCTCTTGGAACTTCGATGCTTTTATTAGCTTTTCCTTGAATATGTAATTTTGGATTATGGATGCCTCCAAAATGTGGCAAGGATGAGTTTGAGTTTTTATTTTGTTAATATTCTTGTTGCTGTTAGGTGATTTTGAAGAGGCAAAAAGTAAAGCAACTAACTTTACTCAGCTATTTAAAAAAATTGGAATTAAAGATTGTGTTGTAGGCTACAAGGAACTCTTTTAAAGATACGTAATTGTGAGTGTAATTATTTTTAGCCTGTGGTTACTTCAAGGACCTTTTATATGCACCATATTAGTCAGGGTTCTCCAGGGAAACAGAGTTAATAGAAAATCTCTTTCATGCTCTTTCTCTCTCTTTCAATAAATAGATAGATGGATGGATGGATAAATACATGATAGATAATAGATAGATAGATAGATAGATAGATAAATAGATGATAGATAATAGATAGATAGATAAATAGATGATAGATAGATGATAGATAGATTTATTATAAGAAATTGGCTTATGCAATTATGGAAGCTGAGAAGTCCCCTGATCTATCTACAAGCTGGAGGCCCAGGAGTGCCAGTGGTTCAGTTCTAGTCTCACCAGCACAGCTGGTATTGTGAGTCTAAGTCTGCATGCAGAAAAACAGTGATATTCCAGCTCAAAAACAGTCAGGTAAAGAGAGCAAATTCTCCCTTCCTCTGCATTTTTTGTTTCATTCAAGCCTTCAACAGATTGGCTGATGGCCACCCACATGGGGAAGACAATCCATTTCATTCAGACTACTAATTAAAATGATAATTTCATCCAGAAACTCCCTCACAATAACACATAGAATAATGTTTAACCAAATATCTGGGCATCCTGTGGTCCTGTCAAATTGACACACAAAATTCACCATCGCATACATCAACTTTTATGTTATTGCCCAAAGAATAGTATATATAGAACTTGCATCAATGATGAGATGAAAGTCACTTCCACCAAGTTCAACTTTCTGACACCTGAGAGAATTTTCTCAATAACTTATTAGCAAAACCATCCACTAATATTACCCTTACAAACCAACAGTCTCTTTATTTTGTTCATATAACATAAATATCCACATCTTATCTTTACCCTTATCTCCTCACCCTGCAAGGAAAGGGGAATCTACTGTTTACAGATCATTTGTTATATTTTGTCTTAAGTTATTTTAGGGTGAGTTACTGTTTGATCATCAAACTGCTAACAGTGTCTTAAGAGTTCTGGTATCCTATAGAAAAATGGTGGGACCAGGTACAGTGTTTTGAAAAGATTGTCAAATCTTTTAGCAGTGAAAGGAATACACAGAAAGGAATGAAGAAAGGTGCTTTCATAACCACAAATCTGAAGAAATAATAGGAGTGGGTGTAAGTAATTGAACATAAATTCTTGGTACTTGCATACACTGAAGCCAGTCCAGAAATAAGCTAACAAAAACTTGTTTGTCCTTTATGTATTGAAAGATTCCTAAGATGTGATAGTGTGATGGCAGCTTTGTCAGGAGGAGGAAAAAATGAACGACTACAGATTCCTCATCAAGTGTCTAAAAACAGTGCTCAGATTTCCACCCATCAACTTGAGGAGATGAATAACTGAAATCACATTATACCTATATTTTCTGAAGTGAAAACTGTCAACATTACTGTCACTGACAGTGTTCTGAGCTGGAAGGAGATTTTTGGCAGTTCACAATCTGTTAGCTCATCTTTCCACAGCTCGAGGGAAATGGCCTCAATACTTCAAGACCCAATGCCTGGATTGTCAGGGAGAAATCAGGGTCAGAAGTAGAGTCATTGATCCAGTACTTTCAAAGCTCTGGAAGAAAGACGTAATACATGATGTCAACAGACCTGACTGAGATAAACTTGTAACTTGTGTTACTTATAGAGATTATCATTTTCATGTGGCTAATTATACAATATTCTTTACATAGACAATTGTTCAATATTTATTTATTTGTTGTCTATTTATTGAATATTATTCCATGCACTCTTCCAGGTGCTGCAAATATAACCATTAACAAGTAAATCTCTACCCTTTAGGAAATTACTTTCATGTTTTGTGCATTTTTGTGGGGATGGGGATAGGGAAGATTATATGGACATATATTGCACAAGTAAAAAATAAACAGAATATTTCCATTCAATAATAAGTGTTACAAAAGCAATAAAGAGAGATAAGTGGGTTAGTGGTTCTTTAGAAAAGATTATAGGAAAGTTCCCTCCAAAGAGGCAGCATTTGAACTCCTACATACATCATTGCGTAACTGCACTGTACGTTCTATAGCGTATAGAAGCTTTTAGAGACTGTAGTCAATCTTATCACAGTGAATCATCCAGTGATAAGCTCCACGGGCCAGGGCGCTGAAGTAGGATATTTTATTTGAGGAACTGAGGGCTGAAGCAGTCATTTCTTTGATCTCACTTTTGGTTGTATTCATTTTTATATATATATGCATAGAGAATTATTTAATGGCTGTGTTTAAACAAGGACATCGTTTTGTGACCATGTTTTTTGATTGTTTGTTTGTTTGTTTGATGGTTTTTACATGTAGAGACTACATTTCTTACATGGAGAATTTAGTGATCAAGTTTTATAACTGTATATAGAGACCTGTGATTTTTATGTCTTTATATAATGTATAAAACATTCATAAACTAAAAAAAAGACAGAGTACTTGAGTTTACAAAGCACAGACACAGGCATTGTCTTGTTTAGTTCTCACAGAACAATATTTCACAGGTAACTATTATTATTATTGTCATTTCTTAGAGAGGAAAGTGAAACACAGATACATGAAACCTGCTCCACAAGTGAGGGAGAAATGCAATACAAATCATTTAACTTTAAATTTGGCCTTCTTCTCACCAAACATGCAGCTTTTATGGGTACCACTTGAGTCTTTTGGGAGAAGAACCCTGTATTGAAAGATATTTAGACTCACATATAAAGTGTTATATAGTATGCAAATGAAATACTAGGGCATCTAAATGTCAGAAATGTTTTGATTCTGATTTGGCAATAACTCTCAGATAGATAATGCCTTAATTCGATAAACTTTAGCAGAAGAGTATTGCTGAGATTTTCATTGTAAAGTTTGTAATCTAAATAAATAAACTGCCTGAGTATTAATACTGTGCAAAATATTAGTTATTAAATTGCTAGCACATGAAAAAATAAAGTCTATTTTTAAAATGGAAAAATCTCTATATCTGTCTATTAAAAATTTTTTTTCTCCAGGGACTCAAAATGCCTGAGGAACTTTTCCTCAGCATTTTTAAAGTGATGCACCTTGAGACTGAGATTAAGCATGTCACATTTGTTAAAAAATGTTCCATCTGTTGTCTCTAAGAAGGCCTGCTGCTAAGTACAGGGAGGAAGTGTGCGAAGTGAATGTTTATTGCACATAGTCTCCTCCTAGGTTAAAATCCCCTGTCCCTTGCATAGCTTTCATTCTCAAACTTTCAGGAATTTAGTGACCTGGTGCTTCCTCTCCCTGTCCTGTCTTATCAAAACATATTCTCGGGTTAGATTCTGACATTTATTAATCCTAAAGTACAAATGAACATATTTTCAGGACAGATTCTGCCATTCATTAATCCTAAAGTACAAAAGACTGGTAACAGTTTAAGGCATTTATTCCTCAAATGGACATTTACATATTTTTGTTTGTGTTTTCATCTGTTTTAATAAAGACCTTAAAAAATGGAATTTCAGATATGATGAAAGAAGAACAGTAGAAACCTCTGTGAAATTATGGTAGGTAGCTTTATAATCTACTTATTTCTGAGGTCACTTGCTTCTGAGCAGTTGAAAAGAGAACTCTGTGAACTGCCAAAAAAAAAAAAAAACCTAACTACCTTATCTTTTAATGATGAACAAAATAAAACGTAAGTCTGCTAGATTTCCTCACAGCATTAGCTTTCTTCTTTATCTCATGACCATGCAAGTTCTGACATGCATTGAAGTAATTAAATGCCATGAAGCATCCTCAAATTTTGTTCATGCTCAGCTAAATCATATCTTTTCCACACCTCTTAGTAGGTGTGGAACCAGAGCTTGAAGAGAGATCATACACGTTAGTCCCTTCAAAAATGATGAGCTAGGCACTGTCAAAGCAACGTTCCTTTCTGATGGGGCAATCTCTGCAGTTACAGTCTATGTGGGGTCTTCTCCCCACTGATTTTATCTTAGTGAGCTTTGGTTAAAATAAACATTAAAGGAAACCTTGGAATAAAGGGAGAAATAATATGAACAATAACAGAAGACACAGTGCTAAGCATTTTATTACTAATATTTCATAGAATCCTCACAATGAATCTGTGAGGTAGATGCTGTTATAGCTACACTCAATTTAAAGGCAAGGAAATGAAGGCACGGGGTAAATATGTGACTTGCCACAGATCACATAGACAGGCAATGGACAATGAGATTTCAACCCAGGTGTGGCTGACTCCAAAGTCTGTTTCCTTAGTCTCTTCGTTTGTGCTGAAGAAGTGAGTATTGGTGGAAGGAGATAGTATTTTGCTAGGTGTTCCCAAGTGGGTGCTTGATCCCATGTATTCAGAGGCCAAAAACTACATGGTGAATTGAACTATTCAGAGTATCATGGAGGCAATGGACCGTGGGGGTTGGGCTGGGGAGGAATGGGAGTGCAGATAGAGAACATGAGGGGAAAAAGTGTGGGTGGCTGGGGTCCAAAGACTGCGAATCTCAGTAAGTTCTGAAAATCTGGTGAGTGAGTAAAAAGGCTGGAAAGATAAGAGGTGGTGGTCAGAGTTAGGATATTTGAAATAGTAATTTCTGTGATAGAACTGTCTTGATAATGACAAGGTCCAAGCTGTGGTCATGGATGTTGGTGACTGAAGTGGGAGTGAATGGCTCGGGTGAAAATGAAACTCATTGAAAATGAGGAAGACAAGAAATAGAGGAGATATTAGCTTGTTAAAAAATAGGTTGTGCTAACAGAGACTTAGGGACATGGACAATGGACTAGTGGTTATCAGAGGGTTGGGTGTGGGGGAGGAGGGGAGAAGTAGATAGGGTAAAGGGAGTCAAATATAAGGGGGTAAGGGGAGGGCGTAGTGGGTAAAGGGGATCAAATATATGATAGCTGAAGGAAACTGGACTTTGGGGGGTAATCACACAATAGAATATATAGATGTCAAAGTATAATTATACCTGAAAATTATATAATTGTATTAACCAATGTTACCCTAATAAACTTAATAAAAAAGATTTAAAAAATCGGTTGTGCTTTGGAAAACTGAAGATGCACTGGGTTTTGAGAAGAGTTGAGGATGAAGAGGAAGACTATGAGTTCAAATTTTCACAAATGTGGGCTATGGCTATGAGTTTTGTAGGTGGCTTTGAAGAAAGAGGAGAATTGAAGAAAGAAGAGAAGTAGGTATTACAGCTGAATAACACAAAATGCAATGGAACAAGATTTTAAAATGAGGTAGAATAGTTTGAGAAGGAGTGTTTATGTGTTTGAGTTTATTTAGCCCAATTTTCTGGTGTGTGTAGGTTGCTAACAAATGTTTGTAGAGGTGAATTAAGAAAGCGTAAGGAAGAAGAAACCTCAAGTGATTTGAGGAAAAAGAAGAAAGTCATAATAAAGGAAGACTGGAACCAGTGGCAGACTAATTTAGAGAAGAGATAAAAGGGCAGTCCATTCGTTAATAATTTCCTCCTGATTCTGGTTTACTGCCTTTTAGTGCTTTTTAAACAGAGATTAGAGAGTGCAAAGGTATTTCTTTCATATCTCAACAAATCTGGGAAAGAAACAAGTCTTATCAGTATCTTCTAAACTTAGAGCCTAATCTTACTAAGAACACAACAGTACCGGCTAACACACACAGAATCAGGCACTGTTCCAAGTGCTTTACCCTTTTAACCCATTTAAAAATCTCCCCAGGAATAACTTGAAGCCCTTCAGTTTAGGAATTGATGTGGTAAAATCAAGAAAAATACATTTTCCTATTGATCAGAGATCCTCAGCAGTTTCAATCCATGACACACTAGATGTTTATAGGCGTAACACATACTTATACTGAAATTTTGATAGGAAGTTCAGAGAAGCAAGTGAACACATACTGGCAGTACATCTTAAGTAGCTCCTCACAATGGTTCTTGCATGGGTAACTGAGTAGAGGTGGGGGTGGGGTGTTCTTTTCCACAACTTCCTGGTTACTTATATGGCCACTATTTCACTCTCACTCTAGAAAGCTGAGATACAGATGAGGAAGATTGATGTTACTATAAGGATGACTTTGAATTTTGTCGAATTCATAAACAAATTAACCATAAATTTTGGTGCTCTAGCTCTTATTAGAGATATCACTGCACACAGTCACCTCCCCTCCCCCAACCAGTTGCAACTCACCCACATGACTGTCACACATGGGGGTATTATTAAGAACATTTTCCTTAAATCAGTGATACATAATACTTCTGCTTGCATATACTTCTTATGATCTTTTTTCTCCTCAAAAGGCTAGGGATCGAGCAGGCATGTAAAAACAGTATCCTCGCATTCTTTGAGGCTCTCAGCTACAGCACTTACACTCTCGTTCTCTCTTTATGAAAATAATTAAATATATGGCAGATGAAGTTAAAAGGTGGCAAACGAGACCTTCTTGTTCAATTTCCTCTAAAGACAAACTACTTTTTCCAGCTGTATCCCTGCCAGACTTTAAAACCTATCCTGTTTTCAGTGCTCTGTACAGCTTTCTCAGACATCTTTTGTATTGGCTGAAAGGTTTATCAGTCTCTTTCTTAATATCAGGTTATAACGATGGCGTGGTAAGGGCCACTGGAGCCGTGGGGTGGAGCAGCGTGAGGAAGGGGGATTTGGGGTGTAAAATTCCTGTTCCACTCTTTGCTTCTGTTGGGGACTGTGTGCACAGCTTCTCTTCGAGTGATGTCCTTTCCAATCAGGACGCAGGGCAGGTTGATTCTTCTCTCTCCTTCATCTTAATCAAACAGAGAATCAAATGGGAATGTTAATGCAAACACAGGCCTTCTTGTTTCATTTCAGCGCTGGAGGTGTCTCTTGGCAACGCTGGGTCCTGGCGCCCCGATGGACTGAAAAACCAATGTTTATAAACCATTCTTTTCTCTAGACTTGCATAATGGAGCAGAGATTTTTTGTTATCAGTTCACAAAGTAGACAGCTCTTTCCCTTATTTAGTCTTTGAAATGATGTGCATTTAGGAATGGAAATTTTCTCCAGGACCAGGACTACAAACCAGTGAAGTTTTTCTTTGCTTCTCTCTCTCTCTCTCTCTCTCTCTCTCTCTCTCTCTCTCTCTCTCTCACCCCCTCAATCCTGTCAGCAGTAGAAATCTTTCCTGAAGTGAAATATTATCTGAGGTATATTTTCATTGACTGAAACTAAACTGCTCTAATTGAAGTGGAGGCGAGAGGCCTAGAAGCTACTAGCGATGCCTGTCCCTTCCCTTTCCTAATGGTCTTAGATAATTCAACATTGAACTCCATGATTCAGTGGAATGTGGACTGAGAACCACTCTTTTGTGATTCTGTGGCAACACTCTGGTAACAGCAGAGTAATATTAGTGGGATTCTCCTGCCCACCTTCCTCTTGGTAGCCCCTGTAGAATCCTACTCACCTTTATGATATAAGCACTATGCCTGTCAGTAGGTTTGGGAGCAAGATGGCTCAGACATCTTCCAAAGTCAGAACTGCTGGAAATGTGTCATGCATTACCTTAAGGAATTTGACCCAACAATTCCTGGAGATAATGTCCCAAACAAAAGAGATAGACATATTTGTCCAATGCACATTTTTATGTGCCAATTATGTGTTTATCACTGTACCAGAAATTCCTGGGATTGCAGAGTTATTTGGTCCAGTTACTCTTCTCAAGAACCATTTTTTCTATCATATTTTTTTCATCATGGTTAAATCAACATAGGAAATCAAAAAAATTTTAAAAAGCATATAAAGGAAAAAAAGTCACATGTATTCTCACTGATCAGTAAGAATTACTGATTATTTCTGTCTAGTCTTATGAGGTAGATTTCTAGTGGTAGAATTTCAGATGAGGTGGCATTTGAAGGAGGAATTTAGGGGATGTAGTCTTCCTGGTGCTTTTTAAATTGCATTACCAAGGAGGCCAGTTTCTGTCTTAACATAAAGAAATCAGTCATATTTTCCCAATGCCCATCCTTCCAGCTCAAAAAGAAAGTAGAAAAAAATATATGCATACATATTTGTTGATGAACTATTCCTTGCATACTTTATTTATGGGTTCAATAAATTCTTTAAAATAAATGCCAACTTCCTGTCAGAAAAATGAATCCACTTCTTTGGCCACTGATTTTCTATTAAATTTTGAGAAACACATTTTACTCCTCTATTTCAGTTCCCCACTGGTTTCTAATGCCTTCTGACTACTCTGATATTGTTTTCAACTTTATTGAGGTATAATGAACAAATAAAATTATAAGATATTAAAGTGTACATTGTGACAATTTATATACATATATATACATACACACGCATATAGAAAGGATTCTCCCCAACTAGTTAATTAACACATCTATCACCTCAGATATTTATCTTTTTTGTGTGATAATATTCAAGTTCTACACTTTTAGTAATACTCAATTATGTAATACAGTGTTATCAACTGTAGTTACCATGTTATACATTAGAGCTTAGACTTTATTCATCATATAGGTGAAAGTTTGTAACTTTTGCTACCCTCTCCCTAGTTCCCCCACCCCCAGGCCCTGGCAACCACTTTTCTACTCATCGTTTCTGTGAGTTTGACTTTTTCTAGAGTCTACGTATAAGTGATATTATGCATTGTTTGTCTTTCTCTGGTTTATTTCACTTACATAATGACCTCAAGATCTATGTTTTTGCCAATGGCAGGATTTTTTTTTTTTATGGCCGAATAATATTCCATTGTATGCATGTACGTGTGTGCGTGTATGTGTGTGTGTGTGTGTGTGTATGTGTGTGTATACCTCACATCTTCTATATCCATTGATCCATTGATAGGCACTTATGTTGTTTTGATACCTTGACTATTGTGAATAATGCTGCAATAAATACGGATGCGCAGATATCTGTTTGAAACTCAGTTTTTATTTCCTCTGTATATACACCCAAAAGGGAGGCTGCTGGATTGTTTGGTCTAACTACCCTGATAATATTAATGAGAACCCAGATTTTCCTTATTGACTGCAAAGTTCTGGGGATAGGAGTAGACTGCATGTGTAATTGAATCTCTGGCTCAGCAAGGAAATTTGTAAGAGTTTGCTACATGTATACATCATATCTAGTTCACAGAAATATAGTGTGAATTTGTAATACAGTGACAGACACCCAGGAAGCAGAGGGAAATAAAATTCAGGATTCAAATTTAGTTTTTCTCCATTTCTAGGTTAAAGGATACACATACCCACAATCAGTATAACTGAATTTGACCATGTACTCTGTTTTTTTTTTTTTTTTCCTATATAACTACTGCTATTTCTCCTCTTCATCCTTCTCCAACTCCTTCTGGAGGTCTGGGATAGTGGTGAGCCATCTGAACTGTCCCTTAAGTTTGTTTCTGACATTGTCAATGAGAATATCTAAACTGTGTCTCAGTTATTAAACTAAAGATAGATGTCAGGTTTCTTAGAAGGCCCTTTTTCCTATTCTCAAGTACTAATAAAAGGCTAACTGGCAGTTTCATTTCTACACAACAGCTGTTATGAGTTTAATCCTTACCTGTCTCTTCTCACTAATCTCCTCTGAGTATGTTTTTGTCATCATTCTCTTTGTTCAATTTTGCACCCTAAAATTTGTTTATATAAATGCATTTATTTCCTCCAATCTCTCCCTCCTTCACATTTTTAATAGCAAATATCAACCAATTGTCACTTATTACCCTTTCAGGTACATGTGAGACCCACCTCTGTGCAGCCTGAAAGGTAATTTAATTTTACAGACATTTCTTACTTATAGAATCCACCATAGACATTTTTCATCTTTGTATCTCTATTGCCAATATTAAAACTATTCCCCAATCTTGGAGTAATAAATAATAAAACTGATTTGAAACAAAATCTTCAAAATTCTTTAACGTCATATGGATTGGAAAAATTTGGAGAGACAGAGATAAGAAGTGAGAAACCCCTACAAATAATATTTGTGGCTTTTTCAGATTGACAGAACACATAATTTATATTTATAACACCACTCTATTCGCCATAAAATACTAGATGCTATCATGAGATGAGCTCAAAAATGTACAAGCAGAATGAAAGTTCACAAGGAAAATGAACATGTGAAAATTCATCATTGGTTTGAAAGATAGTTTAATTATGGTATATTACATTTTATTAAAGCTTCTATCTGGGGATATGGATGTGAAATTTCCTTCCTAAGTTTTCTGCTTACTTCAGTTGGCTGAATGAAAATCATAGTATATAACCATTTATGGCTTTCTTCCATAGTTAGTAGATTTATTCTTCTGCTTTACTAAGGAAGAACTCAAAAATATGTCATTTGAGTAATAATGTAGGTACTATAGAATTTTGTCTGAGATGGCTACAGTCTGGTTTAATTGAATCTCTTAAACATTTCGGGGTTTATATTCAATTCCATCATCACTCACTGAGACCTATAAGCAGTGGCTAGAGTTGGCTAGAGTAGTAGGAGAGGAATCAAGATTAAATAAGATCAGATCCTAGCCACCAGGGAACCCACAATTAAATGTACAAAAGTAGTGCAAGTCAAGATGCAACTTGGGCTTAGTAATAGAAGTACAGCAGGTATTTGAATAGCATTTTATTCAATGTCCATTCGTTATAATGTTGATAAGAGAAAAAAAATAATAATCCCCAGCAGGGGCCATTTTCCGTGTGTAGTTCACATATTCCCCCCAGGTTTATATGGGTTTTCTCCTGGCACTCTAGTTTCTTTTCACATCCCAAAGATGTGCATATGAGGTGAACAGGGATGTCTACCTTGTCACAATCTGAGTGACTGTGGTGTGTGTGTGTGTGGCCCTGCACTGGAAGGGCTCCCTGTCCAGAGTGCCTTCCTGCTTTGTACTCTGAACTTCTGGGAAAGGCTTCCACCCCCTGTGATCTTGAACTGGAATAAGAAGGCTAGAAACTCATTATCATATTTGTTTTTATTCATCTTTCTTAAATATGTGTGTAGCTCACATTTATTTCAATGTTTAATATTAGAAGTGTTTTGTATCTTTACTTTGAAGTTCGGTGAGGTTTTTGTGACCAGAAACATGCCACAGGAACTTAACTCTTGTTTATATCAATTAGTCTATGGTACAATTGGTTTCATTATACATGGTTTTGTTTAAAGTCACAGTTTCCAAGGACCCATCTACCTGTGACATTAAGTGAGGACTGTATCAAAATTGTACAATGAAAAGACTTAGGAGGGAGTGAGTAAAATGAAGAAAGTATTTTTGGTTTACCTGAAATATCATTTTAATAATATTTTTATTATTACATAATAAATAACAATTTGATTATTCTTTAATTTGAAGTACTTTCATAAGCTTCTGAGAGATATCGAATTTACTGTACAGGAGCTTGAAATTATCAGGTGGCATTTTATCTTAAAGGTAAGCAATGCTACTCCTTTTGACTTGGGAAGGGAGAGGTTGGGGTAAAAAGTAGGAATTTTAGCTGAAATCTTTTTGTTGGCTCAAGGAGAATTTTTGTTCCTCTTCAGGCTTCAGGAAAAATTAATTTTGAACAGAGTAACCAAATCTGGGGCTGGTGTGTGTAATGTAGGGCAATTGGGTGAGTGCCTTCATCTGTGCCACACAGGCTACCTCTTCATCTCCCGTCCTGTCAGCAAGAAGCCAGGAGCTACTTCAGATGCACAGCCATACTCTCAGATTTCCTGCAGAACAGCTTTTGTTTTTCAAAGCACGACTAATTTGGAAAATCTGACACTTATCCAAACTGTATTTTCAATACAGGCTGAGATGAGGACCGTGCATTTATCTTAACAAAACTGTAACTGCATTTCAAATTCCACCTTGCATGGAGTCTCTTTCAATACACACCTAAACAAATAAGGGAACCAAGAGATTTTCGGGTTTCCTTTTTTGGCTTTATTTTCTTTTCTTTTGATATCCTCTACCAAGGCCTTTTCTTGTTAATTTTGTCAGCTAGTTGCTACTTAAAGCTGACATCCACAGAGATGTGTGTATTTGCAGGTCGGCTTCATCAAACATTCATTGTTCAATACTGTGACAGCTGGTAGCAGGCATACATACTCTTTCCTTGTTTGGTTTTCTGATAAAACCTGTCAAGTACTGGTTGACTATAACTGAATTTGTCACCCTCTCAGCAAGGTTATACCTCTTCTTACTATGAAATAAAAACAATAAAACAACATTTCTAACCCCTCTTTGCCACCCCCTCCCAATTCGACAAGCAAATAGATGAAGAGTAGGTTTTAACCAGACTAACACCAAAAAGGATCATTGTCGATACAAAATCCTCACACATCTAAAATCATAAGTATCACTTTTGTGAGAGCACTTGCTCAGGAGGTGATGGAAGATGTCTTAGAGAAGATCATAGAACAAGAGTACTGGGCTTGTGTGCAGTTCAAACTGAGCATCTGAAATCTGTCGATTCGGGCAACAAAGCATTCCCACCAGACACTTGGTGCCCCGTGGGCCTTCTCTATGAATATTTTCAACTTTTCAAACTAGTTTATTGGTATGGAAAGGGCAAGTGCCCCAAAGAAAACTAATTAAAAAAAACTACTCCATAAGATGTGCAGCTTCTAAAGAGGAGAGGCTACAATGAAGCTGGAGTTTGAATTTCACTTTTAGATGAAACATAAAATGTTTCAGTAGGCAAAGTCATCCTTCAGCAGCTACTAGGCAGACCTGTATGAGAGTTCTGTCTGCGTTGTATAGGAACTATATTATCTTCATCCAGCTAGTTAGATTTCTCTAAGCTTCTGTTGTTTCCTTCCTTCCTTCCTTCTTTCCTTCCTTCCTTCCTTCCATCTTTCCTTCCTGCCTTCTTTTTTCACATTCTAGAAAATGCATAAAATAATAACTTCCCTGTTTATATCAAGGGACTATTGTTAATATCGAATGAGTTGATTTGGCAAAAGAAATTTTAAATTATAAAATCTATTCAAATGTTTTTATTAAATATTATTATTTATGATTAACCTGGGAAGAAAATATTAGTCATAGAAGAATTATTCAGAAGTTCTTTTCATTTTTAACATAAAGACTGGACTGGAAGGATGTTGAAGACAAAGTATAAAATCATTATATGAAAAATGACATCAAAGGTCATAACAATTAGTTTTAGTATGGTAATAATATGTGCTGAAAAAAGCCAACCCAAATATCTAAGGACTGTAGCACCATAGAAATTTATTTCTTGCTAATGTGGCTGTGTTGGAAAAGATGGCTGTGCTTCACTAAGCTTTCAGAAATGGAGGTTGTGCCACCTTCAGTGCATAGCTCCCGGGATCGCCCTAGATATTTGCCTTCAACGGGTAGATTGTTGAAGAAAGAATGTGGAAAAAGATATAAAATGTTTACATGGATCGTCACTGGAAGCGATGGACTTCACTTCCACCTGTATTATATCAGCGAGGACACACACAATCATGTATTTACACCCAAAGGCATGGAAGCTGGAAAATACAGTCTAGCATCAGGCTGAGGAGAAAAGAAAATGAGCTTGATAAATAACTACCCGGTCTCTGCCATATTTACCCATTCTTTCTCTTTTTTTCAGTTTAGATAATTTCTGTTGATTTATTTTCAAGTTCACTGACTCTTCTGTCATCTCCATTCTTCTTTGAGCACATTCAGTAAATTTTTATTTCAGATATATTTTCAGTTCTGGAGTTTACATTTTATGTCTTTTTTATAGTTTCTATTTCTCTGCTTAGAATTTCTATTTTTTTTATTTGTTGTGAACATATTTTCTTTACATCTTTGAACACAGTTATAATAGCTGCTGTTCTGTTATTTAAAATCATTATCTATTAATTCCAACATCTGATACATATCTGGATTGATCTTTGTTAATAGTATTTTCTCTTGATAAGGGACCATATTTTCTTGGCTCTTCATATATTAAGTAATTTTGGATCATATCTTGTGCACTGAGAATGTAGATGTGGACACTTTGATTCCCATTATTTTTCTGAAGAGTGTTGATATTTTTGTTTTAGCAGAAAGTTAAGTTGGGGGCTCAAACACAAACTCCGTAATGCAGAAAACTCAAATGCATCAGTTTAGTTCTTTTATCCTTACTTGGGTTATTTTGACTCTGTCCTGCATATCCATGCTTAAGGGTTTAGCTAAAGATTTGGGCAGGGTTTATACATAAAATTTGGGGCTTAATTCCTTTGGCTTCTCCAAGATACCTCTCACTTCCCAATGACTATGATTGCCCTAAACTCTGTCCTCTGGTTTCTTAGGCAAGAAAAACTGCCAGCTTTGTTTTGAAATTTTCGCTACCCCACACAATGATAACTGCACTCTACTTCCAGGCTAAATACTGAAAAAAAAAAAAAAGGGAAACTCACCCTGGGCAGGTCCTTTCTTTCAATTGTTGACTTCTTTCAGCAACAGTATGGTTGTTGGTTCTTCAGTGCATTTAGGTAGCTGAATTTTATAGTTTTACCAGAGTTTATAGTTCTTACCTGGGAGAAGGGACAGCTGGGTGTCAATCTGAGAGGAACTTAGTCATGTTCAAAGTGGAACCCCACACTCAACCATTCTTATTACTCTCTATGACATATTTACTATACTGAGAGCTTCATGGGTCAATCTTTCGTTTGCTGAAAAGTTTTTTTTTGTTTTGTTTTGTTTTGTTTTTACCTGATATTGAGCTAAATTGTCAAACTATGTTTACACATTCAATTTCTTTCAGTTGCTTTCAGATGTCTCCTTTTAGCCTGGCTACTTAGTGTTTTTTTTCCCAATAATGTAATAGAAATGATGGAAAATATAAATAATACTGTATAAACTGTTTCACAGTGGTTTTTCTCATAAACTGTGATTTTCTCCACATAAAATATAAGTTAGAGATGTGAGAAAAAAGTTGAAAACATCTGCCTTCTCTTGTAGCAAATTCTCTTTTGATTGTTGATTAAAATTTTGTTCTTTTCATTTTATTGAAATTGTTTATGTAAAAGAATTTGTTTAGTGGTACTTTAAAAGAAGAAATTAAGGATATATCATTTTTCAAATTAAAAAAGTTTTCCTAACATTATACAGAATTCTAGAGGGCACAGCCTCTTCAGGGTTTGCTTTTTATTTATACTTTTTAACTGTTAGAAACATTTACGTTTATAATTATGTTTAGGTAGACATTACTTTTTGAACACCCCCTCCTCCCAAATTATACTCATTAGGAAACCCCTTTCCTCTACTGAGTCAGCTAATGCTGCTGCTGGAGTAAGAGCCTCAGCATTTACAGGGAAAATGTCAAACATTGTTTTCTTTTACAGGTATCATAATAGCCCCAATGGGATCTTCCTTCCTGGGATATTTCCCTACATGAAGGCTGAATTATTTTAATAAAAGTCGATCACAAATACTGCATATAGAGTTGTTAAGCAGGAACATTTCTTAATCCTTAAAATGCCTACTTTCTTCTGGTTGCTTTCCCAAATAGACAAAAACAAACAAACAAACAAACAAACAAACAAGCAAACAAACAACACATACATTAGAATCGGCTTAATCTCTGTATCATTGATCTGGTTGGAAAAGGTATGCATTCCTTATACTTATAAGAAGCTTTCAGTTTTCTAGCCCTTCTCCTTCAACTTTCTAAAGTTATTCCTTAACCACTCTATCCACTTCAGTTCACTACATACTTACTCTTCAATCCACTGCAAGCTGTCTTCCTTTCTTTACATGGTCTAAGCACTGATGAATTTACCATGGCTCCTTAATGCATTTCTAACTACAGTTAATCCTCATTATCAGCAGATTCCATATTTGCAAATTTGCCTATTCGCTAAAATTTATTTGTAACCCACAAATCATACTTACAGCAGTTTCACGGTTAATCATGGACATGCACAGGGTAGTGAAAAATTTGAGAATCTCCATGTACATGTTTCCAGCTGAGGTCCTAAAAGACAGCTGTCTGCTGTCTTGTACCAGCTCTCATACTGTAAACAAATGTCCTTTTTACAGTCTGTCGAGTGCCATATACATACATATACACACACGTATATATATTTGCATTTTTGTGCTTTTTGTTGATGATTTCCCTGCTTAAAATGGCCCCAGAGCATAGTGCTGAAGAGCTATCTACTGTTCCAAGAGTAAGACTATGCTGTGCCTTATGAAGAAAACGTCTTCTTTCGGGTATGAGATACAGTGCTGGTGGCCATTAATTCAACACTAATGAATAAACAATTCATATTAAATAAAGTGTCTTTAAGCAGAAACATGCATAAAACAAAGTTATGAATTTGTTAGTTAAAACCATTGTGATTAGAGGCTTGCAGGAACCTATCTGTACTTCGCCTATAAGTAATGGTTTAGGATTCTCTAATGCAATGTTTTTTGGTGACTTAATAGACTGTAACTACAGAACATAATGAGAACTGTACTTTATTTCTTTCTCCTTGGCAATACCTCTTCCTTAAACTACCCTTTAAGCTTACATGTTCCTTGATTGGTCTTTACATATTTATGATTTCAAGTATAGCTGTTGTCCTCAAATTCTTTCTTTGCAGTTTCCCAAGTTTCAAGTCCCTTCAGCCAAGGATCAGCTAGATTCTTATATTCAGATGTCCCACAGATAACTCAGACTTAAACTATGTACTAACAAACATCATTTGTTCTCCATCACCAATTTCCTCTTCATCTATACTATCTTTATTGATGCCACTAAAGAGTCTAAGCTAGAAAACTGAAATTTTTCAGCTTTTCTCTCTCTCTTTTACCTTAGCATTGAACTAAGTCTTGCCAATATTACTTTCTACATACTTTTCCTCCAATTTAACATATTTTTTTCCATTTCTACAATCATTGCTGGGCATTATCACTACTTATTAGGTCAAAAGTGGTGAAATATTCAAAATGATGCCTTAAAATTTTATTTTAACAGAAACCATATAAATTCATATTAATTATAAATATGAGATTCATATTAATCAATCTTTTAGTGTTAAACTGTAGGATCTAGGTCTTTCTTACATTATTGTTTTTAGTAAAAAACAGGACTGGAATTCCTTGTCATATTTCTTGCATAAACTATATTCATAACATATTTCTATGATTCTCATTTTCTTTTATTGAAAGATAAATTCTTATTTAACTACATTTACAAAGCATGGCCATTGTAGGTATTTTATTTTAGATCCCCCTGATTTAGTCTAGTTCTGAGGATCTGTTAATATTCTCTTTCCTGATTTAGGTAATGGTTATAAGGTATATTTACCTTGTGAAAATTAATTGAGCTACATAATTATGGTTTGTGCATTTTTGTGTATGTATATTTTACTTTAAAATCAAAGAAAATGCAGTTTAAGGTAATTACTATCATCTTAGGGGACAGATAGAACACTGTGGGTCAAAACAGAAATCTAATAATACCGGATTTAGGGTATGAACTAAAGAGGGGGGCAGGATTTGGATAGGCAGAAAAAGAGGAGAAGGAGGAGGCATGGCATGAGAAAGGAGGTTGAGGTGGAAATATATGAGGCACACATGGGAGAGAAGGAGGCCAGTGGTCCCAGAGAAGAGAATGCGTGGTGTGGGTCACTAGTAAATAAGCTTGGAGAGGAAGGGAAGGTTCATATTAAATGAATAACATTGAAGGATAGTTAACCTAAGAAAAAAAATCCTAAGAAAATAGAAAATTATTTACTCACTAAGGAATGAAAGTTTCTTACTCACCAGATCTTATAAAAACAAGTAATGAAAAAGCATCATTAGAATGAGCATACATCAGTTTGTTGCAAATTTTTATTTCCTAAGCACAATTTTAATTTTCCAAGGAATAAAACATTTATGAAGTCCGAAGTTTAAGCTTGTTCATTTATTTACTTTGTTCAAATTTTTAAAAAAAATTCTTTTGAAATAAAACTAACATAAAAATAATTTGTATAACTGACATGTGTCAAGATCATTTTTAATCATATTACTGGGAAATAAAAAATCAAAACAGAACAAAAGCAATGAATACTACCAGCCCTCGAAAATTCATCTGAGTTTTGTGTTTGCGAAAATGGGGGAAGATTATACTGGAACTGTTTTTGCCAGCTGACTAAAGCAGTACTTACTCCCCTGAATATTATATAACATAATCTGTACAGTCTCCAAAGAATTTAGAGCATTTAGAAATGACTTGCACATTCCATGCTTTTGTCACATGAGACAAGTGATGTGCTACGAATGTGGCATCATTTTCATAAAAAAACTGCCACTTACTGGGAGTATATTTGAAATAAAAAGGGTTTTTTTCCCACATGAAGGCACATCTTTAAAGCTGCATTTCTCCCTAAATGTAGATGCACTGGGGGTCTCATATGTGCTCTTCACAGTTGAATTATTCTATATTGTATTTACTCAAGAAAATCCCAATTGCTCTCCTTTCCCTTCCTTCTCCAATTCCTGATATAATATTGCCCTCTGGCAATTGGTTCTGAACTGCTGCATGATTTATATTCTGTAATCATCAAAATATTTGTATCTACAGATGGAAAATTTAGGGATCGATAATAAGACTAAGATTAATGAAGACCAATGAGGTAGTTAATTTCTTCTTGGTAAGTGTCTCTTTTATTAAAAGGTATTTTCTAGGCCTGAATTATCTGGATAATTGCATATTTTAAATGACTCCAAATAGCCAAATCTGACTTCAGACTCCTCCCCCATTTCTAGGCACATGTCTCCAACTGCTTGATGAACATTTCCATAAATGTTAGCTGAACACCTACTGTTTGCAGAATGTTACAGTAGAATTTACAGAAGATAACACATAATAAATTACAATTCATATCTGCAAGCATCTTGCAATCTATTTCATAACATTAAAACAAATCCATGGCAGAATAAAAGTGTAATATTGGAGCAGCAAACAATTTTTGTTGTAGTCTAGACAATGGACCAACAATTAAATGTGTAGTATTTCAGATGCTGAACATGCAATGGAAAAAAAATGTAGCAGAATAAGGGAGAGAGAAAGCGGCAGGATCGGTAAGATTTTGATAAGGTGGTCAAGGATGTTCCCTCTGATAAGATGGTATCTGAGCAAGATTTGTGAGAAGTGGGATACGTGGCTCTTTGTGGAAATAGCATACCAGGAAGAGGGAGCAGCTAGCACAGAAACTCTGAATAAATAGTATATGTGTATATGTTAAATTATGTATGTATTTAAAAAAATTTAACCAATACTTATATAGTACTTACAATATGCTATGTGTTGCTTTAAATAATTTGCAAATAATAAGTTATTTAATCATCATAATATAACCCAAGTTTGTCAACCACAGCACTATTGATATTTTGATCCAGATAGTTATTTTCCGTGGGGGGCTATCTTAGGCATTGTAAGATGTTCAGTAGCCCCCCTGGACTCTACCCTCTAGATGTCAGTAGCACCTCCCAAATTGTGACAATTGGAAATACCTCCAGACATTGACAAATATCTCCTATGGGGCAAAATCATACACCATTGAGAATCATTAATATAGGTTTATGGATAGGTTTTGTTCATGTCTAATTCAGAGAAATAGATAAAAAGTGTAAGTAACCTGGCCAAGATTACACATGTAGGAAGTTGAGTTGAAATTTAAACCCAAGCATAATAATTCTAGAAATCATGCTGTTAACTGCTCAGCCCTTCATGATTTCAGGTTTTAAGTATAGTTATTGGTACCAGTCTCTTGCCTTGCAGGGCTGGGACCCATGATGCCTGCCTTCCCGTTAGTATTTATAATCCCAACCCTCAGGCTCTTGGGTACATATCTGAATTTGTTTCCCACATGGGTCAGGCTGCATCAGTTTTAGCTTACTTTTTTGGCTGTTGGTTTTCTATTTTTGGTACCTGGATGCTTTTATTCCTTTTGAACTTGGCTGTAAGTTTACAAAAATATTTTTTTTGTGTGCTACATTTGTCTCTTTCCCTACCTCCCCTCCCGATGATGACTACACCTCCCAATGATGACTACACTTTCCATGTTTCTTGATATTTTCTTTTTTGAGGGATACAATTATGCTTAATAGAATTATCTGTTAACTCTCTCATCTTTATAGTATGAATTACCTTATTCATCTCATTCTCCATTACATTGTTTAACGTGTAGTAAACACTCAATAAAGTTTTGTTGATCAAATAAATGAAACTCTTCTCATTTTTTAAACTAATTATTTAATTAGTTTTTTTTTTTTTTTAAATGCCTACAGTACCTGGTATTCCTAGGTGGTCTCCCATCCAAGTACTAACCAGGCCCAACCCTGCTTAGCTTCTGAGATTAGATGAGATCAAGCATGTTCGAGGAGGCATGGCTGAAGCCTTTTTTTTTTTTTTTTAATTTAAATAGGAGGATCCATTTGGACTACTAGAACATACACTCAAACAAAAAAGAAAACTTTTATCCATCATGTCTTTCTATTCTCAAAGAGCAACAAAGTGTTTGTTAATGTTGTAGAATTTTGAGAAAGGCTTTTTCTCCTGTTGGTTCAATCTGCTTTAATTTTATCTTCTACAATATAAGTGAGTTGTGTTATTTCCATCAGTCTATAATTTGTAGGTTCTCTCAAACGATTTGGCTATTTTTATTTGTGGAGCATAATACTACAGAGTGAAAAAATTACAGTGTCAAATATAGGTATAATTTCATAAACTAATGAATTTCACTGGAAAATTTGACTCCTCTCTAACATAGGTGCTATAACCTATTGATCTATATCTCTCTATTTATCATGTATCTATCCTCTATCTATCTATCTATCTATCTATCTATCTATCTATCTATCTATCTATCATCTATCATCTATCTTTTCATGATAATAAAAACTGCACAGTAAAATCAAAGCATTTTTGTCACCTCAAAGTTCTCTTATTTAAAGAGATGTTGAAAGGTTTTTTAGGCCCCTGGTATCTATCACAAGTGAACAATCAAATCAGTTCTGATTTAAACAGTCACTTGGATTACGTTTATCTATTTCATGGTAGTGCCAAGTTAGCAGGCCTCAGAGATGAATCACAGCACTGATTGTCAACCTGACAACCTTGAAGATGAGTAACATTATTTTATCCCCTTTTTTCCCGGCAGCATGTGTCATGATTTTTGAGATGCTACATGCTTCAAAATTTCTTATTCTTTTAGTAAGTGGTAGTGTCTAGTATTTGGTCCCTACAGAATTCTCTTGGCCTCCAAATGACCCTTATGATTCTCTATTAGCTTTACAGTGAGCTTAAATCAGCTAAAATATGGATTTTTTTTCATCAAATACACTGCTTCAAGCTATGTGGAAAAGAAATAAATATGTTACATGATACCAAATAGTAATATGTAGAATTTTTCTATAATATTTTATAGCATGGAGTAAAGGAAACAGAACTTGAACTATGAAGCTGGAATCTCAGTTCATAGCCCCAGACTAGATGAATGATTGACTCCGGACAAGTAATCCACAACCTTTGGGCCTGAATAATCTCATCTCTAAAATATAAAATTTGTACTAAATGACTCTTAATGATCCATTGAGATTAAACATTCTATTTTAAAGCAATGCAATGATTTAAGTACCTATTACTATTAATTAGATTATATAAAGTAATGCCTGTTTTCAGATGGTTAACTTGAAGCGTTCATACCTTTTCATCACTCTAGGCATGGTCTTACTATAATTCTTGGAGCGTTGGGTAAATCTGTGTCCTCTGATATAGTCAATCATAGGGACATATGGCTTGAAGAATTTAAACTTGTATTAGTTCTTTATTTATAACAGTAGTAGCTACCCAGAATTATAGTGATTAAGTTGACCTCCTGAGAAACTGGTGTGGCAAAGGAATTTAACAATGTCACATAAGAAGTGTGTGGGTTTGAGGCTATTTATGTCATACAGGAAGTGTCCCTGCACTGCATAATTGGGGAATTTATCTTCCATTGAAACTATAAGGAGAAACTAAGCTTCTTCGGTGTTTAAAAACTACTTCCAAATGCAAACCCTACTGAAGATAAATTAAAGTAAACCTTTCTAAGATGTAATGCTTATTCTTAGGTTAACAAGTAGAGAACAAAAATGCTGTGATCTCTAATTAGGATTATGAAGCAAGATGTAAACATCCTTTCCTTGATCACACTAAATGGGATAAAAGCAATATGGGCCAGATAGAACTAGCCTAGAGACTAATCTCAGCACCTCATAAATCCATAGCCAAGCTCAAAAGAAAAAT
Organism: Eidolon dupreanum; assembly: GCA_028627145.1. Classification (NCBI taxonomy): domain Eukaryota; kingdom Metazoa; phylum Chordata; class Mammalia; order Chiroptera; family Pteropodidae; genus Eidolon; species Eidolon dupreanum. The sequence goes on along the minus strand of CM053509.1, from coordinate 127,823,203 downwards.
TCCTCACATATCAGAATGAAAAAAAGCCAAAGTTATAAGCAGAAACTGTTATCGGCCTGATTCATTTGAGACCTGGACTTTACCATAAGTCCAAAAGGTTGGGGGCAGGGATTTAAATATTTATAATAAACAATGTTTTAATGAAACACATTGGATATTGCAGAAAATAACATCAGAGATTTACAGCACAATCTAGATAGTCTCCAAAGAACTCAGAGGGAAAGAAAAAAAATGAGGCAAAGTATTGATTAGAGAGAGAGTACTCTATGTAATAGGGATCCCAGAATGAAAGCAAATATCTAAAGATAGAATAGAAGAAAATTTTTCTCAGGTGAAGTACTCATGAGTTTAAAATAAAAGAGCTCACTGAATGACAGGTGAAATTAATAACTAAGACTTATAACTAGATGAATCTTCATAAAATTTTTTGGCTGAAAACATTTTAAAAATGAATATTCAAACAAAAGAAAGAGGTTGTCAACAAGACTTCTGTACAACCCAAAATGCCAGAGAACGAAGTGGAATTATCTAATAAATACCTAACATATAAGATCTAATATTCTAGATCTTATAAATTATCTTCTGCATGGAAATATCTGTTAAGATCTATTCTTTAAAACAATTAAATAAAAAGTAAGAAACCGAATTAAAAAAAATTTCAGTGAAGAATATAAGAAATGAAAAATATGTAATCTCAGATAGATAGGCAATTAAATACCATGTAATATTTATATTAATTAATTATAAAATATTGTGTAACTGGATTTCTCAGGAAACAGATGATAGATAAAAGGCAATTAAAAGTAGAAATGTTATGACATATTTATATTAACCAAAAAGAAGCATTTTTTATGTGAATTAGTTTCCAGAAAACAGAAATGATCAAAATTGACTCCAAATGAGGTAGAAATCCAGAACATATCAATTACTATATAAGAATCCAAGGCATGTCAAAAGACCTACTTCTACCAATGTTACCAGACTCAGATAAAAATTCTACAAATCTTTAAATAGCAGATGTGAATTTAGACTATTTTTAAGTGTGTGTGTACACACACATGAAATCATCTTAACTTACTTTATGAAAATAACATAAGACTGATACCAAATCCTGAAAGATGTAGTACACAAAAAGTGGAAAAATAGATGAAAGTTACACTTATATTTACAAATTTTAAAAATCACAAACTATTAACAAATAAATCTAAGACTAAATTGAAGAATAACGTAGCATGGGCAAGTATGGTTAAATCTCAAAGTAAAAGGATAGTTTGATGCAAAAAGCTGCACTAATATAAATCACCACATTAACGAGGCCAAAGAGAAAAATGTGTTATTGGTAAATGCTACAATAGCATTTGATAAAATTGAAATTCATTCTGAATAAAAAGCATTTGGAAAATTAAATATAATAGAAAACTTCCTTAATTAGTAAAAAATATCTCTCATTCCAATAGTTTACATTGTACTTAGTAATAAAACATTCAAATATTCCACTAAAATAAGCAAATATATATGATTCACTATTGTTCTGGAAGACTCACTCCATTTAAGAAGGGGAAAATGCACATATATTTGTAAAGAAAGATCCCAAATTATTGCTTAAAGATGATTTGATAATTAGAAATGTACATAACTGGTTAAAAACATTAGAACTAATGAGAAAATTCAGGAAAGCAGTTGATTATAAAACAAATACATAAAAGTCAATGGCTTTCCAATGTTCTAGAAAGCCAGTTGGAAAATATAATGAAAGATATCATTCTATTACATCAGCATATACATAAATGTATTCTCCAGTATATGGCATATATATGGTAATTTATGGCGCAGGCTATAAAAGAAACATTATAAAAGATGATATGAATAAATAAATAATTATATTATACTATTTGGTGGAAATATTTAATGTAACACTATTGATCTTCTCCAAGGATGTCTCCAGAGCAATATTTTTATAAGTTGACAATTATCATAATGTTCATTTGGAAAACTAATTGCTGTAAATTTTTGAAAAAGGTGAGCACTGAGAGAAGACTTACTCTCTGAATAAAAAACAATATAATGTTGAACTGACCCCAAGTATGAGAAAGAAAAAAATTAGAGAGAATTAAAATTTCATAAACAAATCCAAGTACTTATAAAGTTTTGAGACATGTTTATCATGGTATTTGAAATTAGTGGGAAATTCACCAGATGTTCTTGGGACAACTGGCTGTTCTTTTGGAGAGAAAAAAAAAAAAGGAAGTTAAAGCCTATTTCCAAAGTAAGCCAGAGTAATTTATATATATACATAAATAATGAAACCATTGAAGATGAAAAAATAGGTGAATATTTATATAACCTTGGAGAGTGAAAATCCTTTCTAATTAGGATAGATAGCAATACCAGATAGTATAAAAAAATGTTTTTAGGTTTTGCAAATACATGTCTATATATATATTTTATTATATATAACAAATTAAAACAAAGTTCTTATATGTCTAAAATGCCATAAATATGATTTATAGGTGAAATATAAACCCTATGATAGAGAACACTAATAATGTACATACTGTTATGTTGAAAGAGTAAATTGGTAAAATTTTCTGGAGAGCTATTTAGCTAATTTTAATTATGCTGTGAACAAAACTTTTATTTAAATAACATTTCCCAACAAAAATGTTTATGGATGGGTACAAATACAGAATAAATAGGCTGTTTATTGCAATATGGCTTATCATACTAGAGAATTAGAGGCAGACTGTTTCCAAATTAGAAATTGGCTGAATAAATTATAAGAGAACCACAGAAAAAAGGACTCACAGAAACCATTAAAAATGACATGGGTACAAGACTGTGGGAAATTGTCACAATCTATCATTAATGAAAAAAGCAGACTCCAAAAGAACATGTGCATTATTATCCATGTATTTCTGGAAGACAACAAAGTAAAATGTTAAGAAACTATACCTGTGTGCATATCTTTTAATTTGTATAGAATAAAGGTATTACTTTCAGAATAAAATTTAAAAAGAAGTTATGGGTTACATAAAAATAATAACAAGAGAAAATTGGGTGGATAAGAGAAATGTACTGGCCTAAAATGTTTGGGCATGGCTAAAAGAGGGTATGTTATCAATTCACAAAGATCCACATTCAAGTTCAAGCTCCACCTCTACCTCCTTAGTAGTGGTTGACCTTGGGCAAGTCGTTTAACATTTCTTCACTGCAGTTTCTCATTGTGAACTGGAGACTGAATGAGCATTCATCTTGTATGGCACCTAAGCATGAAATGAGATGTGCACAAAGCACTGTTCAAATAATATTCTTCATGTGAGATGATTTCAGAAGACAACAGATAAGGAGAAAAATAAGATTCTAAGAAATCATACCCATAGAAATATTGAAAATATGGGACATCTTTCTTACTTATTTTGAATGCCAGAAGAAAATTTTAAAGAGCACAAATAATGTCTTAAATACTATAGCTGAAAAATAAAATAAAGATTTTAGGGTAAACTAGGTCTGAGAATAAGAAAATCTAGCATATTTCTGGAAAAAAATAGATTTCCTTCAGCACGGAGACACTTCTGTAGTTGGATAGAGAGTTTACTCACTATATAAGTTAATCTTTGGCAGATATACACAATAAGTTATGGGGAAATGTGGAAAGACAAAGTCCACAATATAGAGATTATTGCCTTTCATTTAAAAAAAGATAAGAGGAAGGCATCAGGGATTGAAAGTACCTGATGCTATTGAATCCAGATAATACATGAATAAGAATTTTTTTTTCCTAAGATTTGCTGTGGTAATGATCAGAAAAATACAAATGAGTAGGACAGAGGACTTTGTCACTCTGCTCAAGAACTGGTAAAATGATGCTGAAGAAAGGCATTAAGCATGTGTTTAGTGAAGTCTATCAGTGAGGCTTAAATTTGCATCTATTACACCAGCTACAATTTTAACAGAAATTGAAATCTAGGAGGCTTGGCAACCAGTGTCTGCATTGGGAAAAAACTATCCCAGGAAAAGAATTAACTTTTAAAAAGTTTCAGAGGCAAGAGGAATAAAACGGATATCAAAATTTAAAACGCAAATGCATACCTGTGTTTTGGTTGACATTTCTGTTATTTCTGCTGCCTAACAAAATTTGACTTTCTGATTTGGAACTGTGGTTGATAATTTTTAAAATTAGTGGGCAATATCAGATCCAAAGTCTGAAAAATTTTCAAGATTTAAAAAAAAAACCCACTATTTGTTGTGAGATAGTTTTGAGTAATAGCCACTTAAATTATCCTCTATGAATATTTTCTTAAAGTCCTGACCAAATGCTATGCCTTTTCCTGTTATCCTTCAATTCGTATCCCCTGTCAGAAATCAAACTAATTATGTCAAAAGACAACAAAAACCAACCCTCATAAACCTCATCTTGCTGGTTAATATGAAAATGCTTAGAACAAATCCGATAAATTTTATATTATTTTGATTCATGGCCTCTTACAACAGTTGAAAATTCTTATTTGACTGTACACTGGTCAATTTGTTCAAACAGTTCCGTCTTAGCAGATTTTATCTTAACATGGCTGTCTAAGTGCCTTCATTATTACTCTTACTACTTTCTACACAGCTGGCTCTGCATCATGCTAGTGTAGCCAGTCTCCCATTTTTAAGATAATTGCCTCTATGTGTGTTTTCTTTTTTGCATGTTGAGTTTGTATTAACAATTGTTAATTTCTCCTGTTACCTGCTTTGATTAGCAACACTAAGAGCCATACCCAAAGTTTCTCATTCATTCAATAAAAATTTATTGCATGTGATAGATATAGTAGACACTGTGTTAGGCCTTAGAAATTTGGCAATGGATAGCATACCCAAGACAGTTATATGTGCCCTCTTTCTCCTCCTTGAGCATAAAATCTTTGCAGGGGCCTTGCCCTTTTCTGCATTGTTCTCTTGCTTTCTCCCTCACTTCATTTAGTTTCAGCTCAAAAGTCACATCCTCAAAGATACCCTTCCTATTTACATAGTCCCTCCACACCCATCTTTGTCTATTTTCTTATAGTGCTTTAATTTTTATTCACTGCTATTGTTATTGAATTTTTATGACATATTTTTCTGTCTCTTCCTAGTAGAACATAAACTCAAGGGTACACACTTTGTCTGGTTTAACACTAGGCATAGAAGAATGCTTGAAATTAGTAGGAGATCAAAATATTTGTGGAATGAATAAATAAACTAAGTTGAAAACAAAATTTGAGTGAAATAAGTTACTTTTATTTAAGGAACTCATATTTTAGTGAAAAGAAAGGCAAATAAACAATTACTAGTGGAGGATGTTCTAGAAATTAATCTAAAAGGCTATTTGGGAGAGTAGTTAAGGACAGTTTCTCTGGAGAGGTGAGGTTTGAACTTGACTCATGAGAAGGAGCTAGCTTGTGAGCCTTCCAGAGAGAGAGAGGCTTGAACATTCATTACAGGCCAAGTCCCGTAGGATTGAGAAGGAGACTAGCACTGTCGGAGAGCAAGCAGCAGTGCTAAAGAAGGGGAGAGAAATGCAGAGTGTAACTGAAGAGGTGGGAAGGGGCCAGATTGTGTGGAATCTTATGAGCCAAGTTAGGGAGTTTAAATTTTATATAAACTTTGGAGATACCAATGATAAGATTAACCACTTTGCTTACAGAATGGATTGTGGGGAGGGGATACAGGAAGAACCGGTGAGATATAATACTGGATTACAGTAATTGCCATGTAAGTGGAGAGAAGGAGACTGACAAGAAATGTAATTTTGAAGTGGAGCCATCAGGACTTGCTGGGAGATGGAAGATGAAGATTTGAAGATTGAGGGTGATAGAGACTTCCAATATGATTCCTAGGGCTTTGGTTTGAATTTTTGCAGAAGGTGATACCATTTACTAATATATAAATTGTCTGGAGTCTGCATTAGATGGCAATTATATTGTTTCATAATGTTTTGCATCTTACTTTGGGACTATTTTGTCCTTTCACAATTTAGAATTTAAATCTGTTTTCATTGTCATAGCTAACCTTCAAGAATGTGAGTCAGTTATTGATTCAAGAATGTTGTTTTTCTTTCTTTTGAAGTTTAATTTGGGATCAAGATAAGCACAATGCATGGAGATGAAAATAGAAACTAAGTTTTGTCAATTTTTAATAAATTTACCATGGCATAATGCTTGATAATGATGAAGCTATCGCCCAGATATTTGGAGTTATAGATTGGCTTTAATGTCTCACCTTCTCCCAGTCAAACATAACTATTAATGATCTAGTTTTAGTTCACATTGTCTTCTGAAAATTGGTCAGTTTAGAGAGAATTATATTATTCTAATCAATAATAAAGCTACACAATTTTAATTAAAATAATTATTTAAACAGGGCCCTCAAACCCTAAACTTACCAGTTTTGTAATTGTTAAACAAAGAAATAGCTTTTTACACATAGTTGAATTTTAAGGATCTCTTTTGTGCTAAAATAAACAGAATTGTCTGGAGCTGTTTGTTGTGGCTTTTCATCAGTTTGTTTGCCTAGTAGCTGCTGTAGTAGAGAATGTGTGCTTTTTGTTGTTTCTTCATCTAAAACTAATATTTTAATAAACCTTTCTTGAGACCATGTCTTGAGATTTACAAAGGATGATTCTATTTCTTCATGTGATTGGCAATATTTATTTTTTTCCTAATGGTGTTAGTCAATAACAGGAGGCTGTTTTAATGATGGTTTAATGATAGACCCTCCAATGGCAGTTTACATTGTCAAATTATTCATTTTAACATTATCCGTATCTCTTAGCTCATTTGCCATGAGCACTTAGTTATTCTTCTGGGTGGTATGTGTGAATTTTTCATCCCTTCTCTCATTTCTCTGTAAGGAAATCTTGGAGACTAATTAGTTCATCAATCATAATTTCATTTGGGGGAGCAATAATTCAATTCTACTCTTCTGGTAAAGGAAGTATTTAATCATTTCTTTCTTTTGAAGTAAATTCACATATGATGCCTCTATGGCTAGATCAAATGTCATGGTATTTCCTACCTAAAAGGGCATTGCTACTGAGGCTATTGGGTTGAAGCTAAAGATAAATTGATTGTTTCAGAAACCAGCTTCGATAAGTTATCTTTCTGGTAGGAAGATGTCACCTGAATGATTCTGTCATTTTTGAAAATGGGCATGACATTTACTACAATATGACAAGTGTAAATAGGTGATCTTAGGCTATGTCTGAAAACATGGTTATAGGACTGCTAGAATAAAAATGATTATACCTGTAACTTATAGCTGAGCTGGCCAGTAGTAGGTCAACATGAGGGGAGCAACTGACTCTTCTTTGCAATAGATTATAGCTGATGTTTTAAAATTAAAATTTAGGAGTCAGAATAGGTTTTCCATTTATAATGCATGCTCCTTCCGAATATTTTCTTTAGCCTTATAAATTTCATAATTTATAATTTTGAAGTATAAAAATAACCGTAAATTTGTATAGTATAATCATGTTCTTATTCATACTAATAAAAAGGCCAAAGGATAACTGTAAATTCATTCTGTGTGCTTGCATTCGTGGAAAGTATTTGCCAGTCTAGCTGGAGGCTCAGATGGCCATAGTAATCACATAATAAAAGGTCTGTTGTTTAAGGATGGAGACAAAATGCCATGACAAGATATAGGAACAATAGAAATAAATCAGTGATGAAGATATTTATGAAGATAAGCAAAGGAAAAAATAATACTATTCAACCATTCCTAAGAAATTCAGGCAACCTTCCAGACAGCAGGTTTATGACTGAAATAGAGCAATATGTAGTTAAACCCTAGCAAGAATCTGCTGCTGACCCTATCTTCTCATTTTCTTCATTGACTTAGATACTTATTATCCACTCTTATTCTGTGTTATTCATTTCTATTTCCTACAACCCATCTTTAAGATTAAAAAATATGTGTAAATTAGAATCAGTTTTCATAAAGGAAATCCAACTAGCCCTGATTAAGATGAACCCACTGGCAGAACAGGAAAATAAAGCAAGGAGAACTGAAAGTGTGTTCCTCTTGAAGTTTAAGTCATTCCCAGAAGTTGCAGCCTAAATTGGCAATAAGGTTGAAAATCGAAATCAGTATCCCCACATTTAAGCTCACGATCACCTGAACTCTGTGTATGCATTATTATTGAATTCTCTCTAGGAATATAAGGGAAACATTTTAAACTAGTTTTTGGATGCAAGAAGTAGTGTAGTGAATTGTAGTAAAATAGAAAAAAAAAAAAAAAACAGGTGAGATGGGCACAGTTTTGTCTTTAAAATGAATGTATTCTTAAGGTTTTATTTTTTAATTCTGCATAGCTGGGCATTAAGGTTTTTGTGGGACAAAAAATTTTTATTTCCAATGCTGGTGCTTGCTGTAGTTGGAGATGGCTGAGGGGTAGAGTGAGAATTAATTTTACTGTCTCTATTCAGAGTTAATTTAGTGTGTTACCATCAAACTGAAACAGCTGAACTAAAACCACCAGTAGCAGCAGCAACATCATTTAAAGCTGTCTCTTAAATGGTCTGGGACATATCTGAATGTAAGAGAAGAAATTAAGATGAGGGTTCAGGGCTGTTTAATCCAGGCTGAATACCTGATAGACTAATATCCTCAATGGATAATATAATGTGCTCTTTATAAAATGTCCTTCAAACACAATATCACAGAGCTAGAGAAGGAAGATTTCTTTTTAAAAGAGGAGATTGGATTTGGATAAAATTGGAAACACATCATTGTTGAGAATTTACAACAACTCATTTTTTTTTATGTTAAGAAAGTTACATTTTCTGTAGGGAACATTTGTGGATAACATTTACCAAAATTAAAGCTAATCAACTATTCTTATTGTTTTAGAATTAAAGTAATTCTTAATTAGGAATTTTAATCTTTAGGCCAGATTTACAAGTCAAGTACTTTCTGTTAAATTTGCCAAGGAACCATTATTTTAGGTCAGTAACTTAATAAAGCCAGTAATGCATAAATTGAGTCTATAGAGATACTTTCGGACACGAAACATTTTGAGTATATTATACAAAAAATAATTCTCAATTTACATGACACTAGAGCAAATTTACAAAACAAATAAGAAACATTTATTTTGAAATGTATAGTTTACTCATTCCTTTCAATCAGTTTATATCTTTGTGAACTCAGGTTAGGCATGACACAGACATCAATTGTTTTTTCCTGGCAGAATTATGGTAACTTCTACATATTAGTTGTGTTTATTAGTATTAATCTTTTCTTTTTTTAGTAAAAGCTTCATTTAGTTAGATTAGAGTCGTTCTTTTTGGTATAAATCAAAACTTTTAGTACTTCTCGTAAGTCAAACTGCCATAAATGTTTCTCTTACATCCTGTTTATGCAGCCTCTCAGAGTGTAGTGTAATACATTTTTCTTTTCAATTGCTCAATTCTTTTTACAGATCTGGTGAAAATGGCATTATAAGTTCCTGTTTTAAGTGCCCATCCACCCTCAATTAAAAATAAATATAAATGGTACAATAGAGATTAAAATATGTGATGGAAATAACATGGAAGAGAAATGGGACAGAAGAAGATGGGGGCTAAAGTGACAGGTTACTGGGCTGTGGGTCCCAAATAGACAGAAATGACCAATTACAAACTAAACTACTGCAGGGTAGGTAGATTAAAAGTGTTCTGCACATATGGCTGGAGACAATAATTGGGTCCTCAGCATGAAATGGATAAAGAAGAATGATAAAAACTGTGACTACTAAGCAGGGATGTAGTTTTTATTCAGTGACAAAACTGATGTGGTCAAAGGGAGCAAGTGATGACATAACAAGGAACTGTGCCAAGCTGCCTGCTGGCTCAACAACTAGATTTTCTGTATTCCCCACAGAGGACAGACCTCCTAGAATACCAGCGTGGGACACAGTTGTACACTGGTGGCTCCAGGGGCTGGGTAGAGGCATATTTAAAACTACCAGACAAGGAGGGATAAGAGAAAGCTCTCATTTAAAATTACTTATTAAATAAAATTCCAAAATGCATGAGAAAAAATGACCTTAAAAATGAAGGCAATAAAGGCAATAATTGGAAGCATTGATGCCATAAAAAATCCAAATAATAGAGCAATCTGATAGTGACTTTATAATTTATATATTGAAGATTCTAAAAATAATAAAAGCATAATAACCCATAAAAAAGAACAAAATAAAATATTCATTCAGAGAGATGTATTTAGAAATCACAGATATAAAAAATATAGTCAATTAAATTTAAAAAGTCAATAGGTGAAAATAATAATAGACTTGAAATCAGAGAAAGAATTAATGGATTGCTACATAACAATAAATCATCCAGAACAAATTTCAGAGAAATAAAAGGGTAAAAATATGTAAAAGAAAATTTAAGTGAAATGAGAATTGAACAAGATTTCCAAAATATTTGTAAAAGGAAATCCAGCAACAGAGAACAGGGAGTGAAAGTAAAACGGTATTCTGACTGCTTCGTCAGTTGGCTATCCTCTCATCTTTCTCCTTCTCCTTAGGTCTCCCTGTTCCTCAAGACACAACACTATTAAAATTAGGCCAAATAATAACCCTATAAATGGCTCTAAGTTTTCAAGTGAAAGAAAAATTTGCATGTCTCTCGCTTTATCAAAAGCTAGAAATGCTTAAACTTAGTGAGGAAGGTGTATTACCATCCAAGACAGACCAAAATCTAAGCCTCTTGTGCCAGTTATTCAAGTTGTGAATGCAAAAAAAAAAAAAAAAAAAATGTTCTTGAAGGAAATTAAAAGTGTTGCTCCAGTGAACACACAAATAATAAAAAAGCAAAGTGGCAAAGTGTCTTATTGTTGATACGAAGAGTGGTCTGGATAGAAGATCAAACCAGCCACAGCATTTCCTTAAGTCAAAGCCTAGTCTAGAGCAAGGCCCTAACTCTCTTCAATTCTATGAAGGCTGATAGAGGTGAGCAAACTGTAGAAGAATGTTTAAAGCTAGCAGTGGTTGGTTCATGAGGTTTAAGGAAAGAAACTGTCTCCATAACATAAAAGTGCAAGATAAAGCAGCAAGTGTTGAAGTAGTCTAAGACTTTCATAACTAGAAAGGAGAAGTCAATTTCTGGCTTCAAAGCTTCAAAGGACAGGCTAACTCTCTTGTTAGAAGCTAATGCAGCTGGTGACTTTAAATTGAAGCCAATGCTTATTTACCATTCCCCAAATCTTAGGCCCCTAAAGAATTATGCTAAATCTACTCTGTGTGGTATAACTAGAACAACAAATTCTGAATGACTCCACATCTGTTTACAATATGGTTTACTGAATATTTCCATTCTCAACAGTCTCCACACTGTTGAGATCTACTCAGAAAAAGAGGTTCCTTTTAAAATGTTACTGCTTATTGAAAATGCACCTTGTCATCCAAGAGCTCTGGTGAAGATATGCAAGTTTATTGTTGTTCTCATGCCTGATAACACGACATCCATTCCGCAGTCTATGGATAAAAGAGGAATTTCAACTTTCAAGTCTTATTATTTAAGAAATGCATTTCATAAGGCTATATAGTTGCCATAAAGAGTGATTCCTTTGATAGATCTGGGCAAAGTAAATTGAAAACCTTCTGGAAAAGATTTACCATTCTAGATGCCATTAAGAACATTTGTGATTCATGGGAAGAGGTCAAAAATTAACAGGAGTTTGGAAGTAGTTGATTCCAACCTTCATGCATGACTTTGAGGGATTCAGAACTTCAGTGGAAAAAGTAAGTACAGATGTGGTGAAAATAGCAAGAGAATTAGAATTAGAAGTGGAGCCTGAAGATGTAATTGAGTTGCTGCAATCTCGTGACAAAACTTCAACAAATGAGGAAATGTTTCGTAGGGATGAGCAAAGAAAGTGGTTTCTTGAGAGAGAATCTACTGGTGGAGATGCTGTGAACGTTATTGTAGCGACAACAAATGATTTAGAATATCACATAAACTTAGTTGATAAAGCAATGTTTGAAAGGCTGACTCCAATTTTGAAAAAAGTTCTACTGTGGGTAAAATGCTATCAAACAACATAGCATGCTACAGAGAAATTGTTTGGGAAAGAAAGAGTCAATTGATGTGAGAAACATCATTGTTGTCTTATTTTAAGAAATTTCCACAGCCACCCCAATTTTCAGCAATTACCACCCTGACCAGTCAGCAGCCATCAACATCAAGGCAGCTATATATGTTGTAAGTATCTTTTCAAATCCAGGGTATGGATTTTTAAAAAAAAATTTTTTTTAAATGATGTCTTTTGATGGACAGCAGTTTTAAAATTTAATGTAGCTGAATATATCAATTTTTCCCACTATGATTTATGCTTCTATACATCTTATTCAAGGAATCTTTTCCTGACTTGATGACCTAAAAATGTTCTCATATTTTCCTAAATGGTTTAAAGTTTTGCTGTTTACATTTTACTCTTATCTATTGGGCATTAATTTTTATACATGGAATGAGGTATAGACCCAATGCCATATATGGTATTAGTTACCCAAATACCCCGGGACTGCTTATCAAGAGTTTTTCTTTTCCCACTTATCTTCCATGGTAGATGTTTTTCTACTTCAATATGTTTTTACATATTAACTTTTGAGTTGGTTTGTCAAATTTTGGGGGGGATCGTAATGCAAATTTTACTAAATTCATAAATCAGTTTGGAGAACCCTAATATCTCTACAAGAGTGAATTTTACTATATATAAACAAAGTAGGTATATCACTGTCTTTCTTTAAGTTATCTTTAATGTATTTACTATATACGTATAAAGTTCTTACACATAATTTATAAGATTTATTTCTCTGTGTATTTTTTATTCCTATCGCAAATAACTTTTTATATTACCTTTTCTATGTATTTATTACTTGAAAATAGAATGCTTTAGGTATTTATTGATTTCATATCCAAAAATTTTTCTAAATGTTCTTATTAATACAAATAATTTATCTTAGACTATTTTTAATTTTCAGTGTATCAATGGACAACATTAATACCTTCCTTTACTTAATTTGCTGATTAAAATCTCCATTTACTTGTCTTTTTCCCCTAAAATATTGTATCATGAGCGCTTCTAAAATTTATCTTTTAAAACAGCATTTTTAAAGGATGCATTATATCTCCGCAGTAGAGTATACCAAAATTTATTTAACTATTTTATTGCTGGGGATACTTATGTTATCATTTTTATTTATTTTTTACTAGTATAATAATAGCTAGAATGCTTTTTTGTACATAAATCATTGCCTAAAATTCTCAACAATTTCTCATGACACATCTTTATAGTAAAATTATAGTGACAAACAATAAGATTTGTTTTAAGATTCTCAATGTGTATTGACAAATTACTTTTCTGAAAGATCATTACAATTTACTGACAACCGGCAGTATATGAAAACAACTGTCTCACCACATCCTCATCAGTATATAAGATTATCCTTTATTTTCTTTTGTTAATTTGACAGACAAAAATAGTACCTCATTTTGATTTGCATTTATTTGATTACTAGTGAGGGTGACCTTTTTCATGTAGTATTTTTCAAGCCTTTGGTGTTTTCTGTCCTTGGACTCTAGCAGGGCCTCATTCATATGAAAGTGTGTGTCTCATCGATATAAAAAGTTAATAATAGATATTAACCCTTTAATACATATGTATCTGTGTTATACTATATTTTTATTTATGATCCCTTTTTAATAACACAGTGAAGTTTGTTATAGCAGTTGTGTCCTTGATCAATTTCTTTCACTGTTTGTATGCATTGTTAGAAAGTTTGCCCATTCTTATAAACTGTAATGGAACTTGGTTATATATCATTAGTTTGAATTAATTCAAGACTGTAGACTTTTCTTTCTAAAAGGAAAATTCTAGATTTTAGATTGTATTGTTTTTATTTTGTATCCATAAGACTTGGTATAGTTTCTACTACATAACAGCTATTCAGAAAGTATTTATTGAATAAGGTGAATGGTGTGTGTTTCAACTTGAAATTTTCCTATGATTGTAGTTTTAAATAAAAATTTAAAAAAGTGTCTCCTGGTTTATTAATTTGGTAACTTCCAAGTATTATAGAAAGATAATACTTGCAATCTTTAGCAATTTTTGATAATGCTAAACTCTCCATGGGTTTATCCTACCCTATTAACCCTCAAATAGCCCACTGATCATCAATGTCCATTAAGTAGGGCTTGAGAGTGTGACCTGTGGCCATGTAATAGTAATTTTCTCTTTGCGTGAAGTGACATTTCTACATTAGGCCCAGATACTCTCATTTTCACTCTGATTTTGACCTCTGATCTCCATGCTCTAACCAAGGGAGAGAACTACTTGGCTGAGTTAGTTAAGTTGAACTGATATATTCAGGCTCTTAAGATCATCAGGTCTGGCAGGCAAATTTTATTCATATTTTAAAACATAGATCAAATATCACACTTCCTTAGATCAGTTCTTCTTACCTCACAGAATTAGACGCTTCCTCATCTGTGTTACCATAACATTTTACACATCATGTTAATAGCTAATAAAAGTGAACATTTGTTGAATACTGACTATACACTTCTTCACACTTACTTTCTGGGTCAGATACTATGATCACCCCAGTTTTTCAGAAGAAGATAAAGGCTTGCCAAGGATAACTTGCCCAAATATACACTGCTGGTAAGTATCTAATCAGAATTTGAAACAGGTTATTTGAACCCTAAGCTGAAGCTCTTAACTGCTTCTTAGATCACTGCTCTTTAATAAATTATCCTTAAGGACAGGAATAACAACATGTGAAATTTTATATTTCTAGTACTTGATTTAGTTCCTGGAACTTGGTAGACATTCAACGATTTAGTAAATTGAAAAATGGAATATGCTTCTTAGAAGGCCTGTCTGGTAGGGCCTGTTTGGCTGTGTACTTGCTCAGTTTCTGTGATCTATGACTCTGGAATGGCTTGGATGTTTAAATGCTATCCAAACTAACCACATGTATACATAGAACCTGTACTTAGAGACTGTTTCACTCTGCGCTGTCCAGTGTTAATTTTAATTATTTAAAAAAAATTATCTTGATATATACTGCTGGCAGGAGCAGACTAATGAATTTACTATAAGTCATAAAGTCATACCAATTGTGAATCATATTATGCAGATAATGTGCATGGCACGGTGTCTTAAAGTTATCTCCTTATGTTTTGTGTTCTCCATTTTTACTGTTGTTACCTGCATATGAATCTCTGACAGGCAAACAGAATTAGTGTATCATTTTCCCACTGAGAAATAAGTATAACCAAAAGGTAGCATTTTCTACCCTTGTTCCTCTTTCAGGGGCAAGATTAACACACATATAAAATAAAACTATCGAGCTATTTTAATACTTTTCCTGTCATGCATTCAGGACCCTCTAAAGTTGTCATCAGCTACTGTTTCATTTAATTCTCTGGCCTTCAGGGTAATGTAAGAAAATTGAAGAGATTAGGAGCTATCTATTTCCCGTTCAATGCATTTGTGTTGCTGTAAATTGGTACCAACCTTCAATCTCACGGTCAGGGCTCTCCAGGGTCCTCTCACTGATATGACAGCCCAGTCAGCATGATAAATGGTGTACACCCTCCGGCAGGACAGACAATTCTTCCCTTCCTGACTCCACACTTTCCTCCTTAGCAAAGTGGCCACACCTTGCCATCTCATTGCACCAAGTAGATACCCCAATATATTGAAGTTGCTCAAGTTAACTAGAGGACACAGTTTTCCTGATTAACTATTTTATGTCCAGTAAAAAAAATGACTTTGATACTAATACATTGGGATAGGGAAACTTCCTATCCAGAAAACTGCACTTTAACATTATGTTGTTGTTTTTTTATTTCACCTGTTCTCCTAGTGAAAAGCTGTCTCATTTGAAGGTAGAGGCAATTCCACTGAGTGGAAATGCAAAAACCCCAATAAATGTGATGGTCCTAGTTGAAGGATTTGCAGTTTGCAATCTTTTTCCATTTGTACATATGGCAGGAAAAGAAACAGTGAAACTCGTACTTACCGAAGCAGAGAGGAAGAGAGAAATAGTGATACATGAAGAAATATTATTTTCAAAATAAAAGCATATCATTTTTACAAGTGCAGTCCATGAACTTATATTTATATACATATGTGCTTAAAAGAAAACTTTCTGACCATGGATACAGGGAATACATGATTTGATCTCACTCGGAGTCATTTATTGTTTTGAAGAGCTGAAGTTCTGGGGGTCTGAAGATACAAAGGCTTGTCTTTGAAAGTATTTTTGATTTTATTAAAGACAGCAATACTAATAAAAAGTTGAGTGCTACAATTTTCTCTGATACCATATACTTTAACATTTTCAATGAAAAAGGCCAGAATCCTTCAGCAAATGAACTGCCCAGTTCTCTGTCCTCCCATCCCTTCCTATCCTCATAGACTAAACCTGGAGCTTCTCTGTGATGCTCTGACTATTCCTCACCTGTTATTCTGCCCAAGTGCCTCCATGTGAGGAATATGTGGACAGAACATGTCATTGCTCCTACTCTACATTCACCCAGCATGGCCTGTCACACAGTTCTGGCTGCCAAAAGAATGAAGATGTGGAAACCACTTGCCAGGATACCTTGAGTAGCACTTCCTAAAGTGACAGCCAGTACATGTGTTTATCCTACTTCAACACGGTTTGAGCATATTAATTTTTAACTACAACAAAAAAAATTTTCTAAGATTCTCCAATAACTAAAGAATGAAAACTCTTTTAAAAAGACATTTGAGATTCTCTATAACATGAACTCGGTTTCCTGTCCTAGTCTTATAAACCTGTTATATGCTCTTCCCTCTCTTCAAGAACATATGTTTTAGCCACACAGAGGCATAAATTTGACCTGATATTTTTGCCCCCTCACCCTAGTTTTTTCCTCCATCTCTACCTGCTGTGCTGTCCTTTTCTTCCTGTGTGCTACTTCTTGATCTATTATCTCCTAGCTATAAGCTTAATATTCTATACTCTGCTCTGCTCTGCTCAGTTTGCTGTAGCTGGGGTCTGCAAATCACCTTTCCCAGATGTATTTGTCAGGCTTCTGGTTAGGTTCTGGCAGTGGGGCATAAGAGGGCAATTGGGAGGCAGGAAAAGGGGAGAAGTGACTTCTTTTTTATTTCTGATGCCTGCCAAAGTCACTCTTAACAATAGAGGACAAGGAGAGGTCCAGTCTCCAGCATCAGCTGCCCAGCTCTACACTCTTAAAGAGGTCTTAGAGGGTTTTGTCTTCCAATCTCTTATGCTCTGATAACCCCACTTCCTTTTTACTTCTTAGAAAAATACTAATAAGTGTTGAAGACTTACTGTTTCTGGGATCTGCTCAGACACAGATTATAGAATCAACCCTGAAATATGCAGGTCCAGGGTATGAGACTAGAGATGATAGCTTTGGTTTCTATTAGGTGAGTTCTGTGTTTTCAATGAAAATGGTCAAAAAAGCCCAGCTGATAGACAAGGGGAATTATGGAAAACATGGGAGAGAATAGAAAATTTTAGATATTCATAGACTGTCCAAGAACTTTCATCAGCATCTCTAGCCTCTGACACTGCATAATCTTACTTCTTTAGATATCTACTTTGAAGTGTTTTTCTCTTTCACTTCAGCCTGTGTTTTCAATTCTTCTCCCACTTGTCACAGAAGAGATGAGCTGGCATTTGTGCCTAGAGCTATAACATCCACATTTATTTTATTTCCTAATAAAATAAGATGCATCTCTTAAACTGATGCCAGGCTGAGCCATATTGGAGCCTAAGGCAAAATAAATAAATAAAAATAAATACAAATAAAAAAGTCAATTTTACTGATGTTTCTTTATTTAAAATTCTGATATTTTGTTCATTCTAGATTTCTTGCATTATCTTTGATTTTTAAAAATATTGCACTAAAATATTACTTATCTTGATTACTGAGCTTTTTGGCACCCCCTTAAATGTTGTGCATGAGGCAAGGGCCTCACTCATCTCACCCTAGCCCAGGCCCTGCCCCTAACATTAGACCAAAATTACCTTTGGCTGAAAGTT
Source organism: Eidolon dupreanum (assembly GCA_028627145.1). Lineage (NCBI taxonomy): Eukaryota > Metazoa > Chordata > Mammalia > Chiroptera > Pteropodidae > Eidolon > Eidolon dupreanum. The sequence goes on along the minus strand of CM053509.1, from coordinate 127,805,145 downwards.
TTCAGATTTTAATTTAATTTCTACTCTTTTATGTTTTTAGTTCATTTTAATATTTACTTCTGGCATTTTTAACAAGAAGAAATGTCTTTCTTAATGGACATTTCTTGATTTTCAAGAATTGTGTAAGGTACCTCATAGAACTTTGAGAATTTTGGACTAGGATCCTCTGAAAGTGCTTCCAGAGGATCCGTTTGAGGGAAAGAGTCTCCATCAACACCACCCTCCTCTCCCCTGTCAATCCTTGCTGAAAGAGGAGGCCTGTGGAGAGAGGAGGAGGTGGACTGTCCAGAAAGTACAATTTAGAAAGAGGATCTCTTCTCTTCACCTCTCCATAAATATTTCTAGTGCCTGAACTGTTTGTCTCTGCCCCTGAGTTGGGGTCTGGTGATTGTTTCTTGCTTGAAATTTGTCATGTTAGTGAACCAGTAGAGCCCCTAATGATTCTGGAACAAGGAGAGGTAGTCAGGAGAGAGATGGTGGAGCTGTGAGAGAGTACCAGTGGGACAGCTTGCATAGCGACATGCATTTTTTATGGGTCAAGCCTGCAATGCTGAAGCCACTAGAGCTTAAACTTCCTGGTTGGTATGAATTCTACCCTAAATACCCTTGTAAGTTGACTGTTGGGCAAGGAAACCCCAGCAGCAAAAAGGGTGCAGGACGAGCCATTTGTGCAGTCATGGGAGACACAGAAAGAGGTTAATCTGAAGTTGTAAATTCACGTCCCTGGGCTGTGCATTGGGAAGTCTGCATGTGCCCTTCAAAGAATGAGTAAGTGAGCCTCAGGATTGATCCAGAAATTGAACACCTTTCACACGAAGAAAAATTTGGCTGATCAGGGAGAGAGAAAGAAGTGATGGTAACCAAAAAAAAAAAAAAAAAAAAAAAAAGGAGAACTGCCTTGCTAAAAACAGTCAAGGAAGGGAACTGGTACAGAGCAGCAGGCTCAGTAAGAGGGAGGAAGGTATGAAAGAGCATCCTTTGTCTGCCTGGGCCTGGAGGCTCCTGTCCAGCCTGCTCTTGGTGGAGAGGAGAGCATAGCATGAATCAAGTGTGAGATGTAGGTTTTAAGAAGGGGACTGAATCCTGAAGAGCCAGCATAAGACCATCCTAATACCCCAAAGAGATGAAAAGTTAATAGAACTGAACTAAGATTTTATTAAGAGAACTTATGACCCAACAAAGGAGACAGGAGGGTTGAGGGAACAGGACTGGATGTTAGTTATCAGAAAAAAATAAGACTATTTCACGTCTGTACCCCAAAGAGTAGAGGCCATCAACCATCCAGTTACATGCATCCTCATTAGAAGGCCTGAACAGAAATTTGCTTGTCTCTCTATTCCCAATTGCACTAGAGCAGTGCACTGAGCATGAAGGCAGGTATAGTGGACTAGAGCGAGCCCTGGACATGGAGCAGGAAGAGACTGGCTGGAGTTCTTTCTCTTTCTCGTAGTAGTTAAGTGACCTATAACATGTGTATCTTTCTCTTTCCTCATTGCTGGCCTTGATCTTTTATTCTGATTGAATTTTTAGTAGTTCTCATATCTAATTACTTGCCTATTTCTTTTTTATTGTAAGGTAAAAAAAAGGAAGTATATTGTAAAGGTATTGTAAGATGTTGAAAGATAATTTTCTCTAGACTATTGCACCACAATAGTTATGATCACCACAAGCCAACAACATTAGCAACAAAGACAAAATTTTGACCTTGTGCCTCTGTATATGTCACCTAAATTCTTTGTGCTCCCACTTTCTCAGTTGACAGAGACAGGTGTCAATTATATACAAAGTTTGCAGGTTGTTATAAGGGTTAAGTAACAGGAAAGGAAAAGTTTCCAAAAAACTGTCAAATGTCAGTCAAACATAACATATTATTATTTTTATAATAAGTATTTGTTGAGTCATATTGCATGGGGATCAAGAGATGGAGTTAATAAGAACAGAAATCATCTGGTATTGCCACAGTGTAGGCTCAGTGGTAAACAGTAAAGTTGGAGTAATCACTTCCACTTAATGCTCTGGAATGCAAATCACAGCCGATACCACTGAAGAGATACCACTTTGAGTGGCAGAGATTTTTGAGGTGATTGACCAAGTTCTCAAACAGTGTCCTGCAGAGCCTGGTTTCAGGAAGTGTCACCTTAGTGTCTGGTGAAGTGGGAAGAGTGAGGCAGCGTAGAGGATCCAGATCCCAGCCCAAATGCCAGGGCAGCCATTGGCCAGAAGTCCCGGTAAGGTTTCCTTTAGAATAATTTGCAGCCACTGCTCTTTATATGAAGGTTGAGAGGGTGCTGAGATTTGCCCAAGGCTAGGAACTTAACCACAGGAAGGTCAGATCTGGAGCCAGTCCTCTTGCTCATTGACCATTTCTTACATCACACTACACCACTTTCCAGGGACTCGGATTTGGAGCTCTTGGCAGTAAATCAACTTTTGGCCAGGCAAATTAGCTGCTGAGCTGTTCCTCTATGTGCTTTGGCAGAAAGAAAACATTCTAAGTGGAAGTAAATTATCTTTTTAACAGAACATGGATAAGAAACACAAGAATTCAGAATAGCACCTAGTGGGAGGTCTACCTGGGTTCACAAGTGAAATTACATCAATTTCATGCACACAAGGGATTTTCCAGGGGCACAGTTCTAGATGGCTGCCACTCACAGCCAAGACAAATTAGATTTGCCAGAATTAATAGAACGGAACATGAATTATTTGATTCTGTCACATTAGCTGCCAAATATTTCTTTAGGGTCTTGGATTAACATAGAAGTAGAGAGGTTTGTAGAGACAGGGACATGTGTAAGTAAGAAATGGCCAAGCGGCTCCTGTTCATGAGAGGAGTAAGAGGCATTCAAGAGTTATGTCCAGGAAATACTCTTACTTATTGTTAAGAATGAACTTTCCCTTTAGCAAGTGAATCGAATAGTTTTCTGGCAGATGGCAAGCAGTAAGTATCTTGAGGAAGGGACACTTTTATCTGACTCTCAAAAAGACCCCTTATGGACTACAGTGGTTCTATTAGCCATGAGATGTAGGATGAAGAGGTACTCTGAAGGGTCACAAAGAAATGCCCAGGTAGAGGATGGGGCTTATGGCCTTCTTTCTCCACTGATACTTCCTTCTCCTGCTCAGCTACTAGATGGCCTCCTTGTGGGTTTACTGGTCATTCAAGTTCCCACATGAATCTGATCCCTTCTGTGATTTGCTTTCACAATGATCTTTCAGTAAGGTAAGTCCAATGTGTTATCAAATCTAAGAGGTTTGATGTCTTTTCCCTTTTTGTTTGAGATCACATTAAAATCTTGTATTCAGATTATGAAGCCCCAAGATTTGGCTCAGCCCACCTCTGTGGGATCATCTGGTGCCCAATCTTTGCTCTCACCTCATAGTACAAACTTAGCTCTATTTTCAGAGATTGGAGCATGCCAGGCTTTCACGTTTTGGGCTTTCACACACACTGCTTCTTCAGCCTAGAAATTTCCTCTCTCATTAGTGTGCAATTCTTACTTATTCTCTAGGTCTTGGATAACCATCACTTCTTTGGAGAAGGTTTCCCTGACCTCTAGTTCAGGTTATGTCCTTTGTGTTCTCCCTTCTAAATAGCTGGGTCCTACTTGAATGAAAAGCCCTTTGGTTCTGTGGAGTGTTTGGCTTTGGAGTGTGGAAAGATATAAATTGTTCTACATAAAAAAATTAGAGAATTTTGGTTTTGCTTTTTTATCTCTGACTGTTTACTGAGTGCTTACCATGAGCTAGGCCTGGTCTAAGTGCCTTCCACTTAACTTTCACAGCAACACCTCTCATCTCCATTTACCATTATTATTCATAATTTATAATAAGGAAATAATATCTTTCCTGAGATTTGCAAGTAATAAGTGACATAGCTAAAATATGTTCTTGAGAGGAAAGAGTCACAAGAGAGACACAAGTGGTCAAAGAGACAGGCAAAGGAAAAGTAATGCTTGAAAGCCACATAATATGGGAGAAGCCAAGACAAAGCTGTTGAGATGCTTAAGGGCTATATTTTAAGAAACGAGATTTCTGACTTTTCAACTATGAGCTCATTTATTTATTCTTCTACAATTTTTATTGAGTGTCTACTACAAGCAGGCACTGTTCTCAGATCTATATTCAAAGGTTGGGGAAGGGAACCTGCTCATAAGCTGATAATTAGAAATCTGAAGAAAGCAAAGGAATAAGTTACGCATACATCTGGAGAAAGATGATTTGGTCAGAAGGAAAAGAAGATGCAAAGAGCCTGAGGGGGGAATGTGCTTGTTTCTGAGGAACCTTCTAGAAGTTACTGTGTCTGGAGCAGGATAGGAAAGGTAAGAATGCTGGAGATGAGGTCAGCAAGGAAGTGAGAGCTATAAACTCCTGTAGTCATTTATGCTGAGTGAGATGGGAAAACATTTGGAGGGTTTGGAGCAGATTGGGACTTGATCTAATTCACATTTTGAAAGGATCACTCTGAGTGCTACGTGAAGAATAGACTCTAAAGGCAAGGAAGATCATGTAAGAGGATGTTAGTAAGAGATAGTGTCAATTTGGAAGTAATGAGAAATGGTCAGGTTCTAGATATACTTAGAAAGTGGAGTTGTCAGGTTTACTGTGATGCATATCTCTCAAAACTTTCATTAAGTCTAGCTTACTCACTAAAGTTGTGCTATAAGAAGTGTGTGTGTATGTGCGTGTACGTGTGTGTGTGTGTGCGTGTATGAATTAAGAAAGAAGGCCAATTCTCATGTCTAGTGAAAATGTGATGCAGAACAGAACTAATACATATTAGACAGTGAAAAGTTTCCTAAACCAAACTAACTCAGCAGAAAGAGGTGCTTAGAGCCAGACATGGAATAAAAAAGGAAGTTCCCTGGATATTCTTTCACTCCTGAGGAGGACATTGGACTTCCTAAAATACATTTAGGAATAGATTCAATGAATTCTTAAATGACAGCATGACCCTAACCAAAATCTAGGTTATGCCACTTTCATTTCAACTTTGCTCACTGGACTGTGAGTTTCATGAGGGCTGGGATTGGGTCATGCTTATATTATTTATCACTGTGCACCTAGTGGCTGGTATAGATTAGATATTTAGCAAATATTCCCTGGAGAAAGAAAATGCATACTTTTTGTGGCCAAGAGAGACTAATATTTATGCCATAGCCCCTGTTTATGCCAGAAGTCTAGAGTTGGGAAGAACTAAAACTTAATAACCTTGCTTTTTCCTTAAGAAGTAGACATCAGCAGGCCAAATGTAGAAGTCAGTATTCAGGCGAGTATTTTTCAATCAGTAGCAGCAGCAGCAAGCATTCACTTGTCTACATTATGTAAGAGGCATCTATAGGGAAGATGGATGCAAACAGAGGAACAAAAAGTTCAAAAAGTGGTGGGGAGAACCCTAGTTCATGTCATAGCAAGACCTGGGGGGCAGTTCTTATTCTTCCACTTATTAGCTGGGTATACTTGAGCAAATGTTTTAATAAGTCTAAATACTGAAGGAAAGATGATTATAAAAATTAGAGCTATTGGAAAAATACCTCATGAAGACTGTGAATTAAGTAATATTGAGTTTATAAATAGGCTTTAAACACTTGAAAGCACAGTGTACGTATATATTATAACTGAGCTGACAACATCTTTAATGAAGATACAGAGAATAATAGAATGCATTTGATTGTGCTAGGTGTTAGTATAAAAAATAAATGCTTTGAGACAGGCGTGAAAGTGCCCTTTTTTTTCTGTCCTGGGCAGCCTATTTGTACTGGTCCTTATCATGCCCCTCTGTTCCTCAGTATGTAATAGCTACAGGTAGGTGCCAGGCGGCACCAGAGAATCTGTTATTCATTCTTAGCTTTTCATTTGCTCCCTTCTGGACTTAAGGCATATTATGGAATTACTGTAAGCCAACCAGTCTCCATCTGCAAATGAGGGATAAAATTTGCCAGCTGTCTTCTAACCTCTCTGGGAGGAACTGGGGTTTAATAAGATAATGAACATTATTCTCTCCATATGCACTCTACACCCTTAGCTCCCATGGTCTTCAAAAGGTTCTCCATAGGCATAAATGCAGATTCTCTAAAATTATATTCAGATGGTCAGAAGGCAAGCTGCAGAGACTCATGCCAATGACTATTTATTGCAAATTAATATTAATATCTGATAGTTAATGTTTTCTATTAGTGATTGTACAATTAATCAAGAACAATATGTCACAAGGCAAAGCCAGCTGTAGGCAGATAATTAGGATGTAGGTGGCTTGCTTTCAGTGGCCACCACATCACCTCTGCTTGTCCTTTCAAAGTTTCCCATCTCTCTTGTTGCTTCTTTCTCTGGACATCAAATCTAACAACTGAATCCTCATAAAAGTATTGGGAATTCACAGCAATATATTTAGGGCATAAAGAGGAGTTGCATTTTGAAAGACAACTGTAGGAAGAAGACAATGCTTGAAATAAATAAAATCAACTGGCAGTTAATAGTGAGAATGAAAATAATAGTAACAATATCAACTCTTGCTTGTTGACCATCAAATGTGTAAGGCACTGTGAAGGGTGAAGATGCACAGAAATTATTTCAGAAGCTGACATTTTCCTTGGGTTAACCAAGGATAAGTCTACAAAAGTAAAATAACACTACACATGACAATACAGAGTTCAAATAGCAGCAGGAGGAGATTTCACAAGGGTAAGTGCAAACTCCTGGCTCATATTGTCTGGGTTTGAATTCCAGTTCTGCCACCTCTCAGCCTTGCAATCTTAGCCAAGTTATTTAGCAACTCCATGCCATAGTTTCCTCATTTGTAAAATGGAGGGAACTATAATTCCTATCACATAGGGCTGCTACGAGGATTTTTATGAAATAATTCAGGCCAAGTACTTAAAACTGTCTTTGCGCACATAATAACAATAATAATATTAATAAATCATGATGCATTATTCATCGCAAAGCTCCACAGAGACACGGAGCACAATGGCAGTTCAGAGGAGTCAATATCTTCTGATAGGGAAGGGGGGATCTGACCTGGATATGACCCATGAATGACCCCTAGAAAAGTACAGAACATTCTAGATGGAGCCATGAGGTATGATGTGAGTAGTGGGCTAGAGGTACAGAGTATAGCACCTGGAAACCAGACCAAAAGAGCCTTGAGTCTCTGGTGTCAGATTTTATAGCACCGTAGGAAGATGAATCTGACAATGATATGTGAAAGGACTAGAATGAGAAAAGGTGGGTGGCAGCAAGCAAAGTTAAGAAGAGAAATTTTAGGCATCAATGAGAACAAAATCTGGGGTGCTATAAAACCCTTTAGATCTGCTTATGCATAAAGCGAGTCCTTTCAGTGTTTTCTTCTCATCCTATGAGCCAAATGTGAAGGGAAATGCTAATGACCTCTCCAGAATGCAGAGGTAATGGTGTGCAGAGTTATAGGTAGAATTACTTAGTGGAAGTGCTGGGAGAATTTCTAAGGGGAAAGTTGCATAGCTGGTGCACATGCTTGAGGATAATAAAAATGGGACGTGCATTACCTACAATCGGATATGTCCTTCGTGAACCACAGAGCTTTTCCTTCGTGTTAAGTTGTACATTTGCAGCTTGTCAGGACTTGCCTGCTATCTTCTGAATATTCAGCCATCAACCTTTAGGGTGGAATTAGTAGCACTTTAATTTCCTGATAACACCTAAATTAAGGTAAGAGTTCTAAATACTTTATTAATAATGTACACTCTAATTAATAGAAACTACTTTTCTGGCATGTATTATTAAAGGATGTGTTCCAACATGCCTTTTTATGTTTTCCAATTACTTCCTTAGAAAACTAGTTGGCTTGCACATATTGCCCAAACCTATTCTTGATCAACTCTGTACAGTATATAGAAGTGAACTCTTTACTCTGGATTTGAGAAGAGAGCCTTCCTTAGTTCTCTCTCTGGCTCTCTGTTGAAATGACTTTTTGTTGAAATAAGTCCTTTCATAAATATGCCTAAAGTCAGACACTTTGGACCTAAAATTTTAGTCTCCAAATGACTAGTTCTTTATGCTTTTAGCTTGTGGCTCTATACTTCCAAATATGAGGAGAAAAATTGGAACTCTCAGCTTCAAATCTGAATTCTTTTCTTTAGTTAGTAGGATGCCTACTGCTTTTTGTTTTCCCAAGTGGAAAGTCTTAGCATTCACCATTCCCAATCAGCTTTTTTTTTTCTTTCTTTTCTTTTCTTTTCTTTTCTTTTCTTTTCTTTTCTTTTCTTTTCTTTTCTTTTCTTTTCTTTTCTTTTTCTTTTCTTCTCTTTTCTTTTCTTTTCCTTTTTTTTCCTTTCCTTTTCTTTTTTTCTTTTCTTTCCTTTTCCTTTCCTTTCCTTTCCTTTCCTTTCCTTTCCTTTCCTTTCCTTTCCTTTCCTTTCCTTTCCTTTCATTTCCTTTCCTTTTCTTTTTTCTCTTCTCTCCTCTCCTCTTCTCTCCTCTTCTCTTCTCTTCTCTTCTCTTCTCTTCTCTTCTCTTCTCTTCTCTTCTCTTCTCTTTTTTAATATGCAATTCACTCCAGTTCTAACTTACTGGGAAGGTAAACTGAGGAAGTAGTGACACCTTCAGAGAGACACCAGAATGGCTTAAAAGCATGGGCTCTGTGGCCAGTCTGCTGAGTTCAGATTTGGATCTTGACACTTCCTCATTGTGAGGAGTGGCCAAATTATGTAGCCTCTATCTCTGCTTTTCCTCATCTGAAAAATCGGGATGACTGTGCTTATTCACAGGGTTATCACAAGGATTAAAAGAGTCAAAATGTGTGGAGAATTTAGATCAAAGCTTAGCACAAAGTAAATAATCCACAGACCCTATCAATAATTACTTTTTAGGTGCCTCTTTTCTTATCTTTACCCCCAGCTCAGAGGACCTGTGTGCTGATGCTCACATTGAGTCCAGGTAGGAGCTCCTGATCATTTCTCCAATTAACTTTCCACTTAATACACACCAAATATGTTCACAGAGCCTGTTGGGCTGTTGTGAACTGGTGGTCTAGGACTCACGATTCTGAGTTAGGCAAGAATTGTGCAAAGTGGAGGCCTCTAGTGCTTTGTCTTACAGGGTTTAGAGATGAGAGACCACACTGAACTGACTTCTGTTTTATTAATAGGCAATTTAGCTTTTAACTCATTTCCCGTTTGCCCTGAGAATACTCACTGGTGGCACTTGTGCTATACTGTTTACCCCAAGATAATTTGCAGATTACAGCCTTAACCGTACCCTCAAAGTTTGCCATAAAATATCTTGCTTTTATTATTATTTTTGCATCGCTCTAGTGTGTCGATAGTCTTTGGAGACAAATGACATCATTCTATTTATAGCATTCTGTTTTTAGCAGTGGTATTTCCATTTACAAAATAAGTAATTCTTGATCGCTGAAAATGTCAAATCCTAGAAAATATATCATTCCTACGCGTGATGTTAACATCATTCTTAAATAGTTGTTACCCGAAGATTCATTTGATGAATCAGATTTATGTATACATTTCTGTTACATTAGGATTAGAGACAAGTCCTGTTTAGAAATAACTCCAAGAACAGTTTTTATATTTTATTTTCACATTGAAAACCAGTCAGATCTGCTTCAGCCTCAAAGAACATGTTTATGTAAAATTAAATTAACGCTGGCAGCGAGCTGCACATTTTTTTCTTAAACGGGAAATGAGCTAAAAGTAATAAACTCAAAGCTATGGAGAGTCTGTGCCATCATAGACCGCAGATCTCGCTTCGGTCCACTAAGATGTGACTCCCTGGTGCCTTCTTCTTCCCTGCCCTATATCCAGGCATTCAGCAGATTTCAACTCTAGTGACCACCTAGTCACTCTGTCCAGTGAAGTGTGGGGAACTGTAAGAGAGATTACATTTGGTGCATATTGTTCTTTTTTTCTCTAATAATTAACAGAGGCCTTTTTCTTCCTCTTTTTCTTTTTTTTTTTCCCAGAAGAATGTTTTAAATTCCAAGGCTATCGCTTGGCAGTAGCTCCTTGGTATCATGGGACTAAAGATGAATTTCTCTCAGGGGACTCGAAGAGGCCATCGGTGTAATTTATTTCTGTCTCGATGCTCAGTAATGGATGTGACCTTGTGTCTCACAAGGCTCTGCTCACACCGTGGCCCTGGATATGAAGAGTTAAACCTTCCACTCCTCTGTGGAGAGATGTAGATACCTTGACATTCAGAGGCACAGTTCCCAACCTAATCCTTTCTAAATCAGATTAGTCCATCCCATCGCTGACAGTTCACTGACGAGTGCATTCCTCAAAGAGAATCTCATCTGAGATGCAGAGCACTCACTGCAGTTTTATAGTATCAGAGTAGTAATTCATGCCCTGAGTAATAAAGAAACTCATTAAATGTAGAATCTCGGCTCTTGCTTTGTACTTAGACCTCCCAGCAGTTTAACTTATGCATAATGAGTCTAAATACTTTAAGGGATAATATAAAAATTATCTACTATTCTTTCATATCTAAAATTGGGCATTTGTTTCTTTTCACTACATTGCTAACACAACTAGGAAACAATATATTACCCTAATTACATGTTATTTATTAGAAAGGAAGCAAATAAGTCATTTGGAGACAAATCCCTGTAGTTATTCATGGAACTGCTTTAGATGACAAAGATAGAGTAAAGCCAGCAGTCTTTCATTATATTTATTACACACTCTTTGTGCTAATGAACAATCACAGGCTTCACTGAAATAATGGTCTCAGCTCTAAGTTGTATGGAATGCTATATGGGCCATATTTATCAAGAGCAAGTCAGGGCTTTGCTTGTCCTTTGTTGTCTTTGCTTTTCGTTGAAGGAAGAGGGTGGTAGACAAACAAAAGTAGCTTGGGGATTTTCATAAACACAATGGAAACTAGTCAGCAGATTTAAAAAAGAAAAATCTTCATGCACTATTTAGAAGCAGCTTATTCATGAAAGAAAATGATCACTTGTTATTCCATATGAATCCTAAGAAGGGATATTCTTTACCTTACGGCAACAGGAATATATACACACAAATATATATACACAAAACTTAGAAATTTTGATGAAAGAGTTTCAAGATTTCACTCAGATACTTTAGATATTTATTTGCTGATCCCATAAATTGGGGAGAAAAATGAATATAACTGTTTTACAGTGGAAAATAAATACAGATTAGAAAATCCAACCTGAAATCTCTTTTAGCTAAGCTTTCAAAAGCCATATGAAAGAGTGAAAAACAGATTTTTTCTATATGGTCCATATTTGTATCGTGGCTCCTGCTGCCTCTTTAGGAGAAGGAAATCTTCTGTATGAAGGCAAGGGATGAACTGTTTTATACATGTGTGTTTTAAAGCAAGCTGTCCAAAGTTGTGGTAGCTGCAAAAGGAAAAACAGTTTTAGTTCTCTTTCTTTTGGGATAATTGAGCCAATATGTTAGCACTTAGATATGTTGCCTCATGGATGGGACCAGAACTGTATTTAGGATCAAACTACAGATAACAAAGGAGCGCAGACAAATGTAGGCGGGAAGGAAGCCAAGAAAGTCAGCTGGGACCATCTCTTCTTCTGAATTAGCAGTTACCCTTCAGTTGCTTTTTATTCAAACATTTGTCTAGTTCCTCCTTGGAGCTGTTTAGTGCACTCTCTCCTGCACAGGAATATACAGTAGGATTTCCCATTCATCCTAGATCAGATCGTTGGTGCATGTAGCTGGTATGCTAACATTGGCAACTTTCCAGTAATAAGGTATCAGCAAGGCAAACCAACAACAAAGTTTGTTGCCAGTTATGCAAGGCTGTGAACAGGGTCATGCTTGAGGGTGGTGCAGGCAGAGTGGGATGGGAAGGAGACAAGGGAAGGGGAGAATGAACAGTTTAGGACTAGGCATAAAATTCTGCTGCCCAAGTACTGAATTACTCATTCCTCCTCTAAATCCCCTCTAAGCTTTTCACAGAGATCAAATAAAGTTAGTTTGTTAAATATATAGTATTTTGGAAAACTTGTCGTTAAGCTGTGAGCACTGAGAGGAAGCAAATCCAGGTTAGCTTTGTGAACCCTGTTGAAGGGTAAATCCTGCTAAATCCTTTCCATGTCTTTCCTCGCTGGTCCCTGGGCTGCATGTTTTAAAGTCTTGTGAGGTGAGCTACATGTAATTAAGGTGATCATGCCACCTAGTTTGCTTGGAAGTTCTGTTCACACCTGTTTTCCTGGAGAACTTTTTAATAGCAACATCCCATTTATTCTCAATTGTCCTAGTTTGGAAAATAAATCACATGTGATCCTATCTATAATATAGAACTCAGCTTCAGACAATTGAATGCACAAGATAACAACATCTTCATTGTGTTTTAGGATCCTAGAAATACCTGTCTCTACACTATAACTGTTATGAGATATTTTAAATAAATCTCCCAAGTCTGACCTATTCTGATGAACTACTTTATTGGAGGAAATTTCTAAGAGTGCAACTTTCAAAGAGATTGGGAATATGCTACCTTTCAAAGTAACTATGCCAGAACTAGAAGACTGGTCCATATGGGACACACTAGCAGAAATAAACTGATCTTGGTTGCTTTCCTTTTGCTTTATTATCTTTTTAACTGAGCAATGTCAAGGATACACTCAAGATCACAGGTCTGTGATGGAGCAAATGGATGCAACTCCTGCTGTGTTCTTTGTCCTGGAGATACATCCAAATTGTGTTAGTCTTGATAGTGCAGAGCAAGGGATCCACCAGAGCAGAGGATCTCAGAGTTCTGGGCTTGCTCAAGAGTCCTATCTGCTGTAAGGACCCTTGTGACGGAATTTATTTTTCCAAGAGAAATAAAGATCTGTGTTTCCATATGAAATCACCTGCATTCCTCTGGGACTGGAGTTGTCTTCTCCACTCCTCCAGGTCTCTTCATCCATCTGCTCTTACCATCGCTGTTCTCTAAATGTATCTCTTTGAAGCACAAGGGAGGGGATTTTTTATCCATTCCTCTGTTATCCCCCTGGTCACAGCCTTCATTTACTGAAAACATTGGCCCATGGCCTAGTAACTGCCTCACTATCATGCTCATGCAGAATTTGGGGAAGTCAGACATTGACGTAGATGGCCAATACCCTTGTTCTTCGATTCCTTGGCTTCCACAAATTCCATGCATTATATTCCATTCCACCTTAGTCACCCACTTCCATGTCATTTCCTACATCTTGTGAATGCCACTACCTTCAATTTCATACTTCTGACTCTCTGGCTACCATTTTCTATTTTCCAGTTTATTCCCTCTAATAATCATACACCAGTTCTTCAAAGTTATCAGGACTGCCAATCTGTTGGTACATGTCCTTCCTTACAAGCGTAGGTACAATGATTCTTCATCATAATCACCCTGTTGCATATATCTTCATTTTCTTGATTCATTCACTCCATCATAGTCCACTGGTTCAAAAAACATCAACCCTGAAAAATCCAGTTTTATACCTACTTTGCACCTGAACCAAGCAGTTTGATGTGGCTGAAGAAAAACACATAATCACACAGAATGGTCTCACTTGAAATTCATGACTTTGAACCTTAAGTGTATTCTTAGTGTTCTCATTTCTCTTTCAGTTTGTCTTCCACTATTCCAGAAAACTAGCTGGCATGTTCTCCTTTCTCCTCTTATCTCCAACACCTTCATCCCTTTCTTTTCAGTCTCAGATATTAATCTTGATTTTACTGTACTAGATAAATAGAATTAATAAGAAAGAGTTTTCACAGTCTCCACCAAAAATCTATAAACTGCTTTGCATCTGTACTTCTGTATTATTTCCTTCCATGTTACAACAGACAAGTTGTGATTGTTTCAACCTGATACTCTGGATTCCGTCCCCTCTCATCTATTTGAGGAGAGCTTCCTACAGTTTGATCCTTTCATTCTGCTATCTCATTTTCTTTTGTTTCACTCCCCTGAACATATAAGTGTGCTGTAATATCCCTCACCTTACTTACCTTCCTCTTTTTTGTCTCAATATACCCCTACAGTGACTGACCTATTTCTTTGCTCCATTCAAAAGACAAACTCCTAAAAATGTTGTCTAATCCTCTGTCTCCATTTTTTTTTTTTTACTTCCCATTCTATTTGACCCTAATTCAATCAGGCTTTCATCAACATATATTCATGAGACAAATATATCCCTATGAGCCATAGTTGCATCTTCTGACTTGGAGGGTGTGGGATATTAAAACCTGGAAATACATGGAAATCCATTATTTCTAATTCCATTTGAATTTAACATTACCCCATGAGGTAAACAGGGGAGGAGTTAATCTTTCCTTTATGCAGATGAGAAGAATGAGGTTTGGGGAGGTGAGTAAATTCTTCAGATTAATAAAAATCATAAAGTGGTGACTGCAACACCAGAAATTAGAGTTTTCCAATACCTTCAGAAAGATAAAGTAAGTAAAGCATAGATTGATCATTATAATTGAAATTCATAATATCTAAATATTTTAAGTTGAAAAGGCCCTTGAAAATTATTTACTTTAATGGAACACTTGTGAGGCTAATTGACTGGCCTAAGGTCACACAGTTATTTAGTGGTAGAACCTGGGTTCAGGTTTCCTGCTCCTGGCTAGTGCTCTGTCCCAGACATTTGGCTAAGATTTAGAAATTTACCACTACCATCAGCAAATAGTGAGTAAGCAGCTAACAAAAGTGGACAAACATATTCAGCATAAATTTCAATTAGTAACTTCATCTTTAAAAGGAAACTGTCACGTGCTTTGACTTCTCATTAATGAAACAGAAAACAGCAAAAGAAATCGCACCTCTCTCCCCATTAAGCTCTCAGAGTTCCATTCACTTTCATGTTCTTTTGCAGTTGAACATCTCTTCGGTGTTACTGTAGTGGCACAGACTTCAAAACAAGCTCCCCTGTGCAGCTGGGGGTATGAGGAGAATGACTCATCAGTCAGGGAAAGGACTCACATTCTGGAAATGCTAGCGATGAAGGCGGTTCATTCACCTCTGCCTCTCAGCAAAGGTTGTGCCTCTCTGTCAGGGTGAAAACGTCAGTGGAGCAGTCAGCAGGCTTGCCTGGTGATAAATGGGTTGGAGCAGTGGCCACACAGGGATCCATCTCTGCAAGTGATTTATATTTGTGGACATATATGAAGGCTCCTGGCTCTAGAATATTATGGGGGTGGGATGTCTCAATGCCTCGGTATTGCTAAATACTTAGGAAGCACTCCTGCCGAGGCCCACATTGTAGACTGGTTTCATTGTTTGGGCTTATAGGAAACTTTTATGTAGAATAAATATGTAGGGTTGTGAAATTTTCTTATATAACAAAAAAAAAAAAAGGTAAAAAGAGAAACATATCTTTTATAAAGTAAGAGAAAAAATATTTACAAAACTAATAGAATACTCAAACAACTGTCATTCTCATATTTCTTGTCAGTTGGGAAAAATAAATGCTTAAGGGCTGAATTATCTTATCATTTCCTGTGCATCAATAACATCTCCCTTGCTAGATTGTTAAAATCTTGAGAGTTTTATTTCTTACAAGACTTTTATATCTCCTAGTTCAGAATTGAACATATCATAGAAACTAAATAACTACCTGATGACTAATTAATTAGAAAAACTAATTGGTTGTTTATTACTTTATATTCATTATTTAGATGATATGATCATAATATTTTTTAAAAAGGGGGTAACACATGTAGCATCTAGACAAGGTCAAGTTAAAGATATTCAATTAAAACCAAATCCACTCCAGCAAACATTACTTGGATGCCTACATTAATAGGGGCTGTTTTTCTCTTGCCTACATATGCTTTCATTCGTAATAAGTTATAGAGAAGGAGCCCAGGAACTCAAAAGAAAATATAAATGCCTGTACTTCCCTGAAACGTTTTCTAAATAGGTTGATGTTTGTCTTTGCAATTCATGCATAATTTTCTCAGGGCCATTATGAACAAATGATTGTGCAGACTGCACCCTGTGTAAGGGTGCCTGAATGACTGAATGGGTAGGATTGGGCTCTCTCTCACCAGGCCATGTTTTCTGCTGTAGGCCTGCATCTACCCGGAGCACAGGATGTCCATTTCTAATTAGCACAAAGGTACTACTATATGGGCTAGTTGTAGTCCTGATCTTAGTGTCTAATAATTAGCCTTGACTAAATATCCATGCTCTTTTGGGTAGGTTGTTTACTATCTGTATCCATTGTTTATATAACAGGCTTACTGAGCTTTCTATTTCACTCTTATCAAGCTATAAGCTTGCTGATTTGTGTCAATGCACACAGCTTCTGCTGGAGTCAGGCATAAAGGTTTGAATGAATTTCTCTAGATCTCAATTCTATGGGTCTGAAGAAGTGATAATAATGTTCTGGTTATAAACTAAAACATCTTTTTTTTTTTTTTTATGGGCTGGGATAAATCATCAGACTTGTACATCAACTTCACCAGACTTCAGAAATATTATATGGAAAGAACATAGTTTTTAATTTTACACTCTATATCTGAAAAATTGGCACAATGCCTGCTGAACATCTTTGGATTTTAGGAGAAACACATTTAATGTTTGTGCATGCTATCCTGACTCAGTTTTCCAAGGGCCACTAGTTTTGCATGGGGTTCAGAATAGGAGAAAACTCTACAGCAGGTTGACACTTCCATTCAAGCCGCAGAGCCAATAGTCCAACATGATTTAACATGAACTCCATATTTATGGCTAGTAGAGATAAGGTATAGAGCCTCCATCAGGCCCTTAGAGTTCTGAAGCAAAGCCATACTGTTCTGCAGATAGCTACTTACCTTTTAAAAAATATATTGCTCCTAGACCTTCATGGAAACTTAACACTTGCTCATGTGACATCAAGTTTCTATGGATCCTAAATACCTTATTGTGAACTAGATGTTTTTTGACCCACCAAGCTATCAAATTGGGAGTGTAAAGTAGTCTTCTCTCAAGAAATGGAGGATCAATCACAAGCAGGTCCAGGAGATACAAATAAGTTTCATGAGCAAGTGGCTCAGGCTACAATGGTACCTTGTTATGGGCTAAATTGTGTCCTCCCCAAATTTATGTGTTAAAGCCCTAAACTTCAGTACCTCCAAAATGTGATTGTATGGAAATAGAGCCTCTAAAGAGGTGAACCTTAATCCAGTATGACTGGTGTTCTTATACGAAGAGGAAATTTGGACACAAAGAGACACCAGTGATATATGCACACAGAGGAAAAGACAGTTTGAAGACACAGCAGGAAGGCAACCATCTGTAAGTCAAGGAGAGAGGTCTCAATAAAAACAAAACAAAAACAAAAACAAAACAAAACAAAACAAAAACTGAAAATACCTTTGGTCTTGGACTTCCAGCCTCTGAAACTGGGAGAATATAAGTTTCTGTTGTTTGAGCCTCACAGATTGTGGTGTTTTGTTATGGCAGCCCAAGAAAACTAATACCCGCCTTCTCCTGCTCCACTGCCTCCTCTCCTTCAATACAAATACCTCTGGTCTCATGGAAGTTCCCTATGATTGATTGACTGAGGAAGAAAAAAAGTCATGATATATTCTGGTTACCACCTAGAAAGGGATGGCTGCAGAATTACATCTTCATTTTGGAATTATATTAGTTTTGTACTGTTTTCTAACAAATTATCATATGTAGCAACTTAAAACAACCCCTCTGTTTTTTTTTTTATTATCATCTCAGAGTTTTGTACATCAAAAGTCCAAGTTGATTCAACTAGGTTCTCTGCTTTAGGACTTCATAATGCAAAAATTAATTTGTCATTTGGGCTGGGGTCTTATCTGGAGGCTCTGGGGAAGAATCCACTTGTAAGCTCATTTAATTGGTTGGTAGAATCCACTTCCTTGCAGTAGATCTGAAGTTTGCATTTCTTTTCTGTCTGTCAATAAGAAAGCCTTTCTCTGTTCCTAGATGACACACACATTTCTACTCACACAGCCCCCTCCATCTTTAAAACCATCAATGGCTCAACAAATCCCTCTCACCCTTAGAGTCTCTCCAACTTCTGTCTGCCAGCTGGCAAGAACTCTGCTTTTAAAGGCTCATGTGATTTTATGGCGTCCACTTAGTTAATCTCCCTTTTGCCATATAAGATAATGGTACTCCACACCATATTGTTTTTGATCAGGGACTCATTTTACAATGAAGAACTGCAGCAATCACCTCAGCCAATGGAATTGACTGTTTTACTATATATTCTGTCATCCAAGGCAGTTAGTCTTATGAAATATTGAGTGACCTATTGAAGACTCAGGTTCAGCACTGGCCAGGTAAAAACTTTTCATGGGGCTGGGGTCTCATTCTATAAAATACAGTATATGCTGTGATCTAGTGACCTATTTGTTGTCATTTCTATCGCAATCAAATAATACACAGACCCGATATCCTAGGTGTGGAGATGGGAGTGCCTCCTCTCTATTACTCCTAATGATACCTTGATAAACTTTCTGTTTCTCTTTGTTGCAACTTTGAACTTTGCTCCTTGAGAGGTCATATTTCCAAAGGATGAATGCTTTCACTAGAGGATACAAGGGTCCCATTGAGTTAGAAGCTGGGACTTCCACCTGGTCATTCCAAGTTCCTCACTACTTGAACCAAAAGAGAGGGGTTACTGTACTGACTATGGCAATTTTTCTTGCTAATCAATGGGAGATTTAGATTGCTTCTACAGTGGAAGTGTGACTATGTCTGAATCCAGGACATTCCCGGGGAGTCTCATTAATCCATGTCCAATGAAACACATTAATGGAAAACTAAAGAACTCAGCACTAACACTAGTAGTTCACGCTCTGGAATAAAGTTTTGGGTCACCAGCCAGGTAAAAAATGAAAACAAATGAATGAGAAAATATGTGAATGCCAATCCTCTTGTGTTGTAGGAATTTGACTCTTCCCTGCATGTGATATTTAGACATAAAAGCCCATGGATAGTCCTAGCATCTATCTACATGTTAAGTATTAGGAAAGCTTAATTTCTTTCTTACTTTTTAAGATAAATGTAAATAAAGGGTTCAGTATTTCTTTCTGCCCCTTAGTGGAATGTTTTGTACAACCCCAGGGGTAAATACACATGAAGATCATTTTAAAAATCATTGATCTAGACTGTGGATGATTTTACTCATTAACTGTTTAGAGATCCCTATCCAAAATAACGTCTGGTTTTCTGAGTATCTGACCTTGAAAGTATACAATTTTAGACCCAGACCTCTGTGAAAATTAAAATCATCAAGCATCACTGGCAACTCAGTATGAATTTAGTTCATCAGACTCATAAATTTTGTGGAGGGTGGGAGAAAAAGAAGATTGTGTATTGAGTGACATGATGGAAAAGGCTGTAGGAATAGAAATGGGATAGATGGATCCCTTTGGCACCTTCTTTTTTATGCTAGGACATTTCACATATTTAGCTTATTAAATTTTCTGAAAAGCTCTGTGCATTGGTATTATCTGCACTGTATAGATTAGAAACTGAATTTCAAGAAATGAAGTTGCTTGCCCAAACTCATAAAGTTTGTAAGTGCAAAAGCTGCTTCAATCCAATCTGTTAGATTCTGAAACAGATGATTTTTATACTACAGTATTTGAAGGCAAAGACAAACTTTACCAACTTCATAGACTTTGTTTCTGATTATTATTATTATTATTATTATTATTATTATTATTATTTATGTATTTATTTTTGCAGAAAGGGAGTCTGAATTTACGTAGTTTATTAACAGAAATGGATTTTTCATTGTTGTTAGTTTTATTTTTACAAATAGCTTTATAAATAACTTTTATAAATAGCTTTCAATTTCAGAAGACACTTTAATTAAACTGTTGCAGAAACTTGGAAGAGGAGTAGTGGGACATTTTTGTCTCAAAGGTTAATTACCCACTGACTCAAGATTTGGGAAAATCATCCCTAGCCTCCTGCTTACTAACCTAGGATTCTTTGGTTCTGGCAAAGAAAACAACTTCTCCCTTTCTATCGAAGGCAGACCTGACCCTGCTTCATCTTTTCCTCCTCTCTTCTCCCGGGATAGGTTGGGGAGAATGGAGAATAGAACCAGCGAGGATTCTTCCAGGCAGGAGGTTGTCCAGGTCCACCTTGCAGGCCAGAAGATAGTTATCTTTTACCAACTTACAAGTTTAGTGGTCCCAATACTTGACTGGTAGCTAGAGTCTGGGATTAGCTATCATCTAGATCATGGCACAGTCTATCATGCTGTTAGTTTCCTTTAACTATAACATCGAGCGTGGTTAGACATTGTCACTGTATGATCGTTCTTCCCTGGGCTCTTCTTTCCCAACAAATCTTGTCCTTCTGATCATAAATATAAATATCAGGATGGGAAACACTCCAATCTATCAAAAAAAGCTTGAAAACATCCATCATAGAGATTTATCATAATGTGTTCACATGTAATTGCACAACTATTTGCAATGCTATGATCTAGGCGCAAGCCAAGCCTGGTATTTAATTAAGAATGGTGCATATGTGCAAAGGCAACAAAAGCAAAAATAAACAAATGGGCCTATATCAAATTAAAAAGCTGTTGGACAGTGAAGGAAACCATCAACAAAATGAAAAGGCGATATACTGAATGATAGAACATCTTTGCTAATAACATCTAATAAGGGGTTAATATTCAAAATATATAAAGAATTTATATAAATTGACATCAAGAAAGCAAACAATCCAATTTAAAAATGAGCAGAAGATCTGAATAGACATTTCTCCAAAGCAGATATACAGATGGCCAACAGACATATGAAAAGGTGCTCAACAACACTAATAATCAGAGAATGCAAATTAAAACCACATGAGAGTTCTGGTCAAGATGGTAGGTTAGGTAAGTGATGTGCATGCCTCTTCCCATGACCACATCAAAATTGCAACTAAATTATACATCAATCAACTTGGAGAATCATCTGAAGACTAGCTGAACATAATTCCTTAGTTATCCAAGAATATAAAAGAGAAGCCACATCAAGACTGTTTACTGAAAGATGTTTATAAAAACAAACCAAAAAAAAAAAAAAAACAAAACGTACAGTGAGATATCACCTCACACCTGCCAGAATGGCTATCAATAGATCAACAGACAATGGGTGTTGGTGAGGATGTGGAGAAAAGAGAATCCTTGTTCACTATTGGTGAGATTGTAAGCTAGTGTAGCCACTACGGAAAACATTATGGAGATTACTCAAAAAATTGAAAATAGAACCACCATATGACCCATTTTGAGTATTTAGTCAAAGAAAATGAAAACACTAATTCAAAAAGATATGTGTGCCTCTATGCTCATTACAGCTTTGTTTACAATAGCCAACATATGGAAGCAACCTAGGCGGCCACTGACAAATGGATAAAGAAGATGTGGTACATGTATATAATGGAATATTACTTGGCCATAAAAAGAATAAAATCTTGCCATTTGAAACAATGTGGGTAGACCAAGAGAATATTATGCTAAGTGAAATAAGTCAGACAGGAAAAGATAAATACTGTATAATTTTACTTATATATGGAATCTGAAAAAGCAAAATAAATGAACAAACAAAACAGAAACAAATTCATAGACACAGAGAACAATTTATGGTTGCCAGAGGGTGGGGGATAAACAGAAAAGGGGAAGGGGATTCAGAAGTACAAACTTTTAATTATAAAATAAGTCATAGGGATGTAATGTACAGCATAAGAAAAAGTCAATAATATTATAAAATATTATAATAACTATGTACAGTGACAGATAGACTTATTGTGGTGATCACTTCAGAAGGTATGAAATATTGAATTACTATACTGTACACCTAAAACTAATATAATAGTGTATGTCAACTATAATTAAAAAAGAAAATTTAAAAGAAAAGAATGCGCATGTATACACAGTAGTATGCTCACTTACGCTGATGTGCCTGGGCCTTAATTAAAAAAAAAAAAAGGAGAAAGAAAAGAGTAGTATAGACTTCCTATACTCCTAAGCAATAGTATATATAATAGATACTTAAATATATATCAAAGATATCAGGAAGAGCTTTATTCTGAGGTCTGTAAAATGAAATGCATACAGAGACCTTAAAGTGACAAGATAATGGTGTTCTGTAATATGTTAAATGTTGGGATATAGTATATTTGGGGGTCTATGAATTCTTATAATAGTCTTTTAAATTGGTGAATATAAGAAAACTACTTTGCATTTGAAGAACTTCTGATACCATTCTACAAAAGCCTCTTATTTGGGTAACAGTTTAAAAACCCTAGGTGTAATAGCACAGGACAACTTGCTGACTGTGTGACCTTGGACAATTCATTTAACCTTTTGGGACTTCCGTGTCCTCACCTATAAATCTGTGACATCCAAAACTTCCCACAGTGATATGAGATTTTCTCCAAAATAACAGAGACATAGCATATACCAAGAAAATAGTAGGAAGCCAATAAATGCTAGTTTTCTCTGCACCACTTGCAATGTGCATATAAAACACATACACATGCAGGCACACACAGTAGCATGAGAACCTGCAGACTTTCTGCTGTCTCTGGAGACCATCATTTTTTCAGCCCTAAAGATAAGAAATGGCACTATTCTATATTAATAAAATTACTTTATAGTCAGAGCACACCACTTTCCCCTCTATAAGAGAATCACCATAAAAGAAATGGGTGGTAGCTGAGTATTATTGCCTGTCCACTTCCCTAGGGACAGAATGGATTGGCTGGGCTGGATATCCTAGTGAAGAGAAACCTCTTATACACTGCAGAAGCCTGGGGAATGCCCAGATGTACATGCTTGGAAGTCACTGGAGCTGCTAGTGTGGCTGGTGAGATTCAGAGTAAGTGTATCTCAGGTAACTGAGGCTGGAGCAAAGACAGCAATCAGAAGCTCTATGCATTCCACCCCCCACCTCTTTTCTTCTTTCTCTTTCTTTTAAGGTTATATTTGTCATTTTGGAAAATGTCAGCTGCATGTGGGGCTTTTGCTGTGTAACAAATAACTTCAAAATTTAGTGGCTTAAAATAATTAACATTTATGGTATTTGGTTTATGATTCCGGGAGTTGGCAGTTTGGGTTGGGCCTCCCACTTATCTTGGTGGGGCGCACTTACACATCTCTAGTTATCTGGGAGGTTATCCTGTTATCTGGGGGCAGTTGGTCCAGGACAGCCTCAATTGAGATGGTTTGTCTTTGTTCCACATGGTCTTTTGTCATCCAACAGGCCAGCTTGAGTTTGTTAACAGGGCAGTTGGGCAGGTGCCAGAAAGAGTGAGAGAGGCAGAAGTATTTTTTGGGGCTAAGAGTTTAGAAATGTCAATCTGTCACATCTGCAGCCATCTATTTACTGGCTAAAGCAAGTCCAAGGCAGATCCAGATTTAAAAAGTGGGTAACAAGATGCTTTCTCTTCATGGCACAAACTGCAGAGTCACAGTGCACAGTGATTGGCATAGGGAGGGATGGAGCATTACAGCCTTTTTCATAATCTACCACACTATGGGAGTTCTACACAGCAGCTGGCTGGGGGCCACTGGAATGACTAATATGAGAGGTGAGATTCAGCCTAAGAAGCAAATGTATCAGGCAATTGAGGCTGATGAAAGACTGAGGATTCAGAAGGCATTTTACACATTCTTTCTTCTCTTTCCTTTGAAGTGATTTTGTCATTTTGGAAAATATCAGAAAGGTGTCTGCACAGGAGGCACTCTGTGGGAGGAACACTTCCTGGACTAGCGTGATTATATGAACGGCAGCCCAACCACTTCATTCCTTCTAGCCACCTTAGCCATATTTGCTGACCATGATAAGATGCCTGTAACCACAGCCATCAGAATCCATCACGGAGAAAGGTGGCTCGCGTGGCTTGGCTGGGGTATAGCACAGCTGGCCTCAATCATGCTTTAAATGTTTCCTCTCAAGCTTTTAAGGGTCTCAGGGAGCTGAGTGTGCAGGAATCCAAACAAGCCTTAAGACTGCCTTATTCAAAATTGGCTCAGGATCATGAAGAGAGGAAACAAAAGACAGGGTAAGGATAATGACTTGCTCAAAACAGTATTGAGGAGATGATTTCTCTTGCACGGCCCAGGTGGCTCAGAACTCCAAAGTGGTTCTTTCTTTGAGCCTGGTGGCCCCTTCTTGGTGGGGACCTTGGGACTCAGCCTTCTCTGTGGCTGCCTGAGCTATAACTAGGGACTGTGACTAGGGACAACGGCTATCCTTAGAGGAGATTTTATCCATCATTTTTCATCTGTGGTCAGTCAAGGAGAGAAGAGGCTTTGAATTTCATTCACGGAATCTGAGGAAAAGAAAAGAACACTAGCCTATTTTAAAGTGTGTTTTCTTCTTAAAATGTTTCTATTTTCCATATTTTAACCCAGACTAAAACTATGCTGTAGCTAAAACAAATGTGGCATTTCCCATCTCTCAGTACCTTCTTCCTTACCTCCTCCTTCCCCTCTCTCTAGTATAGGATTAGATGCAGTCAATCTAGGGATTATGGTAAAGGGAGTAAACACCAACAGCTGGATACCATGCACTGGTGCAAGAATAAACTGACTCATTTGAACGTGTATTTTGTTCTACCTGACAGCAACCAGAAAGGCACAGAGACAAACTGCAAGGTGGCATTGCCCTCTGCCTTCTGGGTCTAAGGTGGAGGACTATTACAGCAGGGCCTGGATGATGCTAGAGGGTTTAAAGAAATGCCATTGAACTACTCTAAGGCGATCGATTGGGATATTAGGATTTTCAGTTTTCCAATACTCAGCTCTTTACAATGCAGTTCTGTAAAGATTTATGTAGCATTGGGGGATGGTTGAAGATGCAGCACATATGGTTTTGAAGCTGTCAGTCAAGAAATGAGGCCAAATGGTGTCTTTGAAGTATTGGCACTTCCCTGCCTGAGTTCTAGGCAGATAAGCACCTGCCTACCATCATTGCTCTAAGACTGGAAGACAGGACTTTGGTTCAGTTCACAAGTGCTTATATGGCACTTACTATGTGCCAGGCATTAAGCATGTTACAAATATGGACTTTTTAAGTCTTCAAACTTTATGTCTTATTCTCCCTAGGACACAGATGAGGAGACAGCCCAGGATAGCATGTGGATTGTAATGGTCAGAGCTAGAATTTGAGCACTGACAATCTGGCTCCAGAGACTGTGTTCTTAGTCACTATGCTCTGCTGCCTGTCATAGTAATGAATATTTTTTTGGCCTAATCAGACTCTCCATTTCCCCCTGGGTTATTAAGTTTCAAGAGAGTTGGGCAAGAAGAGAAGGGAGGAAAAGAGGGACAACACATCCATGTTAGATGCTATGCTTGGCCCTGTATAGCTACCTCATTAAATTTCCAGGACAATGCTATGAAGTATTCTTATCCACATTTATATATAACACTCAGAAGCTCAGAGAGGTTAAGTGACTTGATGGATGACACACAGCTAGTACGGCACCAGACTGGGATGTGACCTCAATTTTCATGGATCCTACAGCCCAATGCAATCTCCTATTGCATTCTGCTGGTTATCTGCTTTAGTAAGCTAAACCCTGCATCACCTTCAAGCTAAGAATTTGCTTCTTCTCCTGATACCTCAGTCACTCTTACTCCTAGTAAGATTTTTCATCCTACCTTGTACTCAGGAAAACAAAAGTTTTGAGGTTTTGAAGCTGTGTGAAATGAAGTAAAACAAAGTTGCAAATCCAAAATATGACCTCATATATCTAAGTAAGTCTAATACAATTTTTCCTTTGGCTCTGGGACTGCCCAGATGAGTTATTCATGGCTTTACTTGTTAGATGAATATAAAAACCATTGCTAAGCTCTTGCCATTTTATAATGATGAGAAGACCAGAAAGTAAAGATTTTGACATGTATCACAGGTCTAACATGCATGTTAGTGTGTCTACGACTAATCCAGCTCTCTCTGTTTTGTAGAACTTCACCTTGCATCTAACACTGAGTGGGCATCTTGCAGATTGCCCATCTAGAGGGCTTGGTGTGCTTGAGGAGACCCCATCACTACTATTGGAAAGCACACCTGGAGAGGCATAGCAGCATTGTCATAAGCCAAGGAGAACATAGAAAGCCTCGGTGGTCCTCCAGCAGCTAGCAGGTCCTTTGGTGTGTTCTCCTTAACAAAGCAGGCCTCTTTAAGGATAGAAATTGATGTCTTAAATTGATATTTTAAATCTTTCATAAAATAAAGCACAATACCATAAGGAAAGTAACAAAAGCTTTTAACTACCTGCACTTCGCGGTTTAGTATTTGTTCTCAGGGATCTTATTTTAATTTTGATCCCACCTGTAAGGCAGGGAGTCCAGCCACTCTCATCCCATTTTACAGACAATGGGGCTCCTAAGCTCAGAGAGGTTAACTGACTTGCTTAAGATCAAGCAGCCAACAAGAGATGGAGCTGAGGCCTGGGTCCAGATCTTCTCACTCCAAATTCAGCAATCTCTGCACGATAGCTTAATTTGCTTTAATATGACCTATAAAATAATGCTAGCAATAAGAATTATAATGAAACTAATTTGACTATTGAATAGCTTTGGGTTATTATAAACACAAAAGCAATAATAATTGCTAATTTTCTTTGCACTCACTATTTGCTAAGTACTGTGTGCATATATTTCTCCATTCATTCATTTGACCAATATGAACTCTGTCAGTGCTTACTATGATTCAGATGTTGTGCAGGGAGGCAGGAATTGTTTGCTGCATTTTATAGTTGCATAATATGAGACTTAACAGGAAGTTAAATGACATCCCCAAAGTCACACTGCCAGGAAGCAACAGAATCAGGACCAAAACACTGGACTCATGACTCCAAAATTTATGATCTAAACTATTTCACACATACACCAATTACTTAGAATTGCTACAAAGAGGCAATATCTAGCTTTGAGCCATCATTTCTTGTTCCTGTAGTTCAGTTCAGGTTAAAATCAAGAGAGGAATACACATTTTGCCCCCATACAACCTGAGGCTGGTTGGCTATTGCACATTCCTCCTGTTATCGGTAATAATTTCTAGTACTTTTGGATCTATTTCAAGAAATAAATTCCAGTAATTGCATTTTTACAACATTAATTATTCTACAAAACATTTTCTATGTGAACTCTGTCAGTGCTTAATAAATAATCATAATAGTAATTATCATGACATATTTGACATTTATGGAAATGAGGGGCTGTTAACCCAGCCTGGAGCCAGGCAGGGCGTTTGCCCAGAGACACAGTGAGGGAGGTTTAGTCCCCAAGGACTCTGTCACTTTCCCTTGGTCTAACTCATAGTCTGCTTATTAGACCTCAGGCATGTGTAAATTTCCATAGAAATGTAGAGATGGTAGGAGATCCAGTTGTGGAAGCCTGGTTCAGAGAAGGGACTCACTGCTGTCACCCACATCCACTTGGCCCACCCTGTAGGTTCCCTGCAACTTTTATGGACCGTCTTCTAGTGACTTACTTACTACCTCAAGCTCCTGCACCTTGCTGCTGGAGATTTCTCTCTGGCCTGGGAGAGGCCAAGGAGTGAACTAATTAGAGACAAGAGTTGGTAGGTAAATAGCCCAGTTTCTGAGCATCTTCTACATAGTCAGTTGCCTCTAGCAGAGACTCGATTATTAGTATACCATTCCTTGGCTTTATTCCCTTTCTCGTCTCTTTTTCTTACTTCCTTATCATACTTCAGGGCTCACCTCCCAAATAAACCACTTGCAAGGAAATTTGTCTCAAGTTGTGCATGGGAGCAGGGGACAAGAGTCTCAAAATAAGACCTCCTCTTAATCATGGATGATTCTGTGTCATTGCCATTATTCTCATTGCTAGTTCAGGTATCCCTCGGCTTTTTTCCACTCTGCATGAGAGTGATCCTCCTCAAACGCAAACCTGCTTTTGGCATTTGTTCCCAGACTTAGAGCCATTCATTGACACCTATTCCTAAGAAACATCTTGGAATTATCTGGGTGTCAAAGGCCCTCCATGTGTATCTCCAGGCTCTTCACTCAACATCCCTCTCCTCTCATCTTTGGCTCCTGCGGCACTGAACCATCAGCCCTATTGTTTTCCTTCAGGGCCTTTGCACAGGACATTTTCTCTGTTCAGAGTGACTTTCTGTCTTCTTTTTCCTCTCTCTAACCCCATTCCCCATCTTTATTATCAAACTATCACTTGTCTTTCAAGTTCTCTAATTGGATGCCACTCCATTGGCAGAAGGCCTTCCAGAGGTCCCAAATCTGGGTGAGGTGTCCTACAACATCTTATAGCACGCCGTATCAACCTGTCTCTCATGCCTTATGGCTCTGTGCTACTATAGTCTATTATTTGTATTTCTCATCAATTAGAGTATGTGACCTCCTTGAGGGCAGACCTGCCTTTTTATTTTTGAATTCTTAGGACTTAATACCTGGCATATGGTAGTTGCTTATGAAATGTTTGTTGAAAAAATTGGAATTTATGTTTTCTTGATTACTGGGTGGTTGAATCCTTTCCCTTGTTTATTTTCCAGGTATATACATATTTTTTCTATGAATGATCTTCCAGGCCATTTTAATATTTACTTTCTCTTTTCTGTGGTGACAAGACACCATTCAGTTGGAGTGCTCCCCAGTAGGCCACACATGTTTCAGTCCTCACTGGTGCACACAAGTCTGTAGCCCTCAGGTAAAAAGCTGCTCACTTAAATATCTCTTTGTGAAGCATGGAGGGTGGAGAACCATTCCCAGACACTGCCGCTTCAGCCACCAACCGAGGCAAACCAGGAGCGTCTTTTTCCTAGATGATACCCCTGGCAGGTAGGGGTATTTCACCGATTTATTAAATCTCTGATCCACTCTGCCAGTTGCTTGTGCTTGTGTTCCAGTTCTCTGGCTTTCAATTCTTGCTCTAAAATTCATTACTGACTCTTTAGTGAAGCACCAATTTAATGTGTGAATTTGACCAAAATGGTAGACTTTGAAAAAGGAGTGGACAGCCGTTCTCCTCATCAAGCTAGATTCCCTTGTTTTCACAGCTTTGAAGTGGGGCTGACTCATAGGCTTAGGACAAAAGCTTCTGAAGAAGGTGCTGCTGTACGTCTTCCATGCATTGTCCCTCCCTTCCTGTCATTGCAAGTGCTCTCTGAAGAGCTCTTACAGGTCTTGGCTGCAGAAACTTGAAACCTTCCCAGGCAGCCTCTACTGAGCTATAACTTCCTAGCTCTCAAGACTGCAGTTTTCAGGTTTCGGGCACATTTTGGGGGGTTTCTTTCATTTTTTCAAGGAACTGGCTGATGGTGAAAACATATTTAAAGTCCCGAGTATTATACCTGACCCTCAGTAGGTTCTCCATGATTATCACCGCTCTTGCTATTGACTGATGCCGTGATGAAATCCCTATGTCAAGGAATAATCACTTCCTCATAGATGGCTGACAGGTTTATTATGCCCACAGAATCTACAGAAGGGGCCTTCTAGAAACTTCTACTTACCCAGAATTTCAGAGTTACTCAAGAAAAGATGAGTGGGTGAAGGGAACTAAAGGAAAGCTCTGTACTGTCAGCAACCAATTTTAATAAAAGTGCTATTCATATCAACAATAGTAATTATGATAGTTACCTCACTAGATGCATGAAACATGCTGGAAATTTTACTTGTATTATCTTTATTATTCAGATCTTTTCAAAGTTGGTGTATATCACTGGGAATGAGGAAACTGAAGGCCAGAAAAGTTACTGTCAACAATACTTTGAACTGAAAGGTGTTCAGACAATAAATAGTACTATTTCCTTCCTGCCCACCTCTGCTATTCAAACCCCCTCTGTCAAACCTGGCTTTGTCACTCTCTGAAAATATCTTGACTAATCCCATAGCTTTCCAAGTCCTTTTCAGATATTCAAAAAGCTTCACATTCAGGTTTTTAAAAGTCCAATTAAATCTAAATCAAACTGCAATCTCTCACCCAATTTTTCAATTTTACCAAAACCCAGGCTAAACTCGGCCTCTGGAAAGTATAATGGGGAATGAATTCTGGTTTTCCCTTTTAGCACCTTTCTCTAGGATCAAGTCAGGGATGAAGGATGAGGGGTAGATTATGAAAGCATTTTACAGGGCTGTGTTTGAGGTTCTCTCTTGGCTGTTTAAATACCCTCAATAAAGGCATATGTCCAAATTCTAACTATATACGGTAGGCTTTGGAGGGTTCTTTATAGCTTCATCCCTGGTACCCCGTAATCACTTTATTTCCTTCTACTTTGCCTCCCCTAACTTTTCTCCACATTTCTCTCATCCTTCCTTTGGGCTCTGGGAACTTTTGACCTGTGCCCTTTGACTTCAGAGATAGATCCTCCCCTTAGGACTCTCCCTGTCAGCTTCTTTCTATGGGACTTGACTCACTTGGGAGGTAACCCTTTTGGACAGAGCCACTCCTGACATTTGTGAGGCCCTGGGCAGAAGTACAAACAGAAACCCACGACTTTTAAATATTTAGATATATTTGAAATTGTGAGTCAAGCTAAGGATCATTTAATAAAATGTGTTCTGTCCTTATTCCCTAACAACCATGCCTTCATAGTAACCTGGAAGGCCAGGAAGACTCATATCTAGAATTCTCACACTCCTTGGAATTCCATGTTAGAAGCTGGCTCCAAAACTGAGCACCCAATCTAGTTGACCTCACCTTTCTCTCACCCTTGACTATTCCAAAGAGTCTTATGCATATGTGTGTAGACACACGTGCTCTCACAACCACGAGCATAAGATACCCCTTGGACCTAGGCACACAGTGAGAGGGTCTACCCTTAGAAGTAGGATTGACGTGGGACCAATGGGAAGGTAATTCTGCAGTCCCAGTTACCCAGGTCACAGTCTAGAAGAGGGCATGATGTCCAGGCGGGCATGTCACTAAGGTAGGCATGTGTCCTTGGCTTCATGAACTATTTCTCTGAAGAGAGAAGTAAGGTGGAAGGAGACTTGAGGAGTCCACTAAAGTACAGGGGACAGGGTAAAAATCCCTCTTGTTCTGGTCTGAGGGTGTTCCTGCCCTTGATCATGGGCCTTTCAAGATAACTCACATCCATCTACCTTCCACAGAATTAACTCAACCCATGGAAAAACTCCAACATTATGTTCCTGTAGCTTGTTCCCACAAAGATTTGTAGTCTTGTATACTCACCATTATATAAGCAAGCCTACAAATGAGATCTCAGTTTCCCTTCTCACTGACCACCAGATCTCCCTAAATGTATCTCAGAGAGCCCTCCTCACTTGCCTTCAAAGTGAGCAATTTCTCTTCACTGCTGTATCCTTGGCACTTTGAACTGTGTTTGCTACCCACAGGGACTCAACTGAAATTTGTTAAATGCCTGAAAGAGTAGACAGTATTCTTTTCCCCACCCTCCTGGGGAATTTCCTACTTATAAACAATGTTCTTCAAAGATCTTCCCTCCCCAGTCAGTCTCCTCAGTGTATCCCTAGACTTATTTTAGAGTGATGAGCTGAGTCACAGGAAAATTTAAGCCATCTCTTGGCCCTGCATGGATAGGAGGTGGGAGGTGATCAGATCCCCTCTTTGGGCTTTAGCTGAAATTCTAAGATGGCAGGCAAAGTTACATTTAGCAATTTCCATGTAACTTGCCTAGTTCATCTGAGATACATTTAGGGAGATCAGCTTATAGTAGCAGAGAATAATTTGAACCTAGTACTGACTGGTTCCATGAGATATCCATTTTCATTATGCCAGGCTACATCTGGGACCCTATTTTAACGAGATGGGGTGCGGCTTGGCAGCCTGCATTAGCACACTGCCAATCACATATGGCTGAGGGCGGCCTGACTTCTGACTGCCCAGAACTGAACTGACACTTATGACACACAACTGTTCCCACATCTCATTTGGCCGCTGCTTTATGTCCATCATCAGATGCTGGCCTCACGGGAATTGGGGAAATGCCCCCAGCTAGTTTGATAGGGCAGTCAAACGGTTGCACAGATTCCTTGGGACTATTCCTATGATTCAGCTGCTATGTGATTTGTACAATTAGAACAGCTTTCTTGCCTGAGGCCGTCAAAGAACAATTACAAAAACAAATAGCAACAGCAGTAGCTGTAGTCGTAGCTGCAGAAAAAAAAAAAAAAAACCAGCAACAACAATGACAAAACCAACAGGAAAAGAAAAGGCACCTAACAAGACAGAGGCCTCCTGCTGCTTGCATCATCCAGTGGAAGGCAGATAAATGTATTTTGTTTTTCATCTGAGGCCTCAGATAGTCAGCTTCATTAAGAAAAATAGTAGTTAGCATCCCATGTAATTATGACAACAGATACTAACCTATTATCTTATAATTCTTCAGAAATGAATTTCCCAGAAAGATTCTATCCTCTGCAGATTCCCCTATTAAAGGTTGGATGACCAATCCGAGCCAGCATTTCTGAGGCTGTTGAAAGTCAGGCTGTTGATCTGGCTGATTGGAATGTGGCGCCTGCCTGTTCCTCCTGCCTGCTCCTCCTGCCAGCTCCTCTGTGTCCTGCCTCAGCTGGTTGACTGTTACCTTCAGGCACTCACATTTTCCCCTGCTCTAAGCATGCCTGACAGTATCTTTTCTAACATCAACGCCTTCCATTCCTTTTAGTTTTCAAAGCATGTTCCCTTATTGTCCCACTATGCCTGAACGAAGATGGTTCCCAGAGAGTTTGATAATAATACCCCAAGCCAAGGTAGAGCATTATAATTTACCCTGTGGGAGATCTTGTAATCCTCATTTTGTAGATAAAAGAAAGGAGGGGTCAAGAGGCCAAGATATAAAGCTAACAAATAGCAGAACTAAGTCAGGGACTCAGGTTCTCTTAATGCTATACTCTTCTATACTATTGCTGTTATCAATTGCAGGGTAGGAAGAAAATTCTCTAATTTTTCATGCTACAGCATACTTATCAAAATCTTAAATCTCGTTTAAGGAAACACACACACACACACACACACACAAGTGGAGTGGAGTGGGGAAAGAGAGAGAAAGAAAGCATGTTTATGACAGAAAAATTAGAAACACAGGAAGAGAAAATAGAACAAAAATCACCCAGAGACTCAGCAGGCAGTGATATCCCCCGTTAGTATTTTGATTTATATGTCTGACACTGTTTGTGTCTATGTATACATAATTTCAAAATTAGTGTCATACCAGAAATGCTTTTTTAACTTGCTTTTCACTTAAAGGCATTTTATGCATATCTTCCTCATGTGCATAAATACAGAAATTTCTCTGTGATAAACTTCTGATGTACAAAGTTGAAAGAAAGCTAAGCATTGGAGCTAAAGTATGTCAACAAAATAGGAAACATTAAAAGTCACTTTATAATGTCCATCTGGGTTGGCAAACAAGGAAATTTCCAGACAGGTTTTTGGAAACAAATGAGTTCATCATGAAGAAGTATCTCTAGAATGTTCTCCCATCCTCCTCTAGGTAACATTTTATTCCAACATAGGGATATATTGTAGTTTCAGCAGTCCCCTGCTGCTGGACACTTTATGGTCATAAATAGTTCTGTATGGACACCCTTCTTCATATACATTTGCTGACTTTCTGATTGTTCAAAGCCAGCATAGTTCAGTGTAGGGATCAGAAGCTTTTTATTCTCAAGGCAAGTGGCTGGGATGAGTGCTGTTCCCCTCGGTCAGTCCCACCCCTTGGCTCTAGCTGCTGAGGGTCCTATTGTTGCCAGTTCCAGTGGCTCAGTTATTAGACATACATTCCTTTGGATTAAGTCTTTGTCCTCCATGAAATGCAACTACCTCAGGAAGAAAGCATCTCCTAAGTGTACATTTTGATGCAATGATATCCCTTTATGTTGTCTCATATTATTCTTTTTAATTATTTATGAGTCATAGAGAGAAGCATTGGAGAAAAGTTGTTACAAACATAGGCTCTGGAGCCAGCCTGTGTGGATGACTATTAATATTACCACTTATTGGCTGGGGCAAACTTGGTCAAGTCATTTAATACCTCTCTGACTCAGTTTCCTTATCTATATAATGGATATAATAATATTACCTAACATCATAGACTTATAAAGATCAAATAGAAAATGCTTAATATACTGTCTTGAATATAGACATTTTGCTCAATAAATGTTACCTATAATTATCTTCCCAATGAAACTATAATCACTAAAGTCATTGATCATTATGGTGGAGGCAATGGGTATCCTACCCAGATTTCCTTAGCACTTACTGCTCCCCTGCACGTTCGCAGCTTCTTAGGGAAAACATCAACTACTCTGCCCGAGGGCTTTTTCTGATCTTCAGAGTGTGCTGAGACCAGGACAGGCTAGGGAGCCAGTGCCCTGGGAGCAGCCACTGCTAGATGACAAGAGGGTGTGGCAGACATCTGTCTTATCTCCTTGGCCCCTCAGGTGGACAAATCTGAGGCATGTTCTACACCATGCCCCAGAGGTCTCCTGGTTACCTGCTCACCACACCTGTACTGACATTCTCCATTCACTGTCTCACTTCATCCCTTCTTCACAATTGGGGGGAGGGGGGGGACCAGTGGAATACCTCCCAAGAAAGCTTGAAGAATCCAACCTAAGCCATATATCGGGATTCTCTGAATATGCCACAGTGAAAATATAGAACACGGTATTAATCGCCTAGTAATTTACCATTAAATATTTGTTTAATAAATTAAGTGCCTCCAAGATAGTGCAACCTGGACATGTGGCTTTCTTCTTGTTTATGGGACTTCATTAGTGAGCGCTCTGTTCTGCTGTCCCTACCACCTAGAAGCACAAAGGTTATCTTGGGGAGAAAAATTATTCCCTCAATAACTATCCTTTCTCTTTTTTTGATCCTAGCATGGGTCTCTGAAGCGGAATTCTAATTCAGAGGTTGAAATTCACCTGCCTACGGGAGCTAGGCAGGCAAGCCAAATGAGTGAAGTGATCTAATTCAAAACTGCACTGCAGCGAAATGATACGTGGATGTAATAAAGGGAGTGGCTACTGAGCTCTGACTACTCACTGCCATGCAGGATGAAGGCCCTTTGCTCTCAGATCATCAGTCTCTCATTATTTCTTAATGTAGACTTTTGTGTCAAAAAGCCGTATTTTAAGTTATCAACAATGAATTCTGCTTTTTCATAAACATCTCAGCCATGAGCACAAACTCAACTCGTCAGTGGCCTTGCAACATGTTATCTCAGCTCTAAGCAATGACCCGAGTTCACCTTAGTAGCCACAAGAACTCATTTAAATGATAAATTAGTCCACAGCACCTGTCCCTGGTTTCCATGCGTCTCAGAGAACCTGCATTCTAATCAGGGATCAGCCTGCCTTTCATACCTCCATTCTCTTCACATTATGTGTGGCCGAGTTCATTTGCTTCCCCAAGCAGACACTGATCTAGAATTATGCGAGGAGGTTTCATTTCCAGATCTCATGTAAAATTAATTTTCATAATTCTCTCAGTTCCTGCCTGTCTATACATATCTTCCTTCATTAACTACTTTATTTCCATCTGAATTACCTCTGTCCCAAATCTGGTAGGCAAAGATTGCAGGCGACTTTTAACCGTGAGTTAGCAAAATGCGTTCTGGAGTCCTCAGCTACTGGCCTCGGAGTCAACCTTGCTGAGCCCTTTAAAAATATTGGTGCAGCACCAAAACAACAAAACCAAAAAAAAAAAAAGCATTAAGTTCTATTATGAACAATTGAATTGAATAAAATCTTAGTGAATATTGCTCTAGTGAGAGATGCTTAGGTGTCTTTGAACCCACAGTGGTTTTTGCCCAAGTTTAATAAGTTTTTGATTATATAAAGGATGTTTAAACTTGCATGAAAGGCTTCTTACAGGCACTGTGCTCCAAAGAGACCTTTCTGCAGGAACAATTCTATTCTGCTTGAATTTTGAAACATTCCCTAATTAAGCTGAGTCCCATCCACCTACAGCTTACATTTACCAGTTGCTCCCTCCTGAAATTGACCCTAGGTACCAGTCTACTGAACATCTGTTTTTGTTCCTGTTTACATGGGTCAAGTGGATGGTTCTACAAATGAAAATCATCATTTAGTCGGGGATCACAGGGTCATCTTCTATGGGACTTTTTTGTTGTTGGTGCTGTTCTATGTGTTGGAGAGTAGTTTGTTTTTCCCTTCCTTTTTTAATTAAACTACAGATTTGGCATTGCTGCCGTAGGATTCACGCTGTGTTATGGTCAGAAAGCAGGTGATAAGATACTAGATTCTCAGGCTAGAACAGTGTCCTCAGCCAACCTGAAGAGAACCTGAGTGTATGGTAGAAGAGTTTGTGAGGAGGTATTGTCATGCTTCTGCAAAATTATTTGTTTTTATACTGGTATGGATTTTTTAATGTTGTGACTTTCTTTTCTTCTCTCTCTCTCTCTTTCTCCTTTCTTTCCCTTCCATCCATCCTCCTTCCCTCCTTCCCTTCCTTCCTTCCTTCCTTCCTTCCTTCCTTCCTTCCTTCCTTCCTTCCTTCCTTCCTTCCTTCTTTCCCTTCCTTCCTCTCCTTTCTTTCTAGCAGTGGAATGTATTTTCAAACAAATTCGATGTGATACTTCTCTACAAACACAGATAGTTGCTATTGTTGAAAAGGGCAGAGGAGGAAGAGGTAGAGCTCCCCTCCCATCCTCCCCTGAGCCTCACAGGGCACCTCTGAGAAGCTCAGGGTCTTAGTACAATCTGGGCCACCTGGGGTCACCCTGGAGCATGTTAGAGATGCAGAATCTTGGGCCCCACCTCTGCTCCTTAGCATCATAGTCTGCAATTAAACAAGATCCCCAGGCAATAACAATGCCTGTTAAGGTTTGGGGAACAATGGGCTAAGGCTTCACAAAACAATTAGAAAACACTGGTCCCAGGCTTATCTCAAAAGTCCAATAAAGACAGATTAGATTCAAATATAGTTTATGTGGTTTCTCCAAGACCAGTTTCAAAATGTGATATTGTATTTGTCTACTTTGAAAATTGAAGTCAATCAAACTTAATCTTTCTTTGGTATACTTTGAGATAATGAGAAATAATATTGTACCTGACCTTGGAAGTTGGTGGCCATGAGTGGGAATGTGAGATATATCATGCATAGTTCTTTCAGAGCAGCATTTGTCTCTAATGGGCCTAGGCCCTCCTGGAGCACATGGCTATGCTTCCTGGTGTCACTCTCCAGTGATGGAATAACATGCCTTTTTGGATGGTCTTTGGTTTCAGAATGACTTCCAGCAAAACTGACCATTCTACCAGAGAGTGTCATGGCTTACTCAAGTGAATATATATTAAATGTCTGGGTGAGATCCCAGAAATATCTCTACCACCAAGTGATGTGACTGAGAAATCATTCTGCCTCTCAATGCATAGGCTCATATGTCCATAATAAGGTCTGCCCTGGCCTTTCCTGGTTTTAGCACTGGAGTTCACTTATCCAAGGAAGCCTTGCAGTCCCAGGAAAACTGGAACAGTTGGTCATTCTAGCCTATTAAGGGAACAGAAGTGTTTAATTACCCAAAGCTCTGTCCGTTATGTTGGTAGAAATGGCAAAACAAGCTCTGAGATTTATTATTTTCTTCAATGCCCAAGTATATGAATTTTAAAAAGCAGCTTAATGATATTGTTTCAATACTTATTTCTTAGATAACAGTTGCAAATGATTCCAAGATATGAAACAGGTGTTTCTGCATGGTCTGCTGGATAAAATGAAGAAAAATGTCCTCCCAGATTACCCTACTGATGATGTACCCAGTGGTTTCTAATTTCAAATGAAAAATATTCTCAATCATATAGTCGACAGAATTCCATCTGGCCTGTCTATAACATCCGGCACCAAAATGGAAGCCTGTGTGTCATTTCTAGATTGAGGAAAAACACTTACAATGCTTCATGAAGCAATTAAAACAGGTGTGTGTCATACACACTTGCTGCTTCTGCAAAGAGCACCCCCATCCTCATGGTTTGGAAAATTGCTTTTAGTGTGGGTTCACTGAGAACAAACAAATGCTTTGGCAAGGCATGCTTTCGTGGTCACCTGTATCTTAATAAAGGAGACAGGGTTCCCTTCACAGAATTGTCACTTTCTGTATTGTCAAGGAGGAATTTTCCACCCAACATTCCCCTAATTTACTGTGTTTGGGTCTGGTCCTTATCTTCTCATGGCTTTAAAACAGACCTGGGTTTTAGGAACAGAGTAATGTTTAAACATTCTTGTTTTATATAGACCAGGGTGATTGATAGAATGTGAGAGGCCAGGCTTTTGAAAAGTTCAAAAGATTTTTTTAAACATAGTTTTTTAACTATAAAAATATGCTATGAATGGATGCCTAAGACCTTTTAGGCCAACGGATATCAAATTTGGTTAGTTTTTGAGAAACACCGGGGAAACTTGAAAAAATACTAATGCCCAGGTCCCGTGCCACAGATTCTGATTTAATTAATCCAGAGTGAGGCCTTGGCATAAAATTTTTAAAAGCTTTCCAGTTGATTCTAATGTGCTCTAGGCTCTTATATAATAAAATTAGTCTTTTACATTCCCTAAGTCTTATTTATTTGTTCCTTTCTTCCTTTGTTCATTCATATCTGCTTATTGCCTTTCTACAAATTGATGCATTGATTTACTTATTCACTTATTGTTTTTGATTATTTTGAACATTGTACAATACAACTTACAATGAAAGGGAGGAAACCTTGGGGCAAGGCTTTTAAAAAAACCTTGGGATTTGTTTAAAATGATATGATCCAATAATATGATTCCAGGATAAATTATAATCAGAAATTTTCCCTGAGTCTAAGCATAAACTCTAATAAAATATTTCACTTCTTTATCTTCTACCTCAGATGTACCTGAGGGTAATATAATAAAATATGCATCAGTTGTTTCTAAACAATTTAAAAACCAATTGGTTGGGTTCAACTTTGACTTCTGAAAATAGTCTTGTGTTAATTCTCTATTCATATTCATTAAATATGTAGTTCAATTACTAGCACTTAAAGATGTCATCAAACACAGGGTAATTCATGCTATTTTAATCATAAAGATGCTTCCGAATGCAGTGGAAGTAAATTTATTCCTCATTAACAACTCTGTCACTTTGAAATCTCAGAATATTCTTGTATCTAAAATATTGTGCTTACAAGATCTGTGCATAATCTTTTCAGGGTCGTAATGGAAGGAGCACTGAGGGTCTGGTGGTTTCTTCCCTAGTCATCTTCCTACTGAGTAAATATGATCATGTTATTGTCCTAGTTCAGTGGTGCTCAAATTTCAGTGCAAAGTTTCAGCATCACCTAGAAGGCTTGTGCAAACACAGAATACTGGTCCCCTGCATAGAGTTTCTCATTTAGTATGTTAGCACAGGAGGTGAAAAATGTGGGGAGCATAATTTGAGAGCCATTGGTTTATATATACAGCTCTGCAGGCTTCCTGTTTCTTTGTGCCTTTTTTCTTGAGGTGAAACCTGAGCCCAGCAGCATTGACGTCACCAGAGAGCTTGTTAGAGATTCGAAACCTTAGTGTCCACCACAGACCTACCGAATCAAAGTCTGCATTTAAAAAGACCCCTGCATGATTTCTATGCTCAGTAAAGTTTGTGGAACACTGGTCTAAGTCCTAATCCTTAACACAATAGATAGGGCTCTTTTAAAGCTGGCCCCACACATCCGTCTCTGAAACCATCTTCTCCCACTTTCTTTATATGTCTAACATACTAGCCACTCTTCCTTGATTTTTCTATGCTCATATGGTTCTGAAGTTTTAATGCTGTTCCATTTACCTGGACTAAATTTCCCCCTTCTTTGTTTGATAGGCTTAATTCATCCTTCATCACCTGGCTCAGATATCCTCATCTGTGAAACTCATCCTAACTTCTTTTAACAGACTATTCCTTGCTTTTGCATCCTATCACTTATATCATTGTATTGTAAATATCTATTTAATTGTATATTTATTCTTCCCCTTAAGCTATGAGCTCTCTGACAGCAGTGATATGTCTGAATAGCTTCTATACCACAGTCAAGCATAGAGTAGGTGTTCAATAAATATGTCCTAAATGGGTCAACTAATTGTGATGCTTTGGTTAAGTCACACTTTTTTGAGTCTCAGTTTACCCATCTGTAAAAAATGGGGGGTGGACTACATAAATCTCTAATTGCCTCCCCTCTATCAAGTTAACTGTTCTCTAGATAATTCCAAATTATTTAAATATTTCTAAAAGTATTTATTGAGCAAATACTGAGTACTGGGCATGTGGCTATAGACAGGACAATGACTGTGGACACTGCCCTTGTAGCCTCTTCAATCTGATGAGACAGACAGAGTATAAACAACTTCTTAAATAAACAACTTATTTTCAACTGTTTAAGTATTTATAAAATGATATGAAAGGTGTTATAGCTATATAAAAGGAGAAATTAACCCAAGCTCTCCTTACGTTCTTTGCATTAATATTTCATTAGCCCAAAACAAAGAAGAAAATTTATTAACTTTGTGCAGATGATTCTTAGAATATATCTTGATGGGTCTAGAAAAATTACGAGCTAAGAAAATCAGCTAAACTGATAGGCTGTAGAAATGGGCTAGACTAGCATCTTCTCTGATTCTTGTCTCTAATACGTCTTTCTAAGTGAAATGAGCTTTAAATGCAGCAAACAATGTAGAAACTATACTAAATAAATGTGGCAATGACAGAGCTATTGTACTCAATTCTGTGGGATAAGGATGTGGCCTGCCTTCGAGATGTAGTCCAGCTTAGTGGAAGAGACACTGAATCGGGCAGTAGGAGCCCAGGCTTCTGGTTCTGAGTCTACTGTGAAAAACTGAAGTCTGGGCCTCAGTTTTCTCAATCATGGAATAACAAGAATGAATTGATGCTTCGTAAATTCAAATATATTCCCAGGGACTCAGAAATCTGCCAGCCTCTATGTCAGACAGTGATGATTTTCGGAGAACGCTATTGGGTTCAACTATTCATTCTGAATCACTTGAGCACATTAAATGGTCTCTTTCCATTTCTCCACAACTGTCCCTTCTGGCTGATGGGATCAGAAGGTTTCTGAACATACAAGAACAGGTTTGAGCCTGAGATCCAGCACGCTGGGACAGACTGTGGCAAAACAGAATAGGAATTTTCCCTCCTTCTTCCGATATATTCTTCATTTTCAGTACAAGCTTGGCTAAGCTGCCATTCAGCAGTTGCAGGAAGAGATATATTATCTGAAGAAGTCGAGCCAAATATTTGATTTGGATGATTATGCTGCAGGTGTCTCATCAGGACTGCAGTGCCTGAATTACTAATTATTTTCCCTCAACTTAGTGCCTCTTGCAGGGAACACAGAGCATGGTAGGAATGATGAGGGATGGCTTTAATAAATGAGGCCCTGGACAGCTGATGCCATAGGCTGGTTGTAGAAGCAGAAATGGCAAAGACACTATGATCGGTGTGCAGAGGAGCAGGGGACCCCACCAAACAGTTAGACTGGGAGAAGTAGTAATAGGAACTATCTGTAGCCACCTCACTCGGCTCAAAGGAAAACAATTGTTGTTTATAAAGTTGCTCACGACCATGTATTCCTCAGGCAGGCACTTGTATGCCATTTGGAATACTTCAGTTTTCATATACCTTTTAGCATCTGGTGGCATGGAAGAGCTAATGTAGTTTTCCCAGCTGTTTGGGTCTATTACAGTAACAGTGTAGTTTTACATCTGTAGTTATTTCACAGCATTTATGCTCACTATTCTGTTTTGGCCCCCCAATGAAGTGAGAGATATTTAATTATCTTGATTTTGACAAAGAAAAATTACAAGGGCTCAGTGACAGTAAATGATTTGTATACAGTCATGTAGCTAGGAAATATTAGGAGCTCAGCTAGGTTCTGAACTTAAGACCAGGTGTTTCCAATGCACTATATATATTTTTAAAG
Organism: Eidolon dupreanum; assembly: GCA_028627145.1. Lineage (NCBI taxonomy): Eukaryota > Metazoa > Chordata > Mammalia > Chiroptera > Pteropodidae > Eidolon > Eidolon dupreanum. The sequence goes on along the minus strand of CM053509.1, from coordinate 127,763,283 downwards.
ATTTTTATTAAAATGTAGCTAACATACAATATTGTATTAGTTTCAGGTGTATACCATAGTTATTCAATAGTTGATCTATCTACCTAAGGAAGTGATTGCCATAATAAGTCCAGCAACCATCTGATACAGTACAACACTAGTACATTATTCCTATGTGTTAACTTGCTTTACTCAAAACTACATTTGTTAAGCATGTAGTGTAAGAGAGGTTAGGAGGTGAGGAGGTTTGCTCCCATGATAGCCAGTGGGCTTCTAGTTTCTAAGTCCATGCACTACATTAGTTCTTCTAGATTTGTCTTTACAAAATGGTTATGTGTACATGCATGAGCATGAACCCGTCACTACTTCTAGAAAAAAAAAATGATTAAATATAATCCATACACGATGATGTCCAAATTTATATCTTTAGCCCCAATTTGTTTTGAGATTCACATGCATATATCTAGCTATCTCCTAGACTTGTCTCCTATATAGTCAATGAATCCAAAGCTGCAAGTGTACTTTCCCCCAGAGCCTCGAACCTGTCCCTTTTCCTTTCTCTTTGTTAATGTCACTATCACCCGCCGACTTTCTCAAGACAGAAAACTAGTATTACCATTTTTCCTTCCTGCCACTCAGTCTTTCCTTTATATCTTACTGGAAGAATCAGCTTCACAGGCATGTAATGAGTATAGTCACACAGGGTTCTGTGCTCAGAAAGACCTCATGCTTGGGGTTTAATGTTCTGCAATTGCTGTCCTAAAATTCTTAATAATTTTTTCTTTGAATTTGTGTTTTGCAAGGGAAGTCTGGGTGGAGTAGTGGTGTGGGCATGTGCACCCACCCATTGAGTGGCAGGGCCAGGACCCAGGCTCTTGAAAGGATCTCCACATGCTTTGCAAATATTCTCATTCCTCATGGAGACTGACATTAAATAGCAGGTAAAACATACTATGACAGGTTGAGAGAGACTACAGAAAAAAAAAA
>CM053509.1:127749522-127761817 GCA_028627145.1 Eidolon dupreanum | reverse complement strand
TGTGTGTGTGTGTGTGTGTGTGTGTGTGTGTATGCTGTAGATATGTGGTATTTTTCTATCTCTGGATGATATTGCCAAAATTAGTTTGTAAAAGGGTTGTATTTAATTAGCTCAAAGATAATTAAGTGCTATACAAATTAAACCCTCAGAAATATAATAGAAACTAACCCAAATGTGTCTCAAGGTCATGTGATCTAAAATAATTCTTAGTAAATGAAAGCTAGTTTAAGTTTTTTGGTTTAATTAAAATGTCTTCAGGATTATCAGCATAAAAATAACAGACATATAAAATGTTTATTTTTACCTATGTTTAGTAAAAGTCCAGTAAGTTTGTTATCTCTGTTACAAAATTTTTCAGCAAGAAAAGTAGCTTGAGATGATGAATGACTTTGTCTAATGTCTCAAAGTTTTTGTGGGAAGTTTAAACATAATTGTTAAGAAAAAAGTAAATTAAATTGATAAAAATAAGTAGAATAAAAGATTTTTAGGTGAACTTTTCAAAAAGTTTGCCTAAGTCCTGTTGGTAAACTGAAGCCTTAAGGTTTTGCTAAGTGATAAAAATTTATTGAATAGTTAGATCATTTCTAAATAGGATAAAATACTGAATCATTAATTACTGATTAATTAATAATTATGAATTATTTTTCACTTCTTGTTGCAAAAAAATTTAAAATATTTGAGTCTATTAGTAAATATATCTTGTGCCACATTGAGAAATTTACTATAAAAAGGCGTATGTTTCTTAAAAATATATAAAATGTTTTTTTAATTTCTTGATTAAGTGAATGAGTTTTAATATCAAAAGTAAGCTGGTATAAAATTAAAATGTTGTTTTCTTTCTCTGTTAAAAGCACAGAATTTTCTTGGACTATTAGTTTGTCCTTGATAAGAGATTGTAAAGGGTTTTTCTTTGCCTTTTAAAATAATCTGCCTAGAAAATAAATATTCTGTTTTGTCAAAATAATTTCGTATGTTGTCTTTACTAGCTTTTAATTACTTAAGAAAGCTGAATCTTCTCTATTAAGGAGGTAATTATTTTTTAAAACTATTTAACTCTCTGTATATGCCTGTACAATCTTTAATTGTCACTACAGTAAATAGATAAGTAGGTGTTGTTTCACAGCGATTTATGACCTTATTTGAGCAAGTTTTTAAAATACTTTTGAGGTTTTTGACAAATGTCCCCAAATCAAATTCTAAATGAAATCTTTTTGACCTCACACTAACTTTGGAATTTTTCAGAGAGACCCTAAATCATCTCAAAAGATTTGTTCTCTCTCCTTATAAAAAGGGAAATGTTAAACTAATTAGACAAATTTGTTATATTGAATTACATGGGAAACATTGTCAACTAAGAAGTAATATAAGTCTTCTTTATGTTGTGTTTATATAGGTATATGTTATAAGTATTCCAGAAATTGTGTGAAATCCTTGGAAATCTGATATGTCCCCATATAATGTTATTAGTCATAACTCTAGTTATTACCTTAAAATGTGTACCACAGAAATAATGAAAGTTCCTTGTATATTTCACTATAATGAACTCTCATCAGATCTTTAACGATGAGCATTTTAAGTCTTTTGTCATTCACAGAGAGTTATTGTTTTAAGTGGAAGCTTTGCAAAGGTGTTCTTACAAGGTACTTCATCTTCAAGCAGATTCATGGAAAAGACTTTGAGAAGCAAATGTTTCTGATAACTAAGATAATAAAACTGAACTGGGTAGGAATTTCTAGGAATTTCTAATGGAAGAAACTGAATTCAATCAGAAAAAGAATTAATAACATGGGACTAAATAAAATAAGAAGAATGAATATAATATTTAGGAAACATTACTTATCCTTTAATGTTTTATTTTTCCAGATTTTAAAAAAACTTTTTCTCTTAAGCTATCTATGACATCCAACAATTTGGTAAAGTATAACTTTGTAAATGAAGATGAAACATTTGCTTTTTCTCACTACCTGATCCCTCCAGAATTCAGAAATTCTCGAGTATTCTTTTCAAGGCAATATAGTTAGTTATTTGCATACTTTCAATCAAAATCTGTTATCCTTATAACAGGCCTTGGAAGATCAACCTGGTATAATTGTCAAATTTTCACTTCTTTAAAATGACTTTTTCTTTTCTCTTTTTTCTTGATTCAAACTGGCCTTGGACTTACTTGTTTCTTTTCTTTCATTGTCCTGGATAATGCAAGACCACTCCTTTAATCATTAAGCCCTTAGATCAGCATCACACAGTCTTAGGAACAAAGCCTCAGGTCCAATGACCACAGAGTTTCAGTCAAACTAAAGATAACATCTTGCAGCTCTACACCCATGAAGGCAAAACAACCCTACCAGCATCCCCTTGAAACTATACAGAACTACGCCATGAATGACATCAGTACCTGAGTCGATGATCAATTGCCTCCTAGCAAAGACCAATCAGTAGAGCCCATGACCCCAACTGTTCTCCTGTGTCTCCAGTCTTGGCACCATTTCCTTAAATAAACTTCTACTTTCTTTGCTGCAAACTCCTGTCTGTATCTCTTTTGGCTTTGATGCATACAGGCAAAAAGAACCCTTTGAATTTGGTAAACACTGGTACCTTATTACAAGGTAACAATAAAGCAGTCTTAACAAAAGCTTATATAGTCAACCACTGTTCTTGTTGCATTTATGCAAATAATCAAGCCACGTCTAATGCAAATAAATTAGTTTTAGTGTGATTATCCTTGGGGGGAAAAAAAGAAATGGGGATAATTGCAGAGAGAAAAATTATGTTTACACCTTTGTCAATATTAGATTCTAATCCTGTTAATTGTCTTTGAGGTTTTGTTATGTATCTGTAAACTGAACTGGATCCTGAACTCCAGTTTTCAAATAAAATCTGGCTACAAATACACCAAACATTGGAAATTATCCTGCTTATAATAATTATTATAATCTCCCTGCCACACTATATTCTTTCGATAGTTTTAAATGCATGCTAGAAGTCTCTAACCGCAAAGCAGATGATCTCTCTGACTGGAACATCGGAAAATATAAAACAAACAAACCAAAATACAAAGAGATGACCAACTTAAAATTTGTGAACTTTAGTTGTGAAGTCATTCATGAAGTAGTGGCCAGTGAATATCACAGAGATTAAACAAAACAAAAACAAAAACAAAAACTATATATATGTGTGTGTGTGTGTGTGTGTGTGTGTGTGTGTGTGTGTATACACACGTATGTATATATATGTCTATGTATATATATAGACTGTGAATACCACACAAAGAATGGACAAAACAAAGAATTTTAGAGCTGTAGCTTGGAGTGGTGTTAATGTATTAAATTATGGTCACACTTCTCAGTTAGGCGGAAAGTCTGAATAAAAAAGTGGGGTGGGGGGAATCGTTTATAAAAAAGAGACAACAGGCCCCTAATGGAGCCACTTGTATTAAGCTTATGTCACCAAACCAAGACTTAATACCTAACCTAATTGCGGTTTTAGCCTCTCCCAGGAATATAATCTTAACCAGTCCATCTGGAATTTCCTGGAGCACTAGTGAGGTAATCTGCCTGATAGAGCCCTACCCTTTCCCAAAGAAAGGTGACCTTGCCTGAAATAATCCACTCTTAGCTAGAACTTGCTTTTTTCTGCTCCCTTCTGCTTACAAAAGCCTTACATTTTATACTGCTCCTCAGAGTGCCTCTCTATTTGCTAGATTGGATACTGCCCAATTCATGAATTGTTGAATAAAGCTAATTTAATCTTTAAATTTACTCAGCAGAATTTTGGTTTTTAACAAGATTTAGTTCCTGTTGTTCATTCTTGACAAGTCTGGAACTCAATCAGCCATTCCCTTATGATAAAAGAATCATCCATGCTGCCGGGATCAGCTGTACATGTCGATCACCAACATGCCAGTGACAGCTAGTTCACAATCAGCCCCAGAGGGTGGAGCATAGGATGACGCCACAACCTCTCCTGGATCCAAAGAAGGTGCTGGTGACCTGGCATTGATTTTGTTTTTTTGTCCTGGAGCCATTTTCCGAAGAATTATTGACATGGGAGAATGGATCATGAATCAACTTCTATAGCTCCTTTAAGAATAAGGCTTCCCTCTAAAATAAATTCTTTCAACCCAAGAAAGTGGGTTCTAGGCCCCTGAGAGTTTGGCCCTAGCCTTGCCTTTTGGTCAGTGGCTTGTGAGATGCAAGGTTACTTTCGGTTCAACAGCGACACCTTTCCTCCCTTCTGTCGCTGTTCTGTGACTGCCTAACTCTCACTATGTAATAAATAGGTTTGCTACTTCTGCTGATAGAGCCACAAAGGCAATCACCCCATTTCTGAGCCTCCCTCCCCATCCATACTTCACCCCACAGGCTGCCTGGCAGAGGCAGGGGGCAGGATGCACTGTGTAATAAATTCCATCCACTGCTGAGCTGAAGGATAACAGATGGATAGGTTTCCTTGTGCAATTTCCACTTCACTTGGTTTGGGTATAAAATAGCAGAAGGGTGATTTCTTCTTGTGCAATTTTCAAACAGATGAAACCAGAGGGAGGGTTTGCGAGGCTGGGAGGAAAGTGAGGGACTTGACTGTCCTTTAGAGAAAGCCAAATGAACAGGATGCCCTGTGAAGGATTCAGATTTATTTTTGCTGCTAGATAGGAGTCAGTTCTTTCATCCAAAGCTGACTGCTCATCCCTACCAGGCATGGCAAAGGAAACGATCATGGGAGGCCAGGCAGTCTGTTGTTCACGTTGTTATACTGTTATGGTGATTGCAGTACAAATTCTCAGGGTGGAAAAAAGGTATAATGACAGATTGTGTGATTATACCCATACTTATAATTAAGCTGTTACAATACAGACAAGCGCCTGCTCTCTAATGTCACCAACAGAAACCTCTTTGCTTGGAAAGAAAAGTGACTCACTCTGGCAATTAGAAAGAGCTCCCTACAGGACTTCATTTTCAAACCTTATGAACATTCCAGTAGGAAGATATGTCGCCTGCTTGAATTACAGGGAAAGGTACAGAGATCTAGAAGCAACCACCTGATCTTCAGGTACAGGATGAGGTACTGGTTAGAGAAGGAATTATCACCATCACAAATAACCTCTTTACAAATGACAAAGACTTGGTTCCCACAAAGCACTTTACCATGGTATTTATATCCAACTCTGTGGGGCAAGTTGGATTTGTGGTTTCCATTTTAGGACTCAGAGAAGAGAGAGAGAGAGGAGATATCCAGCAGGCAAATAGCAAGTTGATGTCCAGCTGGGACTCTTGGCCACCTGCCAATATGGCTACTTCTACTGGTTGTTACTTGCATGGTAAAGTGGATGGTTTCTGCCTGAACACTCCTCAAAACCCTAGGCTGGGCTGAGTTGAATTTTCTTCTAGTAACTTTGAACATTTTTCACTTTAAAGAGAATGAAAGGAGCTTATTCCCATAACCCTCTTCTACTCACTCCTCTTTGATTACTAGGCCTTATTTTTTTTTCTCTGGCAGCTATCTTTCCTGCTAGACACTGCTTCAAGACAGTCAACCACTCTCACCTGCAAATATGTGTGTGGGGTTCTATTCAAATGTTCCATAATGCAATTGATGCAAACACCCTTCAGAGATGAATGCATTCCTCTTTGTAGCAGGCAGCTGTCATGGGATTTGCATAGAGCTCCTCTTTCCCTGGTAAGGTGCAAACTTGGAAAAGACTTTCACTCGAGAGAGGATTCATTATTAGGCAATTATTTTCATTTCATTGGTGGTTTTTTTAGAAGTCGTGTAAGCTTTCTGTGTGCTGTTTCCTTATCTGCAGTTCCAGGTAATACCTATCTACCTACATAGAGGCATCTTAAAGACTAATTAGTTAATGATGTTTGTGAAGTGTCTTGAAGATGCAAAACACAAAACAAATGGTAAGAATTAATAATAGTGTATTCACATAAAAAATAACTCTTAGGTGCCAATTCTTGAGAAACTCTTGAATTATTTTTATAAACACAAGAACATATGATGAATACTAAATATTTCTGAATTGAAAAATAGTAACCACTTGGTTGAAATGTTGAAGGGGGAAAATGGTGAAATAATTACACGATAGGGTAAAGAGTTGATGGGGAAAATATTAAAGTGAGAGGAAACAAACAGGGATCTTTGGGGTGGCCATTTCCTGACATTCCTGGAGAGGACATTTCACATTTTTCTTGCCCAGCATCCCTTCCTTCTTCTGGTGTTACTTATACCTCTATTCACTTCTCCCACTATCTGTCTAGTTTGAATGAGGATGGCATGTGGTCTACACCTTTACCTGTCAATAAATTCTGCCTCTTTGATCGAAGTGATTTGTTCAAGGACTGTTGTGTGACACTTGTAGCTTCAATCAGAGAACCCCCTACCCCCAGTACTTGTGTTAAAACTGGTGATAACAGAACACCATGTAAGGTGAGAGGCACCAGGGGAATTGTGCTATAGCAGGGGAGAAATTACACAAGAGTGAGGCCAACCCAAATAAAGGACACAATAAGGCACTAAGTCCTGATATAAACTCATTTGAGTCCTGTATTCATTTGGGCTTGGACTTTCAATCACATGAGTCAATAATTTCTTACAAACAAAATTTAAGTTAATATTGAGTTTGGGTTTTGGTTGCTGCTAACTGAAAAAAATCTTAACATAAAAAAAAAAAAAATCTTTTACTTGGAAGTTTGCTTCCAAATTAAAAATAAATGAAACTGTTTGATCCATTGAGCTTCCTTTTTACCACTACTTTTTCTTCCCTGTAAAAATCTAATCTCATGAATTATCCATGCATGGATAAAATCCTCACTGCTCATCCACTATGTGCAAGGTGCTAAGAGAGATACAAAGAAAGCAAAGATGTGGTTCCCATTTTTAAAAAGTTATAATCTAATTTGAGGCATATAACATGTATTCAAGGCATGATAATGTATATTAAAGGGGGTCTCAATCACTTATTTTAGGATTTTCAGAGGTGAGAATTATTACAAATATTTGGAAGGGGGATTATGTAAGCAACGGGATCCGAGCAGAGACTTAAACACTTTGAGAGGATGGTAGAGGCAGAGATTGGGGAAGAAGCATTCCAGCTAGAAGGGACAGTGTGAGTGAGGGTGGGACAAGGGAATCCTGGACAGGGAATGGTGAGATAGTGGATGGACCATAAATCTTTGAAAAGCCAATAAGAAGAAACATGGTTTGAAAAATTAATTTATACCAGATTGTGAAGGGTCTTTGTGCCAGACCTGGAAGTTCAATTTTATCCTTGAATAGCAGAGATCTATGGAATCTTATTGCCAGAGAAGAAAGATGATTATAACTGCACATGGACTGAAAGGGAAAATAAATGATAGTGACTGAATTCTTTTTGATGATTATTTCAATAGTCCAGGTAAGAGATAATGAGTGCCTCAACCGATTACCAAGTGAACTGATTTTAGCTAGTGGATGTGGAAACAAAAGAACTTCATGGTTTTTAATCTGGAAAATGTGAAGATGTCATGCCATGAGTAGAATTAAGAAATATAGGAAGAGCTATGTCTGTGAGTGACGTAGCTTTGTCTTCTTAACTCTCCCAGAATTCCCTTCCCTGTATGGTTTTGGGTGAGTGTTGGCTATAAGACATATGTCTCATGAGCATTGGAAGTGGAAGCGAAAAAGAAGCATGCCTTTTATGTTTTGAAGTTTCGTGCAGTGTGCCAGGAACTGTGACAGCTCATGAGTGTCACCACCAATCTGCCAGCTCACCTTGTTGGTGTGGGCTAAACCTAGATATATACCTTCTCCTGCTTTTAAAAGATCTCCTCCTGCAGCTTCTTCAAGGCCCAAGCCAAGTGAAAATACAGTTACAGAGAAGGGCACCAACTTCTGCTCCAAATGAGTCATGGTAGAAGTTGGAAGCAGCGAGAGGCTGATGTGGGTTCTAGTTCATCCTTGTGGATGTCCTTGTCCTTGATCACATCCAACTTTCTTTTCCAACTGCTAATCTGACTAACCCCTAGGATTTCCAGCTCAACACCAGCCACCGAAGCAACAGCATTGCAGACACTTCTCTACCAGCTCTCATGATTGTGGAAGTTCTCATCTACACACCACATCCTTTGTTCTACATGTATTCATAGTGGTTTTGCTTCTTTGACTAAACCCTAACTGACTTAATGGGTTCTGCAGATATGAATCCATTCTCTTTAAACCCGTGGAATTTGAGATATTGTTGGCATATTCAGGTAGAAATGTATATTGCAGATATTTGGAATAATGGGCATGGATTTTGAGAAGGTGATCAGGACTAGAGAGAGAAACCAGACAGTATTCTACATAGAGATGATCAATCAAAGCTAGAACAGCAGATGAAGCCTTGAAGAGAGAGAATAGACAGAGAAGAGAAGGTGGCCAAGGACAGACCTTTGGACAGCACCAATACTGCCATCCAGAAGGAGAAAAAGAGGAAGTTAATAAAGAGGCCAAATGGGACAAGGAAAGCACATTTATAAAACCCAAAAGAAAAGGTCTCTGAAGGAAGTGGTTGTGCAAAATTATAGCATGGAGGGCAGGTACACTCTTTTTTCTATTGTTAAACTGAGCTTTATAGAGAAAACCTTGAACATTATTCACTTCAACTTTCTCATTTTGTAGGAGGAAAAACAGAGGCCCCTGAGAGCTTTCTTGAGGTCATGAACTAGTTTGGGGCAAAACTAGAAAGAAAATCCAGTTCTCCTGTTTGTGTTTGAAAGATCTTGCTACTATACTATTCTTCCTCCTCTTGTTTATGATGCTGCTAGAATCAGTGTGACAATATTGAAAAATATCAAGTCCCCTGAAGGAGAGATTTAATGATAATGCTGACATAAATTTCAATATTACCTTGTCTCCAAGGTGCACAAAGCACTTTAAATAGATTATTCTTTCTCAAAAGAGTTGTCAACCACAGGAAGATAGCAAATGCATTTATTTTTCTTTTACAAACAGAGAAACTGAGTCATGCTGAAGTAACTTTCTTTGTGTAATAACTACAGTGCCCTCTGACGATAAATACACCTTAAATGTTTTTGACAAGAAGGTTATGTGAATATCATTGATATTTCCATGCTTGACAGTTATTTTTTGAAAGAATAGTCTCCCTACCCCACCTCCCTACAATTACAGCAATAATTGGGTGGCTAATGAAATGGTGAATAGAAATGACTTCTCAAGATAATTTCTTTACGTCTTTTTCATCAATAACTTCAACAATGTCCACATACAAATGTACTGGAATGGTGGCAAAGCAGCAATGGATCAGATTGGGTTCCATCTCCTGAACAGTGATTTGGATATTTAGTTAAAATTTGCTCACTCATCAATGGCGGTGGATCAGATGGAATGAAATGAACAAAGAATAAGAGTTGATGGTGTGAAGGAGAAATAGAACCTAGAGAATACCAGAACAAAAATGAATTGTAAGGGTTACACATGCCCAATGGCTGCATTTATTTTCCCTGACTAACTTTTATATTTATCAAGCTGCATGAGATTTTTGGAGAAATGACATGTTTTAAGTTCTGACTATGTGACAGGTACTTTCTTATTTTTACCAGGTACTATACATATGATACTTAAGGGTTTCGTTTCCTATTACCTACTTATCAGTCTATCTATCTACATAGTTAACTTACAAAGATAGAAGGCAGTTTACAAAAATGCAGAAGTTTAGTAAGAAATGTATACTAACAATCAATCAGACAGTGGCGGTGCTGTCTCAAGAAGGGCTTCCTCTAAGCTAGCCCAAAATAAAAGCCCATGAACAAAGGCAGGCCACCCCTTCACAGCTGTATTAATTTCCTTTCTTGCTGGCAGGCAGTTTACTGCTGTTCCATGTACACACTGTTCCATGTACACGCAGCTCAGTGGTTGTCCCCTTGGTGCGTTTCTGAGAGGGGAGGATCGTAATCACCTCTGACGGGTCCTGTCCCTTCCTCTCTCTCCTCCATCTTTTGTGTCTGAAGTTCAGACTGCCTTTTGTCGCTTGTGCCGGTGGAATTTTCAAAAGCAAGAATCTCGCTTCCTTTGGCCACTCAGAAAGCATACAGTATATTTGATGTCTGAAACATCAAACAGATGCTTGTGCTCACAGTGCAGAAATAATCACAGACAAAAGAAGAGTATGGCCATGTGGAGAATACAAAAGAAACCGGGATGGGAAATTACCAGTCAAGTCAAAGAAGTGACCTTTTCACCAACCCAGTTCACCCGTGAGAAATAGGAAGTGTGAGACTCAAGAATCTGCTCAGTGCACTGCCCCTGGCCACCCTGGATGGCGATATGCCAAAGGAGGCCGGTCTCTTTCTGAATCTTTAGTTGCGCCCCTTTATCTTCTTTGCAAGCAGAGCCTTGAGCAGTCTGGTAAATATTCCTAAAACTGGGTGCAGCCATTTAGTGGTAAATACATATATGCATACTCCTCATGGAAGAAGCTGTCCAGGTCTCCCTTTTTACTAATAAAAGCCAGGCTACTCAGTGTCTGGGGAAGCAGAGTTCAGTGTTCTTCATCCCCACCTTTCCCTTACTGCTGGGCTCACAGAAAGGCACAGGAGTTGACAGGAATCCGTGGGTGGGATTTCCTCTCTAGCATCTGGCTTCTGGCCACTCTCTCCCACCCCCATCTGCTTGTCCTTTCCCCAACATGGCAGCTGGTTCAGTGACGCAGCCATAAGAGTTAAGGGGTGGGTGAATTAATTGGAAGAGGAGGGCGGAAAAGCCAGGGCAGAGAAAACGGTGCAAATCAAAGGGGCTTATCTCCTTGGAGGGTTGCATGTGGGACTGAGTCATGCTCACAATAGCAGTTCAAGTTCACCTTGTGGGAAGGAAAAGAGGTGTTTTAATGGCTCTGTCGTAAGAGGGGAGGAGAGGGAAAGAGGGATAGAAAATCAAAAGAGAGGGAGAGAAATAGAAATAGAGGTGCAAATCCAAATGTCGATGTTTAGACATAGTGAGGAGAGCCTGCTGGCTGACAGGGTGATTTATTGGATTCTTCCAGTTAATCACTGCCGGCCTGTGGCCAAACGGATCTCCAGCAAAGCTGAAAGGCAGCCGAGGGAAACAGGCTTATAAGCATAAAGCCGCATAATGGTGTTCAATGAAGTGTGAGACTTTTAGTTCAGTCTCGCTGAGCCGGCCGCACCGCCGGAATGTCAAAGAGGGATTGTGGGTGGAAAAATTATGGATTTAAACTGCTAGCTGTAAATGAGGTCAATATGTCTGGTTCATAAACAGTCCGAGCCTATTCCAAGAATGCAGTGAGGGGGAAAATTAGCGTGAAGCCAACACTGTAGACAAACCTCATTGAGATATAATTGCAGCTATAAATACAAGCGAAAAGCTTACCGAGTGCAATAAAATATAGACACGCTTTTTTATTCCCCCTTCTTCTTCCTTCTTTGAATCCATGCATTTGTTAAGGGTTGTGCATCCCTAATGCCCCCCTTCATCTCTCCCTCCCTCTCCTAGTGACACCCAGTGTTGCAATTAATTGAGTGTTCTTGATCTCCCATTCCATTTTATTCAGGCAAGTTTGGAAAAAATCAAAAGAGCACATCTAAAGCATTTTCTTCCCTTTTGCTTTTCTATTTGAATCAGGTTGAAATGTGTGTGTTGCGGGGGGGGGGGGGCGGCGGGGAAAGCGAGGCTTATTTTTATGAAGGGGAAAAAAATCTAAGTAAAAAGCCTTTTTAAACTAATACATCTGTTAGATCATTTGAATCTCGATTTAATGAAGGGACATCAAAGGCACCAGCAGGTTCCTATGGTGCGGATTCTTTCTAGGGCTACCTGGTCTTGGCTCATGAAACATTGACTCAAAATTAATGTTTTTTTTTTTCCTTTTTCTTCCCTTTTCTTAAACTCCAAAGACTCTCATTACTGTATTTTGTATTTGAGCTCAAAGGACAGAGGACAGACATTAGCAAACTTGCTTCACCCAGTTTAAAAGACGATACAGTAATAAGTTGAAGTCTAATAGCTCTGGTCAGGCTGTCTTTCCTCCTGAACCAATTGATTTAAATGGCAGTAATTTGGCCAGCGAGGCTAGTCCTGTTTAAATTAAACCCATTAATATAATAGCACAAGTTCTGAATGAAATCCATCTGCAGAAAAGGCTCTACTGGTCAGTAGTTTCATAACTGCCAGAGGATGTCCTGAAACACCCACAATCCTACGAACAGAAATTACAGATTACAGCCAGGACCCTGGAAGGCTCCTGAAGATGGAGAGAGAGAAGAAATGAGGGTTGGGGCAAGGAGAGAGAGAGAGGAGATGCGAG
>CM053509.1:127673160-127749422 GCA_028627145.1 Eidolon dupreanum | reverse complement strand
CTCTTCTTCCACACTTCCATCTCACTAAGGAGGCATTTTTTTACCCCCTAACTGTTCTGCCTAGACCTCATGGCCCTAAAGGACAAAAATAATTTTTTTTCAATGCAGGGATATAACCCAAAAGGACAAAAATAATGTCTCTAAGCAGAGATTTCGATCTTCACAGCTAAAGGTATATATGTGTGTGTGTTTTAGCTTTGGCCTTCAAGACAATGTCCCTGCCACATCTATATTTGGCTCAGAGTCAGTTTAAGGTGGTCCAGAGAGTGAGATTTGGATTTGGGAATCAGAGATGCAGCTGCCATTTTCATTACCAAGTCTGAGTCAGTGTTTAAACCCCAGCAAATTGTCTTCCATCTGTTCAAAGGGAAGAGATGCTTCCTAAACAGACCAGAGAGAGCTTGAACTAAAAAACTATTGTGGAGACTTTAGCATTTATGGATATTTGAAGGATGACAGTAAAATAATGCCACACGTGTTCACAGGTAGCCGATGGAAGAAGTCTATGAGGATACTTTATAGGCACACTCTGAATACAACCCTTCAGAAGCCAGTAGGAGGTGGCATGGATCTGACAACAGGATTAGGGATTAGGGATCTGGAGTTCCAGATTCTAGTTGTCTCTGTCATTTATCAGCTGTGCAGTCAAAGGTAAGCAACTTAATTTGAGTTTGTTTCCTCATTTAAATACAAAGGGGTGGAGAATACTTGTTCTGCATTTCTTACAGATTGTTGCTTAAATCAAAAGAGAGACTGCCTGGGAAAGCTCTTGGTAATCTATTAAACATTAAGTATGTGCAAGATATTAGTAGTAGTAGTAAGAGTACCAATTTTAGGTTTACTAACAAGGCAGTTCTTATAACTATATTAAATAAGGGAAGGTTGCATAGGTTCATGCAGTCTTTATTGGATATTTACAACATTTGGAACAAAGTGATAGTATCTTTCACATGTGCTATCTTATTCACTCCTCATGCAACCATGTAAAATAAATATTATCCTTCATTTTAGAGGTGAGGATACTTAAAGAATTTGAGTCATCCCCTTCTAGTCTCCAAATAATAAACAGTAGAAATAAAATTTAAATTTAATTCTTCCATATTATTTTAATATTCTTTGAGAATGATGTTCCCCTTCCTCAGAATTGCCACCTAATTTTTTACTTAACTATTTGTGTTTAATTTAGCCCACTGGATCTCAATTTTGAATGTGCATTAAAATCACAAATACAGTTATTTGTTTTGCCATTTGTTTTTAATAATGATGTTTGGGGCTCACTCCAGAGTTTCTGACTTGAGAATTCTGTGTTGGGCCCTGAGTGAGAAATGCTGGTTTAGCCTATCAAGAGAGGAAGAATTAAAATGAGTACCCCACTGCTTCTTCCAAACCTCATTATTTTTTTTTGCATGATTAAAATAAACACATATACTCGCACACAGAGTTTATAAAAAAGAAAAAGCACAGATTTCTGTGACTGCTGTTCTAACTCAGTCCTTAAGGGCAGAACAACAGGATGACGTAGACTTTTCCTAACAATTGCCTCCCTTCCCTTAGGCACTGATCAACCAAGATAACAACACTGCTTATCCTCTTAATGTGGATAACATGAGGCTATATCATAAAGCATAAAGGTCCACCCTCTGGGTGACAGACACAACCACCACACTCAGGTGGTGATGTACAAGAAGTGATGGATGGGACAGGAGCATCAAGAATCCAGGAAGTGGCAAGAATCCAGGAGCAAGAGCAGGGGCTCACCAATTCCAGGTCTAGCTGCTATTTAGGGGAATTTCTTTGCTGACTCTTTTTTTCATGGAGTGATAAACAGTCCCTATCATACCTAGTTAACACTGTACATGTCCCAGTGTTGTTATGCCAGAATTGATCCTTCTCTGAGAAATATCAGTCAGAGACCAACCAGAAATCTAAACAGTTATCCCTCAGATTTATAGCATACATCATACAGATACTAGGAAGTGGGTAGAATACATATTTTGAATCCATATTTTATTAGTAATAAAATAGGGGATGTGTGACTTGCCCACAGTCACAGAGCTAAAATACGTTATAGGTGAAACATGTTCATCATTAAATATTTACTGAATGCCTACTACGTCCCAATCAATGTTCTCAGTCATGGGAAATCCTGTTATCATGGAACTCACATTTTTGTTTGGAAAAAGAAGATAACATGGCAACAATAACCAAAGACATAATACATGGAGGTGAAAAATGCTGTGAAGAGCATTAAGCAGGGTCTGGAGACAGAAGATGATGAAAGATGCTATTTCATGCAAGGTGGTCAAGAATATTCTTTCTGATCAGGTAGCATTTGAATAAACCTGAATGAAGCAAGGGAAGTAGTCTGGGGGAATAGCATTTTAAGCAGAAGGATCAGCAAGCACAAAATCCCTAAGGGCCTGGTTGTGCTTGTCTATTTAGGGTTTCAAATGGAATTTCCTAATGTAAGTTCTGTATTCTTTCAATTGTTCAGTACAGTCAATGAGAATGTCATATATTCTAGCACATGGTATTTTCTCATTGTCTCAATCTGTGCCCATAATCCAGGTGTATAATCAGATTCTCTAAGGAGAAAAATGGGAGTGCACACCCCTCCCTACCCATGAAATTCACCAGGGAAGGAAGAAGGAGGACCAGGAATGGCCATGGCTCAGTAGGGAAAGGGGCCATTTTGCTCCCGCCTTTCCTTTCCACTACGAGTTACATGCAGCTCATTATAAAACCAGAAGATTTTGCTTCCTTTTATGAGCTTTTCTCCTGGGTAGATTGGTTTGCTATGGAGCCAATACAGGGGTTCAAAAGCCACAGAGAGCCTTAGTTCACAGCCAAGCCTTGGCTACTGCCAAGATCTGGGCTCTGCCATTTGAGGAGTCATGCAAATGTCATCTAAATAGCAGTGGAAATACAGAAGAGTTTCACAACATTTTTGGGTTAGTTCCCATTGCCTACAAACCGCCATCTCCATCAAGAAGACTTCTTGTTTGGGGAAGCACTGCCCTACTCTATTTTTCACTCCCCAACCTCAGCCACCATTTAAGCCAAATGCTAAACCAAAAAGCTAGGAAATGCAGAACCTGTGGGTTGACTGTAAAGTAGCAAAGATGTAGTTACATCATGGGTCAACTTTCCCTTTCCACTGAACAGAACTATCGAGATGTCCTTATGCACACTAGCGAGTCTTTCTTTATTTGTCATACCCCACCACAAACACCTAACATCAGATTAGAATCAATATTTGTAAATATTTGCTTGGAAAATCATGCTTACCAAATCAGATGAGCTCATCTATGCCTTCCAATAAATGATCACTTAAAACTCTATGCTCCATGTACTATTTCACAGGAATCTTGGAATACAATCTACATTTTTGGTCTTGGAGGACAGACAGATCCAGTGTTCCATCACCCAGGTACTTTCTTTGGCTGGCAGAAACTTGCTGGTTACACAGTATACAATTTTTAAGAACTCTTTTGTTAAAAGAAATCATTCTAAAAACATAGACTGTAACTTCCTTCACCGGTTTTTGCTGTTTAAAACCCTACATCCTTTTTCTCTCAAGCTTCCTGAGAAATCGATCAGGAAAGAATATTCCTAGATTTGCAAAACTCTGCCCTTGCCTGCTCTTACACTCCACAACTTCAGTCACCATTTAAACCAATGGCCTCCAAGACACACAGCTAGGCTTTGTCCTTTCCCCTCCCTGTAATTCCTCAAGGCATGTTTGTTTTATTCTACCTCAGGTACAGAGGGCTGGCTTCGTCACATTCCCCAGTTCACAGTGTACTCTCATGACTTGTACATGCAGACTCCTTGTTGTCTCTTTCCTCCTTTTCCCTAACCCATAGCTCACACCCTTTCTCTTCCTCCTACTCATCAAGCAACCATTCTTTATCAGTTTAACACACATTATTTTGTTTAAATATATTTTTGTAAGAGATGAATTGTTTTCTGCACACATTTTTAATTTATGTAAATAATATTGTCTACTATATCACAACCTATTTCCTTTTTTTAACTCAGCATCATTTAAAAAATTAATAGATTTTTTACAAGTTTTATTTTACAGAAAAATTAAGTGGAAAGTATAGTGTTCCCATATATTTCCTATCCATCCCTTTTTCCCCCTATGCTTACAAATTTCTCTATTATTAACAGTTCATAATAGTGTGGTACATTTTTTTTTATAATTGATAAGCTAATATTAATACATTATTATTAACTAAAGCCAGTAATTTGCATTAAGGTTCACTCTTGGTGTCATACATTTTATGTTTGGACAAATGTCCAATAACATGTATTCATCATTACTGTATCATACAGGACAGTTTCACAGCCCTAAAAATCCCCTGTGCTCTACCTGTCATCCCTACTTACCCCTTAGCCACTGGCAAATACTGATTTTTTCACTCTCTCCATAGTTTAACCTTTTCCAGAATGTCATACATACACTTAAAGTCATACAGTCTATAGCCTTTTCAGATTGGCTTCTTTCACTAAGCAATATGCATGTAAGGTTATCCCAAGTCTTTTTGTGGCTCGATAGCTCATTTCTTTCTAGCACTGTATAATATTCCATCACATGGATGCACCACAATTTGTTTCTCCATCGTCCTATTGGAAGATATCGGTTGCTTCCAAGTTTTGGCAGTCATGAATAAAGCTGCTATAAACACTCACACACAGTGTGTGAACTTTGTATTTTTAAAGTCCATTCACGATGTTATTTGTACAGTCAATGTACAAACGAAAATGTGGCTATCTGATTCTCCATAGTACTCTGTCTTGTATGCCCATCGCATTTCATTATCCTCCCTTCTAATGATAGGTTTCCATGTTGCTTCCAAGTCTCTGTCACCATGGCTAAGTTGCCATGATCATCCCCACGTCTCCTTATGGCCCTGTGTAAAAATTTATTTGTCATATATATATATTTGGGAGCAGAATGTATTCCTAAATATGCATAGATTTAATATGACTAGGTTGTAACAGCTTGCTCTCTAAAAAGGAGAAAATTGTACTTTTTTCCTCGAGCTGGGTATGAAAATCTCAGGTTTCATACATCTTCACCTGTACTTGCATAGACCAGCTGAATTGTATCATTCTGATAGGTATAAGAAGATATCTTATTGCTCTCTTAATTTATATTTCTCTGATTCTAAGTTTGAGCTTATTAACCATTTGAGCTCCCTCTTCTCTAAATTGCAAATGTATGTCCCTTTTAAGCTCTATCTTCTCTATGGACAGTGTGTCCTTGTGGTCATTAAGTAAGTTTACACCCCCTGGAATGCCTCGCTCTCTGTGGTCAGGTAACAGCCTCTCAGCAATTCCTTTTCTCCCACCGCATGCAGTGAATCCTTTTACATTTTTCCAATACCCAGTTGTTTCGTGCCAAGGAGATGAATGCTAACTGGGCTCTGGCATGCTGGCCCCAAGTTACCAGAATCATGTTGTATAAAAATGCACAGGAATTACATACAGAATTTTGTATATTACAGAAACAATTTTATCAAAAGAAGGTTTATTATGGCAACAGGAGAATATATACTTAATTGTCCTTTATTAGAAATGACAAGTTCAGCAAAGTTTTTACAAAGAAACTGAGTTGCCAGCAGATTATGTATAGGTGCCAAGTCTGTTACAGTATACAACCTCACACATAATATTTATGCCTTGTTTGCAAAGTAAATACACTTTGTTTTACCTCTCTGCTTAGTTATTAACACAGTTAAAGAAATAAAAAGAATTATTGCCAACTGATTTTTTGGTATTCATGATGCTGTTAAAACTATACTAATTTAGTAAGATTATACATGTCATCCATTGATACTATGATATTTTGTTGTGGTGCTTTTTACTCCAAGATTTTTTTTCCTTTTCTGAAGACTTTCATTTTGAAAGTAGGAATTCAAATATTCTAAACTTAGCTTAGCACTTTTGTTTCCCATTTAACTGTCAGTATCTGCTTGTTTATTTTTTTCTCCCCAATGGTTAACTTCTGAGGAGTTTCTGGCATACACTAATAAAAGATTTCATCCCATTTTAAAAGTAAAGGAAGGAGAAATTTTAATTTTTTTTTTCAATAGAGAGAATCCTAGGTAATTATCTGGGGGCAGGAATGCGATATTGTGGTATAAAAGAGTATTTTTGTATAAAAGAATCTTTGAGGATTTTTTTGTTTTGTTTTGTTTTTTGTTTTTCATAATTCCAGAGAATAAAGGTCTACTCAGTTTAATTAGGATCTCTATTTTAATGTCTCCTTTAAGTTTCTTCTTCTTAATTTCTGATAACTTCTAGTCTCTTAGCAACCTAAACTATGTTCTCGAGGTGCAATTTACATCTTGCAAAAGTTTGCTCTCTGCCAAAAATTTGAACAAAATATGGGGTCCCTTAGCAGGGGACCTAAAATATATGTTGATTAAATAAATAAGTGAATGTGGTAGAATTAAGGCTTGGTTTCCTCACTCCAGGAAGATTTGAAAAAAATAAAAACAAAAACAACCTTGAAACCTAAAGCCATTAACCTCTAAGCAAGGGTTTTAAGGTAGCCAGAGGTCAATGGGGATGAGTAAGGAGAATTAGCTAGGCACCATCAAATGATACCTCACAGGTAGTTACCAAAGCTACTTTCTCACAGCTCAATTTTATTCCACTCAGAAAAGTCATCAAGGGTCTACTACATCTGGGCGTGGCCTCAGATGGTTACCTAAATACTCATTCTCAGTTTAATAAAAAATAGACAAAGTTGACATTATAAAATAGAGTTTGACAGATTTGTTTATAAGGAGAGCACAGTGATGCCAGAGGTAGGAATTAACTTTTCCTGGGAAAATCCAGGAGGCTCCCTTGAAGAAGTGGCATTTGAATTGTATTTTTTAGATCTTAGAGAATGAGGAGTTCAACAAATGACTAATAATAAAGAGGACGAGAAACTAAAAATACCATGAACCAATCATGACATTATAAATCACCAACAGAGACAGAAATAACCTGCTCAATTTCTCAAGGCCACATGCTTTGGGACATTTTGCTAAAATAGTTAAAGATATGGTGAGCACATACCATTCAACCATACCTACTCTCTGACATTCATGTAGGCTTTTTCAAGGACAGCCTTTTCTTCTTTCCATTTTTAGGTTGCTTTGGTACATGTCTCTGTTGTGACAATCAAGGTTGATTGTCTTGGATTAATTATACTGTTGAGGTTAATTTTCCTTTTGAGGCGCTAACCATTCCAAATGTGCTTGAGTCTGTGATTAGTTTTACTAAGGAGATTTTCTGTTTGGGAACGTGGGTAGCTTTTCAACCCTGCTTTTCTGGCAGCATTATGCAGATTTAATAAGAACTTGAGTTAGAGGAAATTTGGGGAGACAAAGAGATGTTAAACCAATATTATGTTGATATGTATTGCCTCTATGCACATTCTGGCTGCTACCTGAGAGTTCTAAATTAACAAAAAAATGACCATGTATGTTTAATTATAAATTCCGATGCTCCCTTTTGTGCACATCTCTCTTAATTTTCCATAAGGAAAGAACACAGCTAATAGTGAAAGGCCATCTCTGCCTTCTTGTCCTATCTGAGATGGTGATACCATTTCATCATTCTCTTGAATAAATAAATACTACATGCTAAATATTTGTGCCATTTCCATAGCAAAGGTGATAGTTCTAGTATCGGGTTCTAAAAAAAAGAAATTTAGGCAGGGGCACAAAGAATTTCTGAATATTTATTGCAAGTGATACATATCTGAAAAGGAATCATAAGAAAAAACTAAGACAGAAGGCAGAGGTATTTAAGCATGATAGCCAGAAAAGCTGGCACCAATTCTCGAGGAGATAATGCTTGGGAGAATGAACCTTCTAAGACCCCAGCTTTCTTGTTTATAAAATGAAAGTGGACCAGATGATTTCTCATATCCTTTCCTTTCTTTGAAACCTCACATGATAGTTCAATGTGAACTGTGTTGTGCCATCCAAGTTTTTGAGATATAAGTGGAATTCTCATTGGTGATATTATTTGCCCAATATGTATTCTCCCCTTTCTTTCTTGCTAAGGAAAAACTAATGTTTAGTTTTTGGAGGAGGGAGCAGCATTGCACCAGGCATTAAGAGAGATGATCACTTTCCCAACATTCTTTGCAAGTAGGTTTGGCCACATGACACACTTCTTGCAAAAAAGTCCCACGAAGACTCTGCTGGGAGCTCTAGGAAGACATTTCTTTTTTCCTGATAAATTTAATGACTATTTTTTTTTTTTTTAACTCCTGCCTTGAATAGGGACAAGAACTGCAGTAGCCATCTTATGACTATGAGGTAAAATCATGTTGTATTGAACATCACTGCGTAGCCACAACTCTCCATAATTAGTATATGACATAAATACTGCCCCCTGGCCCCGTCGTTTGTTTAAGCCATGAGAGATTTCTT
This sequence comes from Eidolon dupreanum, assembly GCA_028627145.1. Lineage (NCBI taxonomy): Eukaryota > Metazoa > Chordata > Mammalia > Chiroptera > Pteropodidae > Eidolon > Eidolon dupreanum. The sequence goes on along the minus strand of CM053509.1, from coordinate 127,740,975 downwards.
TTCCATTACTTGCAACACTTTCCTTTGGGCCTTGTAGGCCAAGATATGCAATCCTGGTACATTGAAATTAGTCTCTACAGAATGAATATGGTTCATTTAAAATGTTAAATGTTTAGATTTTAATCCTGCTTGCTTTATAACTTTTAAAGTATCTTTTTCTTTAAATATATGTGTAAAAAATTAGAATATTTCAAGGCACCTATACCACATGCCTATAGATTTCAGAGCCAAGCTCAACTTAAAGCATAGACTGGTATAGAGATGTCTGGGGCAAAATGTAATAGAAAGGTTATCTTGACAGAGTTTCAGTTCTTTTTTTCCTATCATTATCTTTTAGAGTTCTTATTTTTCTATAAGAGGATAATATAGTAAATCACAACAAGATACTAGAAATTCAATAATTATTCCCTAAAAATGCATAACCCATAGAAACATATAGTGGAATCATGTGCATATGTATAAAAAAGTCTTTTTTTTTTTTTTTCTTAATGGCTGAAGAAGAGTTTTCCTTAAGATCTCTTTAAATAATATCTTACAGGTAAAAATTTACCCTACTTCTACATTAGGCCAGCCTGGCATTTATAGTATAAGTTGATTAAGACTTGTTTGTTCTCACTGATAGAGAAAAAATTGAGAATGTAGAAATATGGATAACCCTAAATCATTTATACTTGGTTTTTGGAAGCAGTTAAGAATAAGTATTTTGATATATACCCCTTCATACACATCTTATATTCATTTTCCCATAAATCTCTTTTCAGGTTATTTTTATCACAGAGACACTGATGTATGGAAGGTGGCACCAGAGAGGAACAGATAACTACTACTTCACTATAATAAAAATTTGGCAGTAAATAGTTTCATGTCAATGAAGCAAGTGTACAAAAACTTTACCTACATAGGAAGCTATAATTCACTGTCTTACATTCCATCATAGCCCCTGCTAGTATGACAGAAAACCATACCCTGAATCTACAGTAATGCAGTATGGGGGAAAACACCATTCTCCTGGTTAGAAGCGCTCCATGTCTTGGATGTGCACATCAGCTCTCCCAAGCACACAGCTGCTCACATGGAAACCCTTGATGAATGGGCTATCGATACTTGATGTGTTTATAGAGAGATCTCAACTGGGGTCTCCTGCTGGAGGAAATACTAGATATAATACAGCACTCAACACATTTCAGTTAAAGCAGAAAGGAGTTACTACTTCAAGAAAATGCAATAAGAAGCTAGATGTGTCCCAAATGTAAAATTTAAAGATAAAAGTCTTGGCAATATTAGATAGTAGCTTTCTAGGTATGCAATAACTTGAAATAGATCACAGTGTATTCCCCTTCTTACTCTTAACATTTTATTTCAAAATCAAGGTGGATTCTAGTTAAAATAATTGGCTGCTTTGTCAGGACAAAAGAAAGAAGGACTCAGCTTGAGGGGGCAGTGTGCACAGATTGGAGGGACAAGGTGGAGAGAGAGAATAGCTCACCCATTTAGCCTAGATGATAGCCCAAGCAGAGGGGAGGTTGTTATGAGTGAATGTTATGGGCATTTTAAGTGCATGATTTCTCTTGACAAACATAGTCAAAACTATGTCTAGATTTCATATCAGGAGACTCTCCAAGTAAAGATTGGGGGCTTGATTAGGCTTCAGTCCTCCTCTAATGTCCCTAAGTTGCAATCGTTCCTTTAGGAGTTTCTAAAGCTTTGTGATTCCTAATGACATCATCATGTTCAGCAGTTCTGTGATTCCCTTTCAGCATTATACTCTGGTATGGATCGAAACCTTCCTTTTTGTGTTCTGTCAATACGGTTGACATTTTCAAAGGAAACTTCATTAAGGGAGACAAAAATAATGATATAATCAAAGACTGTATCATAAGAAAAACTCATGATACTAAAAAAAAAATGGACATAAATTTCTTTTTTTATCTTAAAATTACTACATCATGAAAATATCTGGATCTACTATATTGGCCTTGGTTTCTTGATCTGCTGATTCCTGACCTCCACTGTGTATGTAAATTTTTATTTTTCACTATTATGATGATTTTCTGGGCCATTTGGCCCATTCCAGTTGTAGGGGAGGGAAAAAATTATTTTCCTCTGTACATCTTGGGTTCTCTGGCTGGGGCCATCAAAATTAGACTGGCAAAATACAGAGTACAAAGAAGAAAACAAACAGAAGTTTATTATTATACATTGTGCATACACATGGGAGCAGCCAGCTATGAGTAACCCAAAGGGGTGGTTAGAATTCTGGCTTATATAACATCTTAAGCTAAACAAGGTAAAAAACGTTTGGGGCTTCTGTGGGAAGGAGGCTAGCTATGGAAAGGTGGTCAGGAAAGTATGGTAAACAAGGGTTATTTAGCAACGTTTGTCAGAAAGATTTCAGTCAGTGCCTTCTCCATCGATAAGCATTAATAAAGAGTGCTCCTCTTTCTGCTGTAAGAGAAGGAGATGCCTTTGCAAATGGAAATTTTCTTTATAAATGTAAATATTTTTACAAAAGGAGAATTTATGCCCTATTTTTAAAGTTTTCTCTGCCTTCTCTTAATGGTCAGTAGGTCAGAATAATCCACATGCCAAAGAAGGATATTTTGGGGTGGCATATTCTGGTATCCTTCATAATGAAATCAAAAGATCTTGTTTCAATGATTTAATCCCCTTTGGGCATCTTCATTAAACTCCTTGTTATGGCTCTTTTATCAGTAATGGATGAATTGTCTTCTTGGTTACCCTAATGTGTTGGCATACACCTCATGTAAAACAAGGACAATGTCTTGACCATCATATACATGTGATCTTACTGAATTTTAATCCACAGTCTTGAAACACGTTTCATCTAAAAATCCCAGGCCATCAAAGAAAAAGTAATTTAAAATTATTCAGATACTTTCTTTGTATTTCTTGAAAATAGTCAAGGACATTCAAAGCTCAAAGCTCACACCATAACTATTTTTCTCTCTTAACAACAGTAAATCTTGACTGATTTATTTGCAAACTCATTTAAAAGGGTCTTGTCTGAACCCCCAACCCCATCAAGAGCTTTTCCCTAATCCAAGCCAATGTATTTTTTTTCCTATCCCTCTCCCTATTTTTCTATCCCTCTTCCTTTTTTTTTTTTTTTTTTTTTTAATTTATTCTGTATTTTATAGACCTGAATTTCTGCCCTAGAAATAGATGGCTGGCAGTGAGGTAGCAGAAGTCTCCTTAGCAATTTGGGGAAGGAGAGGAAGAAACAGAAAGCAAAGTCAGTGGGCCAGGGGAGGGGACAGTTTGTACAATCTTGTGTTAATAATTTTTCTTCTTCTACACTTAGAATAAGATTATGTATGGTTAGTCCGAGAATGCCTTTGTGCCTAGTTTATTTATTTTTTTTTTGTAAATTAAGATATAATTAACATATGATATTAGTTTCAGGTGTACAACCTAATAATTTGATGTTTGGATATATCTGAAATGATCACCATGAGAAGTCTAGGTAACATCTGTCACTGTACATAGATAATTTTTTTCTTATTATGAGAACTTTTAGGATCAACTCTCTTGGCAACTATCAAATATGCAATGTAGTATTATTAACTGTAGTCACCATGCTCCACATTACATTTCATGTCTAGTGTTTCTTAAAGGGTGATTTGGACAGGTCCTCTACTTCAGTCCTTTTACTCATGACTCCAGTTTCAAGCTATATCCCTTATCTAGAGCATTAGGCCCAGGTTTATCTATGATCTAGGGATGACCTATTTTTAATTGAGTTGTTAGTATAGCAAAACTGGCCTTTAAATCATTCTAATCAAAAGCCTTAAAGTGTGAACAGCAATTCCAATTTTTTTTTTAATTCATCAAATCTATTTTTTTCCATTAGGAAAGAGAAAAATTCTTGTTGCCAGTATTTCTGAGATGGTATGCTTACCCTCCTTGGCATATTTAATGTTGACCTCCGATATGTGAATTATATTCTAATATTGTTTTTAAGAAAGGAATGTAGGCTTCAAAATAGCAAGAGTACATTTGAAATAGTTGTGAGAATTGTGAAGATATGATATTGGGAATGTTAGAAGTAGATTCTTTTTCTTGAAAATTTTAATACACTTTCTGTATCAGCAGTCCCTCTCCCCCCTTGACAAGAAACTCTATGGTTTGCAGGAACACATTGGTTTAATAAAATTGGCCTTCTTCCTTCTACTAAAAGTTTACCTGCGAGAGCCCCGAACATAATAAAATCAGATTATGAAGGCAATCATATTTACTTGTAATAAATCAAATCTTGCAGACATCAGTTAAGTCTCCCTACTGCACTGGGACAATATCATGCGTGCATACATCAATACCTGAGGTGTCAGAAATATATTTCATAAGTTCAGAAAAATTGCACATACACTTGCAGCACCATTATGAGCACTGAATTTGTAATGTGAACATTATGATGTATAAAGTGGCTTTGTTCCTACATTTAATAAGCACCGCATGTCAAGCCCACAAACATAATGGAATTTGCTGGTGATTTTTTACCATTAAATGTAGGTTATTGTTTTCAGAAAAAAAAAGAGAGAGAACTTTTCCATGCTTTGCTAATACTATCCATTTCTAAGCACACAACCTCCTTCCACATAGTACAGTCTCTGTAAATTAGTAAATAAATAAATAAAACCAGACCTACCACTGTGACATTAAATTATGTTGGACTAAAATAACAAATTTTCTCCACCCTTTGTATAGAATTAGCTGCTATGAAAATCTATGCCTTTTCTTTTCAAAGACATCTTTTAAAATTACAGCAGTCCAAAAGCGTACTGTCTTCTTTAGAAAGGTCCCAATACAGTATGGCACTTTCAGGCTGCAGTCATTGCAATTTTATGGCTCTTTCCTCCAACCCAATACTTAAGATTGTTAGCTTATCTATAAAAGGTTGTAAAATGGAGCTTGAGTTTAAAGAGTTAGTAAATTTTACAGAGGTGATTGGGGGAGGGGGGAGATGGAGTTGGCACTTGCATGGATTTAAGTGCTTTTAATAATTTTATAGGGTTATTACAAAAATCAGTCTATGCCCCTTGTTTGAGACTCTCTAAGAAAGTGGTTAGCGAGTCATAAAAATAAATGTAGAATATACATTTTTCATTTGTTTTTTAAATAATATTTTCTTAGCAATCGATATTTGTGAGGTCTTGCTGCATTGACATTAGTGTGTGTTCTCTTAGTGGAGGGGGGCATGGTTAGAGAAGTTGGAGGGACTAGAAGAGTAGCAGTAAAATTGATAAATTTATGAGAAACCAGTTTGATGCAGTAGATTAGTACATTTCAGATGTACCTGATAATGCTAGAAATGTGGTACCTATTGGTAAAAGTAACACCTATTCAGCCAAGTTCAATGCTTTACATTGTATCTCAAGCAATGATGTCTGGGAAGGTTTCAGATTCCTCAGAAGCTTCTCTTTCACTCTCTTACACATCTTTCCACCTGTTCTTTCTTCCAGTCCTTCCTTTTCCATTCTGCTTCATTTTTATTAGAGTACATCTTACATATGCCTTGATTATGTTAAGCAAATGTTTGATGAAGTTTCTATTATCATAGGGCTTATGAGATAAGGAGACAAGACAGAGAGCACCTGAGGGGGTCATCCATAAGAGAAGATCATAGTACAAGCTCAAGTGAGTGTTTACTGACAACAGAGGTGATTTATGAAAGGAATGAGTGCAACTGAACTAAGCGGTGGGTTTGAGCAGGAACTGTGAAGAGAGATTGGTTTTGTATTTGTGGATAATACAGATAGAGGAAAGAAAGACCTGGAAACGTACTTTTCACTTTTTGGCAGGAAGGGTATTCATTACTGCTTAATTTTGCTCTTTAAATTCTGCCCAAAGAAATTTCAAGCACTTCTATAGAAAAAGTTCAGCATGTTTGCTTTTCAGAGTATTTTTCAGATAGAACATTTTCCCCCTTTTGATGTCTTAGAAATAAGCATTTCCATTTGCAATTGATCTCAAAGATGCTACTTCAAAAATCATCCACTCTGGGTCTCTGAAACAGGTTGGTATTTAAAGTTTCATGTTTTATTGTTCATAAGACTTAGGTCAGACACATAGAGTAGAAAAGCAAAGTTCAGTGCTGCAAGGAACTGTAAACAACCATTTTGTTGCTCTCAAAGTTAAAGGAAAACACAGAAAGGAGGAAGAGGAGGAGAAGCAGAGAGATGAGAAGAAAGAGGAGATAAACTAACATTGCTTGAGCACTTTCTACGTCCTCATCTTTGTGCCAAATTCTTCTTATACATTTCATCTTTTTAACCACACAATGATACTTGAGACAACTATTAAGATTATTACTATAGTTATAAACTAGGAATCCAATATAGAGAGAGATTAAGAAGTTTTCCCAAGATTTCATACTGCTAAGGGGAAGGACTATGTTTGAAACTTGAGTTCATTTGTCCCAAAGCTGAGGTGATTATCTATCTACTGCATTTACTCCTTTGTTAATAAAACTATCAAGAAGGACAATTGTCTGATTTTTTAATTTGTTTCCAAAGTTACCTAACTCAATTGAATACAATCTTAAGATTTAAAGGCTTGATGGGCTTCAAATTCGTTTCTTATTGCTATATAGTTGATGGTACAATGGCAAATTATTAAACTGGTGGATTTAATTTTCAGTTTTCCAGTTAAAACTTTTTGAGTGATTGATACAAATTTTTATTAGTAGTAAAGATTAAAACATGGTTAGGAAGTTAAATGTCTTTCCTATGTCTAAGTTGATGGTTATGGCATATATGTTTGAAAATAACTTGAATTCTCAATTATTGTCACTCACATTATCAAATTTTAAGCAGTGAGTATATAAAGTCTTTAATGAGCTGGTTATGTGTCAACTTGGCTACACTGAACTACAGTTCTCAGAGTTCCCTTTCCTGTATGTTTCTGGCTAAGGTAAGCCTCAGAGAGATTCTTCCGTGCGATTTGGGGGCAGAAACAAAGCAGCCGCCATCTTGCAGCTCACACATTCTTATTTGCTGGCTCACTTCTTTGCTGTGGGGCAGCAGACAGGCTAGCAACTGTCTCACCTTTCCTGGATCCTCCAGCAACTTCGACTTCTATTCCATGATGAAGCTTACCATCTTCTCCTACAGCATTCCCACAACATCAAAGTCAGAGGCGATAAGAACTGACATAGTTTCAGCCCATCCTTGTGGGTTCCAACTCATGCTTATGGACCCAGTGTGTCCTTGCTCTTTCCCACTATTAAGGATTGAATCGTGCCCCTACCCCACCCCCAAGAAAGATGTATTGAAGTCCCTATCCCCGGGGCCTCAGAATGTGATCTTATTTGGAAATGGATCATTACAGAGATAATCAAGTTAAAAAAAAATGTCATTAGGTGGGTCCTAATCCAGTGTGACTGGTGTTCTACCAAGGGAAAATTTAGGCACAGAGGGAAGACTATCTGAAGATACACAGAGAGAAGGTAGAAGATTGAAGCGATGCACCTAAAGTCAAGGGATGCCAAAGACTGCTGGCAAACTAGAACTCCCAAGAGGGAACTAACCATGATGCCACCTGAATTTCACACTTCTAGCCTCTGAGATATTAAAGTTCTATTATTTTCAGCTGCCCAGTATGTGATACTTTGTTATGTGCAGCCCTGTGGACCACAAGCTCCAGTATTAGAAGCAGGGATAAAGAGGACTTAATCAGCTCCCACACTTGTGTATGATCTAGTCCTGGCCACAAGTCCCTAGTACCTCTCTCACTGAGCCCTAACTGATAATAAATTAGCTTAAAAAGGAGCACACAGCTCTGAGTGTAGTTGCACAGTAGGTGATTTAAGGCTAACAAGAAGAGGGATACTACTGTGATGTTAATAAACAGAGTAAGCCTGAATCTTAATCAATGCAAAAAATTGATGGCTGTAACAAAAGTTTTTCTTTTTCTTTTCCTTTCCTCTAACACTGTTAAGTTAGTTTATTGATAGTGCCTGTGTTAACTAAAGACACTAGTGATGACTGCCTGCATTTTCACTATTTAACAGCAATAATTTTTATTTTCACCAAGTCATCAAACAAGCCCTAAACAATTTGTTCTCTTTCAAAGAAGTTGTCTACAAATTCAGGGAATATTGCCCTATGTATTGCTGTATACAATTTAATTATCATTTATTAATGTTGCATCTTTCTTTGAAAAAAAAATCTTAATACTTTACAGATATTACTTTATTAAAACCCTACAAGTGTCCTCTTGAGTTAAGAGATAGCACGATTAATTATCATTGCTTTCAACACAGTCTGGACCCTGCAACTGAGCAGCAGGAAAGCTTAGAGCACCCTGGTGGTTGCTCAAATCCCCAGGTAATATGTTATTTCCCCATGGAAATAGCTGATTTCCATTGAAGTTATTGATTTCTTGGGATTTTTTAATTAAAATTTTTACAATAATTATTTTCCTTTAAAATTCCAAATTGTTTTGGATCTAGGCAGAGGAAAACTTATTTGTTACAAAACCATATATCCTAACAAAAAGGAAATGTGTTCAAGTTAATTTTCTCCATGAATGAAAGCATTTTGATATCTCAAAATTTGCCTTTGAATTATTAGCATGATATTTTTATACAGTAAAGTATTGTCTTGTAAGTTATCATTTATTTTTGTTTAATTTTCTCTTTTAAAGACCTTAATCAGATATTAAGAAAGCTACCTGAGACTGAACAGTTTGAAATGCATTTTATAAGTAGGTTGGGCAAAACTAAGATTTAGTGGTCCTCCTTCAAATAATGCTTTACTATCTTTAATCAGATCATCAGTTCAGCTATAAATTCTTAGATGTTACCAGCCTATCCCAAAGTAGATTTGTGATTTAATATCTTTTCCAAGGTAGAACACAAGAACAAATCTAATCAGCACAAGCTCACAGTATCTAATGGCTTTAAGCTTGTTTCTGATGTTGCTTCTTCACTTAATACCATATAATTTATTTATACTAGTATGGAGAACTTTGATATAGAATATTCATCATTTTGTCAAATTCCACTTCCTCTCATAACCCTGTTCTGCATGCTGCAACCAATATAATTACCTACTACATTCATTTATGCACATGACAACTTTCTTGTAAAGAGAATCCTATGTAAAAGGTGTGTTTTTAAAAATAGCTTGCTATGTTTCAGTTGTCTTTTTAAAGTCTTAAGATTGGAGGGAAAAAGTAACAGAACCTAATTCTACCAGAGATCTTTGACAGAGTAACAATTAGTCATTGGATCATTTCAACTTCCTTATGCAAATTAACTTATTTGCTTGGATAGTCAAAATGGTGAGTTTAAAGTTAGCTGCAGGAGGTGACATAATTATGGTTATTAAGAATAAAATTTTTCTGGTTAGAGAATCACAGATACTTTGCAGAGAAAGTAAGCAGGGAATTATCTTATATCTTTTTTTCACATTGCTCTGTCCATGAAAGGAAGAACAGAATAATACATCAATCAGAGAACTGTTGGGAACAAAGTAACTCAGTAATTTAGAGGGGAGAAGGAGGGAGTTGAAGAGGAGGCAGTAGGAGTAGAAGCAGCCTGAGAAGGATTCACATACACCAGTACACCAATGAGTATTAAAGAGACAGCGCTTCACTGATATGAATTATCAAGCTGTTGTATTTGCAACTAATTCATTATATTATTCAACAAAGTAGCTCAGAGTAGATGGAACAGGCAGAATTGGCAATACAGTGTAAAATGTAATAATACATACTAGTAAACTAAGAGTTAAAACCAAAATTAACATTGTATAATGTTTGAATAAAGTTACAATTTGGGGTGCTCATATGTAGGTGTTCATATGTCTTTTAATAATGTTCTGCATTGTATATTTTCTTAAGACTTGTTACACAAAGTAGTAATTAACGTATCATTTAATAAAATATATTTACTTTAACTGGAAGGCAACATTACCAGGATCATTGGTGTGAGAGAAAGCAAATTAATTAGCTTTCAGGAAGCCTGGCTCCTGTTTGTAATTCTGCCATTAGAATTTTTTTTTTTTTTTACTTTGCATAAGCGATTATGTAAAAGGCCCTTATTTCTCTAACTGTAAAATAGAGAATTTGGAGTACAGCAGTATTTTTCAAACTTGGTTTTCAGCCATGAAGCAATTCATTCAAGCACAACTCTTACCTGGAACCCCAGTGTGCAAATCTAGAGCGGCTGTGCTTGGAGCTGAAAGGAGATGAGAGCGTTCCCTGCCCCACTACACCCTAAGGTTAGACAGTCTGAGGCAGCCTCTACTAGAACTGAAAGCATCAGAAAGTTAAATGCTATTTTTTGAACAATAAAACATCACACTTTCCTGGAGCCCTTGGTGTGATTATTTCCCCTTCCAAGTCAGTCTGAAATTGTTGGTTTGAGGTGATCTGATTTGGGGATCTACCATTTGTAATTATCCCAGTTTCCTTGTCCTTTAGTTTCTCATTTTGATCATGTTCTAAATTTTCTTTTCTCTTGTCATTGGACATCCCCAATTATTATTAAAACTTTTCTCTATGCCACATTAAAACATCAGCTCCCTTTCGCTAATCTGTTTTCTCAGAGTTTTCTGTGATTTGGATTGCATTTGCATAGCCTGGAGGAAAACTTGCCTCACCAATTTATATCAACCAGTCACTCTTCAATGTCCTAAAATGGTCAGGCTACCCTCTGTTCTGAGCATATACTAATGCTTTACAATATCAAATGCTTTATATATAGTTTTGCTAACAGTTAATTTATGAAATAAAATAATTAATCATGAATTCATTCAGTCCTAGTGTTTATGCTTATTCTGTCAACTAGAACAATCTATTTCTCTTGAGTTTGCCATTTTCTAGTTATTACTACCAGTTGGGAATTACATAAGAAATTTAGTATTATTTTGCAAGTATATGTGATTCACAGATTTATATTTTGAATCAGATTTATTTTTTTGAATCAGAGACTACATGAGCACAGTTTTAAATATCTTGAGGCTTCACGAGGCTCATAACAAAAACCATTTCTATAGATACACTTCTTCCCGTTCCTGATTTTTGTCTCTGGCAGGTTAATTCCTTAGCACTTTCTTCTATTATTTGCCCCCATATTTCTAATTAATATTTTCATTTTTGAAATTTTGTTTTGATATTACCTATTTACCATTGACCAACCCCTCCAATCCCATCATCTTGAATGAACATATCCATTTTTATCAGACTCCTAATGCAGTTATATCACAATTTATATAAATTAATAGTACATGCTTACAAGGTTATGGCTCTATGAATGTTATTTATAGGTGAATAATATAAAACACAATGATTATATTTCTAGGTACACTACTTTCTGTTTTTCCTGGAGTTAGTAATTGCCTTGCTTTTTCATTGTCTTTGTTATCTAAGTACATTTTAGGCACAAACTCTCTTTAGAAGTGTAATTCTTCACCTAATACATGCCCCCAAATATCAGGTAATTTGCTATTTTTTTCTCCCCTTGGGATATATTCTTGCTCTAATTTGGTCTTTTTCTTATCATATCCTGCTATACAGCCATAGTTCTAGGATTTTACTTCAATGTCTTGTGTTATATTTTTTCTTCCTTGAATCACATGTTTCCCTCTTTCCTGATTTATTGCCTCATATCAGTGTAGCACATTCTCTAGTAGATTTTTAATAAAAATGCAGGACTACGTTTCTTAAGAATTTGCGTATTTGAAAAATGTCTTCTTTATACTCTTACATTTGGTTGATAGTTTGACTCCATAAGTTTTCTACACTAGAAACCATTTTTTTTTTCTCGGAATTTCCAAGGCATTTAATCATTATCTTCTATCTTTCAATTTTGCTTTTGAGAAATCTATTGCCATATTGATTCCTAATTTTTTGCGACATGTTTTATTTTTCTCTTCTTTGGACATATGTTGCATCTTCTCTTTAGCTATGGTATTCTGAAAACTTACAATAATATGCTGAATGAATGGCCAATCTGAGAACTTATGGCCTTTGAGTTTGGAATTTTTGAGTATGGGTATTTTTTATTTAATCATTACTTCCCCTTTGCTTTTTGGTTTGTTTATTTTTTCCTTCTGGAAATTCTATTATTTAGCTTTCGAACCTTCTGCACAGATTCTTTCATTTACTTATATTTTATCTTGCCTTCCCCATCTCTTTCCTTGTTTATTTTGTTTTGCTTTCTAGTTGAAGAAATAACCAGGAATTACCTTATCTTCCATAAGTCTTAATGTATTTTTATTTATCCTATCTACATTAAATTTCAATAGTAATTTTTAAATGTTCTGAGTTTTCCTTTAAAAAATAGTATTCTTTTTAAATTACTGTAATAGCTTCTCTTATCTCTTTGAATAAAGCAGCGATATTTTGTCATTTTCTTTTCTACTATTAGTGTGATTCCTCAGAGTGCCTTCTTACTCTTTGTTCATTTATAATCTTTGTGTTTTTGATAGAGGCTTTTCTCAAATCTCTGGTGATCCTTATCTCTTGTTTAGATATTTGAGGCAATAAAGGGTTGGTAAGAAACTCTATGTCCATGATGAAGACTTGTCAGGTGATCCAACAGGAACTGTTTGCTTAATTGAGAGTCCCAACTATTCTTTCAGTTTCCTCTGAGAAGAATCTGTCAATCTCTTGTCTGGGGGTATAAGGTTGACTGCCACTATTCTCTGTGCCTAGTGGAGGAAAGGGGCTGGTAATATCATAGTTCACTATATAACTTTCACTTAGTCTCCTATTTTCAGCTGTATGTGATGTCCAGAAATAGGTCCTCTGGTTGAACCTTCCCCAAGAGTTTACTTCCTATTGTTCAGTCTTCTACTAAATGGAGTGGAATTGGGATAGGTGCCTGACTGTGTGGAGTATAAAGAAAGAGTTTATGCTAAACTGGCTATATAATTTGCAGAACCCAGTGCAAAATTAAAATGTTGATCCATTTGTTCAAAAATTAGTAAGAATTTCAAGATGGCAACAGGAGAGCATTGAATTGCCTGGGAGCCTCCTAAGTGTGGGATCCTGTGCAAATACAAAGGTTGTATGCCCATGAAGTTAACCCTGGATTTAAGGGTCTAATTAGTTCTTACATAAATTCTAAATTAATTTTTCTATTTACAGTCCTACTTGCACTCTCATTCTTCTGAAGCACTCTGTACCTTGAATGCCTGAGTTTCCTGTGAATTTGTGGCACAGTTGAGTTTACTTCTTGGTTTTCCTCTCTTCCCTCAAGGATGTCTCTTCACAGCAATTAATTTTCATGTTGCTTTAGTCATCCTTCTGCATTTGAACTTGCAAAATTGTGTTGACATCTTTTATATGTTGTCCTCAACTCTTGTTTTATTTGTTTTAATGGATTTTGTCTTCTTTTCACAAATCTATTTTCTCTTGTTGTAGTATCATTTGGGGAGAAAGTTGAAATATGCACCTGTCTTATATCTGCCTTCTAGAACCATTTTAATTGTTAGCAAGAAGGCATTGACAAAGGACAAACTGAAAGTTCATCTTCAGCTTTCCTCCTGAGGCCACCCTATTAAAAGGAGCAGCAGCTGAACAACTGGCTGAACCCTGGCAACCGTGTTCACCACAGATTTAAGGATCCCGTGAAACTGGTCATACTGCTGTGAAAGCCCCTAATGTTCATTAGTAGTGACTTTTCTCTAGATTCTTTCTGGTCCTCTTCTTTCTTGAAAGCAAAAAGCAATTAATTTTCAGAATCATTTGCCACCCTTTTGTACTTGTTACCTCACTAAACCATGACAAGAAAGTCACCAAAATTTATTGAATATCTGTGTTGCACCAGGATCTGTGTTAAATGCCCTTCTTACATTGTTCTGTTTGAATCTTACAGTAACAATCTTACAATGTAGGCTTTTATAGATATAAAGTCTTAAATAGATTAAATAATTTATTTCAAAACCAAAGTACAAGTGAAGGAGTCAGATTTTGAACCCAGTTTTCTCTTATTTCAAAGCTCATGTTCTAATCAAATATATAGAGACCATGCTCATTAAATTAGACTATTTTTGTGTGTGTCACAAATTTTTTTTGCCATTTATGGTTAATTCTTAATTGATGATTAGATTATGGAAACGAGATGAGGAAATTAATATTATCAAAAAAAGTGGTTATATCAAACAATGCTATATGAAAACAACTGAGATCTCTATGTAAAAATATTCACAGCACTCTGATTCCAGTGGCTTATATCCGACTTCTGATAGCAGATCATCGAATATATAATGAAACCTTAAGTTTAATATAGCACATAATGAGAATTGTTTCATAGACCATTCTTAATTTTCTCTACTTGTTGGTTGTCCTCTCAAAAACTAAATTAATCTAAAATAAACTCTGGATTCATACTGCAGGAGATAGCATTATCCCCAGAAAAGAACCATATAGTCAATAAAACGCAACTACTGACAGAAAGTACTGAATATGTATTTTAAGACTGCTCTGTTTCTTCAAATGCATATACAATTTTTAGAAAAACTTGCTTCTCAGTAGAAACCTCTGACAAGAAAACTGTGTCCTTCAAACCAGCAGAAGTTGTAAAGTTTATCAAAGAAACTACGAGAATATAAGATGGCCACTGATAAAAAGTAAGGAGAAAATTGAGTGTAAATTAGGTTTTTTTCCCTTTCCCTTTCCTTTTTTCTGTTAATTCCCCAAGAGAATATTCTATTGTTTAGAACAATTTTAAAGTTAGTCATGAGAGAATCTAGTTTGTCAGAGCTCTGTGTGTGCATGTGTATAGTGTATGTCTGCATTTCTGACTCAATGATTTATTTTTCTCCACTAACAATAAAGAATGATAATATATGGATTTAGAGCAAAGAAAAAGTATAGGACTGTAGATTTACCTAGAAGAAGAGGAAAGAGAAGGTGAAGGAAGAGAAGGAGGAAAAGGAGGAAAGAGAGGAGGAAAAAGAGAAAGAGGCGGAAAAGAAGAAAAGAAGGATGGTAAGAAAGAAGGAAAGGATTTTGGCTCACTGGCATCGGAAAGATATACACATAGCTAAGGCTATAGCTACGTGAACTTCAGGAAAGCCACAGTGCTTAGCAGAGAAAAAAATACTCTGTGGACCTTGAAACTAGTTACCAAACAATTCTTGATGTGATGGCAGAAGATATAAGAGTCCTGGGTCAGAGACAAAGGACTTTATATTTATTGCTCAGCAAGTATGGTTCCCCTTGTGTCCCAAGTTCCACCAAAGTAATATGAAGGGTTTTAGGTAGATGCTTCATATATACTGCTTTTACGTCACTGCTGAGGAAACCTGAACTCAGGAAACCTGAATCCTTCATAACATGCAGTAAGAAAACCTGTCTGACCTTTGCTCCTTCAGGGGACATTATATTTATTGTACTGGGCAGTGTGCAAACCTGCTCTCCTTTCCAAAAGGAGACTCCATCTTTCAAGGTTGTTAGTTATATCATTGGAAAGATAGTCCAGAATAAAAAGACATATAGGCGATGAGAAACATAGCAGATCCATGGAAAATTGTCGCTTGACAAAAACATAGGAATGGTTTACTAAATGTTCTCAGCTTGGATCAGTAATGAATTTTAGAGAGAGCCCAGTTCAGAAATCTGGCGACTTGTCAGCTGTTCATTCATGTGTAGGTGATGAGCAAGATGATGACCAGAGTAGGCTTATAAGGCCTATATCTGCCTCATATGACTTGATAATTAGTAATCAAATTAGTAACACGATTCTCAGTTACAAATTAGAGAAATTATTTTTTATCAGACTTCATTTTTCCTCAAGTCTGGCTGAAGTTCATTTCCCTATATTTCAGATATCATATATATAAGGAGGAATCTGACTGGAAGATCCTGAAGGTCCTTTCTGGTTGTATATGTTGTGTATACATATGTTATATATATACATGGTTATTCAGGGATTACAAAGTCAAGTGTCCACAGGAGCAGGCAGGTAACCTAAATGTAAGGTAGGTCAGTATGGACTATAGCAGTGTTTCTCAAACTTGGCACCCTTGACGTTTGGGGCTACATGGTTGTAATGTGTCGGAGGCTATCCTGTTCATTGTAGAATGTTTAATAGTATCACTGGCCTCAACTCACTACTGCCAGTAGCATACCCCATCCCTCGCTATGACAATAAAAACTGTCTCCAGACATTGGCAGATGTACCCTGAGAGCAAGCACCCTAGAATAAGAACCGGTGACTACAGAACATGGCTCAGTTTAAAATGCACAAGCTCCACTCCTCTCCAGCAAGGTGAAAATACTGGCCCATGATTGCCAACCTGAAACATTTTCATTGGAAGCCAGAATTCTAGATATTTTCAAATCTCAAAGCACAGTTTTAAAATACTAGTATACAAGTATCTTTCCTACATTAATTCTAGAGTATGATTGTGAAGAGGATGACGCATTTGAGGGTTTTCAGTAACTTCTGAGCTGGAGCATCTCCTACACAGGAACATAAATTTTATGTAAGTGCATGTCTGAGATAGGTCATTTTTGAGCATTAGCCAACAGGAAAGAGAGTGGTGCAGGTCATTGGAAGTGTGCTGAGCAGTTTGAAATTATGGAGAAAAAGAGCTGCCCAGAGAAGGAATGAGGTAAAAAACGTATTGCTTTTAGATTTATATATTTATCTTTCATGAACTCTTCCTAGTCTCCTTTTCCTTATCTTGGCTGTTTAAGGGCTGTATCTGTAGTAAGTTGTTAGAATTTTTACAGTGGCATTGCCAGGGAGCATCCTCACCATGTCCTGGCTCTCCAAGAAAAAAATCGGACTCAGAATGAGGATATGTCATCATTGCTCATTCATCAACCATATGCACCATTTACTGGTTTATCTACCTGAGGGATTAGATGCACACCCTACTGGAAATAAACATCTTTAAAAACCAGCAATTGCAAAACATTTAATTTGTACCAAAACTTCTGTTCTCTTTTAATTAACATGATCAAATAAATGCCTCTGAGTCAATTCTCCAAAAATAATATTTTTTATTAAAAAAACCTTTAATAATAATATCACATTTATGGAAAATGGAGCAATAGAATGGCAGTTCTTAAGATGATATTTCTCTTTAAATGAAAAACATGCTGAATGTATCACATCTACTAGGGATATAATAATTAAGAATTATAGTTATTTCACCAAGTATTAATAGTAATTTATTATATTTTATAGTAAATAATAATAAAAATCCTTTTATTATAAGAAAAATAATTTGGAGTGATTCAAAGGACATAGTATCGTGTCGTAATCAAAAGAACTTGTCATAGAAAAGTGAATGCATGAGATTTCAGGGTGACTGACTAAAATCAAACTTCTACCAGTTTGATCTTTTATTCTGTCAATTATTTCACTGACTTGGAATCCCTGAAGTCCAGTTTTGACAAAACTAACTCTCTAAAGTGTGAGAAGATGGTGATAGCAGAGTCTAGCAGTTTAAAAGTTATATGCTCAGGAAATATTTCAAAAGGTGTTAGACTGACTAAAGAAGTCTACCATCTTTATGATGCCAAAGAATCTAAACTTCACAACATGATATCTTTGGTTGCCAAGGTGTGTATTTTGTAATTCAGTGACCGAAAATGGTTTTGGAAAGCTTCACCCTCACAATTCTCCTTAAGAATAGATGGAGTTCTAAACATAAGTGAGGTAGAGGAAGTTTTGTTCAGCTTCCCTAGGCCAATATTTCTCTTATGTCACCTACTGAACTCTCTACTATACCTTTGGTTGTCTCACATTTATTCTCAAATCCATTCTTAGGAAATGATCTTATTTTTACAATTTAGAGTGTGTTTGAGTCAACATGTTGATGTATCAAGTAAGCTTTATCTCTAACTATGGAATAAATGACTTTCTAGTTATAGAAAGTTTAAGCATCCACTCTAAGATAAAAAACCTGTCATGTAAGAAGAAATTCTGTCTTTGTCCCTTGTAATCACAATGTGTGGATGACATAATGCTAAATAAACAATAGTCCTATTATGATTGTGCCTATGTCAAACTCTTATGTAGCTTGTTTAAGCCTAGGAAGAATTCTGGATTTCTCAGTAAAATGGTTTAACCTCAACCTTTGGATCTCAATGAAAGGAGGTATAGGCATGAAACCAAGACAGCATTGGAGCACCCCAGAGAGTGTTTTGGTATGTGGCCAATGAGGCCAGGAAACTTTGAGTCTCATTGGCTAAAGACTGTGCTTCACTGATTCCTCTTTTTCACCCTTATCTAAAGTTCTCAAAGACTTCACGGAAAATTTCACCAATGTTAAAAGTCTTTTTAAAACTGTACAGAAAAACTTGACTAGTTGGGAACTGTCTGAATTTTTATCCAGGAGCAAGAACTAGCCTAACCAATTAGAATTAGGGAGATAGTAAAATAAAAGTTGTTTGAGAAATACATAGCATGGGTTGCACCTTACTCAGGGTCAAGGTGACAGACAATGTTTTGATTCATTTGATCCACATCCACAATGATCAGGCATGCATCAGCTTTGGAAGAAGAATGTGTCCAGTTTTTCCAAATCCAATAGCCCACATGCATGGCCCACACCTGGTGCAAGGGAGACAGTCATCACTACTTTCCCTGAGAAACTCTAAGGGTGTGAGTGCTCCTTTGCCCAATTTCAGGTACTAAGGCCATTATTCAAAGCTCTGTAATGCTCACCTTACCTCATATGTCACATTTCAGTATTTCATCTACTTCTATCCTATTCAATCCATCAAATAGCCAATTGTTGAAGCTATGACTAGGAAAATGAGTCCCATGAGCTGCAATTCATATGGCCCCTCTTCCCATGTCCTATGCAAAGAGAGTTTGTAGGATTAAGGTATATGGTCACTTGAGATTTTGTGACAGTGAACATAAGATTTTAATGCCTTAGTTTTACAGTTATCAGCTGCGCTAAATGAGAATAGTCATTCTGTGTGATTTTTTTACCCAAGCATCAATCTCTGGGAGGACCTCTCCCAAACTCCTTTCTGATAAAAGTACTCCTCAATAATCTAGTATCATGAGAATCATCTCTGTCTAGGACCAGGTCATATTCCTAAGAGGCTGTCTGTACTATCTAAGTCAATTCTCTTTCAGTGCAAGGGCAATTTTTTCTGTAGTTTAGGGCATTAACAAAATAATTTTAAATCTTTATTTTTCTTTGGATACTCCTGAAGAGCATGTACGTTCCAGAAAATCCTGACAGAGGCTATCATTAAAGTTAAAGTTATCTAGAAATAAGAGCCTTCCTTTTATGTATATTTGTGGCCACCAAACTGAACAATTCCAAGGCTACCATTTACATGATAGTCAGCATGCATGGCCTTATGTGACAGCCTTATACATGGTTCCCATGCTTTTTTGGCAGAAGGGAGAGAAAAAAAGTTTAACAATAGTCACAAAGTATATGGGTGCATATATGCATGAGTGTGTTGCATTAACTGAAGATGCGCATTGAGGAAAACCAAAACACAACAATGACAAAAAAAACCACACACATCTGGTTGCTCACAAGAAGATAAGCTCCATGATAGAAGAGATTTTATCTTTTGTATTCACTGATAAATCCTAAGCACTTAGACTGATTCTTGACACATAATAGACCCTTCAGTAAGTATTTGTTGAATAAACAAACCATTTTTGTTTCATTCTCCATAATAGAAAATTGAAAGTAATACCATCCAGTTACTCTGAGTCTTCAAAAAAATATAATTTATTTTGTATTATCTTAATAATAAAAGACATTTTGAGAAAATAAATTTAATTTTGACAATTTATGAGGCTTCTAATCTGTGCTAGCTACAGTCCTAGGTGCTTTTCCATAAGTTATTTAATTTGATTTTCCCATTAACTCTGCAATGGAAATATAGTTACACATGTTTTTACAAATAAGAAAACAATGCTAAAGAGATTTAGTTTCTTGCTTAAGGTAATGTATAATAAATTGCAAAATAAGGATCTGAATATTGGTTTTTTGACTTCAAGTCCAGTGGTTAATACACTCTAGTGAAACATGTATTTCAATTTTTATGTAGAAATAAATTAATTTTATTTTGTGACATGCTTCATTACATTATATATTCCAAATTCATTTCTTGTGTTGTCATAAGAGAAACTTTTTATGCCAGAGGAGAGGAGACACCAAGAATACTTTTAATTTTGGCCCTACACTTTCTACCTAATTCTTCTTCTGTTCAGTTGAAATGCATTTTTAGGCTGAACTGATTCTGGTCCAGATATGCAGTCCCTAAGAATGTAAGGGAGACGTGGGGCCTGTGATGGATGGTCGAGTGGGATGGGATGAGTGGGGACTGACATGGGTATTGTATTAATGAATAAGGGTGCTTGGTTGTCAAAGAACCTCTCAGATGTAAGACTACTTTAAATCAACCTGTTTTTAATAACAACAGGTAGATGTTAAAGATTCTTTTATGATCATAAAAGTTTGAAGCTCAGTTTCTACACGACAACAAATATCTACTTGCCTTAGCTCCTGACTACATTCAGAAAAGAATGTGACCAGTAATCGGGAGTACACTGATTCTGAAATAGAAATTACAGGAGCAACACTGATTTTGAAATATCAGTATCTATATGCTTCCAATTCAATATTTCAAAGGTTTTGAATCATATGAAAAAGTATAGAAAAGCACAATTAAAAAGCACAGTTAAGTTTTATTTTTAATAACCCTATTATGATAGCTTTTAATATAAAATAGACAAAAGATAATCATATACTTTAAATTTTCTGATACTGGTAAAGTTACAAAGAAATTTGAACATTGAGCCTCAATGTATATGTTCTCCACTGTAAGGATTTCCTGAAATATAGAGGCAAACTTAGATGGTTTATCACCCACATGCACTCTGTATTTCCTTTAATTGCTTATCTTATTGCCTGTATTATTGGTTTATTTCTTTGTTTTCCATCATTAAATGTGTATTAAATGAATCAATGAATAAGCATAAGACAATGATGTAGCTAAAATATGTTACTTTCTTAAAGAACTTTGACTTAGTATTTGCTTAAGCCATGCTTTATCAAATTGTCTATATTACAAATATGTCTCATTAATATTGTTCTTCAGGTTTTTTCTCATTCTTAAGTGTGAACAATGGTGAAATTCTTTCTCCAGATCAAATCAAATGGTGGAGATTGCATTTTGTAACAGTAATAAGCAAAGGATGAGCAATAACAACTCTTTTAGACTAGTGGTTCTCAAACTTCAGTATGTACCAGTATCATCTGGAGAGATAATAAAGAACACAGAAGAGCAGACTAATTAAAGAGGTATTTCTAGTTTTTTTTTTTATTTCACCAAATTCCCAAGTGATTCAGATAATCAGCTAAAGTATGAGAACAATTTTTTTCTAGAGGAAAATGATTGAATTATCATACAACTCCTCTCCCTACTCTCACTACCCTGAACCGATAGGGATCCACAAAAGAATAAAAGACACACACATAAGAAATAAACAGTGCTACTAAATGACAGTGCTCCCTAACACATGTAACCAATCAAAATCCTTTTGAGTTTGAAGGAAATACAAATTGTTTAGAGTGTTTTTATATTAAGTTTATTTCTCTGGGTATGTGTGTGTTTCCACAGATCTTTTCTTCAAATGAAATCTTATGCGGACTCTGTATATGTAAAACCCAATGAAACTGAAGCTTTTCTGTTGGAAAGGAATGTAGCTGAGTGAGGCAGGGCTTGGCCCCTTGTTCACTAACTGCCCTTTTGCCTTTTGCCTTTTGTCATGGCTTTTAAGAACTTTCCATGGAATTCCTAGTGTGTTAGAGCACAATTTGAAAACCACCAATACAGTTTAATATCTTTTCCCCATCATATCCTTCTGGATTCTTTTTTGTTAGATACAGCCAATGCTGATGTGATAAATCATGAAAATCTAACTTATACCTGATTCTCACATTTAGGAAGGCACCTACAAGCCAGGAAACACATGCCAGATATACTAAAAAAAAAAAAAAAAAAAAAAAAGCAAGATGATATTCTTGGCTTAAGTTTGCCTCTGGACAAAAAGAAAAGCACGAAGAAAAACACTGAACATGCCAGGCAGACAAGTTTTCATTCGGCAGTTGCCAGTTTGGCTTCCTATTCTCTTCTTCCTGTTTCAGGAGACATGTGTCTTTTTCAAGGGGAAAGGGAAGAAATAATTTCCTTCTGTTATTCCATGTAAGGTCATTTGCTCTCTTACTCAGAAAATGATAACATGACTTTCTAATTGATTGTTGAGATTGGCTTATTATCACCTTATTTGATGCAATCATTTTAATCAGAAGTTAATTTTTTCTTTATATATAGATCTCAAGGAAACTTTTAAAAAAATGTAATTTAACAGTTTAAATTCCTTGGCAAACTGACTTGTGACTTTTAGAGGGGAAAAGGAATACCCAATATTAGTTATTAATCAAACTGCATAAGCTCTGAAGACAGTAAACAAATGCACATTTCATAGAGCTTTATGTACTTTATTTCAAAAGGAATCTGTCTGACATGAAAAATAGAGAAATGATATATATATATTTTTAATTTTTAATGTAAAAAACAAGATTCACCTATGTTGCAAAGAGCCCTGACAAGAAGTACAAGCATAAAAATATGATAGAATACTTCTTTAGTAAGCCTGCAAATACTCCTTTCATATCTGACATGACAATTTCCCTTTTACAATTATTTCATAGGTTTAAGTCACTAGAGTATAATCTTCTGAAATCTACTTTCCAGAAAAACATTGTTAGAAGTTTCCCAAACTGATCTTTAATTCTTTTAGTAGGGAGGCAGGAAGAAATTTTACTTTTCTTTTATCAGAAGAATTTCAAAATCCTTCTGGGAGAAACACATATGGATGATGTATTGGGATTTTTTACTCTATGCTCTAAACTGGTTTATTGTCATCCTTAAAAAAATTTTTGTTCAACTTGCTTAATTTATAGATATTTATGGGAGAAAATTCACTCTAGCTGCAGCAAGAACAGAAAAAGAGAAAGGGGCAAATTTCTTATTTGTATTAAAATGTGCATCTATAATAGTAAAGTAAAACCCAGTATTTATGTATTTCAAAACCTGTTGGAACAGACAGCAAGGTGTGCAGTTAGTGCTTCTCTCTCTCCATATCTGTATTTATGTACATGGACTGTGCACCCACATTCGTTTGCTCATTGCAACATGCAGTTTATTGTCCATGTGCAGATACTGATTTTGTGCTGGCAAGTGTATATATTAGCCAATGTCAAGTTTTCACTTTCAGAGTGGTACCAAAAATTTCATCTTTAAATTCATAAGTGTCATAGACTTTCAGAAATTTTATCTTCTCCAGTTGCTACCCCTAGACTCATATATTTAAAAGGAACTTAGAATTAAAACTGATTTTTCCATCATGCCACAAGTTTTGCCCCATTTTGAATTTTTTATTTTAAAAAGGTAGGCACAATATAAGTACAAAAAGCAGTAGGCAAGATATACAAAATAAATGCAAATCAGTTTGATATTAGATCAAAAGGTCTTTTATGTAAAAAATATATATAAAAATAGAAAATGAACCCAACTCAAAAATTTTACTTTTAGCATAAGGATATTGATGATAAAATTTTTACTTCCAGCGTGAGGAAATAACAAAGATCAAATGGCCTCTTGTTTTTATACAATTCCAAGTTTTTAATGATCTGACATACTTCATGTGAAAGAAATCCTCATGGTTTATTATAGGTTGAATTTTGACCAATCTAGAATGCTAAATATAACTGAATATCTTGGCAGTGATGGGAAAAGAGGATTATTTTGTTTAAAATTCTTGGAATATGGCCTAAAAAAATTCGTTGTGAAAACCAGAACCTCATCTACACTTGTCAGTGTTTACCACCTTCAGATGTGGAAGAAAATGTAGTTAATTCTATTAGAGTCTCAATGTTACCTATTTCTTTCTCTTCAAGGTGGGAATGTTAAACCATTATTTGTTGCTCTGCTACAGGGCCTCAGAAATCCGAAAATATTTCCACTTCTACTGGGATATGGTACAGGCTTTTCCTAATTGCCAATTTCTCTGTTTAAAGCAGCAATAGGAGAGAATGCCATGTTCTGATGAAAATCATCTATCCCTATGGGAAATTCAGAAAGACCTCTTTGAGGGATCTGACTAAATCTTATGGATTAGAACATTAGAAACCCTGGTCTTGGCTAGGTACCTCGTGTAGCTGGATCATTCCTGTGCTGGCATCTCAGCTCAAACACTAAATCATGGTGATTATACACTATTTCTCTCTCTCCCTCTCCCTCTCTCTCTCTCTCTCTCTCTCTCTATCTCTCTAGCTAACTCTACCATCTTTCTAGCTCTCTCTCTTTCCCTCTCTCCTTCCTTCCTAGGAAAGATAAGTTTAGAAGGGTTTGATGGTAAATTTTTTGTGTCAACTGAACTAGGCCACAGTGTGCCCAGATATTTAGCCAAATGTTATCCTGGATATTTCTGTGATGGTGTTTTAGATGAGATTAACATTTAAATTGGTGGACTTTGAATGGGCCTCATCTAATCAGATGAAAGCCTGAATGGAACAAAAAGGTCAGCTTTCTGCAAGTGGGGGAATTTTCCAGCAGATCGCTATAGACTTCACCTACAGCATTGGCTTTTCTGGGTCTCCAGCCTGCTAGCCTACCCTGCAGATTTTGGACTTTTCAAGTCCCCATAATCACATGAACCAATTCCTTATACACACACGTGTGTGTGTGTGTGTGTGTGTGTGTGTGTGTGTGTGTGTACATGTGTATTTCCTATTGCTTCTGTTTCTCTGGAGAATTCTGACTAATACAGGAGGTAAAACTTAAATTTCATTTCTAGGGACTTGGAAATTAATAGTATTTGGTTCAGAATGAGAAAATTATAGTCACCAAATTCCCTAGTAGTTTGATGACTCCTTGATTGAACAGAAGTGGAGCTGATGTTTTGTCAGGAGAGATTAAAATGCTAATTAACAAGAGAACCAAAATGCAAGAGTTAAAAACCTCTTAACTTTTAACATTCTCATTCATCCTTTTATCTATTCATTCGTTTATTAAATAATCAACGACTACTTACTGATAGCTTCCAAGATACCAGATACTGTACTAGGCAGTGAATATCCTCAGATTGCAACAATCAGGAGATAGAAATTACACAGTAGGTTTTACAGGGGAAGTTTAATATAAGAATTATTGACTCTAATTTATATGGAGACTTTATATGGTACCCTAAGGGTGGGAGAGAGTAACCAAGGAAACTTGAGGATTACATTGGTGGAGGTGTAATTCAGCCACCATAGAGCAGAAATATGGACTAGTCTCACTAAACAGGAGCTAGTCTGGAGTTGCTGGGGAAATACAGGAAACCCTCCAGAATACAGGTGGGGTGGGGGTAGGCCATCAACAACTTGTGGCATGGCCATACAGCCTGCACTGGGGCTGGCTGTGGGACTTTGGGTTCCCTCTAGAGTAGGCTGTGGACAGATTATTGCCAGACCCAGCAGGCAGGTGTGAGGGGTAGAGTGGTTTGCATTTTCTCTGTTTGGATAACACTGAATATCCTCATCCCACCCCTACTCCCATGAAAAATTACAAGAAGTCCCTTCCTCCTGGAGAGACCTTTTAGTACCCTCTACTGAGAAGGCTTAACACTATGCTCACTTTGAATGAGAAAATGCTTACAGGAATTCCATGGTTTATTATAGAACACATATTGAAGGATGCATTTGGAGCTGAGAGACAATTGATAACTGACATACAGGTGAATAAGATGTAGTCCTTGGCCTCAAGTTGCTCACTACTTAATATGGGGTACAGATTGTTAAAAAGACAATTATTCAATAGTATGACAAATGTAACAGAGGTTAGTGTGGCATTCCATGGGAAGACACAAGAGGGGAACCTAATCCAGTTTTGCAATGATGGAGGATAGGGGTCAGGATCAGCCAAAACCCTCTCTTCAATATTATTTCTTTTGGTCACAGATTTATCAGAAATCTATAGTCTCCATAGTTTGTCTCCTTAGGCAAATTGAATTAGAATTATCTTCCTATAGAACTGTCTACAAATTGCTCAGAAAGCCCTCAAGATAATGTCATTTCTTCCTTCACTGAATACAGTTCATATCTTAAAATAATTAAATTATTTTCATGGCTGGATCTGAATTAGATTTCTTGCAAAGTACTTAGATTTCTGGATTTTTAGAAAAACAAACAAATAAGCAAATGAAAAACTAAGACATTTAAAATCATGATATCTTCAGTAAGGAGAGCTGGGAACTTCACCCTACCCCCCTCCCACACACACATGCATACACACAACAGAAGACAAGAAGAACACAAATAGTTCCATGGTACAGTGTCCTACACTGAGCATACAGCACATACTCTATCAATGGAAAAGAAACTTCTTTTTTTCATCTGTGTCAAAAGAACCAGGTTCCTGCTAAAGCTGCTTCAGCCAGTGAACACTAGGCAACCTCTTAATATAGAACTCATACTTGACATTATTATTTCAAATGTCATAACATTATAGATGTTATAAAGAACCATATAAATGTCGTTGTTATTATTTAAGATAACTGACCTTCTGGTTGGAAGATGTTGCTTAAAGAGTATTTTTTGTGAGTTCAAATACAACAAAAAAACCCCAAGTATAGTCCACAGCCATGTTAAACCTTTTTTTTTTTAGGCAAGGCAACACTTGGTTAACCTCACAGATTGCAAGGACCTTGTCAGTTTACAATCCCTTATTTTTTTAATTTTTTATGCCTACAGAACCTAGTCTTCCTAGGTGGTCTCCCATCCAAGTACTAACCAGGCCCAACCCTGCATAGCTTCCAAGATCAGATGGGATCGGGCTTGTTCAGGGTAGCATGGCTTAGACCAAACCTTTTCTTTTATCCAATTGCACCTCCTTCTCCAACTTGTTGCTAGCTTTTATATTTTTACTTCTTGGACTCTTAAAACTTGCTCTCTCAGCCAGCCCCAGAATAGCTGGCATGTCCAGCTCTAAGCACTGCGTTGAGGCAGCATTTTTCTTTCAATCATGATTGACTGGGGAGCAATCTAGGACTTTTGGGTTGGGTGAATAATTCCTTGCCATTTAAGAGTCGTAGAGGATAGACCAAAAAAAAAGCACAGAAAAGAGCCTATTCAGAATAGAAAACCAAAATCAAATGACAAAGTAATAATAATAATATTAATAATAAAATGAAATTTGAGTTGCTTAGAATAACGTTTTTATTCTTAACAGAATCATGTTTCACATCTTTCTCTCATATAGAAGTGTTGGAAAAAGGCAATAGTTTTCCTAGAGTGATTGTTTCAGCTCGTAAAGAATTGGGTGGTATCTGGTTGTCTTCGGTGCCCCTTAAGGAGGATTTGGCAGCTGATTGTGAAAATACATCCTTATCATAGAGTTGAAATGACAGCTATCCCCTGCCCCTAGCATCCAACTCTATAGAAGCTAAGGAAGTTTGAAAGATTATATCTCCTCATACTGCAGGGGAAACATTTTCTGGAAACAAAACATACCTTTCTGTAGTTCTATGGTTGCCTGCATTTCGAACAAGCCTGCTAATCTGCACCTTGCTGTTTTTTGCTCTCCTCAACCACATTAACTAGAGAGATTTTATGTCACTATTAAAAATTTAAAAAAAGAAAAGAAAAAAAAATAACAATTTGTTATTGTCCATGTCCCTTGGAAAGACTATGAGCCAGAAAATATGTATAAAATGTTTAACTATAAAATAACTTCCTCTCTGAAATTTCCTTTAGGAAAAGCTACATTCATTGATGCCATAAAATAACTTTATGTCATATGCCTTGTTTTCTTCCTGTCTTTCGTTTTTTCCCTTTGAAGGAAGAAAAGGCTATTATCTTCTGAATGGGACAAAGAAGGTTGTCATGCGTCTCCTGCTTGATGCTTTCCCATGCTATAATGAAACCCTCATTAGCGAACATCCAGTCAACCAATTATTTGAGTCCACCATTTACATTAAAATATAGATAAAATATAAAGCGTGAGTTGCACAAAAGGGAGTTTGTCAGATTTCTCAATTAAAAAAAAAAAAAAACTTATGTCATAAAAATATCCTTTCCCTAATCAAAATATCACCTGAATGAAGTCATCATGTTTAGCCTGATTGCATTTTCCTCATATATGTGCAGCTGCATTTGCCTCTCCATAAATGTCATTTGATTATGAGAAAATAAACAGGAAGGGACTCAAAGGGAGTCAGTACAGGGCCTGCTTGTTTACCTGCGGCAGCTTTCTTAGCTGAAGAACAAATGTCATGCAAATGGTGCACCGGCAATGAGCTGCCAATCACCCTGGCTTGGCATTCATGATGATTTGCTAAATCATTTAAAGAGACATGCTTTACTAAATGAAAAAATATCAGCGGCAAGGGCCTGTGTTTAAACACGAGGCTGAGTTATTATCCCAGTAGGCTGGAATGAAATGAAGACATCTTCCAATTAAAGCTTGCAGATGAACCCAGACAAACCCCCCTTTTTTTCATAAAGACAGGCAGATTATGATTGGGAAGGAACAGCGACAGAGGCTTTCATTACACGCTGATTATGGTGATAAAATTCCCAGCGCTGTGTGTCTGCGGGCCCAACTTCACATTTGAAGGTTTTTAATATAATTTCCTTAGGGTGAAATGCTGAAGATTTATTAAACTTTATGAAGGGCTTACAGATCCAATTTAAGAGGACATATCATAGGGCAAAACTGACAGACGATAAAATACATTCCAACTATAAGAGAAAAAAAAAAGCAAGGAGAAAGTTGAGCCGTGAAACTGTTTTTAAACATTTTTTGTTGGTGCTGGTATTCAAGTGAAATCAATCATTGCCCCCAGTGTTACAGCCTTGTTGCTCCATTGAGGTTTTCTTCATGCTTTTTACAGAAGGTAGATATTCAGGTGACAAAAGGGATGCTTAGAGAGCTCACCTAATTTTATTTAAAAAAATAAAATCACTAAAATAATTTCAAGGTCCTTGATTCATAAAAATTCTCAACATTTATAGTTTTTCTGTAGTGAAATGTGCATGATGCTCTTTCTTCCCCCAGGATACTACCATTAAGACATTATGCTGATATGGATGCAGACCTGTTTCCTCTAACCATTTTCATACAAACATTTGTCAGAAAGACAGGCTTAGCAACTTCAATTGGTTCTTTGTTTCTTCAAAAGTTTCAAAACATTCGTAGAGACTATTTCTCTTTAATTTTTATTCTGGTTCCATGAGTCCATGCAGATGAATTTAGGCAGGATTTTTACATAGGGAAATAAGTAGTACAAGATCCAGTTTCCACTTGGCAGGAAGAAATGTTTTCTAGGTACTGACAATGTCTAGATAACTCACAAGCATTGCTCATCACTCAAAACAGGGAGCAGATAAGAAAGGCACAGGAAACTGATGTCCTCTGTCACCTTTACCAGGGAGGCCCCCAACCCTGAAATCTGCCTAAATTGCTCTATAGATAATATTTCTTGGTCCAGACTTTTTTATGGAATAATCTTTCCTTCTTTCTATCTTTCCTTCTTTCTTTTCTCTCTATAGCTTTTTTGAGGTACAATTTGTGGCATAAAAACATATCCATTTTAGGCATATGATTCAATGCTTTTAGTATATTTACAAAGTTGCACAACCCTAATCATAAGCCAATCTTTGGACATTTTTTTATCACCCCAAAAAGACCCTCCACACTTGTTTGCAATCAATACCAGTTCCACCCTGCAGTCTCAGGCAACTTCTAATCTGCTTTACTTCATATAAATGGCATGGTAAAATATGTAGCTCTGTCCCACTTTTTTAACCATTTCAAGGCTAGACGCAAATCTCACACTGGCACTTAGTAGGGACTTGATTTATATTCTAATCATGCTGAAAAACAGATCAAGTCAAGGCAGAATTAGCCTTGTGGATTTTTCACGGTAAAATACTTTTTTAAGTGGCCATGGTAAAACTTACCAGGTAGGAATTAAAGACTCTCAGGGTTTTGTTTTTTGTTTTTTTTTGTTTGTTTGTTTGTTTTTGTTTTTTGTTTTGGAGAGGAGGGCGTTTTTAGTAGAGTCAAAGAAAAGTAATCTTTCTTATAAAGAATCTATTACATTTGATAAAAATACTTTGTTTGTTTCTCATTAGAAAGATTTATCTGCACTGATTTTTGTACTCCACTCTCACACAGCTCCTGGAATAAGGAGATAAACACGTTTGAGGTGAAGGAGACAGGAAACTAAATGTGACACATGAGCTAGCCTAGATCTTGAATCAAGGAAAATAAAATACTAGAATGATGTCATTAGGGATAATTAGTGAAATTTTAATATAGACAGTATATAGGAAGTAGTAATACATGAATCCTGGATTTAGATCATTATGCTGAGAATGTCTTTGTTCTTAAGAAAAATATGCCAAAGCATCTGGACACACACACACACACACACACACACACACACACAAACACGCCAACACACATACACACATACACAGAGGAACAGAGGGGAGGGTAAAAGAAGGAAAAAGAGAAACAAAGAGAGAGAGAGGTAAAATGTTAACAATTGATGAATCTGGATGAAGGGTATACTGTAATATCCTTTGTACTATTCTGGCAACTCCTCTGTAAATTTCATGAAAAAAAGTTTATTTCAAGAAAAAAGTTTAAATGGTGTAGCTGTGATAACAGTTATAAATTGAAAAAAATAAAAAATAAATCCTCTTATTTGTATCTGCTCTTTCCTCAGGATTGAGTGTTTAGAGCTCAGGTCATCAAAGAAAATGATAATGATATTTATTAAGAACTCATTATATGCTAAGTGTTTTGATTTTTCTTCAGAACAAAAGGTAAGAACATGGCTGATTGCTAAACACTTTGTATTTAAGTATAATGGCAAGAACAGGATGCCCCATAACTTTTTTTTATGACACCCTGACCACAACACAAACACTTAGAGGTCATGAGAGGCTGAAGAGAGATCATGGTCCAGTTTTTCATGTCAGGTTATAGAGTGTTGAAGCCCAGTACTTGGCTCTAGTCATCTAAGGATGTGTTGAACAGTGTGGTTGCATCATTGAAAAACTAAGAACCATTAGGCGCTTCATAATAATAAAAATACTAGCCACATTCAATGGATGCTTCCAATTACACAAAGTATACATGTGCAATGGATGTTTGTGTGTATGTGTGCACGCTCACGTGCATGCTTATATATGTAGATATACACTCTTATTGGCTCCTCACAACAATGTTTTCAGATAACTAATAAGTCTAGAGTAAAAAAATAAAATCATGTCCAGAATGCAAAAAATTTAAGATTGCTCAAGGTCTTAAGGCTAGTAAGCCAGGTCCATTTGACATCATGAATAATTCTCTATCTCTAATCGGCTGTGTCTTTGTCAGTCTATTCATCCAGGTATAAGAAATAAAAATATGTGTCCCTTATTTGCATTGTAAAGATGATAAGGGGATTTATGAAACAAATATGTTATCTTTCATGAAAAAAAAGAAAATAAAGTTTCTTTTGCAGAGCAACTGAAGCCCTGGGGACATGACTATATATTAAAGAAAACCCAGTTTCTAGTCTGCTGGTTGTGTCATTCTCATGTATACTAATTGCATATCCTATTGATTAATAATGGGATGTAGGTATGAAGAAAGAAGGTATTGCTTGCTACCTAACTATTGAAGAGATTTATTTACCGGTATAACTGCTCATGACTCATATTTTAATGGATTCTTGAGAACAGATTAATATGACTAATAGTGATATAATATAAATATTTAATTATATAACACAAATAATATCATTATATAACATTATTATATGACATATACTAATGATTGATAGCAATGGAGATACCATTTATTATTTCTTCAACCATTTATTTTCATTATTTGGCAAATATTCCATAAGTGTGACTTATTTTTATTTATTTATTTATTTTTTTATTTTCTTTTTTTTTTTTTACCCTAGTTACTACCATATATTTTCTGTGGAGGAATGTAGCTTCAATCATTGTTGTTTCTCTCATTTTCTTATTTATTTCTAATTATAGCTAGAAGTGCTTCAGAAACATCTCCTTGGGTATTGCCATTAACTTTTCTGTCCCTATACATACTTTCTTCATTCCTCTGTCATTTTCTAGAACTAAAAGACTATATGAGAGTTAAATTTTACAATAGATAGTTCTTTCAAAATTGTCGCATTTAATTTATATTCTTGAGGCATTATACAGATATACAGTCCCTTTAGATGCCTTGGTAACTGGCAACAATGTTATTGCACAATTTGATAAAAATAAAAAACATGTCCTAAAGGTGTGCTGGAAACAAGGAGACAGGACAGCATGGCTTTCCTTGAGCATCCAGACAATGGAATTTCCCAGTCTGTAATTCTGCTGTGCAGCTAGAAATACATCCTGATCTCCCCCCTTTACAGAATCCCTCCCCAGATCGAAGGTTTCACTAGCTAGTGAATTACTTCATCCTTACTTCCCAGGGCCCCAAAGACCTTTGTATCACTTTATTATTATGATGCAGTTAAAAAGTTTGTAATAACTTGGATTCTCAAGTATGAAACTTGTTAAACCATTGGCTAATGAAACTGAGAGAAATCTTTGAGATCATCTAAACTGACATCCAACGTTCAAGAGTGATGCCTGGTTTGCTTAGAGTTGGGGGTAAAACTGAAGAAAAGAGTAGAAGAGAAGTGAAAGAAATTTTTTAAATGGCAGGGAATGGTGGTGATGATACAGAGCAAAAGAACAAAAATTGGAAGAAGTTCATTATCTTTGAGGAATTAAAAAGTGACATTTAAATTCTGAGAGTGAGTAATAAAATGGAATTGAAAGATAATATTGAGAATTAGAGAAGTACCAAATAGAGTCTTTTGCCCTTTATGGATAAGTATGAATGAATTTTAAGAGATTCAATTCAAACAAATATTTAGTGAAATCTATTATGGCAAGGCGTTCCTCCAGGCGCTGGATTTACCAAAATGAGTCAAACATGATTCCTGATTAGAAAAGGATTTAGTGATGGAGAGACAAAGACATGCCCCACAAAGAAGAGTTTGTGTCATTTAGGGGTGGAGAAAAAATAAGGAAAGATTTAAGGGAAGATTGTATCTTTGGGCTAAGGTTAAAAAGGCAAGTGAGATTATAATGGTTGCAAGTAATAGTCTAGAGGTGTGGTCATTCTAGGTAGGCTGAATATCATGAACAAAAGGACATTGATAGAAAAGATTAAGAATCATACAGAATGAACGAAAAGTCCAGTTAGGCTAGTATATAGATTTTATGTCAACCAGTACTGGGAAATAAGACTACCCTATGCTGGAAGAGTTTGTAAAATGGCAAGCAATGAAGAACACTGAATATTAACTTAGGGGTACAATTGACTGTTGAACAATGTGGAGGTTAGGGTGCCAACTACCCTCGAAGTCAAAAATCCACATATGACTTTTGACTCCCGTTGTCCCTCAGTATCCACACAGGAGATTGGCTTCAGGACTTCCACAGATACCAAAATCCCTTATATAAAACGGCGAAGGACAATGCATGCAGTTGGCCCTCCACATGCCTGGATTTCTAAATGCTGGCTGAAAACACTAGTTTTGATCTGTGTGGATGCATATCTCCAGGACATAGAGAGCCAACTGTATATTTATCAGAAAAAAAAAAATCCATGTATAAGAGGACCCATGCAGTTTAAAGCCTCAAGTTTGAACAAGGGTCAACTGTGTTTGCTTTTTTAAAAAAGTTTTATTTTATACAGACAACTGTACACAAACAAGAGTTGAAGCAGTGAGTAGAAAGGAAGGAGTAGAGGGTAGAGTGAGGGGTAAAAAGAGGATAGAACCAGAAAGTTATCCTAGGTGAACCAAACTGAGAGCTTAAACTAGTGCAATAACAGAAAAAAGACAATGGATTCAAGAAAGAGTAGAAAAAAAGACTGAAAATTGACAACTGGATAAGGGATGGGAAGATTTGAAAAGCTTTAGTTTATAGATTTTTCTGCAGAGAAACACAAATTTGGTAATCTAAATTTCCTTTGATGTATTTAACAAATAGATATTTAGCATCTGCTATGGACCAGACACCCTGCTAAGTGCTCTGTGGGTTAAATAGATGAATTATGCAGATCTGTGTTCAAGGAATTTACAGCCTGCAGTAAAGATAAAACAAGATACATAGAAGCATTGTGAAAAAAAATAGAATAGGATAGATTTCGTTACAAAGGTAAAAATCCAGTTCTATGGGATTTTTGTGGACAGAAGAGATCATTTCCTAAGAGGGAAATACTGAGAAAGGATTCGAGAAGGCAGAGAAATTGGAACAGAGCCAGGGAAGAAGAAAACAATTTTGACAGACTAAAATATTGGAGTAAGTGGCAGGAGGAAGAGAAAGATATATAGACTTACCTGGAAAAATTTCAGGAAGGGTTTAGATTTGTGGGAAATCTTAATCCATATATCTTATACAGATAATATTAGGATTAGCTAGAATATGTAAAGGACTTCCATAAATTCAGAACAAAAGCACCAGAGATATATGTGTGAAATGTAAATATAAATAAATAAGGCTGGCTTTCATTATCAGCTTATAAATACTTTAAATATAGCTACATGGTTGACCTTTCAAGATAGTCAATATCAGAAGACATCTCATATGCTCCCAAAAGGGAGAAGATATACTTTACTCTGTTTTAAAAAATTTAAACTTCTCTGAACTCATTCAGCTATAGAGATTGTTTTATTATTTGGGATCTCCTGGAAGTTTGAAAATCTGGTAGGTAAAAGCTGATGCTTAGCTTCTGAAATAAAACAAAACAAACAAAACAAAACAAAACTTTACAGTGGTCTTTTGTATACCAAGGTCATGAATTGAAAAGCCACAATTCTAAGTTCAAATCAGTATCAGCTCATGTTTAAAACCAAGTATGTTACAATGAATCTGAGACATCTAGAAGACTAAATTATCAAGAAGCTACTTTTGGCCCTAAGCAAAGATTTCAGAACTAAATAAAAACAATATCACATACATCTTATAACAAAGAGTCTTATGAGATTTACATTTTATTTCTGACCTGGTTTCTCAATGAATCAACTCAAAGGGGGAAAAAAATAATCACTAAGAAAAAAAGAACTGAGATTAAGCAATGTTTACTTCTTCAGCTTCAAAGGAATTTGAATGGCCCTTCAGGAAGTATGGAGAAGCCTCAAAAGCCAAGCTAGGCATGATGTATCTGCACTGATAACAACTCAAGGTAGCGCTCTTGGGGGATGACCTGCAGAAGGCCAAGTGCTCAGGGCTAAACTGCATTCTCCAGTAGTGATTTCTGTGACCTGTGAAATGTTCTCTCTGATTTTCCCTTCAGCCATGAAAAACACCAGCTACCTGTTTTTCCCTCTTTCAAGGATTACTACTGGATTCTTTATTGAGTAGTGTTTTCATTTGCAGTGAAGAAACAGAATATATAGCAATATCATTCCTAGTATAGAGGTTCATTAAGAGAACAGTGACTAGGAGGAGAGACTGCCAAAAGTTATTAGCCAAGTCAGCTGTTCATGTAACCCCCCACCACACTCCAGCTCAGCTTCCCATTGCTCTCAACATGTCAGATTAGAAAACTCAGTTACCTGCCTGGGTTCCAGGATGTTTACCTGAGTTGTATCACCCAATAGAATGAGGAAAAAAATTTAGTTATATGCAGAAAAATAGACTGACATCAGATGATATGAACAATTGATATGTTTCCTTATTTTTATTCTACTTTAAACAGAGAGGCTCCTCATTATTGAATTAAAATTTTTTGCATGGTTCCCAGTCACAAAAAGAGCCAGAATAAGTAATTTGGATAATCAGAATAATAATTTCTTCCTAATATATTATCTAACACCATTATCTTGCCATGCATGCAATATACAGTAATACCAACAGTAGAGCCTTGTTTTTGATCACCACACATAATTGGTTTCCCTCTTAGTAAATTCACTAGGCATTTCCTAGTACATAGTTCCTATTGATAGTCTCAATAGCTGTTGTGGCGGTTTGGGATGAAAAGCAGATTCAGACAAACCATATACTAAGTTTGCATGCGGTTCGGAACTCAAAGATGTGAGATGAACTAAACCTGTTTCATTTAGATATTGAATATTGGAACTATACTCAGGGCCTAGGGAGCAATATGCCAACTTCTAGTTAACAGGTAATAGCAACAGACAAAACCTGCAACATTTCAAACATGAAAAACTAAAAGTTGCCATGATTTATTAGTTATTTCTTGCTTCTATGAGCAGCTATTCCTAAAGGGAGCCTTATCTTGATAACACCGCCCCCCCCAAAACTTCCCTCCACATTCTTCATTTTTCTTTCAGTCTTTGGCCTTGGCCAAGAAATCTGCTGTGCATTAGCTCTTGATTGACTGCTCTCAGCACTTTCCATCTCCTGTTCTATGTTAGTGAGTATTGATTCTCAGTATTGGATCTTTCCCTCTATGTCCCATATCAGGCACTATTAAGTCGGTAATATATTCTTTCTGCAAAGCAACACTTTCAGTAGCTTGAGTATAAGAAGAAGCATAGAGTCACAGAATCCCAGAGCTAAAAGGAACCTTACTATTAATGCAGTTTAACTCCATCATTTTACAAATAATGAAACTAAAACCTAGAGAGGTTAAGAGGCTTGCATATGATCAAGATCAATCAAGTACTGAAAATGAGGGATCAAGGACTCAAACCTATGGATTTTGTTTGCAAGTCCAGCCCTATACTTTACTACCTTGCATAGTACTTACCATCTAGAACTCTGAGGATTACTAATGAAGTAAACCTGTCACTCTGGGCTTTGACTGTAACAAAAGGACATATTAAGGAAGGAATCCAGAATAGAATGTTATACATATTCGATTCTTCAAGATTTCTAAATGCCAGTAAAATTATAAAAGATTTAAAATATTATTACTATTACTCAAAAAATTCCCTTGTAGAACCCTGGAAGAAGATAGGGAATTTAGAAAAAAAGATGCCCCTAAAATTTCAGGCAAATATATTTCTTATGGCTGGCCAGTCATTCTCTGGCACCTGTCTAATGGCTTAGAAAATCCAGTTGCTTATGAATTTGTTCTCCTTTACCTGGGGTGTATAGAAACATGCAGAAGAGAGTGAGAGAGAGGTATATGGTTGGTTGGATATGGAACACAAGGAGGACATGAACAATTGTTTCATATTGCGGCTCATCTGCTGGTCTTTTCCCATTAGCCCACCCTTGTCCACTCATGCTCCACTCTCTCTGCATTGATATTTGCCTGGGCTGGGGAGAGACAAAAGACCTCTATGACCTCTCCACTGCATCGGCCAGACTTCCTTAACCACTAGCTTCTGGTTGGGATAAGTCAATAGGAAGCCATGGTAGGAGATCAAAGGGCAAGAGAAGAGAGAAGATAGGGCATTTTCCCCACTACGTGCTATGCTTCTGGCAATGTCTCTATCCTTCAACTACAACTTCTGTGAAGTGGCTCTTCTCTATGACTCTAGCTTTCACTAGAATTCCTCCTCTGCCTCTTCACGTCTCAGGATGGTCATAGCCTCTGCTTGTTGCAAGTCTCTGGGTGCTCACTGACCCCTGGAGGTTCCCTTAATTCTGCTCTATAAAGAGTCCCTTCACACTCTCTAAATTATCTCCTTATACTTTCATTTGAGCAGGCTTTCTTTGCTTGTCCAGACACTGACTGAAACAGTTCATTTGGGGTTAATCATAGTCTGAAGTCACCATTTATCTTCTTTGCTGCAGCAGCAAAGCTATCATTAAAAATGATAGGATCAATTCTTGTTCATTTTATATCTCACAGATCCACTAATCCATGAGAAGTGCAGCTAAGCTGAGCAGAGAGCTGACTCTCACCTCCTCTTGCATTTTTGTCTTTTGGGTTTGTTTGACATCAAATGTGAAAAAGATCATTAGCAAAAGGTACAGAAGAAAAATTTATATTTGGTTTATGTCTATGTATCCTAATACTTTCTCCTCAATTATGGAGGCTGATGTAAAAACTTTGCCTTTTTATATAGAACATGGTAATAGTCAGTAAACAAAATTATGCCTAGTTATGTTGAATTATTGCAGGATGAACAAATATACCTGAAAAAAAAAATCAACTTTATTTATAAAAGGGTATGGTTACCGGGTAGGTTTTAAACTGGCCTCATTTCTCCTCCAGACTAGAATTATTATTGGCTTGTTTATCATTTTTTTTCTCCTTTCTCAGTCATTGTAGAACAATCCAGTGTTGATTAGTGAGAATTAATTTACTAATGCTTCTAAATATCATGAACTGCTCTTTAGGCCATGAGTAAAATTTCTGCCAGTGGAAAAAATTAGCGATTTTGTTTGTTTATTTGTTTATTTGTGTTTTTAGAGAAAAGGATGTTCTGTTTATTCTTTTCCATTAATCTCTGTTAGTTCAGGGAGCTCTGAAGAAGGACAAAGATGTTATTTTAAAAATAAGTGGGACAAGAGGCAGTGTATGAAGCTTCTATGTCTATCCTAAATGTTGATTTGATTTAGGTTATAAGTCATTCATTTTTTCAATCTATTAACATTTATTAACTTAATATTTGTTAAGTCTAATTAAGTACCAGTAGCTGGTGGTGGAAAGATAAATAAGACAAGCCTATGTCACAAGGGGCTCACAATCCAATAGAGAGGGAGAAATCTGGGAAGTCATTGTCCTTTACTAGGGAGGGAGATGGCTCCTACTGTTACATATTCTCATTCATCAAGTTATTTTGGTTTAAGAAAAGGAGAGATTCAAGTCATGGCTCCTGGCTTCATCATTTTGAAATTGAACTCTAGGGCAAACTTGTGGCTCCAGTTTCCCATAAATTTCTTTGAAAGAAAGTTTTGATTTCTAAAAATATAAAAATAAAAAAGAAGAAGAAGGAAAGAAGAAAAAGAGAGAGAAACAGAAAGGAAACAGAAAACCTATTGGGTCAGCAAACATCTTCTGTCAAGGGCCAGATAATAAATATTTTAGGCTTTGTGGGTCTTTGTCACAACTACTCTGATCTGCTATGGAGCACAAAAGGAGCCAGAGACAGTAAGTAAACGAATGGGCACGGCTGTGTTCCAATCAAGCTTTATTATGGAACACTGAAATCTGAATTTCATATAGTTTTCACATGTCATGAAATATTACTATTCTTTTCCAACCATTTAAAAATGTCAGAATCATTTTTAACTCATGAGTCATACAAAAAAAGGCAGCAGTCCTGATTTGGCCTACAGGCCATAGTTTGCCAATTTGTGGCCTAAGGTAAGAAGCCCAAAGAATCAGGAGAAGCACTGTTTACCATTGCTCTGTTAGAATACCTAATCATTGGATCTCTAACCCCCTCCATTCAGCGCACTGCCTGATGAGTACAGTGTATTCCCTGTGACCATGGGCGTATCATTTGGCCTATGTGAACTTCTCTTTCTTGCCTGTAAAATAGACATCTTTACCTGGACTGTTTAAACTCACAGGTTTGATGAGGATAAATGGAATAAAATCTATGGAAGGTATTTTGTACTCTTAGGAAGGAAAGCATTATACAAACCCAATGTCTTGTTAAAAAAAAAAAAAAAAAAAAAGGCAGATCTGTCAGAAGGAATTGGAAAGCCCTAAGCATAGTGCAGCATGACTGAAAGTGCTGCTCAAGACGGAGCTCCTCCCACTAAGATAAATGATAGGGCTTTCCCTCCCTAACGTGGTCTCTCCATATTTCATCATCTGCAGACAGGATGATTTGACTGCCTGTTCTTTATCTTTCTTTTCTTCTTTTTCCCTACTTCATTAATGCATTGAGAGAACCAACTTGTTCCTCAAAAGGATCGCTCTGTGGCACTTCGCTGGCTCCCTATCTGATGCATCCTACAAGGCTGTACTTATCTAGTCAAGGCCTGTGCTCGCCTCCCAAGTTTAATAATTATTTGACAGATTACCCCTGTGTATAGCATGGTATCAAAAGCTTTCTTACAAAGTCCAGGTAAAATATGCCCGTGGTTTTTCCAGAGTCAACTCATTTTAGACACTTAATCAAATTACCTTTTCAAGGGTGTTAGAATGTGATTATTCTTGTAAATTAGACCTTCCTTATCCTTGGTAAGGTGAGCATTTCTTAGTAATTTATAATGTTTTTTCCCCACTTCATGATGAATTATTCTGAATCTTTCTCTATAAAAATAATTCTGAAATCTGTGTTTCCCTGATTTTCCTTATCCCCCCACCACCACCCCAGACAGAGTAGACTAGTTACATTAGACTATGTTTGTCCACCATGATTGGCTCACATTTCTTGCTTAAAAGTTTTGAGTTTCCTGTCTTCAAATGTTATAATTTCCAGATTTTGCTTTATCTGAGTGTAGCTGTAATTTCTAAGAATGTCTAAAACAAGATTCCATAATGTCTTTATTATTTTCTGGAAATTTCTTTTTTTTAGTGGAGGTTGTCTTGGCCTTCAGTTCTTTGTATATTTGTCTTAGAAATGATTTATTTTAATTTTCTGTACATCATCTGTTGTTGCTGTTTTAGCCTTCTAAAGCTTGCTTTTCACAGTAAAATTAGGTATAGAAACACTCAAATGCGAGATGATAAAGAGAATTTTACATAGTAAAAAGAGGGGCTACCCTTGACTTTGGTGAAGGTTAAATTTTGGTCACTTAGCTTCTAGAGACAGTGTAATGAAACCTCATGTTTTCTGTAATAACATTATTCATGTGACATTCTTTTTCTTCCTGACCTTTAGGGTTCCTCTCCTTGTCCTGGATTTATTTCTCTGTGTTCTTGTTATTATTATACCAACAATATTTCCATATAAATAAGTGACATGAATTAGCCTCATATTATTCTGTAGTTCTGCTCTTCCATTTATTTTTTCCAAACCTTCATTTATACGATATAACTCTAATATTCTATAAATAACAACCATCCTGATTGTAGTTTGATGCAAACTTGCAATGTCAATGCAGGAAGAGTAAAAGATATCTTTCTAGTGCCTTGTTTCAGTGAAACTTGAACCATAATTTATATCACATGGAAAAAGATTGCTCCTAGTAGAAGGGTAAAGAAGAAAAGCACTTCTTCCCTTTAAAAGGAATTTTGAGTAGTTTTAATAACAAACCATTCTGGGCCATTGCTATTGTGTCTAAGAGGCATCAGTGTCTCTTACTTTTGCAGTTTATGCTTAAAACAGAGTCACTTGTACTCGATCAAGTACAGTCTTCTGATTACTTTTATTTCTGGGACAGATTTTTAAGAGTAACTTCTAATTTTAGGTATTGTAGCTGAGTTTCTTCCTATTCTCTCCACTCCATTGATGTTCTCTGTGCATTAGTGTCTCTCTAAAGGCAACAATCATAGGCACTTCATAGATGAAGAAGAAAGCTTGTGTTTAGAGGTGAGGGAGGGTAGAAAGGGAGGTAGATATCTCTTTGTGTGTCTGTGTCTGTGGGTTTAATTTTATACAACCATTTTTACAAATAAGCAACTTTTCAAAACCTGTTTTAATTATTGTAATCTTAGAGATTCGAATACAGTCTGAAGTTATTGTAATGATTTAGAATAAGGCGTAACATCTTTCTTTTCTTTTGTGTATGAATATCAGTTTTCATTCTTACTGTACTTATGATACATATAACACATACCGCATCCTCTTGGATATTTTAAATATGCACATTATTCTCCACAATTCTTTATTTCTGCCATTAGTACAAACACCAGGGAAAATGAGCCAAAGAGGAGTCAGTATGGGGGCATAAATTAGAAAGTTTTAAAGTTTAATTCTGAAGTATGTACACCCCCTTAGTTGTGAGGCTCACTCAGATAAATCCAACTGTCCTGAAATGAAGTCTTCTCAAGTCAATTTCCTTATGGTTCTGAATTGTCTGTATCTTTAGGTTCCTACCTATCTGAATACAGATGGGCAGGGATTAGGTTCAAGGTGGGAACACCAGAGACATTGGAAAGGAAGACTATGAGTGTTATAAGGACTGAAGACTAATGCAAGTGCAGATAGATTAAGAAATCTATCATCCTTCTGTGTTAGGAATATGGAGTCACCACTTCTGTTTCCTACTTCCGAGCTGGACTATTCACTATGTAACTCAGTGTGGTTCCCATTGTCCTTAATCAGTGTCCTTGAAGTTGAATATGGGTACCGTACTTGCAACTCCCTGTGTGAATCAGGATCCCAGCCAGAACTAGATGGCATTTTCCTCAGCATTTAGTGGAGTGACTGCTTACAAAGGTGTGAGCCACAGCTGAGGAAAATAAATACGAGAAGATGCCTACCTCTGGGCTGGTGGAAGTGGGAGCCATTACCAACCACAGACCTGGAGGGCAAGAACAGCAAGCTGGTGAGGGTCCGGAACATCCTGTGAATAAGCAGGAAGGAGCTAGGGAAGAAACAATCCTCTTTCTATGCTTGTCCTCTGATTTTCTCCAAGTGGCTCCCATTAGATGATACCAATCGCCTGTAGTGGGCACAGGAACCCCTGGCAATGCAGTCCTCAGAATCCAACCTCCTGACCAAAGATTGGGGCAGAGTAGCCTCGAGCAGAGCTGAAGGGGTGAATGGAAGATGCCCGCACAGTCTCCTTAGATAACCCTGCTTCTACATTTTCCTGAAGTTCTTGGCTTTCCTTTTGATTCTCTCCTCCCGTCCTTATGCTCTCAGTTTCCCTGCTTAGCAGTATTTCCTCACTCTCTGCTCACTGTCTGTGCCATCCCATCATGCGATTGGCACCCAAAGACCTCCTCCATCTGCTTGCTCCGGCACCTCGCTCCAGCTCTTACACAGCTTCACTTCAACATCCAGTAGGCCCGTCGTTCTTTTCTCACACCATCGCCCTCACCTGCGGGGGTTTTGCGTGGTGTGTCTCAACTGCCTTCTGGAACTGGAAATCTTTCCGGCACCAATATTTTGAAGTCATGATTTGAGGTTGCAAATCTGTCACTTACATATCCTTTAACATAACACCATTTGTATTTTGAGTGTTGCGTAGTAAATCCTAACTGCCACCAACTAAAATAGATATAGGAAATAGGAAGTGTGGGCATTTCTTATAATTTACCATTCACATTGAATCTTCTCTTCAATGTGACTGTGATAACAGCTCTTGCATAAAACACGAAGTAACATGTTGGCCTGAACTGAACAAAACTGCTTATTTGCTCCAAATTGCATTAAGCTTATAGTTTCAGGCCTAGTGGGTTTTCTCTCCACTGAAATTTTGAAGATGCCCATTGATAATATGTCTAAAGCCCAGGTGAGTCATTGAAATCATTGGTCTTACGGTCACTGGAAGTCTATGAATGCAACAAGGAATGATATTTACATAACAGTCACCCTCATTATGAGAACTCAGAGGAAAAACCTTGCAGATTGCAGCAGTAAGAATTACCATGCTTCTTCTGATACAGCTGGTGCATTTGTATCCTCTGGACCTGGGGAATCTTGTGTGTGGGAATCATGCTTTTCTCTTGGCTTCAGCAGTTAAATAGCTCAGTGAAATTTAAGATTCACCCCTAACATGAGTTTTGTATACTACGTCATTCCCATGATTATTTTACTTTTTCACTTTCATTTTTCTCACATTCGATCTATGAAAAAGCTGTTGATTCTACTTCCAAAAAATATTTAAATCTGTCTTTCCCACCTCCAACTCTACTCTTAATGTCCACTGCAATGACCGAGGGAGCCACCAGCATTTCTATCCTGGACCACTTTGATAGCCCCCTGCCTTCTCTTTCCATTCCCACTTACCTCTCACCAATTTCTTCCTCACACAGACCCTGAGTAACTTTTTAAAAACATGAATCTAATTATTTCCTCAAACTTTTTATTTTGAAAAAAAAGGAAAAGAAAGAAAATTTGCAGGAATAATACAATGAATATCCATGTACCCATCACTAAGGCTCATATTTTATCCCTAAACCCTTCATCATATATTTTTTAACATAAGGGCATCCTACATGACCATAATATCTTTTTCACAATCAGGAAATTTAACAGATAGTCAAGCTTCCACAATTGTTTCAATAAGGCCCTTCAAAATCATTGGGTTTTTGTTGTTGTTGTTGTTGTTTGTTTGTTTGTTTGTTTTTGCTATATGTTTGTTTTATCCATGATTTA
Source organism: Eidolon dupreanum (assembly GCA_028627145.1). Classification (NCBI taxonomy): domain Eukaryota; kingdom Metazoa; phylum Chordata; class Mammalia; order Chiroptera; family Pteropodidae; genus Eidolon; species Eidolon dupreanum. Next base: position 127,696,799 of record CM053509.1, on the reverse strand, counting down.
ATCTAGGATCGTGCATTATATTTAGCTGTTTTATCTCTTTACTCTCAATTTGAAGTCCAGGTCCACTGTGCTATAGAATATCTCAAAATTTGTCTGTTTTGTCATGATTAGCTTTAGGTTAAATTTTTTATTTTTATTTTTGTCAAATTTTCATTTTTATTATTAACTTGTGTCCTCAGTTCATCATAGTAAGGGCATAGACTGTGAATTTACTCCATTATAGGTAACGTGAAATTTGAGCATTTGGTCAAGGTATTTCCCGCCATATTTTTCCATTGCAAATGTTCCCTTTTCCATTTATTGTTTATATATAATTTGCAGGGTGATGGATCTAAATATTTTAAAGATATAAATTTAACTTTTAGATTTATATCTTGAACTATCTTCACCCTTTGAACTATCTTCTTTGAACTATCTTCACCCAAAGGCCTTTGCATTTGTTGTTCTTGCCTCTGTGTTCATTGCATAGGTAGTTCCTTCGCATGCTTCACGTCTAGGATCAAATATTCACCTTCAGAGGGGCTTTCTCTGATTATCCAATCAAAATAGTGTCCTTTTTGTTTCCTTAAGATGTGATTTTTTTTTCTTATTGTTCTTGCTACTTATTTATTATCTATAGCTATAACTAAACTGTAAGCTCTTGAGGGTAAAGATATCAGGACTGTTTTTTTTTTCACTATTATAATCTAAACACTAGAATATATAGGGCCATACACATGGTAGACTATCAAAGAAACATTTGCTGAATGAGAAAATCAATGCATGTATGAATGAATGTTATATATTGGTAGATTTTATATATTCATACATTTTAAAACCATTTTACAGCAAGAAGGCCAAGGAAATGGTGCAGAAATGTGAGGCTCTGTATCAAAATTTATGCTTCCCCTTCCACAGTATGAAGCTGTCACTGGGAAACAGCTGCCCAAGCAGGAACTATATTTCTTAGCATTCCTTGCATCCAGGTGGCCAAGCAACTAATTCTTGCCAATCAACATAGGGAATGTTGTATATTTTACTTCCTGCCCTTGCTTAAGAAGTAGGTAGGATTTCTCCATGGATTCTTTCTTCCTGACAGCTGGAAACTGAGAACTTCAAGCTCAGCATAGCCACAAATATTAGAATCCCAGATCCCTGAGTCATGATGAGGTAGACAGCTACCTCTCAGACTGTGATAAAAATAATTTTAAAAACTTTTAGTGTGTGTATCCATTTAAAATTTATAATTTATTTATAATAGCATCTACCATTACTCTGAATAATATAAAAATAAAAGCTGAAAAACTGTTGGTCAAAATAATTTTTTTAAGTAAAATGAAAGTTATGATTACTTAAGATTCACTATTACATGACTATTTTTTTTGCAGTGTATATTTTCCAGATTCCTCAAGTTATACAAAGTAGGGTTAGGCCTAGAAACACTCAAGTAAGAGACCTTGAAGAGAATTTTACGGGTAAAGTAAAAGCAAGGGCCACCCTTGCCTTTAGAAAAGGTGAAAATGCAGTTGCTTACTTTTTAGAAATGGAATGATTAAACCTCATTGTTTCTGAGATCCTATACCCACTGCCAAACTAATCTGTGGAAGTTCCAGTACGATTTAAGAGACAATCCATCAAATCCATTCTCTGTTGCCTCTAATAAATTTCGTTTGCTGTGGGTAGCATTACTAATAGAACAACAATCTATCTAGTAATTATTTATTATCAAACCAGTGAGTAAAAAGATTCCCTGAATTTTAGAGATGGAGGGCTTCTGAAGCTTATTTTACTTTACGGCAAGCTTAAATAATGTAAGTGCTTGCCTTTCAGAGTGTGATACAGAGTTTGCACTGGCCAAACTGACTTCAGAAACTAGGGCTCCTGACCATAGTAGTTAGGCATTTGCTAGATGCAATTCTCTATGACAGTCAGACCATGGCTCAGTAGAAGTGATTTTAAAGAACTCTAGTAGATATTATCTATGCCTCTGATTTGTTTCAATTTAACAGGAGAAAGTTGGTAGTGTATTTACAAATTGTATCATATATGTGTACAGTTCTACCGTATTTCTAAACGAATATAACCCAAACCACAGTTAAATACTTGTGAACCCTTAAAGGTTATGTATTTACTCTAGTGGTGGTGTCATTACTCAGCATTAGTCAGCACTTTTAAAATTTATATTTAGAATTGTCTTTAAGGGCTGAAATTGTTTTTTCCCCTTTGATTACAAAGTGCTTGTATATACTATGGAAATTAGAGAAAGAAGAAAATTAAAACCACCCATAATTTGGTCACTCAGAGGTAACAATTCTAAATGCTGTACTAATTCCTTGTATGTAAATGTGTATTGGAAAGGGGGGGGTATGTTTCTCTGTGTCTCTTACATAATACTGCAAGCATGGTTTTGCATTTAAAGTTTTGTCATGTACATTTACCTATAAATTAATTTAATTTTAACTATTACATTGAATTGGATAGCAAACATAGATCTTTGTTGAATATGTCAGCTATTACAAGTTACTGGGTAAAATTTCAAAGGCTTTTGACCTTTAAGTGAGTAGATTTTTGGACTGTCCTTTATATTGGTAAACATTCATTCTTGGAGTTGTCATTTGAAAAGAAGCAAAAGATATTGAACCTAAGTCTGATAAATAAGATAAATGATTAATCCAAGGAATGCGATTTGACTCAAATAGAGGAAGATTAAAATGTAGTGAGGCACTCTAAAACTGTCACAGAAAGCAGGTTCAAAAGAGTTTCAAAATATTTTTAATAATAGAGACACTTACTAATTAAATATGCATTCTCATATGATGGCTACTTGACAGAAAAATAATCACTTCAGTGCTTACAATCCAAGGGCCTGCCAAAAAATCAGCCCTTGACTTCATAGATGTTTCCAGACATTTGTGCACACCATCATATACAAGTGGAAAACGAGAAATCAGAATCTACCATCGTGTGTGTGTGTAGGAAAAAGCTAGGTTTTGTCATTTTTAATATCCTGTCCTATTTCAAAGAGAAAAAAAGAAAGAAGGGGGAAGACAGGAAGAAAGGAAAGAAAAAGAGAGAAATGAAGAAAGAAAGAGAGAGAGTGAAAGGGAGAGAAGAAATAAGGAAGACAAAATAGAAGGAAAAAAAGAAGAGAAATTGAAGGAAGAAAAGAGAGAAAGAAATTGAAGGAAGGAAGAAAGTTAAGAAGGTGGATTGTTATCCTGATATTCCTGGAAAGCAGTTTATTAATAGTAGTTTTATTATACTTAACAATAAATTTATAAAGCCAGTCTTAAACTTAGTGCAGACAGATGGTTTTCAAATTTTTCAGGATAATAGCACTCTTCTGTAATCTTTCCAATATGCTAGAACTCCAATTACAGTAGAGTTGGAGAATGAATTGAAAGTGATGGAGCAGATACACACAGATACACATTAGACACTACCTTCATAATCACACTGGTTCCAGAGAGAACAACTTTTGAAAGATAGTTGTAGGTTGATGAATCCTATTAGTATAGTTAGCAGGTATACCCAGGACTGCAAAAGAAGGGAAGCTCAAAGTTTTCAGAATTCAAGGTCCTTAGAGATAAAGCACACTGGCCAGAAATGGAATGTTGGAGCCTTTATTGACTTACTATTCTGTTGGTCCTCTAATAGTGTATCATTGTGCAAAATGTGCCTATTAAAATCCACTGACTACAAGGATAAAATGTTCTCCAGAATTATAGCCATTTTTAATCATATTTTTGTATAAGGCTCAAACTTGACTTTAGATATGCATTTTTTTTTTTTTTAAGATCTGGATCTTAATCCAGTCACTGCTTTCAATAAATTTAGTTTTACTATCACTTAAGTAAATTCATTTTTAAAAATTACGCACACAAACACACACACACGTAGAGAAAATTCAGAAACAAAAATTGCTTATCTGTTTCCATCTAAATGTATTACATGTTTCTGGAATTAAGCCAGGGTATATAAAATCCTTACAACAGTGGTTAGATTGTTATAGATAAACCCTACACATGTAACAATTAGAATGGTAGATGTTGGAAGGATTGCTCATCTCTTACCCTTTCATTTTATGTGCTGAAATACTTTTCGGTTATATCAAAATATAGAAATATCTGGTTAAATACCGAAAAAAAAAACCTACTTCAAATTTGCTGTTTTTCTAATTATGCCCATCAATAAAAATTCATGGAAAAGGGGTGAATAATATGATTATTAAAGAGAATTTGTTTTCAAATATGTTTGGGGTTGAGCAAATCCTTTTCTAAAATGACATAATAACCAAGGTCTGCTTTCTGGAAGTTTACATTTTGCGAGCAACTGAGACAGGAACAGATTAACACAAAAAAATTACAGGAGTTAAACATTATAATCAGAAAAAGAAATAGGGGAAGTAGGGGTTATAAGAAAGAATGAAGTATCAAAAAAGTCATTGTTCGTTGCATTTTTATCTCAAACAATAGAATGATTATCTGCCTTATTAGATTTCAGTAACTGAAAATATCAATAATAAGGTAAGTAAAGGATGTAGAAATAGTGAATGAAGAATGGATTTCAACTCACAGGAGTGATGAAGAGTAGACCGTCAACCTTAAAGCATTTTGAAAGGTTTTTATAAGTCATGGTAGGTAGAATAATAGCCTCCCCAAAATTCCCAGAACCTGTGTATAGTACTTTACATGGCAAAGAGGATTTTGTTGTAAATTAAGTTTAAGGATCTTGATGTGGGGAAATTATACCATGTTATCTAGGTAGGTCTAATGTAATCACAAGAATCCTTATAAGGAAAAAAATTAAAGAAGCAGCAGAGTCAGAGAAAGAGATGAGACAATTAAAACAAAGGTAGAAGTGATGAAGCCATAGGCAAGGAGTGTGGGCAGCCTCTAGAAGCTGGAAAAGACAAGGTAACAGATTCTTCTCTAGAGTCTCCAAAAGGAATACAGCCCTGCCAACCCATTTTGGACTTCTGACCTGAAGAACTGTAAGATGATAAATCTGTGCTGTTTTAAGCCACTCAATATATGGCAATTTGTTACAGCAGCAATAGTAAACCAATACATTAGAGTCTGGGGGGAAGAAGTTAGTCTTAAAAGAAAATTCACACACAATCAGACTCAATTGTTTTCCAAAGAGATGCTTTTTCAATTCATAAAGAGTTATGCCAGATGAATCAGTAATTTTATTTTTTTCTAATAACTTTTTTGGTCCAGTGCTACCTTTATAGTAAGAGAAGAAGAAAAAAATTGTCCTTTCTTATGCCTCTATTATGTGTAGTCAGAATGATAATTTTTTTCTTATGATTTTATTTAATCTTTATAACAATTCTAAAATGGAAGTATTAGCTCCTATTTACAAATGAAGGAAACATTCTCAGAGGAAAAAAAAACCAACTCAACACATTTCAGGTTGGTGATAGAACTAAAAAAATTTGATAATGGGACAGAGATTAGAATATAGGTAATTCATATTCCCTTTAGAGAGGTGGATGAAAGAGAAAGAGACAAGAGATGGATTAGAGTGAGAGAGAGAGAGATGGAAAGAGAAGGGCAAGTAGATAAAAAAGTATTGGATAAAACCACACAGAATTTTACGAATAGAATGTAGTGTGGCCAAAAGTTTGCAGAGCTAAGTCTGTCCTAGATAGTTATTAAGAAAAAAAAAAATCTAACATTTTACCTAACCTCCTGATTTCCTCCTTTATAAAAAAAGATGACAATAGACATCTCTCTCATAAAGAATCCCAAGAAATAGAACTGAACACTATGATATTGAAGAGCTCTTTAAATGTTGATTCAACACTCTGTGGTCTACTGGGCATCTCCAAACCAATTTGTGACATTCAATACTAAGAAGGAGAAAAAGAGACATTGTAAATTAGGTGGCAACAAGTGATTCCAAAGGGAAGGGAACACATTCTCTATTCAAGTAAACAAAAGATGTTGGTATGAATTGTACACTCTCAGACAGAAGTAGACAGAGCTGAGGCTGGTTACCAGAGGGTGAGCATAATGCAAGAGAACCTTCAAGAACAGCAGCTCACAAGAAGTCTTGGATAAATGTCTCAAGTTAGGTCATCAAGATGAATGAGGTCACCTAGTTATAGTTTAGACAACTGCAAAGCAGAACAGTATGACCCAAGGCTGGCTTAAGACCTCAAGGCAACTACAGAGCCAACAGCAGCTGGAAACTCTTAAAGACTAAATGCAAAGGAGAGAGTAATTTTCACATCAAAGGGATCAGTTTGACAAATGAAAATCAAATTGGATGGACTTTAATGCAAACAGCTGGGTGTGATGCAACCTAAAGAGGCAGATTTCCTGGAGTCAGCCAAACACATTTATTAGAATCCTCCATACCTCCCAAGGAGAATATAAATACAGAATTTTAAATTTTCAAGTTTTTCCATCCAAAACAATGGAGAGGAGAGTATGTTAAGATAAATAATCTGCATCACTATCCTTGGAATGATTTGGTGGCTATGCTTACTGTCTGTGCCAAGATGTTTCTCTGTTCCATCCACATTTTCCTCCTTTTCTTTCTCCCATCTTCTAATGTGTAGTAAATTATATCTTCAAATAATATATCTGAATGTGAGGTAACTGATTCAAAGAGTAAATATTTTCCTGTTAAAGGATTTCTGATATTGGAAGCATCTCTGAATGAATAGGCCAGGAGTCCCTGACGTCGTCCATGAGTGAGAGTGATAAATAAATTCGCTTTCTAACGTGTGTTTGGCAACCAGTCTTTTGTACCAAGTGCAACATGGATCTACATCAGCAGTGGTTTACACCGAAGGGTAATTAACTCACTTGCCATGGAGAAATCAGACTCAAAGTAAGCGGAAGAAAGAACAAAAGTTTATTATCAGCAGGAAAGGCACTCTGAAATGGCTTCAGGGACATCTGTCTTCCCTAAATTCTGTTATCAGTGGTAACTCACCTGAATCAGAATTCAAACATCCAGTACAAAGGATTAAAGCTGTTGGAAAGGCAATGCTATTACAAGTCTTATTGCCCTAAATCCCCTGCTATAATATAATAGAAGTTCTTAAAGACAGATATACTTATTCAAGAAGCATAGAAGTTGCTTGATATTGCTCATTACCATAGCCCCAGAAACTTAGCAAATTGTAGGACACCTAGTAGGCACTCAATACATATTTAATATGTTAATAAGTAATGAGTCTAGACATGATTTAGTGTAAAGGGAGAGATAATATATATTCTGTTTCATTAAGTCATCATTATCCATTTAACTCATCTCACGTCACACGCAGGATCTGGAGAGCCAATTCAAAGCCACAAAATCTAAATTCAGAATTAATTTAGGGGTTCAAATAAGTCAAAACAGAAAAAAATCCTTTAGCTTTTGGTACCATTTAGCAGGGTCCATTTGCCTCATTTCAGAACCTATGCAATGATGTCTGAGCTGCATGTAGATTTTAAGCTAACATACCACTTATCGTGCTTTGCTGGTGGATCAGTGAATGATGTCATCGACCTGAAGCTTAATTCTTGTACTTGTGGCCTCCTAGATTCTTCCATTGATAATGTTGAAGACAGACATGCAGGTTAGAACTAATAGGTTCAGCAGATATCAAGCCTGTTGTCTTTCTGTTTACTACTTGCAACTCCTACTGGTTTCAAGTGTTTGGTTTTTCATCTGAAAGTAAGTTATGTTGACATAAGAAGCTATTTAGGGCCAAACCTGAATCAAAGTGATGATTTCCCAGAAATTCAGGCTTGCAAATCAGCAAAGTAGAAAATAAAGTAAATGAACAGATATTTGTGCCCAGGAAGTCCTGTGTGCAATTAGCTGATGAACCATCAACAAAGCCTTGGAAACTGAAATAGAGGTATATTTTACTAACTATATTCGGGATAACAGCCTTTAGCTTTTTCTAGATTTAGTAATCTAAAGAGTTTAAGACAAAAGAAAATAACAATAAAGTGAGGCTCTCAAGATCTAACTTTTTAAACTTGATTTTGCAACCCAGATAATGTGTTTATTTTTTTAAGTAGTGCAGAAAAGACAATGCTAGTGTTTTATGTGTATGAGTGTATGCAAGTGTATGCATGTACACATCAGATACTATAAAGTCTAAACACTGAACTATGATTACATTAGTTTATAAAAGCCAACACGACTGGCAAAGAACTTCTAAACTGGAAACAATAATGTAAAAATATGTTTTGGATATCAGATAACTTTAGTATTAGTAAAGAGGGTGAGATCAACTTTATCCAGCTAAACAATCATGGACTTTTCAAACACATTGGATATCAGTTCATAGTAGCAGTTGATGTTAGTGTTAGCTGGATGAAATTAACCTTTTTTCCAATAATAAATGAGCTCACCACATAAAGTCAAGCAACACTTGGTTGGTCTAGATTTAATTTTAAAATAGTTTCCAGAATTCTTAGTTTCATTAAAATTATTTTCAGCTCACAAAAGTCATCTTTTTCCCCCCATTTTATCAAAACTTCATTTCTCTTCACCTTTTACTGCTAAGAAAATTATTAAAATAGACAGAAATTTAACAGCTTCACTGCTGTGAACTAACTATATGCCTAAGATTGATCCAATTTAGGCAAATCTCGTGTGTTTGGGGTAAACTATCCCTGTGTCATTTTCAGTTCCCATGAAACTATTGTCTCTTAACCATTAGGCAGTGAGCCTATTCACCTACATGATGAGGAAGTTAGTTAACCCTAGAAAAAAATAGTTTTAAGTAAAAATAGCTGTGAGAATAATACTAGACTTTAGACTGTGGACTATATATATATATAAATTTTAAAGGTGGCTTCACAGTGGCAGGAAAAAATGTATAGGAGAAGAAGCTCAAAATCAGCATCAGTCATTTGTGGGTCATCCTGACTTTGCAGAAAGGGTTATCTCAGCAGTTAGGAGTTTTCTACGTAGTTAGCAATGGGAGCCAGAGAGGTTAAAACAGCTCATCACTTTATCAGGATTACTGAGGCTATGAGGGAGGCCTTAATGGTCTGGCAGTCCTTTTTGTCACAATTTAATGGCATATCGATCTTGCAGAGTGAACAATCATGACCTTCAACTGTTTACAGATGCTTTAGAGGGAAAAGGCTTAAGGAGCTTATTCTAGGGAAGCTGAGAAGGTTCAGCCCTGAGCAGTCAAGTTGGGGAACTCAAACAGCAATCAAAACATCCCAGTTTGGGGCAACTTTCCACTGAGGGTGGCACTTACAACTGGGAAGATCACAAGTGCTTCGAGAAAAGCCAGTGGTGTTACAGACAATCAATAAATCAACCAGGAGTGTCATTAACAGAGAGAGGAGTTAGTGTGTATGTGTGCATGTGTGTGTGTCTGTGAAAGAGGGGCTCTTGCATCAAGTTGTGCATTTCTGCTGGAACGGGATTTCAAGGAAAGGTTTCTTTTAGGTGCCTATAAGGTTTGTAACCTTCACATAAGCAGACTAGTGACCCTAGAAGAGGTAACCAGATTTTATGAGACAAACTGAGCAAAGAACAATATGACACGGAGTGTCTTTCTTCATAACATAATTAATCTGAGGATTGTGGAAGGCTTTTTTTTTTTTTTTTTTTTTTATTTACATAAAACTGCCTGCTGATCTGGAGAACTGCTTTTTAAGAGAAGATGAATGCACTGAAATGAAATTCTCAGAAGGGGTAGGATTTAGAATGTTTATCTGCACCATCTATTTTAATGACTCTGATCTATACTACTGCTGAATCACAAAACAAAGCTTTTAGCCTTGATTTTGTTGAACCTTGACTATGTAATCTGTAAGGTCCTGGTTGCTAATAAAGGTATAAAACATAATTCCTGCCCTCAGATTGTTTATAAGTGCCCTGAGCAGTCACAAATTCATGTACAATTTCTGGCTATGAGGCTCTTACTCTGACCTCTGTAGCAAGCTGAATGGTAGCCCCCTCAAAAAGTAGGTCTACATCTGATTCTCTGAACCTGTGAATGAGACCTTATTTGGAAAAGGGACTTTGCAAGGATAATTAAGTTAAGGAACTTGAGAGGAGGTCATCTTGGATTTCCTGGGTGGTTCCTAAATCCAATTACAAGTGTCCATATAAGGGATCCACAGAAAGGAGGAGGTGATGTGAAGACGGAATCAGAGATCCGAGTGATGTAGCCAGAACCCAAGGAACACCAAGTGTTGCCAGCAGCCACCAGAAGCTCGGAGGTGTGGGCAGGATCCAGAGGAGGTGCTACCCTGCTAACACTTTGATTTTGGACTTTGGCTTCCAGAACTGTGAAGGAATACATTTCTATTGTTTTAAGCCACCAAACTGGTGGTAATTCATTACAGTCAACCTAAGACTCTAAAATGACTCTTACCTAGATTCCTTTAGCCTTGCCTCCCATGAACTTGACTTTATGATAATATACAATGAGAGACAAACGAATATCTACAAACACTTACTATACTGTAATAACAAAATTCATCTTTATTGCTCACTACTAATTTGTTCATTTCCCCTCAAATTTGTATAGAAGGGGAAAAAATTTTATATGTAATGAATTTAAAAGGGCTGTGCAATGGGAGAAGGGATTTGCCCTCCAATCTCTTGAACAATGAATGGGAAAGAAACAAGATGGCAGGATTTGCAGCATTGGAATCGATGGATGGGAGGAAACCGGAAGTAATGAATCTCTGAACATCAGCATTGGACTGTGTAAGTGCACAGCAGCAAATAAGCTAATATTTAATTGTCCTCAAAAATGTTAACATTTTGTAAAATATGGGCCCTGTGTGCTAGACATATTTGTTTAAAATGTCTCAAATTTAAGTTGCAGGAAAAGGAGTTCAAGCTTAGCTTCAGTCATTTGCAGGTCTTCCTGACTTTGCAGGAAGGATTATCCAAGCAGTTGGTTGTCTTCTATGTAGGTGGCAAGGGAGAGGGGAATAAATGTCAGTATATGCCATGTGCTGATTGAGTCTGTTCGGCTGCTCAAGGCACAGGATCGGTGACAGAATATCATCAGGTCAAGCAGAGCCATATGGTGTTTGTGCTATGGTCGATGCTCTGGGAAATCTTCAGAGGGACGACACCTCCCTTCCACTTACCCAGTTCTTGTATGAGATGGAGCCTAAGCTGTGAAACATCTTGTTTTAACTCAGCCTCCAGCCTCCCCTCTTCCAACCATGTCTCACTCTGAGGTAGATAGATGTCTTTCTACCATGCCAATTCGATCACAGTTCTCTTTTACCAAAAGTCTCTCAGAAACAATACTCTGGCCATATGAAGACTTTATGATCAGTCCTTACCTAACTCCACCTCCTGCCTCATATTCTCCCAGGTCTTCCTCCCATGGAGTTGCATTTAGCTATTCTACACTATTTACATGGTGCCATGCCTTTTGCATGTGTTAATATTGCTTCTAGAATGTTCTTCCTTCTCATCCACTTGGCAAACACATTTATTATTTAGAATCCAGCTCAGCAGTCTCCTAACATGAGAATCCCCCTGACTTCTGAAACAGAGTTAATTATTCTCTTGCCTAGGCTATCACTAGCCTCCACTGTTGTAATAATCAACCTGTGCTATATAATGTGTTCAGATAACCATCACTCGTAATAGACTGTGAATGCAGAGAGTAAAAACTTTGCCTTCTTTGTGGAGGTAAAAGCATATCTTCTACATTATTGAATCTCTAGTGCCTGGCCTAGTGCTGGACAAAGAATTGCTATTCAATAAATGTTTGATGAATAAATGAAAGAATGATTAGTTCTTTCTGTGATTAGTAAACTCTTAAAAGCTCTTAAGACATGTATGTTTACTCACAAGTCATTAATGTACAAGAGGCTTGTCTCCACACTTACAAGATCTTTTAAAAAGTAGATTGCTTTTTCTCTTGTTTAAAAATTTAATAAGCTTAATATTCCTTGGTAATAAAAGTAATATCTTATAGAAAATCTGAAAAATAAGAGTAAATATGAAAACAGATTCGTCTCTAATCTCAACACTCAAAGATAAACACAATTCAATTTTGCCTGCATGTAATTAAAAATACATCCATATGGTCATGGGAGCAAATAATTGTGACAAAGTATGCTATATATAAAAACACAGACACTGTATTTTCTCTCTCTCTCGCTCTCTCTTGCTCTCTCTCTCTCTCTCTCTCTCTCTCTCGCTTTCCTTCTCTCTCTCTCTTTCTCATGCATGTGCACACACACACAAATTTCAATCATTGTCTATATTAGTTAAGGAATGCAAGCTACTGTAAAACTCAGCTTCAAAAGATATATGGTTTAAACATCATAAAAATTTAAGTCTCACTTGGATAATGTCAAAATAGGTGTTTGTATTCAGCAAGATGAGGACCCAGACTACTTCTGTCTGTGGCTCTGCAGTCTTCATAACAGGGTTTCTGAGGTGTCAGTGTTCCCATAGAACAGCAACCATGGGTGATTGCACGTGGAGGGTTTAAGGGACAGGCCTAGGGGTGGCATGGATTAGTTCCACTCACATTCCACTAGCTAGAACTCAGTACACAGGGCCCCACCCAAGTGCAAGAGAGGCTGGGAAAAATCATTATCTGAGTGCCCAGGAAGAAAGAAAATTAGTGTGCTGAGCCATTAATCAATATCTGCCATACACCGAACATATTCCTTTGTAACCTGATATTTTTATTTTAAAAATATTTCAGTGGAATGATGTAATAACATTACTCTTATAGAATTACTGAGGCAAGTAGTAATCTGTTGGTTTTGCTGAACTCTCAACTTTTTAAAATATTTAAAATGATTGTTTCATATATTGTGATCATATGTAATTAGCCACATACAAATTTATGACACATTTTCATTATTGATTTTACTATTTATCAACATAATATGACTCTACTCATCAATGCCTTTTGTCTTGGGTTCCATTTTGCTTTAAATAAATGCTATCAATCCTGCTTCCCTTCTGTTTGCATTTGGCTGGCCACTCCTAATATTTTTGAATTACTTTGTTTCATGTGTGCCTCTTATAGATTATATGTAGTTGAATATTTTGACCCAATCTAAGAGTCTTTTTCCTTAAATAGAGAACTTTAATTTTTTTTTGATATTCGTTTGTCAATTAACCTGTTAGTTATACATCTATTACAATGTTTTGATTTCCAAGTCATTGTCTTTACATACAGACTTTGAATATGTTTTATATTTATTTTGTCAATCAGCATGATAATTTGTACTATTATTATATCGTATGATTTGCTTTTTTTATTTTTATCTAGTAAGTTGGAAAATAATCATTTTGTTTTATGTCTTACAACTCGTTGTCTTTTTTAAAAATGATGCTTTAATAGTAGATACTTCAGTTTTCCAAAGTCTTTGTTCTAATAAATGAATGAGCAAAAGAAATAAAGGAAAAAGTAAATTATCTCTCTCTAAATATGAGTAGAAAATTTTTACCCTTTTGTTTCCTCTTACCCATTCCCACCCGCTGCTTAGTTTTAATGAAAGGCGTTTTGTATAGCCAGAGATACTAGACTCAATTTTACATTAGTGATATTTTCATTGTATGCCTCTTTCACATATAAAAAGCAACTTAGTTAGCTATAGAATTTTTGGGTCCTATTACCACAGCACTTCTATTTCTACAATGATCACAGTCACATTTAGCTGGAGTCAAATCTCCTTCCTCAAATCCTCAGTAGAGCTCAATTCTAAAATAAGAGTTAATGTGTTCTGATAATTTCACAACAGAGATAGTTAAGTTATTGTGGTAATAAAGCTTGGACAAACATAATCCAAATGGGACTCCATGCCATTCATCCAATCTTATTTTCATCATACAAGGTATAATTAATGCAAGTCCCACCTCCATTAATGGGATATGCTTCACCCTTTCAGTCTACCCTCTTTTGTTTTCCTATAATAGTTTGTTTCATAATTAAGCCATTAATTATAATCCAGTTTCTATTATCTCTCATTGTTGTTTGCATGCTTGCCTTATCTCACCAACTAAATAGTAATTTCCTTGATGGTGGAGCCATGTTCTGTTTTCTTTATATAGCCAGTCACCTAGAATGGCAGTGAACACTGTAGGCACTGGCTATGTATTTCTTGCTTGTTTGAGCATATTAAAGGTACTCTTGTTAGCTTCAAATCTCTTCTCTCACTTAAGTTTGTAAAAGTCAACCATAGTATGGCAGCCTAATTCCGATCTCTCCTTTGTTTTTGATCCTCACCCTATGTACAAATGACCGAAGAAGATGAAATGGTCAAAAGGTAGGCAACTACCTGATGAGGAAGTAAATAAATTCTGTGAGAGATGAGAACATTGCCTTTATTTAGAATTATGACAACACCAACTATAATTACAATCAGCAGCGACAATAATAACTATGATTTTTAGTGAATGCTAGATATGATTTTAAGTGTTCACATTAATTATGATATAGTTCTTAACTTAAACTTATACATAGCTACTGTTCTCTCTGTAAACATGAGAAATCTGAAGATGAGAGAGAAAGGTTTGCTTTTGATTTGTCCTCAGAATTCTGGCACCACACAGTGGTTATCTATTGTGAAAATACCTATTGATAAATTTTGCTTTTAGATGCACCATCCTATATTGGAAAAAGTATAGGATTTTACATTAAACAGAAATGGCTTAAAATTTTCGCTCTTCTGATTGTTGTCTGTGTGACCTTGGTAATATTATTTAATATCCTTGTCCCCAATTTCATCATATATAAAACAGAAATCATATTAACATTACAAGGCTATTAGAATGAGTGTTAACATATAGAATGTGTTGGCATATGGTAGTTGTTCAATTGGTAGCTATTATTATTGTTGAAATAATTATCACTCATTATCACTCTGCCCTCTCCCTATCTCAGACTATCAAAATCTAATTCTACTGTTCAAAGCTCATCTCAAATGACATCTTCTTCTTTGATATTCATAATTAGCATGTGACCAACATCCCTTGCCTTTTAATTTTAATATTTCCATATTTGTGTTATGTATGTGTGTATACCTTTTCTTTTATCACTTACTTCTACATTTGTTTTCCCTCTCTCCCTTAACATTTTACTTTTTTAGGCTGAGAATTGCCTGTTATTTACCTTCACATCCTCTGCAGTCTCATGTGGTGACTCACTCAGAGTAGGTTTCAAACAGTATCTGTCGACTTTGATTGGCATGGCATTGTGTATTTATTAATTTCCATATTTATTGAATTATTTAGGAAAAAATAAAAATTTCTTTTTTACCACTGACCTCAACATTTTGCTAGTTTATTCCACTTCAGAATTTTATCTGTAGTTAAGTAGTTGAATCCATGGGCAACATGTTTTTAAATGCCTTTTTTTTAAAAGGCTAAATTTTATATTATTATTCTTATAGTAGGACTGTGGTCTACTCAGTCTTGGTTGATTGGGTTGACGCTTGACATGGTTTTTAATAATCACCATTGCTTTGAGTGAAAATGAGTTCGAGTGAGCTAAGGAGAACTTTAATGACCTTTAAAATATTACATTAAATAAAATACAAGGAAATTGGCATCGTAAGCCAAACCAAAAGTATTTTAGAAGGGAAGAAAAGTGTAAAAGACTGTGCCAGAATTCTGTAAATAGCCAGTAAAAATTCACCTTGTCTGTGTATTGTCCTAGGAGACACAATCTCATTTACATTTATTAGAAGTAATGATGTAGTGTCCTGCAGATAATTAACACAATAAAATGCTGCTAATTTCACAGTGTCATTATAAAATTTGCCAGTTCAAATTAGAAAGTGATTAACCCTCTGAGTGAGGCAATGACATTTCCATTCCCAGTTTGTGAATTAAAAAGGAGGTTTCCTCTAGTTTGAAAGTTGAGCTCTCTCACCCTTCTTGTCTTCTTTCATCTTTATCATCTTTATCATGCCTTTTAAAGAATGAAATCTCTGGGCTTAAGCAAGAGAATTTATCACAATTTTGTATCTCAGAGTGCCTAGGTTCTCAACAAAACCATAGATTTGTTTTGGAAAAGGAACGGAGCTAATTTTCTTCATTTAAAAGGAGGGATGGAAGGAAAGAAAGAAGAAGATAGGAAGAAGGAAGGAAAAGAGACAGAAATCTCAGATGAGTTCAATTTCTTTGAGTAATGAACTTCTTGTTGGTGTGTGTAAGTGTGAATATTCTCAGTTAACAAGTTGCCTTTAGAATGTGCTTCATTTCATTTAACGGCAGTTACTCCTTAACCTTTGCCTGGACACTACTTTATTCCTTTACTGCATATCTCTTGTCCAACTGATTTTAATTAATTCCATAAAAAGGAATAAATTCATTAAAGAGAAAAGATTTATGGCACTTCATTTAAACTATTCCTACTCAACTGAAATCCTCTTAAAGAATATTTAATGAGGGAATGGTATTGTAAATGAATGAAACCTCGAGTTAATGATAAAATTGTCCAACTTGCTAAGACAATTATTAATTGAATAAATCTAATACATACATTTATAAAGCTGCTAAAACTATAGTGCCATGACCTTTCTTCTTCTTCACTTCTTTTCTTCTTCTAATGATTTAAGGCAAAAGAATATATAGCTAAGTAGGATACTCTCTTAAAAAGTAGGAATTCATTTCCAAAGTGCTAAAGCTTGGTAGGTATCTTCAACAAAGAAAAACAATGAGAAATGATCAGAAAGATTTTAAAAACTATATTAAGAGCATTTCATTTCATAAATTCCTCTGTATTTCTGAGGGTATTTGTTATTGCTGACACTTTCTTCACAAATCTGTGCAATTTTAATGCTGAACTGTTCCAAGGACTTTGTCTCGATTTTTTTAGGTTGAATATTGCCAAAATCTAACCTGAACTAGTTTAAATTAAAAGAGGGAATCTCTCGCCTAATTATGCTGGATCCAGGGCCTCAGATATTGACATGAAGACTCTGTTTCTCCATCTTGTAGCTCTTTTTTCCTTTATGTGACCTCATCCTCAGGCACATTTTCTATGGCCCTCAGCAGCCATAGGCCAATATCTTCCCAGCTAAACCACCCTTGTGGAGAGAAAACAACACCCCAACCTGGCTCTCCATTGCAGTGAGATCAGGCAGACTTCCCAGACCACTCTGTGATGCTGACTGGCCAAATCTGGGACACATGCTAAACATTAGCAGAGAGGTTAGTCCCACCGAAACCAAGAGATGGAGATTGAGGGAGAGGAGGTTTTCCAAGAGTTAATGGGATAATATTACTCCAAACAGCTGACATTACCCAGTTAAAATTTACCAATAACCTGAGCAGTTAGTGTATGCAAACTTATTTTCTGAGCAGCCTGAAGTCTAAAGAGACTAAACCCACATAGAGAGGTAGTGCCAGAATTGTAGAATCAAGCTGGTATTGCAGTATTCTCCTATCATTCATCTGTGTTTTAGAAAACTGATGGACTAGGTGCATCCTAATATTCTTTATCACTCTAAAATCCTGAGATTCTGTAGTTTTGTTTGGAAGAGTAGGAGCAGATAACCGTATGTTTAGCCAAATATCAATAATCTTAGTTCCAGCTCCTAAAACTGTGTGTGACTTTGAGAAATTCCTTTGGCTCCTTGGCCTTTAGTATTCTTATCCATAAGAAAAAATAAATTAGTATTAATCAATAGTTTTTAGAATTTTTATTGGGGTAGAACTTTTTCTTTTATAAACTAAATATTAAAAACCCTAGAATATGTGGTTCTTTGTTCACATATAGTTAACTCATATTATGCTTAGATGCTTTATTAATGCATTCCTGTTCAAAGAAGCTGCTTATTAGTAAGGACAAAAGCTACTATAAATTGTCATGACAGCACACAATGGGATTGTTACTACACAATGATATAGGTAATATGGAGTGTTACTAGCGAATGGCCCTGCAACGCACCCCAAATTCTTGCCATTCCCATTTGGGACATGAACTTTGTCTACCTCCACTGAGAAATTACTTGTGTAATTGGTGTCACTTGTGCTTTAGGTTTACAATTTGTGATTATCAGAAAAGTGTCTTTCAATGGTGCAGAGAAAAGCTTCTGGTGCTAGAATTTATAAAAGATGTTCCCAGGAACCACAAGGCCCAGAAAGTGCATAAGTGGGAGTATGGGGAGCCTGAGTGAGGAGTGGGCTAGAACTGAGTGTCAGGGGACAGGAAGCATGCTGATTTCTATTTTTGTTGACAGGAAATAAACAGTCCCTCATGTGAGTTCTCGGAGTTGACTACCTAGAACTGACACAAAGGAATCTTTCACCTTATTTAACTAGAAACAAATACTTGTTTTATGTCACAAGTTCTTTTTTAAGTCACACTTGACTTCAAATGACTGCACTTTTAAGTCGCAAGTGGTTTCCAAGATGCATCCCTCTCGTTTGTTAGTGAGTCAGCTTACAATAGGAATCAACGCGTGTGTATGGGGGTCAACCTGCTAACTCCCTCTGTGAAACCTTTGGGCTCTTGGGAATGTGGTTGGAAATACAGTGAACTAGATAATCTTTCACTTCCCTCTACCTCTAAAGTGAGAAATACAATAAAAAATCAGCTGTTCTCAAATTCTTAAATGTCCGACAGTGGCCAAGCTAAAGAAAGCATTTCTCACTGTGAATTTTCATTTATTTAAAATGCATGTGCACACACACAGATTCTTTTAATAACAGTCCTTATCTATAACCTAGAGGCACCGTTCTGTGTTTGCTATTACTAGTTTCTTCCCGTTGCAACTTTGTAAAAAAGTAGTTTCTTTGCTTCATCTTCTGCTGAAAGGCAGATTGAGGAAAAACACATATTTAATTTGCATTTGATTACAACTCCCACAAAAACTCATGTGGAGATTACGTTCTATTGCTATGTCCTATTGCAACAGAAGATGGCAAAGCACATATGTAAAGGTACTCCCCTCATTTATGGGTGAAATCTTAAGGGTGGGTCTGCCTTCGAGCAAAGGGTGTAATTGTGGAGTATGCAGATTTGGAAAGATAAGGAAAGATAGAGGACAAACCTTTGGTTACACAATAGATTTTCAGTGCATTTAAACTGAGAATATTTCATCCACTGTCAAGGAAACAGATTGCTTATCCTTAATCTAAGCAATAATTTCTCCCACATATAAATGCCCTTTTGCCATTAAATCAGGGCCCTCCTTCCCTGCAAACTTCAGCTCCCAGCTCATTGTATCTTGTTTAGGAGGCTTGGCTCTGCTTATCTCCTGTCCCTTCCATCAAGCCTTTTCCCTGATGAACATAAGTCTCTCTTTATTACTGGATACTCACTTTATGTAACTTTAATAGTTATTATTTATAATACAATTATAGTTTAGCATGTATGTATTTTATTAACTAAAAAGCCTTAAACTCATCTGCTAAACAGTAGTTACATGAGTAAGTCGTTTTGTTCTGGTTTGGGGCTAATCCTTGGAGGAGAGAGGCTGGCTCTCTTAATTTCCATTTTATATTGGTAGAAATCTAAAAGAAGGGAAGAGTAAATAATGTGCTCATATCTTCACTTCTTTGAATACTCCTTAAATCCAAGAGCTGTGTGTTTAATTTTTCTTTTAGAGTTCAGACAAAGCTAATGAATGTGTTAATATATTATATTAATATATTATACTATTCGTTATTTTTTTCTTTCTTTTTTGAGTAAAAATAAGAAACTATGCTATGTACAATGTAAACATTTTCCATACATTCTTTTGTTTAACCTTTATAACAACTTCACAGGATAGTTAATTTTATATTCATTTTACATACAAGAAAATTGATCTTCAAATTTAACTTGACTGAGCAAAGAATCAGACAGCTAGCATTTCGATTGGGTTGGTCTGACTCTAATGTCCCTGCTTATCCACGGTCTCATGGTACTTTCTGTGCAAACCAATTATTTTTTGTATACTAAATTTATGAGAATTCAGAAAGTGCTTTGACTTAAGCAGAGTGAAGCCAACAGAAGTATTATTTAAGCATTGATTGATATCCACTAGTCATATGACCACAGGCCCATTGTTTCCTTACTTGGAGCATCATTTTTCTCAATAATGAGCTGAATAAGGCTATCTATAAGATTTCTTCCAGTGTTAACAATTTAAGAGTGTGTGCTATTTAATTAAATGTTTAAGCTTAGACTTCTGCAACTGTATAGGGATCAAAACCTGAAAAAGAAAATATCCAAATTCCCATGAGTTTATAAACCCAATATTCATTAAGATAAGGATGTCGATACAAGAAACATCCAAACCTGTAGAGAATTTTTATGAGTTTATTTAAGCCAAACTGATGACATATGCTGGGGAGCAAGATCTTAAATGTTCCAAAAAATAACAGTTTTGCAGTTTCTTTAATACATTTGAAATTAAGGAGGGAAAATAAGGAAGACTGGAGACAAGGCAAGGATGGGGATTGTATTACAGGATAGTTAACAAGATTAGGTCCTCTCCTGAGGCTTAATACTCCCTTGGAGGGGTATTACTTCTGGCATTTCAAAGGTGTGTTAACCAAAATGCACAAGAACAATGGACAGGGCTGGCTTAAAACCTTTCACTAAAGAAGTTATGGGCCTGAGGTGTGCCTATCCACCATGACCTGCCCAGTTAAGAACTTATGATCTGATTGTCCTGGTTACTTTCCATAGAATCCCTGTTTTTTGGGTCCACAAGAAGACTCACTTAGAGGGACAAAAAAGGCAGAAGAAAAGGTTGAGACTCTCTCTATGTGTATCTTACTTAGCTACTTTGCTTCAGAATTCTGCCCTACACCACCCCCATCTCCTGGGGCAAGTTTGGGGAATGAAGCACAAGATAGCATCTTGGGCGTTTGCACTGTTACAAAGAGCCAAAGAGTTTTCATTTATTATTCCACCTGAAAATACTTTTGTGCTGCCATTGACTTAGCTGTATTTATTTCTGTTTGTCCTCCTTTTGGGTTGCATTAAAGTCTAGATAACATGCATCTCAAACAAATCAAGAACAAAGACTCTTTTAAAAATGTTGTAATCATTGTAACTGAGGAACTTGGCTGAGTTAGTGCAGCAGCTGCCAAGACCCAGGGGGGCTGAAGTAGTTACTGCTGCTTAAGCACTTGGCTTGTGGCTACTCCTGCCAGATCTTCCTACCAAGATAAGGCTTGAGGAGGTGGTTGATATAAAACTAGACAAGCTTTGCAAGTTGACATGGAACATAATAAAGTACAGACTTGAACGCTTGCAAGACAGGAAAACAGTTTGACTATGATACTCCTTATTTTCCTGGATATGATGAGAAGGAGGTTTCCCAGGTGGGAGGATTAGAATAGAATGCCACAAGTAATAGGATAATTAGGGAATGCAAGGGAATATATAGGTAGCTATAATAAAAGTTCTAGAGAGACATGGGCAGGACCAAAATGGCAATAGCAATGAGAAATGAAAGAAAAATAAGCAGAAAAGTTCTTTTTCTTAAACAAAAATCTGGATATGGAGGTCAATTACATATAGAAGGTGAGAAAGAAGGCTCAAAAAATGATTCAGGCTCCTATCTTGTACAACTAGGTAGATGGTGGTACCATTGAGTAAGATATGAGAAGCATGAAGAGGAGTATAGGGATTGAGAATGAGTCACCCCAAGATGTGCCTCTGTGGTATGCAGATTATTTCAAACTAAAGGCAGCTGAGACCTTGCGGGCTCAGAGAAACTTCTGCCCCCTTCCCCTTAACTACCTAGAAGAATTTAAATTATGGGCCTTGCCCATAATAAGAGATTAACAGAGACACTCTTTTTTTTTTTTTGACCTATCTATAGAGGAGAGCAAACTACTAATTATTGAACATCTGCTCTTATCACCCTGCAATGACTCTCTAAAGTCCCAAGGTGCCTTACCTCATCCTTACCTCGAAATGTCATACATACATACATACCTTATTGTCCCTTTCTGTCTCTGAACCTCTTATGCATGTGGGGTTCCCATACATACATATGTGATCAAATTTTGGTTATTGCCTATTGTTAATATGTCTCATGTAGATTTAATTATTAAACCAGCTGAAAGAACATTGAATGGTAAAGAAAAGTTTCTTCCTCTCCCACAGGAGCACGTGTAAAAATCATATAATGAGTTGAATTTAGGGATATGTTGAGTTTGTAGTAGTTGTAGGTTATTGAGGTAGCAATATCAAGTAGGAAAGAAGTCTGAATGAAAAATATCTAATTTGGGTGATGTTAATAAACAGGTGGTAGAAGAAGCTACAGAAAGACATCCTCCAGGAATATTGACTACAGTGAAGAAAGAGAAGGGTTTTGGGCATAGCTCTGAGGAACACCAGCATGTTAGGTATGGGTGAGCAGAGAAAGATTACCTGTGAAGGGGAATAAAAAATACATTGGAAGTAGGAGCAAGCATGTCTTAGGAGATAAGGGTCAAGAGAGCTTCAAAAAGAGTATAAGGATAAAGAAAAGCCCAGAATAGGAAGCTGAGTCAAATAAGATAGTCCAGCAATTTTGCAACTTTGCCTGTTTCCAAGCCTATTCAAATGCATAACATAATGTGTGGCTTAGTAGAAAAGTGATTTACTTTCCTCACTTCTAGGGCCTTGGACAGGTCTCTTAACTACTTGGAGCCTCATATTCATATCTGTAAAATAAGAGGCGAATTAACTTTTTATGCTTAGAGGACTGATATAAGAATATACAAAGAATATACAGAGTTCTCTGAAATTAGTGATTATTTATTGTATAATAAATGTATTATCCAGTAGGCCCTGAATACTTATTAAAACCTTTCATGATGATTATATTATTACAATAAGTAATCCAAACCTCTCTCTAAAGCAAGAGCTTAATGATCAGGATTTGCTAAAGTAAAGTTAAATTTGGCAGCAAATATTTCCATTCAAAAAGAGAAATAATATACATTGTGAAGACTTCCAGAAGTGAAGTGCTCCCCCATTCAAAAAAAAGAAAAATTTTTTGCAGCCATTCTTAAATTCCAACCTAATTAAAGTTCTGAACATTTAAGTTGTTCTCATCTAACCTTTGACTGGAATGGAATGCAATGATACCTGGTAACTGTCTACAGTAGGCATTAAAGGTAATGAATTTCTTAGAATCCTATTTCTTACCTATAATAAAAATATCACCCACCTATATTATATAAGTAAGATGTTAAATTAGCTATGAAGATCTTGGCAGCATTTGCTGAAGTGACTAAAACCGTCGTTAGAAATTGTGTCTTGCTAATTGCTTTGCATTCTTCATCATAGGTGAGCACTGAATACATACATATTCCATAAATACTGGCTCTTATACTAAAGAAGGTACAGCAGTTTTCATAGATTCCATGCTTTTACTAACAAAGTCATTAAAACTAAATCATCATTGAAGTATTTTCCTTTATTCAGATCACCTGGCAAGAGTTAATAACTGTGTGCCATTGTTTAAGCCAAAAAATTGACAAGTCAGTTAAGTGTACATAGTATCATAATGTTTAAAACTTTAATTCTGGTCTCTTGTCATAATGACCCTTTCTGGCTGATTTGAGTAATAGCAGAGGTGGTCTGAAGAGGTAATAATAGCTCACAAGAAAGATTAAAATGTAAGATATCTAGTATCTAGGACTCTGAATGCAAACTGTGCCCTTAATCTATGAAAGAGAAAGAAAGAAAGAAAGAAAGAAAGAAAGAAAGAAAGAAAGAAAGAAAGAAAGAAAGAAAG
>CM053509.1:127609706-127672660 GCA_028627145.1 Eidolon dupreanum | reverse complement strand
AGGATCATTATTTCTTGAGGCAGTGTGATTTCAAAACGTGGTTAGAAACATTACACAGGCATTTAAAAATTCCTAGCATTAATCTAGAAAACATAGCATAAGTATTTCTTTATTTTCAAAGTTATTTAAAGTGACTTCAGTGTGGTTTTGTAGGTTATAAACGCAAGTCATTAATATCACTTGAAAGTTACAAAAAAAACTTGTCTATAGTTCCAAGACGTGGTATTTCTTTAAATGTTGCTGTAAATTGTATAACATCCTCTTAAATATGTAAAGTGTTCAGTAAACATTTATGTTTTTCTGTGCTTATTAAGATTTCTCTTTTTACTATAAACATGTAATTGAATATAAACCTTGTTAATATTAAACAACATGGAGCAAATAACATGAAGTAAATAAAAAGAAGTACTGAAAAGTATGCTATCTTCTCTTTGGTGTAGGCCTTCTATTTATGTTAGTTTGTACAGATTTGCTTTATTCTTTTTATAACCTTCATCATATCCTATATTATATGTATTATTTAGAGTGACTTGAGAAGCAAGTAACATATAACCTGGTTGAAAATGTAAAGAGGATGTAGAGGCTCATTCATTGGCTAGAATATTTGTGGGGTGACCTAAGAATTGGTTTAATACAGCAGGTCAACAATGCCATCAAGGACTCAGTTTATTTCCATTGATCTTTAAGTTTAACCTTGGATGGCTTCCCTCGTGGTTGGAACAAATTGATATAGCAGATCTAGTTTTCACATCTAAAACCATACCATTAAGAACAATAAAGTAGGTGAATGCATGCTTCTCTCCATCCTTACCAATGCCAGGTTTTACCACTGAATCACAAAGCATATTTTTTTTGCATATTGTTGTTCAGAATGCTTGAACTATATTTAGTGCCTTGTAATACAAGTCAGAGATTGGTGTGAAGAAATTAGGTTGATGTGTGGTAGAGATGATGGTTTTAATAAAGAAGATGAGAAAAATGGGCCCTAGGAAAGATTATACAGGAAGTTTGAGATGTTTTCTCAATTTCAGTTGAAGGTAAGATGAAAATCCTATTTCTGTGATTGTGGGCTGGTATTCTAAACAAGAAAGGCAAAACATTTCAGTTGAAAAAATTCTTCTCTGCTGGTTGATACTCAAAATATAACCATAAGAGATTTGATCATTCATCATATATCTAATGTTTTAAAAAATGTTGCTGTATTTAGTAAAACTAACATGTGTATTATTTTATGTCAAGGATGTCTGTAAGGATGAATGAAGCATCACATAACAGGGAGAGAAAAAAAGATACCCTGAGAACAACTCAAGAAGTAGGGATAAGGAGGGGAATGAAGGGAAGAGCAGAAGTGGCGTACCAGGAAAGGAAATGTTTTTAGTCACAAACTTTCTTTCTTGGAGTTCTATCTAAAGCTAGAGCTGAATCATCCAGTCCATAAAGTCTTATCATTTCAGTTCTCTCCAAAGAGAAAAAGTGTTATTCAAGATGGGAGTGGGTAACATGGTCTCTGTGCTGGGATGGTTTAGAGGGTGTGGAAACTTAGTGCTCTATGAATAAACTCGGAAAATGAATTTAGCTTATAATTTTATATTAGCTACACACATATGCATGCACAGACAGATTTAGGTCACCATATTCGGATTACTTACACACACACACACACACACACACACACACCACACACGTGAATTTAGGACTCTAAGTCATCATGCTTGGCTAATGGTGTTAGTAATAATAGACTTAAATTGTAGCTGAGGGATTCCACTCTAGGGATGATAAAAGGTATTAAGGGCCCACAATTAAACCAGAATAGATGTCACTTTCCTAGTATGTGCTGGGTGTGGTCTTGCCCCCAGGCAGTGAAACAAGCTCAAGCACCTACCTGTGAGCATAGGTTCAATGTTTTCCTCTAAGATGCAGGCATGTTTGGAGAGTTAATAAGATGGTATCTGCAAGGAATTTGAACTCTTAAGACACGCCAGAAACAACTTCAGTGCTGTGTTATTATCACCCTGTGAATAACTCAACAGAATTATATCCAATCCTGCTATGATGAGATTCTGGAACCTCAACCACAATTGAAACTCTGGACTAAAATTTGGTTGACAGAAATTGATCTTTGATTACAGCTCTTGTCCATTC
This sequence comes from Eidolon dupreanum, assembly GCA_028627145.1. Lineage (NCBI taxonomy): Eukaryota > Metazoa > Chordata > Mammalia > Chiroptera > Pteropodidae > Eidolon > Eidolon dupreanum. The sequence continues at coordinate 127,670,518 of CM053509.1, read as the reverse complement.
TTTTAGAGAGTGTCTGTCAAAGGTGATTGTTTCATCAAAGACAAAGCTTCAAATCTTGGCTCACCTCCCTTCTCAACTGTCCCCAAAAGCTGAGAAGAGTTGGACAGAGACAGAGAAAACTCTCCATCCCCACAGAAGAGGGAACCTTCTGAACATAACTAATCACGACATAGCAGCCAAGTGGCTGGAAGCACCAAGAAAATTATAGGCAAGCACACAGGACCACAGAAGGTCAGCTGGTGAACGTGCTTGGCAGACAGTTTTGCAATCAGTTCAAAAAATGCAGCTCTCCATTTCAACTAAGAATTTGCTAAGACTCCAACTACTGTTTCTCACTTGGTGGGACAAAGCGATAGCTTCATATTTCTCAGGAATCTTACTCTCATTTCCCTTAAAAAGTGGGGATTCTCATAAAAATTAAATATGTTAAATTGAATATATATTGTATATGGTCAAAATATGAGAATTCAACATTCATTCATTCATGCGTACATGTCTTCATTCATTCAATAACACATTATTATGTGCTTATTTTATGTCAGACTCTGAATTAGATATTAGGGATATAGAAATATATAAGATCCTACTCTCATGATTATTACCATCAGTGTGATAGGGGAGACACATAAGTAAACAGATAAGTACAGAACAGAATGGTAATGGCAATGATACAGGCATATCCAGGATGCTATGGGAAGACAGAAGAAGGGCATTCAGGTCAGCCTGCGGCTGTGTGTTGTATATATACATGAGTAGTACGTGTGTGCGTGTTGGGGGAGGAGGGGATAGAAGTATGGAGAAGGGCAATTCAAAGAAGTCTTCCAGACCTAGCAATCTTTAGTTGTGCGAGGGAAAATAAATAGGAATTAGCCAATTAGAGAGGGGCTGAAAAACATGCAAGGCTGTGTGTACATAGGTACAGTGGTGTGAGAAAGCAATCTTAGAACCCTGCAAATGGTTCCAAATGACTAGAACATTTAGTGCATGTGGGGTAGATTGGGAGAAGAAAGTAAAGAAGATAAAGTTTCTTGCATGCAATGCTAAGGAGTTTGGATTTTATCACCACAGCGATAAGGAGTCAGGGAAGGGCTTTTCAATCATTTAAGTATCATTCCGGAGACACAAAGACAAGTTAGAAGTTGTTGCTACTGGAGGCAGTAACCAGTTAGGAATCTGCAATCTTAATCTATGTGAGAAGAGAAAGATGCCCAAATTGGAGCAGTTGCAGTGGTGTTGGAAGGGAGAGGAAAGATAAATATATAGAAAATAATGCAGACAGAACATTTTGAAGGGGTTTTAGAAAAAGGGATAGTCTAATATGACTATCTTATTTCTGCTTTAGACAAGATTTACTGTGTCACCTTTACCCGAGAGGCTGAAGATGGTAAAAAATGAAATTTGTAGAATAAAAATATAAAGTAGAAATGACAAGTTACGGGATGCAAGGGATACATGGGCACTGAGGGGCTTTCTGGATAGGTATTTTTGAAGATCATCAATATTCTGGTATACCCAGGTATAATCATGGGCATGAGTAAGGCCACTGAAGGAAAAGAAAGTGAATAGAAAAAAAAAAGGCTAATGAAAAACCATATCAAAATTCAGTAGGTAAGCAGAGATGGAAGAGTATATTGTTAATGTAAGAAATGTCCAAACCTGTTGAGAATTTTCATAAGGGTTTTTTTGAGCCAAACTGACAACATACACCAGGAGCAAGATCTCAAGTGCTCCAGAGAATAACAGTTTTGCAGCTTCTTTTATGCATTTAAAATTTAGGAGGGAAGGTAAGGAAGGATACAAAGAGGTGGGGGAAAGCAAAGTAGGGATTGGATTACCGGATAGTTAAAGATTACATGTTCTCTAGAAGGTGGTTACTGCATATTTCAAAGGCATGTTAACCTAGATGCACAGAAACAATGTAAGGTGCTTGCTTAAGGCAAAGATAAACCTTTTACTGAAAAGTTATAGGCCTGGAGCATGACTACACACCATGACCTCCCCTGTTAGGAATTTATGATCAGATTACCCTGTGAAATTACTTTCCACAGAACCCTCCCCCCCGCTTTTTTAAAATCCCAATAGGAACATTAAGATGAAAGTCAGAGAGATAGAAGGAAAACCAGAATAGAGTAGTACTCTTAGAAGCCAAGAGATGTGGAGAGAGGGGTTAACAATGCCCAGTTTTGCCAAAGGGTTAAAGAAGATCTGGAAAGTGTGAGTTAAAATGTCAACTTGAGTACCTACTAGATATTGGTGGAGAGGTAAAGGAAATAAGGTATAAATCCCTACAAGAAGCTCCTAATCTTGTCTACATATTTGTCATACATACATACATACTTTACTGTCCATAAACAGTTAATTGTAATGCAAAAGAGAGCTAGGTAGGAACTGTAAAAGAATTCTTTTTATGAATATTTCAATATTGTGATAGCGACCTTCAAATTTTGATAAATAAGGTGTAGGAGAAAAGTGCTAAAATTGCTCTTAATGATGGCCTTGTATAAGCCCCTTTACTTGAGTGCGGCTTGAATTAGTGACTTGCTTCTAGAAAACAGAGTGCAACAGAAATGATGGGCTGTCACTTCTGAGATTAGGTAACAAAAAGTCTCTGGCTTCCATCTTGGGGTTCTCTCTCTTCCTCTCTCCTCTCTCTCTCTCTCTCTCTCTCTCTCTCTCTCTCTCTCTCTCTCTCTCTGCTCTTTAAGCCTGCAAGGCATAGAACTGATATGTTCATGCAAGAGCCAGAAAGAATCTGAGCCTGGGAGTGGATCTGAGAGCTGACAACAGTCATGTAAATGAGTTTGGAAGTGGATCCTTCCCAGTTTGAGCCTTGAGAAGACTGCAGCCTCAGCCAACACCTTCACTGGAGCTTTGTGAGAGGCCCTGGACCAGAGGCACCCAACTAAATTACATCTGGATTCCTGATGCATAGAAAATGTGAGATAAACATGTGTTATTTTAAACCATTAAGCTTTGATGTAATTTGTTACACAGCAATAAGGAACAAATACATAGGATAAGTATCAGGTACTTATGTTTATCAAAATAAATTTATCTTTCTTAAAATATACCTTCAGCTATAATCTCAATCATGAGTAATGCTATTTTAATACTGGAATTTTAAGGACATAGTTTGCCTCCTAGTTTTTTGATTACAAAGTAACAACTCTCCTACTTAACCAAAAATCAACAGCAATTATTGAGTTTTTAGAGTTTCTTAACATTATAGTCACATGTGTGCTCAATTCATAATGGGAGATTAGAGACGCGAGAGAGGTCATCTTGGTGCATTCATTTCTTGCCAGCCAGAACCAGAACTGGGCCATTATCTCCCTGCTTTCCTAGAGATTCATTCATCACATCTTTCTTTCCTACTCTATACCTTCCTCAGCTGGCATCTTGTGCTTTCTGTTTACTAGACTCCGAAATGCCATGTTTCCTAATCCTCCAATCCTCATGTATAATCCTGTGCTCAACTCAAATGTTTCTTGATTGTATTGGATGTTATCACATCCTATTGACTGCCTGGAGTTTGCTGTTATCTCCAGAGGGTGTTCATCCTTTTGTAATTAACAGCTTATTTGATTCAACGGTAACAGAGGTCAGACTGTGTGTATTTTACCATTCTGAGTTTGCAGGGGTATTTGCCCTTCCCTTTGATATCTTTATTTTAATTACTTCTGAGATTTGTGTCTGTATTCGTAGGATGTAGAGTGTGAGTTATTTTAAATATTCTTCTTCTTTTTAATATAGTTTGTGACTACTTCATTCACTCTTGAAAGATGCCATGCCAGATTTATCAAGCATTTGCTTCCTGTACTTATTTTTATCTATTTTTTATTTTTTGGCTCAGCTCCATTTTCCTCCAACCTTAACAACCAATTTTCAGTTTGCATATTTGATGCAGACATCACAAAGGGCTAGCTGAATCTCTCCCAGGTGGAAGTTAAAATAAATATCTGGAGATAAAAAACAAACATTTTTATGTGCAATATATATCTTGTTTCTACATTTTCTGAAACAAAATGTAAGATGAATAAATGTGATTGGCTTTCATAATGTTTACCAAAACTTTCTGCAATTATCCAAAGAATTTTGTAGGCTAGTAAACACGAAAGGCTTCCTTTTAGGTAAAAATGGTGAAGTTTATTTGAAATTTAAAAAATAATACTAATAGCTCCATGTCACCTGCTTTTGGTGTCAGTCATATAGTTTAAGAAAATATCCTTTATTAAATGCTTACAATCAAAGCTCAATGCAAAATTTATAACTTGAGAATATTTGTAGCACCCAAAGAACAAATTAAAGATTTCATTTTTTTCTCTTGAGGATAATAGCAATAATAGCAAGATTTTATTTATTTTCCTGAGGATATATTTCATACTCACTGTTTGTTACAGAATGCTTCCAGTTTATTGCAATAAACAGTGCCATATTTTGTCTTCAATTAATTTGGCTTTTGCTTTTAGTAAGGGACAACCTAATTATTCAAAGATGGGCACAAAGATTGGCCAATAGGTGTGTTTAATTCTGTAACCAATTCATATGATTATCCTAGAGCAGAACTTATAAGTTGCCTGGGGCATAGGTATTTAAAAGTGATGATGGGGAACCCAAACAGTTAAACAGCCTAAAAGAAAGAACCAACACTAAATTTCAAAAGTCAGAGCAGGCCATGTCATGACTCCAAGTGGGCGGGATAGTAATGAAAACTTGGCCACATTAGTCCAGAAGAATAATGAAGAGACAGATTTCTGACTTAGTTTCCCCCACGTTACTGAGGTATGGGCAGTGCAGTGAAATTTGCATCGATATATTTTTATTTAGTAACTTTCTGGGCAGCTGTGGCATTCTACAGAGTCACCCCAGCTGATTCATCCTTCAAAACATGAATACAATAACAGCAGACACATTTTTTACATTCAAATTATGCCATAAGTAATGCAAGTGAACTGTATCTCCTACTCCTATTAGTTCCCTGGATGTTGCTAACATTTTAAAGTAGTCAAATCATATGCAAAACTAATTAAAATATCTCAATAATTAAATACTGTGGTACTGGGGCATAAAAACAATGAAAGAAAATAGAAAAATCCAGAAATAGACCAAAGTTTATAAGGAAATTTAATATACATGAACAAGGAGACATTCCAAATCAAAGAAGAGATGAAATACTTTTTTAAATGGTTTTGGAAAAGTTAGATAGAATGATGAGTATAGAATATTTTCAGATGTTATGTGAAATAGGGAAATCTCATATCGACACTACAAATGACTTTGAATTTTGGATTGATTAAAAGAAAGAACTTTTGAGGGTAGCCAGAACAAGTTTTCCTTTTATAAACTGATAGGTCTAGAATCTAATTTGAACCTCCCTTTGCTGGATGCATGGATTCCAAACTTGGTGGGCTTTCCTTTGTAACCTACTATTTTCAACAATTATATAGCAGGAACTGAAAGGCCCACTGACGTTAGCTACGTAAAAAGCAAAAAGAAGAAAATATCTAAATTAGCATTTCCCAAAATGAGTTCCTTGCAGTATCAATATGGCGTGGTAAGACATTTTACTAAAACACACACACACACACACACACACACACACACACACACACACACACACAAACCAAACCACACCACACCACACCAAAACTTTCATAGGCAACTAGGTTTGAGAAAATGCTAGTCTTTTCTCAAATGGTCAGTGTACATAAAAATTCTCAGAAGAGTTAAATAATGCAGCATTTCCAAAGGACCCCTTTCCCTTATATCATCTATTAATGCAGCAGAACAGAGCATAATTTAGCATACTGCTCTAGACACAGGCAAAAGTAAAACAATTTTCCAAAGTAGGCAGATAAGAAAAGAAAGTGGGGGTTAAGATCCTGTTCTTCCCAAACATCTTTGGTAATTACCTCCACTCTTCATTCTACTTTGTAGTTACAGGCCTATAATTATGTGTGTTCCCATGCCTTTCTCAGCGGCATGCGGCTGAGTCACTGATGCCTGCCACTTGCAGTCTGGGACCTGCCCAGATTCTGAACTGAGCTTGCAAACGATAGGGAGTATGTAGGCAACCCCAACCCTCCAGACATGGGATGTGGAGTTAGTCACACTGACATTGATCTCACTGAGTCATAAGGTTGCTACACCCCTTTGCTCTGCTGGCTAAAGTCATTTGAGAGTTTTTACCTCCATTTGGTTTCTGGTGTGAATTTTATCCAGAATCAGGAACCTCTTTTTACCAGGAATACAACCTCCTACTGGCATTCTTTTCACATTCTTAAACTTCTTTCATGTCATTGGCTGGGGTCTGAATATGAATGAGTTATTATTATTGTTATCATAATCATCATCATCGTTACTTCTACCTAGTTTCAAACACTTTCATCACCCCTAAAGGATACCCCATACTCACAAAGAAGTCATGTCCCATTCCCTCTTCCAGCCCCTATCTTATGTTTCTTTTTCTTGCCTAATTCTTGGCTATAACTTCCAGTACAATGTTAAACAGAAGTAGTAAAAGCAATCATCCTTGTCCTAGTTCTAATCTTAATAAGGAAGTTTTAAGTCTTTCACCATTGGGTATAATGTTAGCTGTGGTTTTCTCACAACTACTCTTTATTATGTTAAGGAATTTCCTTTATACTTATAGTTTGTCAGTATATATTTTAAGTCATATGAGTGTGTTTACTTTTGTCAAATGCTTTTTCTGCATCAATTTGTATTCAGGGTATGTCTGGCATCATAGACAGAATAAGAAAGTCTTCTATCTTTTGGAAGAGTTTGAGAAGAATTGGTCTTCATTATTTTTTAGCTGTTTAGTAGAATTCATCAGTGAAGTCTGGCCCTGAGTTTTTCTTGTTGGGAGATTTTTAATTACTGATTCAATACCTTTACTTGTTACTGATCTGTTTAGATTATCTATTTCTTCATGATTTAATCTTGGTAGGCTATATGTTTTCAGAAATGTATCCAATTCTTTTTGGCTATCCAATTTGTTGGTATATTAGTCTTCATAGTTGTCTCCTGATATTTTGTATTTCTGTGGTATTAGTTATAATGTCTCTTCTTTCATTTCTTATTTTATTTATTTAAATATTCTCTTTTTTATATAGTCTAGCTAATGGTTTGTCAATTTTCTTTATCTTTTCAAAAAACCAGCTGAGTTTCATTGATTAGTTCAATTGCTTTTGTAGTCTCTATATCATTATTTCTGCTCTGATCTTTTTCATTTCCTTTCTTTTGCTAACTTTGGGAGTAATTTGTTCTCCTTAATTTCTTGAGTTGTAAAGTTAGGTTGCTTATTGGAGATCTTTCTTTTTTCTTAATGTAGGTGTTTATCACTATAAACTTTCCTCTTAGAACTGCTTTTGCCTTGTCTCATGAATTGACATTATTGTCTATGTAGAATATTCAAAAGAATTAAATATTTTTAAAAATCCCCAACAGAAAACTCCTAGAACTAATAAGGTATGATAGCAAGGTTGTAGGATACAAAGTTTATATGTGAAAGAGAATGACTTTCTTATATCCCAGAAATGAACAGTTGGAATTTAAAATTAAAAACAAAACCATTTATATAAGTACTCCCCAAAATAAAATGCTTAAGTATAAATTGAATAAAACATGTATATATTTATGTATATATTCACATATGTATATATTTTACATATATATTTCTATATGAAAAAGTTACAAAAGGTCTGATGAAAGAAATCAAAGAAGTAAATAAATGAAGACATAGTCCATGTTTATGAATAGGGAAACTTGTTATTATCAAGAGGTCAGTTCTTTTCAACTTGATATATATATGTGTGTATATATATATATATATATATATATATATATATATAATGCAATTATAATAAAAATCCACCAAGTTTTTTTTGTAAATTGACAAATTTATTCTAAAATTTATTTAAAAAGCCAAAAGACCCAGAATACTGAACACAATGTTGAAGAAGAACAAAGTCAGAGAACTGACACTACCTGACATCAAAACTTACTATAAAGTTATGATAATCAAGACTATGTGGTAGTGGTGAAAAAAACAGACAAATAGAACAGTGGAACAAAATAGTGAGCCCAGAAATAGACCCACAGAAATATAGTCAACTAATCTTTGCAAAGGAACAAATGCAATATGATGGAGAAAAGATAGTCTTCTCAACAAATTATGTTGGAACAGCTGGACATCTATATGTAAAAAAATATATAGATACAAAGTTTACACTCTTTACAAAAATTAGCTCAAAATGGATCACAGATCTAAATGTAAAACACAAAGCTATAAAGCTCTTAGAAGAGAAATAGGAGAATATCTAGATGACCTTGAGTTTAGTGATGACTCTTTAGATTCAACACCAAAGACATGGTTCATGAAAGACATAATTATTCAGTTGAACTTTATTGAAATTAAAATTTTCTGCTCTGTAAAAGACACTGTTGAGAGGATGAGAAAACAAATCACAGACTGGGAGAAAATATTTGCAAAAGACACATGAGATAAAAGACTGTTATGCAGAATATACAAAGAACCCTTAAAATTTAATAATGAGAAAATTAATAAACTGATTAAAAAATGGGCAAAAGATATAGACAGACAAATCATCAAGGAAAATATACAGATGTCAAATACAGAGGAAACTTAAATGTAAATTGCTAAGTGAGTGAAGCCAGTCTGAAAAGGCTATACATTGTATGATTCTAACTATGTGATATTCTGGAAAAGGTGAAACTATGGAGACTGTAAAAAGATAATTGATCACCAGGGGTTATAGGAAAGGGAGATGTGAGTAGGCAGAACATAGAGAATTTTAGGACAGTGAAACTATTCTGTGTGATACCATACTAGTGAATATTTGTCAAAATTCAGAATATACAACACCAAGAGTGAACACTAATGTAAACTATGGACCTTTGGTGATAATGATGTGTCAGTGTAAGTTCACTGATTGTAACAAACATACCTCTCTAGTGAAGGATATTGATAATGAAGGAGGCTGTGTATATGTGGGGTCAAGAGTTACATGGGAATTTTCTGTACTTTCTACTCAATTTTGCCGTAATTCTAAAATTGCTCTAAAAACTAGTCTATTTTAAAAAATTACACTGCTCTTTCTTACTGCATTGCAGCAGCTTCTTTTTTATTCATTTCTCTTAGTTGTTGTATTTATGGCTAGATTCCAGAGTTCTGTAAAAGTTGATTCTGACAATTTTTGCCAGCTTATTAGTTGCTTTTGTGGAGGGACGGAGACCTGGAGTTCTGTACTTTATCACTTTTGGTGAACTATAATGGCCTTTTATTTTGAGTGAAGTAGGAAGCAAAGAGTGATTTGATCTGACATTTTTAAAGGTCCATTCAAGCTTCTGTGTCAAGCTAGATGATATGAGGACAAGGTGAGACACAGGGAGACCAGTTAGGAGGATATTGCATAATCCAGGTAAGAGATGCTGATAGTTTACAGAAGCATAATAGAAACAGAGAGGTGATTGGGCTCTGTATATAAATGTATAGATACAGCCTAAAGGTTTGAACGTCAGGTGTGAAAGAAAGGGAGACATCAAGGAGGATGTATTAATTTATTTTGCCATGATTATATGTTAGAATATTTTTAAGCAGAGTACGGTACATTGAAAAGTGTACCTGCTTTGGAGTCAGGGACATCTGAATGAATTCATCAAATGTGACCTGAGTCCCAATAACTTCATGGAACATGGTATACAAATACCAAGCTCTCAATAGTTTTGAGTGTAAAACAGGATACAATGTAACACATCTAGCTTTGTACTTCTCGCTTTTTTCTAAGCCTAGTAACAGTGGGCCCACTTTTGAGGTTAATTGTAATTAAATAAGCCTCCATCTATTTTTTGGACTTACCATTTTGCAAGCTTTCCTAATTGAAAATTTTGATTTGCTCTCTTTCAAAGAATAGAGAGAAAGAGAGAGAGAGAGAGAAACCAAGAATCCACTTCCCCTAGGATGTGAAGTAGGCGTCAGAATGTGATGCCTAGATCCCAGCCTGTTATAAATTTGAATTATTTCATTTTATTCTTTCTAACATTAGAAAGTTCTACAGGGGATTACATTGTGAAGAGTTTCCTTTCTTACTTTCTTATCAAAGGGACCTTGAGAAAATTTCCACATTTTTCTAGATCTTTTCCAATCAGTAATGTGAAATGGATAATTTTGTAAACTGAGGTTCTGGGACATTGTCACTATGATTACAAAAATTAGATTGATAAAAGACATAAAAAGACAGAGGGAAAACATGTATGTTCCTTTAATGTAGGCCAAAGGTATAAGGACATACTAAAATAAATATGCTATACTGATCAGGGAATACTTCAGAACTCTCAATGAAAGAGGATGCTTCCTTAGCCATCAAGTTCCCACAAGGATGATGGCTGTCCTTGATGGCCATAAATATTCCACGTGCTCATCAAGGAGCTCCTGTTTACTATTTACATGGGTGGTCTTAATCTCATTTGTACCTTTCCAATTTTTTCAGATACTTCAAGCATAAGTCTTTCTAATAATCAGGTGCAAGTAACAGGTAAAAATCACAGGACATTTCTCTGTTTCCTGAGAGGCTTATTGGCTCAGAGTTCATTTCTCCAAGCATTTTGCCACTCTAGCCAACCTCAGGCCTAACACATCTATTCCTGCAGATCCCTAAAGTAGATACTAAGTAAATTATCATAAAATCCTGGGATATTCTTACTAGTTACAAAATATAGAAAGTTCACAGTTCCTTCTTTGTTAATTTTCCTCAGGTTTTTTTTTTTTTAGTCATTGTTTGTTTTGTTTTGTTTTTGTTTGATTTTTGGTGATACCTCTTATACTGCTACGCACAGATAAGGACAAGAAATCCAGGTACTAGGCCATGCCTGATGTTTGAATTGGTCAACAGGACTTCTCTCTGAAGCTAGGACAGCCTTGGATTATCTCAGTGTAGGAGATACACTCTCTTGGTGGGGAAGGCCCCACCTGGTCACCTGCTCTGTAGTGGGGAGACAAATAACCCGGGAGCTCCAGAAGGCCTGTAAAAATTTGCCCACAGGAGAAGCACTTAACTACTTGGAAATTGATGGGATTAAAGAAAAGATCTGAAAAGGTAAAGAGAGAAACACTGTCTGGCCCTAGGGGAGAATAAGGACTATTTAACATGTGCACTGGCAATCCCTAGAATAGATTTTTCATCAACAATTGCTCTCATTTAGTCCAAGAGTAAGCCAATGAATAGACTAGTACTACTGACTGACGTTTTGGCCCATTCATCTGAGTAAGTTGTCTGAAATTTTCAGCTGCCAGCAAAGGATTAATATTGATTTTTAGGCTGTCTTTGTTAAATACCTGCTTTAGAGTACCACTCTCTTATTCTCTTTGCCAACTCTTTCCCCAATTGTCACTAGCATTAAAATGAAACCTATCTATTATTAAATCAATCATGTCTGGCAAAACTATTCCAAAAAAGAGAGCATCCATCATTTTTAACATGCACATGAAGCCTGATTTTTTTTTCTTTTTGTTGGCCAACTCGGAATTGCTGGTATAATTAATTAAAATTTCTTTAAAGAACATAAGAGACCGAATGTGAAATATGTCCAAGGAAGTCCATTGAGTTTAAGAGAAGTCAAACTAATATTTTTATAGATGATGAGTTTTACCTTGAGCGTCTACCAGCTCAGATCATGAAGCTAGGCTGACATGTTTGACTCTAGAGGCCCACTTTTTAAAGTGTGGGCTCCATAAGCAGCATATGTGAACTTGTACATAATGCCTTTGGTAAATTTATGACCTTTATCTGCTCATATTCTATGATTTTGCTGTATCGTTTACCCCAAACACATCAGCCTTGATATTTCTCACCCCTGCATTTTCCTCCAGGCTCTTCTTATATTCCTAGTAAACCCCTACTCATCTTACACAAAAATTCCTCAGTTTTACTACTAAGCAATGCCAGGGCAACCTGGGCAGGCTGGGGACCACTTGAAGGTGACTTCACTGTCCCTGGGTCAAACCTATAGCATAATCTTCCCTATCTTGAATTACCCTGTAAAAGGCAGTAAACATATTGAGGACAGAAGCTTCTTTTCACCTTTGAAACTCCAGCAAGGGATTGTTGAAAAACCTCGCTGAATAGATAGAGAAAATATTTATTGAATGAATGAGTGGGCTTTGAAGTACATGATTCCCACCTGGTTTTCTTGTACAGAATTTATATTTTCTGAGTCTATTTAAAATACAGTAGAGCATAATGACTACTAAGACATCAAGCTTTAAAGTCAGACTTCCCCGTTTTGAAATCAAGATCAATCACTTATTAGCTGTGATGTTGGGTAAGTACTAAACAATAGTTAAACTATAATTCAACTATACCTCAACTTCCTCATTTATAATCTGAGGGAAAGAATAGTCCTCAGAAGGTTGGATGTATGGATAAAAAAAAGAGAATCCAGGTAAAGCACTTAGCATAGTATGTGATGTGGATATTAAATACCTACCAATTATTTCCACCTGCAAGCCTTGCAGTAAGTTTGCTGCATATTTTAGGAAATGAGTTTTACATATTGCATAGAACTTACAGGATACTCACCTAACAATGTTCCTAAAGGGGACCACGCATTAAGTAAGGTAATTAACATAAGCTAATTCTTTAAAGCAACAAAATACACTCACTTAGAAAGTTCCTTTTGATAAATACTTATTACATACCTACCATACATACCTAGCTTTGCACATTCAGTAGTAAACAATACATAGCTCCAGCCTTGAGAGAGCACACAGTCTCCAGAGAGATTCTTATAACAATATATTAAGTGATTTAGAAAGTTAGGAAGTTAAGATGAAACTTACCTGCCATCTTGTCTCCTTTATATATGAATACAGGCAAAGGGTACAGTAAAGATTTGTATTATGTGAGCTTTATATTGAAATATAGTAAATAAATACAGGAGCACTAACTGAAGTTATCCTAATGACCACTGAAATGAACCATACAAATAAAATGAATACCCCTAACAGTTTAACCTTTACATATAGTTCATCATAAAAACGGTTATAAAAGAATGGCATGAAAACAAATATTCCCTTTTGCTACCTGTGTACCAAAACATGACATGCCTTACTTAGAAGATAGATTTAGAGGATCCATAGGTGTTCTAAGCAAGCTTTACTGAATATGATAAATTAATTATTTAATTTAATATGAATGGAGTTCAACTGTATTTTTAAAATACTATTTCAAATAACAACTAACAGATTGCATGTTTTAATTATTATGCTTCTCATCTTGAACTCTGTCCTCTTGCAGTGCCCTAATAGCTACTGGAGTGTATACAGGTTCTAAGGAAGGCTTGTTTACTCCTTCCTTGGATCAGAGTAATCATAAATAAGGGTGAAGAGAAAACAAAGACTCCAGGAGTACAGTAGCAACTTTCTACCCTACAGTCACACAACAGAAATAGAATCTACAAAGAACCTAAGCAAAATTCTGTCTCATAACCATTTACCATTCATTTTAATGATCAAATTAGAGATGTGTTCGCCTGGGACAAAATCAGGTGTGAGCGTTAAAAATAATCATACAGAATTCCGCAAACTTTTAACTACCAATCATGTGTAGAAAGATAATTATTATGTTCATATGGGTTTCATATTTGATACATATTAGTATGTATTAGCTAATAATGTGGACAACATTCAATATTGGTTTCCAGGTGTAAATTCAAAGGAGCAAGGCATATTTTAGTTTACAGCAATAGATTTAAATCTGAAAGGAGACCAGCGGTGTTAGTTTAACTAGGCTCAGGCCCTAGCTAATGACTTCAGCTGCCTTTAACATCCTTCTCCAGTAGTAAGTTCCCTGTGAATCTTCTTGGTTGTCAACCTCTTTAATTGTCCTTTCTCTAACCTCGTACTTATTGGCTTTTAAGTACCTGAACATTTTTTATTACCAAAAGATGAAAAAAACAAACAAACAAACAAAAATCACTTAGGAAAGTAAGCACTTAGGAATGAGGAAAATGGAAACTATTTAAAAAATTTACTTCAGTAAGTCATGACCAGGTATGTCCATAACGATGTCCCTAAAGGCAAATTTTTCACTTGTTCTTGTATCACAGGTGCTATTTTTATGTTACCTTTACCCCAAAATAAGATTAACTATTGTGAGATTAGATATGGGAGTCAGAATTCATTCACTGTGTGTTTCATCCATGTACCAAAAAACGAAGTCCTTGAACATCCACCATTCATATGTAACTATGGTGGACAGAGAGATGATAAAACACAATTTCTAACTTCAAGGAGCTTACAAACTACTAGGAGAGATAAATCTTATAAACAAATGATTATGCTTTAAAACTATAAGGGATAAACCCTGACCAAAATCATAAATATAATAATAATAATTTATCTAACTTAATTTTCAAAATTTGTTGAAACTATTCTTTTCCCCCATTTTAACAGACAATGGCATTGAGGCTTAGAAAAGTCAAGTGACTGGTGCAGCTCCAGAATCTGTGCCTGTAAACTGTCCTGTGTTGTGTTTGTTTTAATAACATAGGGGTCATTTCCTACTTGGATAGTCAAGGAAGTTATCATGGAAATGCGAAGTATGAATTGGTCCGTAAGTGATTTTTTTTCTCCTGTTTTATTGAGAGATAATTGATATGCAAATTGTGTAAGTTTAAGGTGTATGATGTGATGATTTGATATACATGTATATTGTAAAATGATTACCACAACAAGGTTAGTTAACATCCATCACCTCATGTAGTTAGTTACCTTTTTGTGTGTGACTGGTGAGAATATTTACGTTCTATTCTCTTAGCAATTTTCAAGTATTCAATACAATATTATTAATTATATTTACTATTATGCTTAGTGAAATAAGTCAAAGACAAATACTGCATGATCTCATTTATCTGTGTAATCTAAAAGTCAAACTCACAGAAACAGAGAGTAGATCGGTGGTTGCCAGGAGCTGAGTGGATGTATCTAAATGATTTCTAGGAAGATGGAATAGAATGAGCAAAGGCTCAGAGGCTAGTACATCTACCTTTAGGAAGAGTGAGTTGTCTAGTTTGCCTAGTATGTAAGGTACATGTAGAGGATAGCAGAAATAAAATATTTAAAGGTAGACTAGATTCAGATTATAATAAGATAAAAAAATAACAAGTCGGTTTATGGTTTTGTTTCTTTGTTTGTTTGCTTTTTAACAATGGGACACGATTATATTTATTTTCTTCCTCACAGTGATCCCAAAGTCATTTTTTCTTAGTTAAGAATTCATGTGCAAAGGAGAGGACAAAATGGTTAAAATGGGTGACTAAATACCATATGAGACTGTGTAATTACTCCACTGATAAAGCCCACTACTATTTAGCACAATTCATTTGAAACTCAGTTCTTAAAATGACATGTTTAGCAGATACAGCTACTTTCATGTTTACTTTTTACTATCCTTCCAATTGCTATAGTTAGCAATCACCCAAAGGAAGCTGTCAAGTTTTATTCCAAATTTAGCAGTATAAAAGAAAGTAAATAAATTGCAAAGAGAGACAATTAGAATGTTAGGCCTAAATTAAAATATTTACATAGTTTTTAAACAATCTCTTCAATATCCATTTAAATATTATTAATTCTTTCTGAAACATATACTCTGATAAAAATTGGTAAGTATTATTTCATCTGCCATAGGCCTTAAGTATTATAGGGTTCAATGTTCAGGAATTTTTACAATGTTTACCAGCTTAGGGTGTCAGCTTATTTTCTATATTAACTGAGACATAGAAAGTCTAACTGTATAAATAATCACTGCAGAATGTTCATGATTGACAATGACTTTATAACTACAGGATTTTTCTTCATTTTTCTTACCTTGTAGGGCTTGAGTGTAACTACTTACATGAAACTACATCACTAAGGAGATTCTAACTTCTCCCACATCATAGTTCCAATGAAGCTCAAACAAAGATAACTGTTAAAGTTATTTTCTCCTTTTGTATGGTGGGAAAGGCATCATCATGTTAATCCGGAGAGGAGGGAAAACTTTCTCAGATTTCGTCATTGCTTTTGAAGCAGGAGTGGAAGGAGAAAGAGGAGATGAGTGATGACTACCATTAGAGAGAAGTAAAGCAGTAGTTACCTGTAGAGTGTGGTGTGAGGGGCCATTACTCTCAAATGTCCCCTGACTTGGTACTGAAATTCCCACAGATAGAAGTTCTTCTTAGAGGTCTTTGGGAATCTTTTGTATCTTTATTGTTTGAAGCATTATATTAACAATGAGTTGCAACATATAATTAAATGTCAAAAGAGGATAACTTATTTAAAAAATACAGTCCCATTCATTGTCATTCATCAAAGGGTAAGAAACCATAAGAAGAAAACTCAGAAGGAGCAATTCTGATAGCCAAAAAGAAGGTAATTTGAGGAAAGCATAAATAATCTACCAGGGGGTGGGTGTGTGTGTGTGTGTGTGTGTGTGTGTGTGTGTGTGTGCATATATTTGGTGGAGTAGACAGAACACAAAACAATTAGTACTTTCATTGGAGCATAGTGTATTAGTTCAGGTCTTCCAAGAAGAAAATATAAAGACAGGATTAGATGAGCAGGAGATTAATTAGTGGAGAAAATAAGTGAATATGGGAAAGAGAGCCAGAAGAGGCAGAGAGAGTCAGACCATGATGTAGGTCTGATACTTGCATCATGGAAACCAAGGAGAGAGGGCAGGAATGAGGATAGAGTAGGGAGAATTGTAGACTGCAATACAGTTCTAAGAAGATCCAGCCAGGCCAGTAGGAATCTCTTAAGCTAAAGTCACTATATAGGTTCTAAATCTCACTGAAATGGTTCTGCCTTATTACTCACTCTGTATTCAGGCATTAGGCAGAAGAAGAGTGTGAGAAGCGTGGCTTTGTTATAAATCTGGTGGTTGATCCAGAAAGTTAGCAGATGGGGCTGACCTCCGATCTTATCATATCATAAAATCACTTATGCTCTCTAATATGAGTGGTACATTTTCATGGCCACCAAAAGTAACAATAAAAAAATTAGCATTGAATATACATATTTCTTTCTCATAATTATTATACTGAATATAACCAGAAAAAAACTTGTGATATTTATTAATCATTTCCATTATATAAGAAATTCATTTAGTTTCTACATTATCATATATAATTAAATCTTTTTACAATAATATAAAAATAAGTTAAATGTGTAATGTCTTTTTTTTCCTACTTGCTTTCAAGAGTATCACAAAACCCAAGGGCAACTGTTTTCAACATATTCATACTTCAGCACATTCCTAGGAAAGGAAATCCCCCGTCATTAATGGTGACCTACCTGGCAGTGATTCTCAGTCCTTGAGGTAGAGACATCCCTTGTGTTATATCATTATTTCCCAATCGAGATCTGGTGGAATAGTTTAAACTCTCCTATCCATCACTATCACCACCAAACCTAATATATGAGCTACCAGTTCTATAATGGTTATACCTGAATTTTTAAAGAACTTCTTGGGTTTGTGCACATCCCTACTCAAGACTGCTGCTCTAAGGAACTGAAATTCAAATCTGGATAAAAATGGAAGACAGGGAAGCTTAAATCAGATCTGTTTTAGTAGATCTGGGGTAAGTGTCCTAGATGACCATATATTTAGGTGGCCACAGAAATATATTTCCAGAAGGACTAAATTGGGGTCATGATTGGCCATCTCTAATTTATAGTGACCCATATGTCCTCTAGACCCAATAGAGCCATGTAGTAGAATGGGGCATGGGAGGGTGCAGAGTGAAGGTACCACTAGATGGAAAACTAGCAAGATGGTGAGGCACACACACTCACTCTTTTCTTAGGTCTTCTTAAGTTTATTTTAGGTACAAAGAAATGGTAATGATCTTACACATATGTCATGTATTATAATACAAGATATTATGTATCTGGTTATTTATACTCGTTAGAGGTCTAGAGTCATGATTATTGTGCAAAATTATCTGCACAATTATAATATTATAATATTAGCATAAGTGCAGTCTTATCCTTGTTTTACAGTTTTCAAACTATAAATCAAGTATGAATGCCTGAAGATAATCCGAAACTAAATAAATTTCTTATGCATGGATGATAAATCATTTTAGTAGGGAGACAGATTCATGTTTATTTTTTGGTTTCTATGTTATTTCCAAACACCTTTTTTGACTACTGATATAAAAAATAATGCCATCTATATGCTGCATGACAAAGTGTTGATGTGTCTCTGTATCCCTGGCTTGCATTCCTGTTGTCATCACCCAGCTGATATTATTATGACATTTTGACACTGCATTGTGACACAGTGACCTCATGCCTCCAGCAGCCCAGAAGAACAAGTTGACGAAGGTACATGGCACATTAGGAAGCAGTGAAGCAGTTCATTACTGCTACAGAGAGAAAGTCTGCTCTGGAGACAAGAATTCTTATCTAAGGCATAAGACACTCTCAATTGTTTCCTGGATTGCAACTGATTTACTATGAGGTCTATCACAAATCATTTTAATTCATTAGTGACTCAGTTTTTCTGTCTATAAAATTGAAATGATCCAATGTACATGATTTTTTTTTTTTTTTTAATCCTAGGGCAGTGATTACATTTGCATTCCATTCTCAGTAAATAGAAATTTTGGAAGAGCACACTTTGGGGAACTAAATTAAATGGTGATCACATGTAATTGACTTTAGTACTGACATAGTTTGAGAACTATTTAGTGTCCTGACTTGCTCTCATCTGTGCCCTGCCTTAAAGGTCTCCCATGATAGTCTAGCCATGAAATCCTTCTTTGGTCTTTGTTGAACATTAAAGTTTGTTCCTTACATCTTATTGATTGTAGCTCAATCTACATGGTATTACACGTCCCACTCAGCTCAAAATTCCATCTAACAGTCTCTGATAATATGTAACCTCAAACATTACAAAACAATTATTGGTCGGTTCTGACAAGCAAGGTTTATCTTGGAGATCACGTCACAAACTCAAAGGACACAGTTGCCTTCTAAAGTCATGGCTTTTCTCAAGTGCCCACTCAGCCAGCTCATGACCTATTTTGCAAACTCAAACTTTCCACATGGAAAATGCAATCTTGTACCTTCTGGGCATAAAGTCCATGCTATCTCAGGTCATTCGTAAGCAGGAGCACTTTGGAGCCCACAGTCCCTTAAGAAGCAAATGTTTTTCATAAGATAAAGCCCAGTCACTAATAAAATGTCCATCTATTCTGCCGTGAGTGGCAGAGCTGAACCTTGGACCCTGTCTTCCCCAGCGTTTCAGAGGCAGGCAGAGAATGAGCCATGGGGGTAACCACAGCAGGAGTTCTGTAATCAAGCCACAAGGGGGCAGGGAAACATGCTTGCTTGCCACCTCAACCAGAGGAACTGGGTGTAAGCTGTATCTT
Organism: Eidolon dupreanum; assembly: GCA_028627145.1. Classification (NCBI taxonomy): domain Eukaryota; kingdom Metazoa; phylum Chordata; class Mammalia; order Chiroptera; family Pteropodidae; genus Eidolon; species Eidolon dupreanum. The sequence continues at coordinate 127,651,081 of CM053509.1, read as the reverse complement.
GATAGCCTTGTTTGTTTTCTTAGCTGTCTGAAGAGCATACTAATAAGTGTAGTCACAGAAGGGGAAGATGCGATTAAATACCAAGGAAAGTCATTAAAATGAAAGAATGGGATAAGCCTCACAACTATTTTCAAAGCTTAGCTATTTCCTGTCCAAAGCCAAGTTCTCTTTATTTTGTAAAAGATGAGTAAAATGAAGGCAAAACATGCTTATTGGTGTCCTACATTAGCCAAGTCCTGCTAACAGGAGAGGGTTTGATGAGATGAATTGCTAGATGCCTCACCCCTTTTCTCTTTAACATATAAACTTCATCTGGTTATTTTTAAAGGAGCTCTGTGAATGTTTCTTAGTTTTAAAACTCACCACTTTCAACCACAACAGCCAAACAAAAACAGCACTAAAAAAAATGCAATTGGGTTCTCACAGGAAAACATTGCAGAGCCCAGTTATCATTGATGAAGAAGCAGTACTTATCAAGGAAAGCTCAACTCTTGACCTTTTATTATCAAACTAACTAGGACATGTCATAAATATCCTACATCTGTCATGGAAAAAAATTCATTACTTATGAAAAATTCAAGAAGACAAATTCAGTGCTACCGATAATGATTATACATTCCAGAATAGAATGATGTTAGTTGATTTTCATGTTTTTTTATATTTAATTTTCTTTTTAATTATAAAGTAATTTAAAATATAGAGAATACTAAATATAATGAATGCTCATGAATTCATCACCCAGAATTAATAGGCAGATATGAACAATTTGCTAGCTCTGTTGCTTTAGTGCCCTCTTTTTCTTTCTCTCTCTTTTTTTTTTTTAAGAAACAATATATTACAGTTACAGCTAAAGCTCCTACCTGCTTCCCTTTCTCCTCCCTCCTCCTTTCTTAAAGGAAACCACTTTCTAGTTAGTGAGCATTATTCCTGCTCATGGGAATGCTTCTGCACAGTGAAGACACAGAAACTCTCTAACTGTTCCTGGATACCAGAATGGACAAATAGACTGGTTTTTTCATGAAATGTAATGCTATTTAGTAGTTAAATAATGGATAAATCTACTACTAAATAGGAAAAAACAAGTCACAAAAGGATTCAAAAAGTATATCATTCATGTGAAGTATATCATTCATAAAAACATATATAATACAAATTTATGAATTTATGAATACTTATATATGAAGCAATAATACAACAAATGTGAATGTGTTGACTTTTCAGAGTATTTAGTATTCTTCTATTCTATGTATGTGTTCCACATATCTGTCATGTACTGCTATAGACTGAATGTTTGTGTGCCCCCCAAATTCATATGTTGAAACATAATTTCCAATAGGATGACATTTGGAGGTGGCGCCTCGGGAGATGATTAGTCATGAGGTCAGAGACCTCACGAAAGGGATTTAGTGTCCTTATAAAAGAGGCCCCATAGAAATCCCTCACAAGATGTCAGTTTATGAGCCAGAAAGTGGGCTCTCGCCAGATACCAAATCTGCTGGCACCTTGATCTTGGACATCTCAGCCTTCAGAACTGTGAGAATAAATTTCTGTTGTTTATAAGCCACCTAGTCTATGGCATTTTATTACAGTATCCCAAACAGACTGAGACATCTATTTGGATAAGTACTGAGGAGGATAAAATGTATCTGACTTAGGATCCCTATCCTCTAGTGTAGGCAGTCAGATTAAATAGAAAGTGACAAGTAACATGAAAGATAAAAATTAATTATTACATCAGTAGGGTAGCACCTCACAGTGATTTAAATAGGTCTTAGCAAGTAAAGTGATATTCAGTAACTGTTGCTGATTATCGTTATCTCATTTAATAGATGAGAAAACTGAGGCTTAACTAAGTTAAGTAACATATCCCAAATTAGTGTGAGTGCTAAGACATACACATAAAGCTCCTTTAAAAAGGGCAGAGCCGGGATTGGAACCTGCATTTCTCTGACTCAGGAACTGCTCCTTTCACCACATCTTATTGTGCTAATTGCACCTATTTGATAGTTTCTGTGAAAAAAGAGGGTTATTTTTTTTTTTTTAATGTAAATAAATCTTTCAGGACTAAAGGCAATGATATAGAGACAGAAAACAGATCAGTGGTTGCCAGGGGTTGAGGTGGGGGTTGACTATAAAGGGGTTGGAGAGACTTGGAGGGTAATGAAAATGTTCTCTCTCTCAATTGTTTTTATTTGTCAAAACTCAAAGAACTGTACCCCCCCCCATGGCTTTTATTCTATTTAAATTATACTTCAATAAATCTGACATTAAAAAAAAAAAAAAAAACGACAAACAAAAATCTCCAAAGGCCCATGGAGAAACTCCTTGTACAGGGTGCAGAGATTATTCTTTTTATCACTGTTGACAATTTTCTCCTACTAAAAAGTATGGGGAGAATATCAAGTGTCCTAGGTCTGTGCCCACAAAGTCAAATAAAACCTGGCTTGTTTCCACCACAGTTTCTGTTTGAAAAACCAGGAAAGCTGGGTCTGCATTGAGACCTTTCCTTCTGTTGAAGGTGGAAGAGAGAGGTCATCTGAGAAGCTCTTCTGTGTTATCCAGGGAGCCCGTCTTGTTGAGAGGGCCTCAGGTGTTGAGCCGGTTATTGCTACAAAGGAGGGAGGCTCTCCACGCTCCAGGGAGCCACAGCACACCTGAGCTGCCCTCTACCAGGTCTGCCAGTCAGCAGGGTCTCTGAAGATCCACACTGGAAAGCATACACATCTTGCAGAAGGAAAGAAGGAAAAAAGCCTTTCTAATATGCAGCCTGAATATCTCACAGTACAGCCCTTCGATCCTGGCAGTTTAGATCTTCTGATGATTGCCGAGACAGAGGCAGAAAGATAACACGGGAAGCAATTTAATCAAGACAATCGGAGCCATCACCACAGAATAAAACCATCTGCTGTGTAGTCCAGGACTTTTGGTTTTCATCCCTGAAAACTGCATTTCTTGTAATGCTGGGTTGAGGAGTTGCAGCTATTCTGAGTCCCTTGTAGAATCCAGCAGGATAAAATATTAACAAGCTTAAAAGGTATTATCAGGAGACTTGCACGGCTGTGGGGGCTTCACGTATTTCTTGTACTTTGCTGAGAGAATTAGTTAAAACTGCCAAGGTGGAAAGTATTTGATTTAGATTAATCTCACTTTGCCAAGCAGGAGAGCCTCATTACTCTGATTGGCTGACCTAGCCACGCTGCCCTTCTTGCTCATAGAAGGGGGAAAAAAGCTTCTGGTTCATAGCTCTTGATGGATAAGCAAAATAGGTCATTATCATCCTTTCATGAAACCCATAAAAAGCACAGAATAAACTAGAGAGCTGTCAATGGATGGGGTGATGAACCCCCAACATTGCACAGTCTTTGGCAGGGCCAGAAATGCAAAAAAGAAACAGGCACATGCCATGTTGTCGGGTGCATTAATTCTTCCTAGACTCCAGGTCATGATAGGCCATGTTTTAAGCTCAGTTAAAACCATCTGGAAAAAAGTATCCATTGAAGATTTCAAAAGGCTTTATTTGTTGTAAAGGGGAAAACAACTACAACTATAAAAACGTCTTTTAATTGATTCAAAATGAGGTTTGCTGTTCTAGGCTTTATGAACTGTCTCTATGTAAAAGCAGAAAGATGCCCTTTTCAGAGAAAACAAATTACTGAGATAAGACCTTAAATAGTGCTTCTCAAATTTGAGCGTGCAATCCAATCTTCTGCAGACCTGTTAGAACGCAGATTCTGACTTAGCGATGAGATTCTATATTTCTAACAGGCTCCCAAGGGATGCTGCTGACACAGGGAACATGCTGGGAGTACTAAGGACCTAAGATTGAAATGCTGTGAAAAATGATTTGCAAACTGAAGGGCCTGGACCATGCAAATTACTCAAATTATTCACTGTAACATAGTTTGTATTTATATTTTAGTTAAAACTTGGTATCAGATTTCTCTCCCTTTCACTTATCTGATCATCTATGGACAGCTACCAGGCTGCATCGCACAATGCCAAGAACCTAAAATCATCTTGGCCAGTCACTGACGCCTCACTTACTTTGAGATATCTGTTTTTTATTTCCTTGTCATGAGGATAAATCTATAATGACATCACTTTTCTAAATGCTTATGCACATTTATGAAATCATTGCTCCTTTCCCCTCTTAAATCAGAATAAGTTTCTCTGTAAATCTTCCAAATCTTCGGAATTTTTGCCTCCACGGAAATCTGTTTTTTAAGAAAATGCTATAAAAATAATGTGGTCATCTTGTTTCAATCCATTAGAACTCTGTTCTGTTCTACATTGCCTGAACGTGGATGACTCACATTTTATAAAGGCACGGATGATTTGAAAAAAAAAAAAACAAAACAAAAACAAAAACTAAACTCAAACCACAAATCTTTTGTTTATTTACTTTGAAAGGGACCAGCTCTGCAAACAGATAACTATTTTTTTAATTGTATAAAATTGTTAATAGGTACTATTTCCAGGCATAATTACATATTTTAAAATCAAGGAGAAGAGGTGGGTGTTTCTGAAATCTTGAGCAACAACTGGACCCATTTTTAGTGGTTTATACGCACATAATTAGCAGTTTAATTTCCTCTGTGGCTAAGTTAGCCTTAAGATTTCATTTAATAACAAGCACAATTTTACAGCCAGAAGAAAGCTTCCAGCACCAGCTCCAGCTCAGCACTGCCCTCTGCCGTTCCCCAAGCAATTCACGCTGCCCTGTTCGGGGTAAACGCATCAGGATTGCAAATTGCAAAGCGATTTAGACTGCACAAAAATTAATTGTGAGAGAAATGAAGAAATAGAACTCATTTAAAACTCTCTTTAACGAGACTTTTATTTTTAGCCGAACAACAACAAAAAAGCACGAAAAATTACATTATTGCCTCTCCTCTAGTCTCTCAGATAATACACATTATCCTATTAGCCTTGAAGTAGGTTTCCCTTTTACACTGCTTAGCACAATTATGTCGAATCCTCCATGAAAAGGATGGCCAAAAACAACTGTTGCTCAAAATAGCTGTTTTTATCCTTTAAGGAACCAAACTAAACATGGTCCATTTTATGCCTGGCAAGCCCAATTTTGGCCTTATACCAATCTCTTTCTGCAATTATTTTTTTAATGAGGGAATAAAGTTATTTCTTTGCCCACAGGGCCAGTCGTTTGTGTTAACACCGAGTGTGACTGACCACCAAGAGCTGGAGATGTGTCTGGAAGACTCCTGCTAATGAGCTGACAAATGTCAAAGGGTCTCTCTGCTCAGAGACTGTCCTCCCAGCCTTCACTTTTCATCAGAATCAGAGATTCGACAATTATATATATCTTTCCATTCAAAATTTCAAAAAGGCTCTATGCCAGGTACAGAAGTGCTATCTCTGTGTTAAGTAGCTGTCTGAAACAGGAATCAGAATTCACTAGGATTTGGAAAAAAACAAATGAATATTTCTACAGGACATGCAGGTAGGTTGGAAGTTCAGGTATGTTTAGCTGGCTGTACCCTTCCTTCCACATGCCCTGCCAGCTACCTCCAACAGGATTTGCTGGGCTGAGGTGCTATGGATAAATTACCAGTTTATTACTTATTGGCATTTATAAAATTGTGACTTAGGTTAAGACGGGGGCTCATATGTCAGCTCTGGTGCTTTATTTACTGTATGGGTTGATCTCAAGTAAATGACTTCCATTTTCTACATTTGTTTGCTTATCTTCATAACTGAGGTGATAATATGACTCATTAACATGGTTGGTATGAGGTTTAAATTAGAGAGAGCAGTTCTCCCATACCTGCTGTTAGGTTTTCTGCATTTTCATACCCATAGTCAACTGAAGTCTGAAAATATTAAATGGAAAAACATGTGATGAAATCTTGTGCCTTCCACTTTATCCCACCCAGGACGTAAGTCATACATTTGTCCAGCGCCTCCACGCTGTATGGCCTCACTGTCTGTTAGTCACTTAGTAGCTGTCTTGGTTATCAGATCAACTGTCATGGTCTCACAGCTCTTGGGTTCCAAGTAACCCTTATTTTACTTAATAATGGCCTCAAAGTGTAAGAGTAGTGATGCTGGAAATTCTATTACGACAAAGAGAAGCTGTAAAGGATAGGTATGTAGAGGAAAACACAGTATATATATAAAACACTATACATATTATATATGTGTATCTGTATCTATCTATATCTATATCTATATGTACATCTATATCTATCTATATATAGTTCAGTACTATTCATGGTTTCAGGCACTCACAGTGGGGGGTGTCTTAGAATGTAACCCGTGTGGATAAAGGGGACTACTGTACTTTGTGAAAAATACACAGTCAGACACCTTAAGTTCTCATAGATTCTGAACTGAAGAACCAAGACTATTGCAAAAGGGATGGTAAAATAGAGGTGCAAAGAGAAGAGACTAATATTTCTGCCAGTAGCTAAGAGCCTGGACTTTCTGATATTTAGGGCTAGATTTAAATCTCAGCCCTTCCACTTTCATTCACCTTGGGAAAGTTTCCATAACTTCTTTAAACCTCAGTGCCCTCATCTGTATAAGATGGATAAGGTTAATTCTAACTCCTAGTGTTATTGTGAATGATATAGTAAGGAAAGTCATCACCATAGGACCTTATTCATAGTAAGTGTTTCTACAAGTACAGGTTAATATGGAACTAAGCTGATCTGGGGACCTTTCTTCAAATTCCGGAGTCAACATTTTGGTTGGCTTAATGTTCTCTTGTGTCGCATAGCTAAATGCTATAATCACAATTGCACTATTTGAGTTCATAATAAGGTTAACTGTACTTTGTCTAACAAGTTAATAATGACAAAGAGGAAAGAGCTGCTTTAGAAAAATTCTGATCTGAATATATAGGAAGTCAGCCAGTGTCTGTAGAGCTGTGTTAAGTTTTATGCCTGGTGGCGAAGGAAGAATCTTTACAGCTGGTTTACAGAATTCATTGGATGCACAATGATGACCTTGACTGTTATCACCTCATATTTTCCTCCTCCTTTAAAGAGCAATGACCCAACTAATTTATAGCCCTGATTCGAGGACACTGAGAAGGAAGAACATTTCTGCAGCTTCTGTCTGGCATCTGGTACCAATGCTACTTAAGGGATAATTAAGAAACCTCCTGGGTGGAGATTGGTGCTGCTTGTTTTCCTGCATTGTCTTCTTTATACTATATCCCTGGGGGCGGGGGGTGGGGGGAGAGGGAAGGGAGATAGACATACAGACTGGTGAAGTTTTAGAGGGCCAACAACTGATGCTTATTTTTCCAGTCTGAGTTTAGAATTTGGGACCAATTAAGAAACAGATAGAAGACAGACAGTTGAATATCAAAATATTAGCTTTGAGAATGGTAAAAGCTGGACTAGAGCACGTGGCACTAGCTCTGCGTCCATGTGGGCTTTCGGATACTTCAGCTCTGAATAAGACAAACATACTCACCAGCCAGGGGCCGAGCTGGACCACTGTGGAGCCCTAAGGGCATGGCACAGAGCACAAGGGGGCTTGTGAGCTCCAAACTCAGTCAGATACAGCAAGAGGGAAGAGGAGGAGTGGAGTAAGACTTCTCCTAAAGCTGCTATATCTCTCATCACTCATATTAGCACCCTCTTCCTGCTGGGAGCACTGAGTGACGGCAAGAGGAAGAGACACCTGCCTTACCATAGTAGTAGGTCAAGGGTTTACACTTTTTGTGCCATGTTCTCCTTCAGCCATTCTGGTCCTCTTCCTAGGATTTGCATTTAAATACATAAAATAAAATATATAGACTTGCAAAGGAAATCAATTATATTAAAATACATATATCAAAATATTTTTAAAAACTTCAGCTGTAGTAAAATGTGTGTTCAACATATTAATAATAAGATTTAGCAGCAGGTCTAGTAATTAGCATAATTTCAAAAGTAGCAATGAGTGTTAGTGGTATTTTGAGATATCTGCAACCACTGGAATGAGATATGAAAATATCTCTGATTTCTACTGGTTACGTACACTGCTAAATATCATTCTAGTTTTTCACCCACAATGTTAAATGCTAAATTTTGGTTAGAAGTTAGTGAAAATAAAGGTGAATTTTTTTTCTTCTCATCCAAATTCATGAACACCCAGTAAAAGATACTTTGAGAACCCCCTGAGATGAGGGCTTTCTCAAACTTAAGCATGCATCGAAATTACTGGGAGGGCTTGTTAAAACACAGATTTTTAAGCCTCACCCCCTTGAGTTTCAGAGTCAGAAAATCTGGGTTAGGGCCTAGACATTTGCATTTCTTACAAATTCCAGATGATAGTGAAGCTGCTGGTCCAGAAATCCCACTTTGAGAACATTGTTCTAAATGAAATCCCTCCACGTAGAAACACCTAGAGTAAGGGAAGTGTTGTCCCCTGAAACCATCAAGTTCTTGCATCTCAGGGGTTCCCACCTGGTTCACAGACACAGCAGATAGACTTCAGGTGGAGATTAGTACCATTATTGTCACACATTTTCTATTTCAAGAGCCAGCTCAAATCTCACCTTTTCTACAAAGCTTCCCTAATAATCCCATGTCAAAGTGACACTTTGCGCCTCTAAAGTCCTCTAACACAGTAGCTTTTGTTTTATACAAAGCCCTTAGGAATATGTGGTATTGCTTGTCCCATTTTTCTTTAGTTTATCTCGGTAATCTATTCCCCTTTAGTCTAACTAGACTTTATGATCTACGGAGAATAAGTCTCTGTATTAACACTAACACTCTCCACATTGCCTTGCGCCTAGACAGCTTTGAGTTATATTTGCTGATTACACCATCTCATGAACCTGCATATAGGTTCAACCAGTCGATCAACCATACTGAGGGTTAATTTTTACACTTACTTACTTAACCTATGTACACATTGAACTAATCTTACACCTAGTATCCAATTCTTATTCTGTGTCCAGAATCCTACCCTTATTCTTGTGTATATGGAGAACAAACAAAATTTGTCCCTTAAACAACTATCTTTTTTTTTCCGCATTCGAGTACTATTAAGTAACTCAAACTGATTTATCTCAAATATTTTAAAAACTTTGACATGAAGCCTGATGAGCATGGTGGGAGGATAGGGTTATGATTTTAGTGTGGGAATTCAGCCAACTTCCACATTCATATAAATGATAACCTCTGCTATTTGCTCACTCACATGACCTCATCCATCTCTCTCTACCTTGTGTCCTTTATCCTTCATTGTCAACCCCTGCCCTTTTCTATATTAAATATCTTCAAGAGGAAGGATATTATTCTCACTCATTATCATTAACTTGAAATTGTATTAATAGCTTCTTCCAAATGAAGATCAAAGGTTAGTGCTCTCCTCAATGGCCACTAGGAAAGACATTAACTAGAAGGACCACAGTGGAATCCTTCTTATTTTTTTCCTTTCAGTTCAGTCCCCTTTTGAGTACAATCTTGGAGCTAGCCTATATCTCCTTGACTTGTTAATAAGAATGTCATGTAAAATGAAATCAGAATCACAACTCTAGCTGAATTCCAGGTAGATTACAACTATTGCTTTCCCTTCATCACCCTGGAATGTCACTCCGGCCCAGAAGGAAATGAAATTGGTCTGGACAATTTGATCTTCACAAAACTGTTGTGGTTGCAACTCAGAATCTTGTTTTCTCATAGAAGGTTGCAAATTGATGGTTTGATTATTTCTTCAAGTACTTTTCCAAGTCTTAAAGTAAGATACAGAGCTTGGAGACACCAAAGATAATTCTTTTTCTCTTTATTAAATTTTGGCGACTCATTTGTATTTGCTGGCCTTCAGAGGTTTTTTTTTCCCTTCTGTACTCTACAAGTTTTTATAAGAGATAGAAAACTCAATTATCCACAGCTATCCCTGTCTTGAATGCACACATATCAAAGGTTACAAATTATGTCAGTTCTACCTTTTAAATGTGTTTCAAAGTATTCTGCTTCTTGTCTTTCAAATTTTAATGCCTTAGTTTAGGCTCCTGCCATCTCTCACCTTATGTTTCATAGCTTGGTAATTGATCTTCCTCCCATAAAATTTTTCTCAATTCAGTCCATCCTCCATACTTCAGACAAAAACAGAAACGAACAAAAAATAAGATCCCTGAACCAAGAAGCCCTAAATCAAAAACCAACAAGAACAATGAGAAAGCAAATCTAGTTATATTATGACCATGTTGAAAGGTTTCCATTGCTCCCTGCCCCGTGGTTGTAGCACAAAGTGCACACTTTCCAGCATGGCAGATAATGCCCTTCAGTATCCGCTTCTGTGACCTCATCTTTTACCTTCTCACCCAGCACCATACACTTGAGTCAGGCCAATTTTCTTTTTATTCACAAAGATATAATAATACCACAGATATTTTTTCAAGTTTCTAAAAAAGGGAAATGCTGTTCTGTTTACCTCTGTTCCCCCATAACTTCTCCAATACCTAGGGAATCATAGACACCATGATAACTGATCGTAGGATGAATAATTCAAGCTAGATAACTTAAGTTACCAGGTCTAACTTGATGAATTCATTCATTCATTGAGCTCTTTAAGGGGAACTCAAGTATAGTGGTCTCAGTTATACATTGACCTTCTACCTCCCATACATCTGTATTATTATTCCACTCATTCTAACTAACTTGGCATGACTGGGAGATGATGGAGAAGGAGGGAGGAGACGGTTGCCTGAGATGAGTGGGAAGGTATAAAATAAATTTCAATGGCTTTACAACTTCGCTTTAGGTCCATCTGGGGACTCAGAAGTCACCATTTTGATATGCAGAATGTGACATTTAGTGAAGAAAAATCTCAGCAAGTGAGTTAGAATAGGGGTTGAGGATGGCTTTATTATTTCTGTCCACCAACTTAGAAGAAGCCAGACTGAGATCTTCTATATCTACAAGGGCCTGACTTAATCCAGTTTTGCCACCATCGAGATAAATATACACTTACTGCAGGTGTTATTTCTTGTTAGGCTGTTATTGTCAGTTCAGGATACAGAGATATCATGACACAAGTTGATTCTGAAAGTAATAACTACTAGACAACTCTGGCTTCTACAAACAAATGGAAACTAGTAAAGTGGGTGCATATCAACCCTGGTATTAAAGCAGCTTAGCCCCATTACTTAATGAGTTATTGACCTTAATTTATATTACCTTATTAATCTTTGCATATTTTAACATGGTTATACTTGGGATCTGTTAAAGGCAAAAGGTTGCTGTGAGGAAGATAAAAATGAAATCCTTTTTAAGGCTGGAAGAAGAGTGTTTTGGAGATTGCCATGGGCCTAGAGCTAGGCCAGGTCTTCATTGAATATCTTCTACTACTTTTCAGAGACCCAGTGAGATGTGATCCATTGCTTCTCTTTTCCACATATGTATAAGTAGACACCTTAGCAGCAAGCATGTTGGGAGTAGAACTCACAGTGGGGTTATGAACCCAAAGGAATAGCTTTAGGCTTCTTTGCCTGGAGTTTAGTCCCTCTTGTTCTGTTCTCCTTAGAGACAGAACACAACTGCCTTTTATTCTCTGTGGGATCCCACTGAGTGTACTTAAAGACCTTTGTTCAACTACCCTCACCTCTTTCTGACTGCCTAATTAACCTTCTCTTTTAATCTACCCTAATCGTTCTTAGTCCAACCCTTTAGTCTTTTCACTTTGTACTTCTCTGGATCTTTCCCAAATAGATTGGGAACAAGATGGCTCACAAAACAGGGACTTCACCCAAGGGTCATGGGCAGCCTGACATCTCAGTGAGAGAAAAAAAAGAACAGAAAACAAAGACATACAGCCTGCCTGCCACTTGGGGCAACAGCTTCCTGGTGAGCACCTGATCCTTCGTGACATTCCCTTGCTATGGTTTAGCTATTAGGCCTACTGGGAGATTGTCCAGAGGTCTCTCCAAGTGAAGAGCAAGGCCTGCTTCTGGCTGAGGAGATACCATTAAGTCATTTTCTTATTGCCTGTCAGATCGGCTTTGAACTATAAATAAGCCAAGTGTCCAGGAGGAGACACAAAACTTGCTGTAAGGTTATTTGCATCCTTGTCTCTATCTGAATTTCTCTTCTGCCAACTCTACCTTTTAGAAACCCCACAAGGTTGGCAGGTCCACCACTCCTGCTGCCAATGTCAGTGCATTAGCACTTAGCTTAAGTGAACACATATGCCAGACAGGCTTGCAACTTCCTCTTCTCCTCTTTCCTAATGGAAACACTTCAGATAAAGAATGACACCACTAACATATTACATGTACTTATTTATTGATCCTATTTTAGACTATAGCCCTTGAAAATAGTAACTAAATTCGCTAAGATGTTGTGGAGTGACCAGTAGAGGTATATAATGATGATGCAACAGTGAAGATGATGATAAAATAATAACAGTGGTAGCGGTAGTAGTAATAATAATAACAACCTGGTGTTTATTGAGCACCTACAACTGTTGGTCAAGCATCAGGACAGTACATTTTCTATTATACATTATATGTGTTGTTCCTAATCTTCACAATAACCCAGAGAGTTTTTTTAATCTTTAGGTGGACAAAGAGGGACTTGGGGCAGTGAAATTACTCGTCCAAAGACCCATGTTGGGCAAGTAGGACAGTCTGTCTGACTTCAATGTCAAGTGGCCTTTCTTCTCTTTGCAAGTTACCTCTGTGTTTAACTTCATGTGACAAGGAAAGCCAGAAGAGTTTAATTTTTAAATTCATTTAAAAAATATTAAAGTCATCTCATATCTCTTAAAATTTCATTGGAAAGCCATAGAGACATACTAGAAGCTAAGGCCGCTTCAGTAGATTAAGGTGAGTTTTTTTTTTTTTTTTTCACAATCATGACAGGCTAAATATAGAACGTTTAATATTTTCTCAGCTCCATTGTCAAAGGTATTTATTCTTCACTCACTTCCTTTTGTATAAGCTTTAGTGGTGTCGGTGGTAATATAAAGAAGGCAAAATTCCAAAAGTTTACATGAGTTTTAACTTCATCTCTTTCACAATTTTTTCACTGTGGAAAGAACTGAATTGGTTTTCTAGTTAGTTTTTTTGAGTGCATGGATCTAGAGGTTTTTGTTTTTGTTTCCTGGTTTGCTTCTTTTTGTTTTTGTTTTTGGTAAAACTAAAAAAGAAGGAAGAGCTTGCAAACATTAATATAGTCTATGTGAACTTAAAAGAAAAAAATTATCATCTACATTTTGACCAAAGGCAGAATAAACCTGGATATGACAAAAGCAGATTATTAACCCAGTTACATACCCAAGATTTATTAATCAATACCCTGTCCATTGGACAATTTTGCATTTTGCCACCTTGGTTCACCAGAAATATCAGACTTGCCAATATGCAAGCTTTGATAGGACACCCAGTTTCTAGTGATGTCAGGGAAACTTTTAACAATATCATATCTAAAGAGAAAATATTGGCAGGAAGAGATCCTCTAAATGTTGCCTTATAAAAGTAAGATTATTGACCGTGAGATCACTGATTTGATTTTCGGATTGGAAACATCAGTATTTGATATAACATAGTGGTTCAAAAGGGGAATAACTAAGAGTTATTAAATACTCTTATTATTTTCTTACTATGTGCCAGATATTTTTCTAAGTGCTTAACATATACTTTATTCTATTGAATACTGACAACTACTCTATGAATAGTTATATCATCATCCCTATTTTATATACAATGAAACTGAGTTATAGCAAAGTTCAACTCCTCATTCAAAGTCACATTAGTTGAGAAAAGATCAAGCTGGGATTTGAATCCAGGTAATTTGGTTCTAAAACCTCCACTGTAACACTCTTCCATGCTGCAAATATCCATGGAGCCAGAATATGAGATCAGGTTATTGGAGAGGTCTCGTATTTGGTAGAGTGTAGGTGTTGAGCTAACTCCAGTCTCCTTGTATGGCAGGAAGGTACATGATATCAGAACACCCTGAATCCACAGCTCTAGGCCCTGAGCCCTGTGACAATCTTGTCGACATCTTCCTATAGGATCATTTTTCTGGTCTACCGGGGAGAACCATTCTAACCCTACTCAGAACCCAGAATGATGGGACATCCCCAAATTTATCATTTTCTCAACTCTTCCCCTTTCAATAGATTTTACTGGGATTAAAAGTCATTGACTTACTTAAGCCTCCTTGAGAAGAAACTGAATCCCGCACTTGCAGATGCTGGCAATGGGTTTCCCAGGAGCACTGAGCAGTTCTTCCTGGAAGAATGGGCCATCCTCAATGCCCTTTTGCCTTTATATTATCATACTAGAACACCGGAAAACACCGGAAGCATATAATACCTTTCAAATATGTGTTGACATGATCCTAGCCCACTACCTTTCCTTCCCTGAGTCACTTGCTTCTTGCATCAAGTCACTAGCAGCAACCGTTTTCAAAAAAGAACTTTTAATGTTTTTCCTTCCCTAATCATAAAGAAACTGGCCTTCTGCCTATTTTAGCCTTTGACAACAATCTCCTTAACATTCTTTTTGAAGCTTTTGTACACTATTTCTTTTAAATGGCTCTCTACCAGGTTTGGACTCATCTCACCTTTGAATGAGGACAATCTACCTATGACTCTCTCACACCAAAGCGTGTTGCTATGAGAACTCACGAAAAAATTACAAGAAGACTCAAACAAATCTGTGGAGCCTTGACAGCCACAGATGAAAGGGCCAGAGATGCACAGACTATCATTTATAATTTAGCAGCATTATTTTATTATGGTCACCTCTGCTCTTCTAGGTTTTTTTATACCCTCCTTGGCATTTTAAACAAAAAGACATTTTCCTCCAATTCGCCTTCTGTTTTTCACCAGCTCATGTTATGTCTTGTTACATCAAGTCACATTTGATGTGACATGACATGGGGTGCTCTGTAACTCAACCCAATCAATAGAGGAATCAAGAACAGCCCTGGTGAATATTTGATGTGAAGCTGGGGTACGGGGCTGCTGACTACTTTTTGACACTCCCACAGTTCTTTTGGGAACCAGGTAAAACAGGGGCAGAAATATCCTCATAAAATGTGACAGTGTTCTGTTTGTCATTCTCATTTTCCTTGCTACTATTTCCTAGTCAGGGAAGCTGTGGATAAAATACCTCAGAATTGGCCATTGTCTAACTGGATAGCTATATTTTATCCGCCTAAGACTGGCTACATAATTTGTAGGCCCACTGTAAAATAAAAATGCACAGCCCCTGTTAAAAATGGCTAAGAATTTCAATTTCAGGATAGCAACATCAGAGCATTTATTCAAGAATGGAGCCCTTCTGAGCGCCAGAGCCTGTGTGACATGGTGTACATGCCTCATGTGCAGAAGACTCTTGGTCTTGGGATCACATGCAGGGGTCTTCCTGTCTTTAGAAAGTGTACCTTGCATGATGGTGCACATTTCTGATGATGGCCTATCGTGCCAGACACAAGAAGGAGAAAAGGAATGTCATTATAACTGCATTCAGCGATATTTCAATTGGTGCTGATTGCTACTTCTCCTTAAAGCACAGCAATTTGCCGCGCAGATTCTGTAGTGGTGGGAACGGCACCCACTGCTATTTCCTACCTCTGTCTACCTCCCTCTCCACCTTGCAATAATTCCTTTATTCCCGTTCTTCTGTTTTGGTTTGATTCATAATGCCTTGGGTAAAGATTACCTCCTTTACTTTTTTTTATATTATAGCTTTTATTCTAAATGAAATTTACCTTGCTTTGTTTTGTTGCATTGGTTCTCTGCAAAATGGTAGCAGTCTATTACACAATTAACTGGTGCAATTTATAGACTGAAAGAAATGACCCCTTTCCTTTGAGTTTTAAGATATGTGTCTGTGTGTATGTATGTGTGTCTATTTACACTTACATCTACATCTAAACACATTTTGCAAACTGTAAATGAACTAGAAACAAGTTCTTTTGGTATGTAAACATATGGTTTTGAAGTTTGTTGAAAACCCTAAAAGTTCAATGTGGGGACAAAAGAAATCTTTTAAACCAAATATTTTCCTTTTTGAACAGCTTGGCATAATAGGTGCAAATTTGTTTTAAAACAAGTCAAATTGTCTTAAAATCCTAAAAAATTCAGTTCATGAATAAGACCCTAGGTCCTCTTGGAATTGCCAACATTTCTATACTAGCTGGCACTAGAGGCCCTGCTCTGAGTTGACTTTGATGTAGCAACCAGGTATTCAAGATCTAAGAAAGAAATTACTTAATTAAGATGTAATGACCTTCCAGACTTCCGAGGCTGTGAATGAGGTGAGGCATATTTATAATCATAGCGTACCATAAAATTTATCCAGTTGAATTAAATCAGCAGGGCTAAATGAGCCAGTGCTGACCTGGTGTGGAGCGCCACATGGGCACACGCAGACAAAGGTGGTGGGTTGTATGACCAGACGAGTCAACATATCAAGGGGACTTAGGATGATGTTCATTTGGACATGGGGTTAGGGTGAAGAGGTATTGTCATGTAATGGGGACATAAAGTTTGCCCAAGATGGTTATTATCTGTCCTAAAAGAGATTCTATTGATCAAAAGCCAGCTATTTTTTTATCCAAAAGAAAAAAAAAGCCATCATGTAGGCAGCATAGATATTTTTACACATTTTCTAGTAATATTAATACACACGAATTTTTAAAGGTTCATAACATTTCAAGTTGTTCTAAGATGGCTTGGTTTTAATCACCTTTTAATTTAACCACACTACCCTAGAAATTTTCTTTTTTTTTTTTTTTCAAAACATGAATATGGTTTATGTTTAGGAAGCTGAAGGAGAAGGTTTATACCTCTAAACAGAGTCTTCCGTTCCTCTAAAGCTCAGGGATGATGTGAGAAGATGGTCTAATTATTTCTCAGAATCTCTTTTTCTCATTCTTCTCTTTCTCTTTCATCTCAACAAATCAGGGAAACGGCGAATAGCAGCAACTCCAAGCCAGTAAAAAGTGACGTTCAGTCCTTGGCTTTTGGAGAGGACAGGAGTACCATTTGCTGTGAATGCAGTACATTCCACAATCCAAACCTGCACCACCAGCTTCCATTTACTGTTCAGAAGGAGCAAGATTTCACTCCGCAGAGATGGATAAAAGCAATAGCATCTGAATCGGAACAGAGAAGTTTGTCCAGATGATCGTGCCCCATGAAAGCATAGGGAGTGTGTGTGTGTGTGTGTGTGTGTGTGTGTGTGTGTGTGTGAGAGAGAGAGTAGGAGTATGCCTTGAGTGGTCATGTATAAGAATATAAGTGTGTACATATGTCAAAATAGAGGAAGAGGGAAAGAAGAACAATGTGAGAAAGAAGGGCACACTAGCAACAGAAGTGGCTGCTCAACACACTTTGAAGGACTTTCAAGTAAGACTGTTCATGTTTTCCCAATCTGCATTTTAAAATTAAGATTCTCTAAACCTCCGTTGTCCAATACAGTGCTCAATAGTCACACTTAACCTTGTGTGGATATTGAGTACTTGAAATGTGGTTAGTCTAAATGGAGATGTGCTCTTCCTTTTAAAATACACACTGCATTTCAAAGACTTAGTATGATAATGAGAATGTAAACTATTTCATTAATGTTTACACTGATTAATGTTAAGATGACAATAGTTTGGATATATTGGGTTAAATAAAATCTTAAAATAAATTTCACTTGTTTTTTAATACTTTTTAATGTGACCGAGTAAAACTTAAATGGCATATTTGACTTGCATTACTTTCTACTGGACAGGGCTTTTCGAAATATTTTTGTCTCTAATATGTGGATTTGGTTGGTGGTGGGGAGAGAGTGTGCATTTGGAGGGAGGGCTGTGTGTTCCCATTCACATATGTATAATTTTCTAATCTTAGAGTACTAATCACCCTGAAACTTCTCACTTGATCACCCTAGTCCAGGAGGATATTACCCATTCCAGAAAGGGCTGAATATGGTTATCAGTTTCCCCATGTCCTATAATCCTGCAAAGGAAATGTATTTACAAGGCACTTATGCCTGACAGCTCTCATAACTTTCTTAAATATGGGTGAGGGACTGGTTTTGTGATTGAGCACAAAATGAGGGTTGCTCTTTCACACCATCTTCTAAGCAGGTGGTATTATGCACCAGGCTGTTCATACAGTGAGTCCAGTGCCCAAACAGAGAAAGAAAGAGAGAGAAGCGGGGTAGGGGGTGGGTAGGGGGAAGGGGTGGGAAAAGGGAGAGAGAGACAGAGACAGAGAGAGAGAGAGAGAGAGAGAGAGAGAGCGAGAGCGAGAGAGAGAGAATCTTTGCCAAAAATATCCCTTATTTCTCCAGAAGCATACAGAGAAGAAAAAGATATTTGGTTCAGCAGTAGTTCATTATCTAAATCCTTTGTAATTACTCTAAAGCTATCATTAAAGATAAAAAGTGATTATAAAATTAATAGTATCTTTTGGTATTTGTGTAGCTCTTTATAATTTAAAAAGCATATCCTCAGCTATCATCCAATCTCTTAGGATGACTTCCATGGCTTAGATGGTTTTACTCCCATTTGCAAATGAGGAGACAGAGGTTGCATGAGCTACTGAAGAATATATAGAGTAAGCAGCAGGCCATGAGTAGAACTCCAGTCTAGAAACTGATTCTGATAGTATTTTCCCCTCAATTCTTCTTATATTTATGGCGTGGTTGGTCTTGCTTAAAGATACTTTAAGGTGCTCTCTCTAAACTCGGTAAGATTCATAAAATAAAAACAAATAAACTCTTAGGTGGTGGCGGTGAGGGGGCATGAAGATTACTAAAACCACTGTCATAGCTGTTTCACCCATGATTGTGGCTGTGATATAGATTTGCTCTGTGAACAAATTGGGGTTCAGAACAGTGTTCCTCAAGTAGCAAGCATTAGAATTACCTGGAAGGCTTGTTAAAACACAGATTACTGGGCCCCATCTCCAGAGTTTCTGGTTCTATAGCTCTGTGTGGACTTGACAATTTGCATTTCTGACTAATTCCCAAGCACTGCTAATGGAGTCAGTCTAGGGACCACACAGAGAGAACCATTGCTTTAGGGTGTTAACTCCATGGCAGAAATTCACAAGGACAGAGGGAATATAATTGTGGCAACAGAACAATGACTATGTTTAGAAGTTGAGATGGCTTTCCTTTGAGGACCTTTTGGGACTAGGACACCTTACATTAGTAAATTTCTAGGATATAGACAATTTAGGAAACTGGGTCAAGAGGCAGCAGGAGGTAGATAACAGTAGTGGATAGAAAGGAAACAGAGAGAGATAGAGATCAAGAGAGGGAAAGAGACAGAGAGACAGACAATGTGAAAAGATAGACCAAGAAAAACACACATACAGGGACTGATTGATTTAAAATGAAGAACCTTGATAGTCAACTTACCAGAAAAGAATAGAAGAGCAAATCAATACCACAGTTTCCTGTTGTACACAAAGTAAGAATGATCAAACAATAAAAAGGTCATTAGTTAGCTATTTAAATGTTTGCAATGTCTCCCCTATGAAATAAAATGATCATTTATCACCATAGTTGAAGTCATTTAAAAAGTCTAAACACACAGTTATCTAAATTGGCAGTGAAGGAAGAATCTCTTGCCTCTCCAAATTGTGACCACATGATAAGACTTCATAACAGTCTTTAATACAAAATTCAGAAAGGGAATTACAATTCAAGGAATGCAATTGACTAGAGGTCTTTTTCCTATGACAAAAGTTTTAAGCAAATAAAGTAGGTAACCCCATTGTTTCTGCCCCCACCCTCAGAGAGAGGCAGGAGACAGTTTCCCATTCTTTTGAAATCTCCTGTCTTCATTTCTCCTCACATGCTCTCATTTTGTCTATGTGCTTCTAAGTTATAAAAGAAAAAGAAATACATGTAGTAGAATGATAGGCATTATGTAGCAATGGTCAAAAATTACCCAAAGTACATTGATAAAAACTCTTGCCTTAAGAAAATCACTCACTTATTTCAACTATGGGACAAATGAAATTTTCAGCCAAATTGTTTTTGAGTCATTAAGTTGTTTGTCGTGACAGAATGAAACAGTTGGATAATTATAAGGCAGTGTATCACTTCGGGGAGTAATTTTCCATTTAAGAGAGAGCAAGAAGCTGGTTTTCTTAGCAAGTGCTTTCTGATTTGGTGGTTTTAGGCAAGGAAGTAAAGTGGTGTCTAGCTCCTGGTTGTCTTGAATACATACCTGATGAATATACATTGCCCACACTTGCATGGTCTCAGCACACTTTTGGAGTGGGCCTCCTTTTCTCTCTGCTCAGTTAAAAGTTGGAAGGAGTACAGCGCAGAAAGCTATGGCTAGCACATTTTTTTTTATGGGTAAAATTTATAGAGTAATGTATCTACTTTTAGCATGACTATTGTTAAACCTGGAGATCAAGCAAAGTGGCACTGAGTATATTGCTTTATCAATTGGATTCGTTCAAGTGAAAAATGCTGATCAGGCCATGTCTATCCCTTGGGTGCAGAAACCCTACTTCAACTCTTGAATGGTCGATACATAAAAGTCAAATTCATTATAATTTGTAGCTTTTTTTTTTTCTTGAAGAAGCACACAGTTCTCAGTACATCAATATCAACTCTTAAATCCACATCAGATGGAGAGGGTACAGCACAGTAATTCAATCTCTTTACACTTAATATGGTCAGGAAGGGAGAATGAAAACAGCCTCTTGTAAAATGATGGAAAAAACAGGATGCAATCACTCTGATGGAGCAGTGCAAAGGAGTCATTTTACACCATCCGTTACCAGGGCAACAAAATACAGTGAGCCCTATACATCTAACAGGTGACATTTTAGCTAAGAAATTGCTTCTTTGGTATTTTTTCTGTCTATGAAAAACAATGTTACCCGCGTTTTCACTTGTCATGTACTATAGGGCAACATATTCCTGCTGACAGACTCATAATGGAAAAATCGAGCAGTTAAATAATATTACAGTCTAACTTTTTGGATACATGTTAATATGCTCTTTAAAGAGATTTCAGACATTTTCAAACACCCTGGAGATTTAAGGGTCTGGAAATCTGGGCATACAACTATGCATTTGCTTTGGTTTTTAGATAAAGAGAAAGTACTTAACTATGTTTCCAGAATGTGGCATACAGTCCTAGATATACTTTCAAGAAAAGTAATTAATGTGATTGTTTCATATCATGAGGCCCACTGGCTTACAAATTTAACATTATGTTACACCCACAGTCCTTTCTTAAGGAAAAAGAAAGGTAAGAAAATGATGTTTTCAGAGCAGAATCATTCTTTCCTTTTTGGCTTACCCCAAAAAGTAATCTGTTACTGAAAACATAGGAAATGGGGAAATTAATTTCCTCAAGAAGATCATGAAGAGTTTTATAGAATGTAATATATTTTCTTAAGTACCTCAAGGAGATGATCTTTCCCCATCTCCCAAAAAAAATTCATGCAGTGTGATCATTAGAAAATGTTGAATTATGTTTTATTGCCTGTCTAAGGATTTTGTTACTGCCCCAGAGCTATTCCAGGTCTTATAGGCTTAGATTCCAAAAAGAAGTATAATAATTTGTATCTGGGCCTTTCATGATGTTTTTTCAGAATTACTGATGTACAAGAACAGAAATTAAAAGCGAGGACAGAGTTTAGGGGATAGAATGCAAATTTTCCACCTTACAGATCAATAAAACAATGTCCAAGGAGACAGAGAGTAGTAAAAACGGGACTAGAACCCAGGTCTCCTAATGCTGAGGTCATTGCTCATTCAATTACTGCAATGTCATTCAAATATTTATTGAGTGCCTGCTATATGTCCAGCCTTCTGTGATACAAAATTGAATAAAAACAGTCCCAGGCTGCCAGGAGTCCACAATTAGATTGGGGTGACAGATAATTCTAACTACAGTAAGGCAAGTGCTTTAATGAAGACATGACCAAGGCCCTGTTGGGAAACAAAGATGGAAAAGCTCCTATTTAAAGCAAAGGCTACATCTTAATTATATGGCAGTTCATCGACTATCATAACTAAACTCTCCAATTATTAGACTCAAATGAGAAGTAACACAGAAGTCAGCTCATCTGCATCAAGGATTAGAAATACCTTTATTATTATTATTATTATTATATTTTATTTGATAAAAAAAAACATAATATAAAATGTACCATTTGTCTTAGTCTATTCTGACCACTGTAACAAAAATATAGACTGGGTGGCTTATAAACAACAGAAATTTATTTCTCACAGTTTTGCTAGAAGTCTGGGTCTGGAAGGGTCTTTTTCAGGTTGCAGAAAGCCTACTTCTTACTGTTTGCTCACCTGGAAGAAGGGGTGAGGGAGCTCTCTGGGGTCTTTTTATAAGGGCATTCCTCCCATTTCTGAGGGCTCCACTCTCATGAACTGATCAGCTTCCAAAGGTCTACCTCCTAATGTCAGCACATCAGGGGTTACAATCTCAACATATGAATTTTCAGAGGATACATTTGGTCTCTAGAACCATATTAACTATTTTAAGTGTACAGTTCAGTAGAGTTAAGTATATTCACACTGTTGTGAAACAGATCTTCAGGACTTTTTCATCTAGCAAATCTCAAACTCTATACCCATTAAACAGCTCTTTTTAGTCCCACTTCTCCTTCACCCTCCACCCCATCAGCCCCTGGTATCCACTATTTTACTTTCTGTACCTATGAATTTGACTACATTAGATGCCTCATGTAAGTAGTATCGCAGTGTTTTTCTTTTGTGATTGGCTTTTTTTTTTTTCACTTGGCACAATGTCTTCAAGGTTCATCCATATTGTATTAAGTGACAGGATTTCCTTCTTTTTAAGACTAAATAATATTCTATTGTATGTATATATCACATTTTGTTTGTCATCCAATGGACATTTGGATTGCTTCCACTTCTTGGCTATTATGAGTAGTTCTACTATGAACATAATGGTGCAAAGGGGTTAGAAATATCTTAACAAGGAGAAAGGCCAGAGATAGCAAGAAGAAGCTCAGAAAAGGGGAGGAAAAAAGAAGAAAAAAAAGTGTGTGTGTGTGTGTGTGTGTGTGTGTGTGTGTGTGTGTAGGCAGGTATGTAGGTGAGCAATTGCCTTAAGAAAATAATTCTCTTACTTCAAATTTGGAATAAATTAGATTATTCAGATTTCACTTATTATAGTCCTGAAATACTGAAGAATTAAGGTGGCAACATTCAGTAAATTGACATGTAGTAGGTTGGGCAAAGAAAAAAAAAGACATTTTCTTATCTTATGTCTTATGTTAAACACTAAAAAAATCCCCCCAAAACAAAAAAGACCAAGAAATAGTAAACTGCCTGAGAGAATGTAAAAGCAAGGAAGTTGTGATCTAAGGGGTGGGGGACAGGAAAATGTAAGACATTTTAGATAAATCCTCAAACCTATTTTGCCCTCTGTAGGTACTGTTGAAGTCACCAGTCTTAGTTGCTGAACATTATTTAACTAAGATGCTGCTGGTTATAACATAGGAGAGCAGAAATAGAAAACACATATATAAAATAAGACAAGAGGAAGACAGTGGATGCATTAAGCATTAGAATTGTACAGAGGAGAGAGTGAGGTTTACTGGGTTGGGGTGAAACCCAAGAAACAGGTACACATGGTTACAAATAAGAGCAGATGTAATAAGAATCAACTAGACAAAGAAGCAATTTTCTTTTATAAATTAGAAATAATTAAGTATAAAAGTAAGAAGGAAGATACACTATTTCTGTGCAATTTTCCTGGATGTGTTTTATCATTGCCTTCAATGCCCTTTTCTATTTTATTTGTATTTATTTTAAGCATATGACCTACTAATAAAGTTTGCCTTCCTGTGAGGTGAAAAGTACTGTTCCATAGGACTACAGAGGTTTTGGTGTTCATGGTATTCATAAAGTTAATGATTTCTGCTCCCTGCTTCTGAGGGCTCCTTGGAGGTGGTGGCTCCTGGGTTAGCATCTGTTCTGTTTAGAATCACACCTTGTTATAGGAGGCTTATAGAACTGAGGAGTATTTGGCTTAGCTCTAGAACAGGGTGCTCAGTTCAAAGAAAGACATACAAGGGTATTGCAAATAGGTAGGTGTAAAGTTATTTTACCCCAGGGTTAAACCAAAAATCTAGAAACCAGAATTTGTGTTTCCTACATTTTGAACCATGTCAGTCATTTACCTTTCTGTTTTTAATACTTGATTTAGAAAGTTTAAATAGTTTCAAATTGAGTTTAAAAACTTGGATGATTTCATTAAAACAAACACATATAGACAAGTAACCTGAAACAACAACAACAAAATTTTGATGACAGATTGTTCCCTAAATAGGACTTGAAAAAGAAATATGTAAATACTAAAATGATTGTTATCATGTAACAGGTATATTTAAAACTCTTTTAAAATTAAAAACATCAGAAGTGATTTTACATATTTGTATTCATTTGGTGTGTATAATTTTTTAAATCCAGCTTTGTTTTTCATATTAAAATATATGACCTTCAGTATGTCATTATGAATTCTTTATAAACATTACTTATCACGTCTATCACATTTCATCGACTGCATGGATAATAATTTCTTCAATCCCTATACTGTCATTGGCTTTGTAGGTTTATTTTTACACTTCTTCTATTAAAAATTATGCTGTAGCTAGGTGTGCGATTTATTGTTTTCTTTTCTTTTTTTTTTTTAATAGTAAATAGAAGCTATTAATTGCAGAGTTAAATCTATCAATTTTCTTTTGGGATGACCTTTATTGATTCTAAATTTGGAAAGTTCTCCACATTTCCTGAACTTTAATAAGAATTCACTGTCTTTTCATTTTACTATCTTTTTAATAGTTTTGAGGGTTTTTTTTTCTTGAGAAGAACAGCTGCACTTTGGATATACCAATCTATTAAAAATATAAGTATTAAGAATTTCTGTAATTTTTTCTGTATTTTTCTTAGTAAACAATAATTTTCTGAACCTCAATTTGTGCATTTGTGAACTCTAGCAGTAAGCAGTACCTTGTGTCTTAGGTTTATGTTTTTTCATTTTTATTTTTTGAGGTATAATTCACTCACATTCCTCTCGGAGATCTTGTGAGTAATTAGAGATAAAATATCCATCACATATTCTGAATATAATAGATGTTATATGAAAATGCATCCTGTAAAACAGCAACAGTAAAATCTGTGATGATATGTAAGTAAACATGACCACAAGTAACATGAACACCAGACTGGCGATATACTAATAAGAGTGGGAAACCATTTAATCTATTATTCTTCAAAGTTATTTAGGTTTTTCAAATGGAAGTTGTAAGGGAAGTAAAAAGTACTGGAGTTAGAAAGGAAGATAATGCAAAAAGAAGGGAATAATTCATAGAATACAATTAAATTCCTGGACAAGTTTGATCATTGATTTCCTGACTTTTCTGTCTTGGCAGGGAGGGAAAAGTAGCAATATCCATGGACAAAAAAGTGAGAGCAAAAGGTAGGCTATGATATTTAAATTGCATGTCAGTAAAAATATATTTTTTGTCAGTATGTCAATAAAAATATTTCCTCATGTTGACATTTTAATTCTAGTAAAATGTGTGAAGGGTGCAACCTTTATTTTTAACTTTCAAAACATACATAATTTTCATCATATCAATATAATAAAGAAGAAATGATGGTTACTTAAAATTAAACCAAAATTTCTCTCCTTTCCTGTCCCACTTTCTTTCCTATCCAATTTCAACAACTTAAAAAAAAGTCCCTACCACCTTAGAATTCAAGCAGAAATGAATCACTCTCTAGTGACTGTATTAATAATCTCCTTAATACTGGTGTCCTTAACACTATTGCCATTTGACTCCTTCTAACTCATCCTCCATTTGGCTAAGAGAGTGATTGTGCATTCACAGATCAGTCACTGTTACATATATTCAACAGAATGAAGTCTAAAACACCTTGGTTTTATGTATAATCTGAGCATTAACTACTTTTCCACCTTGATTTACACTTTCTAAGAGACTTATGCTGTGTACCCACTCTGAAAACCTTGTGTTCTGTGAACAGACTTTATGCTTTGCTTACCTTTATACCTGGACAGCTACTCTGCAAACCTGTGTTCCTGGAGAATTGCTGATGGGATGTAAAAAAAAAAAAAATACTTCTAATAATGCATTATAAATAGACATAAGCAAAGCAAAACCAGCCTTGCCAAATAAGCTGAACCCAAAGTACAAGGACAATGAAAAAAAAAGAGTCAAGTCAGCTTAACCCCAACTGGCATTCACAAGATTAACAGTATGGTTTGCAGTATGCTTGGAAGGAAAGCAACCAGCTTTAAGATAATTAAGTGCTACCATCAAGGAAGGATGATGCAGGTGCCAAATAAGGCTGTCTGGGACACCAAATCCCTCCCTATCTCACAATGCCATGAAAACATTAAAAACTTGAAGGAATGGACCCCTGATAGTGTTTGTGACACTCTAATTCTGATTGCGGGAAGACTTACACAGGAATCTAGATGGAGGAGAAAGAGCAAACAAAATAAGAAATATATGTTCTTATATTTTTAAATTTTAGTATGCAAACATAAGAATTTCTTGAGTACTTAAGACATTGGTATTTTTCCTTCTGGCTCTTCTCAAGTTAGTAAAGGTAATTAATCCTATAGCTGCTGATCCATGTTGCCTTATATTTCTGCAAAGTAGACATTATAGATCAGAAAGGGAAAAGCTTGCTCTTCTAGTCTGAGAAAGGAGAACAATCTTACCGGCATGCCTTTACCAATATGCCCAGGAGGGTTGGGTCCACCCACTAGTGTAAGTGTAAATGTAGCACAATCAACTGCTACTATCTCATCCTTCAGAGCCAGCTTGAAAGCCATTCACTGGCTCTCTGGATTTTTAAAACTTGCCTTTGATCCCTCTAGACAGGTGTAATTGCTTCTTGCATTTGTCTGCAGCACTTTATACAAAACATAACGTTTTGCATTATAGACTTAAAAAAACTATTTGAATTCCTTAAGGGTGGAGCCTATTACTTCATCTTTTATTATTCCCATGTCTTGAATATAGTCTGCATTAGAAAAATGTTTTTTCTTAATTAAATTGTCAAATTAGGCGATGCATCTATAAGTTTCTAAATTGTACTCAATCCTCTTTATTCTCCATTTATTCAATGGTTTCCTAAAGCCCTTCTTTGTACTATGTCCTGTAACCAATGACCTTCTTTCTCTGAATTCCCACTGGATTTATTCTTAGTGTCTTATAGTTTAGAGCTTAATTTTTTCTCACATAGTCATTTTCACTTCCGTGGTAGATAATTGGATTCTTAAAGATAGTAATCACGTTCTATCTTAAGAAATGTCTACCACAATACTGACATCTGAGAAATAGTAAATACTTGTTGATTGCTGTAGTTAGGCTAGTATTGTAGTTTTCACTCAATATATTAATATCTGATATATGAATTTTAATAGTAAATGTAACAATAAATGACTTATATTCAAAATCAGATATTGTGGAATTCTGAGTTGCTTTCTCTCCTGAAATCATAGTTAAGATCAACGCTCTGAAATCAGATTGACATTGATGTGAATCACATATCTGCCCCTTGCTACCAATGTGATCTTAAATTTTATGTTTTTAAATCTCAGTTTTCTCAGGTACAAAATGAGGATAATAAAAGTCACTACAGATTAGAATTGTTGCACTGATTAATTGAGAAAATGCACAGAGGCAATGCATATAATAAGTGCTTCAAAGAAGACAGATATTATTATTATTGTTATCATAATCATTATTATTAAAATGTTAAGAAAAATAATCCATCAGCCCAGGGAACTTTGAGAAGATCTTTAAATTGCTTACAATGTTTTTCACCTAAAATAACTTTTCATTCTAGAAAAATATATGTAAGTAAATAATGTATGGCTACTAGAAATGCAGGGATATTTTTCTTTTTAAATTACACAATATGGCCTGGTTAGTACTTGGATGGGAAACCACCTAGGAAGAACAGGTGCTGTAGGCACTTAAAAATTAATTAATTAATTAATTAGTTAATTAATTACACAATAGGTCTTACTGTTGAATTGCACCCCTGAAATTTACTGGGTTTCGTTAACTAATGTCACTATAATAAAGATAAATTAATTAAATTTTTAAAAATGGATGCTTGGTCATTTTCTGTGTTTAAGAAGTTAGTTGGTATATTCAGGTTGTGATTCTAATGACTCATAATTTAATTTGTTTTTCCAATCAGAAAAGCATGGTTAAACAATGCCAGAAGCCTATAAAAATTGTCTTATAATTTTGGCAATTTTTATAGCTT
Organism: Eidolon dupreanum; assembly: GCA_028627145.1. Taxonomy (NCBI): domain Eukaryota; kingdom Metazoa; phylum Chordata; class Mammalia; order Chiroptera; family Pteropodidae; genus Eidolon; species Eidolon dupreanum. The sequence continues at coordinate 127,622,835 of CM053509.1, read as the reverse complement.
TTAGTTTCTAGGATAACTTGAAGCTATTGTTTTATTTTTCAAATTCAACAAATTCAATAAAACTAGCAATTCATGAAATTTTTCTGCATAGACTTATTCTCAAAATGAAAAATAAAAAAAATCTCTAAGCATGAACTTAAATTATTCTTTTACTATTAAAAATAAATAAATCTGTGTTTAAACTACAAAAAAAAATAATAAATTACACAAAGGGGGTAACATCAGAGAAAATACTGATTTGAGGAATTCCAAAAGTCCACCCTTCATAAAAACCAATAATAATAATAAAAATAAAAACCTGGCAAATTTTTAAGTATCAGCTTTTTCAGAATTCTGGAAACTAAAAACTTGCAGCAATCTGGGCAGAGCTTTGTCAAGAAAAAGTGGTTAAAACATTTTAAGAAGAGAGAAGAGCAGGCTTTGTCCCATTTTCACTAACCCTAGTCCCAGCTTCCACTTGTCAGTTTAGTGGTAGTCTTGAAAATTATAGCCCATATTACTGATACCTACTCCTGAGGCAGCAGAGGACCTCATTTGCAAAGACTTGCTCATAATAGATCTGTCTGCTGACTCCCTAGAAGACCTTCTCAAATGGCTTATCTTAGCCTTAGCTAAATTGGAACTTGCCCAGACAAAGCCACTGGCCTTTGGGCATTTGTTAAAACTACAGGCCCATATTTTAGAGTCTACTTCTTGAAGCAATGAATAGCAATCGGGGCAAACAATACATTAACCAAGAAGCTTGAGAAGAAAGGCTGGATAATAAGATATTTTTGATGGGGGGTGGGGAAGAGTGTGATTTGAAAAACTCTGACATATCTCCAGAAATTTGGAAGACTGAATGCATACCCAAGGCTCTTCATTTGTTCGAACAATACCTGAAAAGGGCCTAAACTCTCAACTCTAGCTGACTTTGACACTCTGCCCAAGCAGAAGTGAGGCTAATAATGAGCTTTAAACCACCATGTTAAGTGTTAAAGACATGCCCTAAAACACAGAGAGTCCATTTGGAAACATTGGAAGATCTTTTTTAAAATTATTTTTAAATTTATTTTTAAATTATAATTGACATACAATATTATATTAGTTTCAGGTGTACAATGTAGTGATTAGATATTTATATACCTTACAAGGTGATCACCCTGATAAATCTAGTATCAATCTGGGAGAACTTTTTATTTGTTTGTTTTGGTTTCAGGCATTTTAGGAAATCTCTATCCAAGCATTAGTTGACCATCGAGCTAGTAGAATAGATGGTTCAGTAGCCACGCATAGCAGAGAGCACAGAATTTACAACAGTAGTTTAGAGGAGTCATTAAACAAACAAAAATAACTATAACAAGCAGCAACAATAAATCCTGGGGAAGAGGAAGAATCTGATTTCCAAACTTAATACGTTAAAATGTTTAAAATGTCTAGTTGTAAACTGTGTGTGTAAAGAAATGAAAGAAGTAGTAGTCATACAAAAAAAAGGCAATCAATAGAAGCTATCTCTGATAAAGCTCATCGGACTTTTTAGACAAAAATTTAAAATCAGCTGTTTCAAATGTGTACAAAGAACTAAAAAAAAAATAATTTCTAAAGAACTATAGAAAGCATCCAGAATAATGTCTCATAAATAAAAAATACCAGTAAAGAGATAGAAATTATGAAGAAGGAACCAAATAGACATCCTGGAGTTGAAACGTAGAAAAATTTAAGTGAAAAATTTACTAAAGGTGCTCAGCAGCAGATTTAAGTAAGAAGAAGAGTTAGTTAGCTTGAAGACAGGTCAATTGACATTATTCAATATGAGAAACAGAAAGATAAAAAGAATAAAGAGAAATGAACAGAGCCTAAGAGTCCTGTTAGACTCCATCAATATTCCAAGATATGCAAAATGGAAGTCTAGAAGGAGAGAAGAGAGAAAAAAGAGCACAAAGAATATTAAAAAATTAATGGCTAAAATTTCCCCCAATTTGATGGAAAAAAATATTACTACTCTTACCCTCAAAACTCAAAAAACTCTTAAGTAATACAAACTTAAGGCTCATATATTATAATCAAACAGTTTAAAGCCAAAGACAACAAAGAGAATCTTAAAAGCAGTGAAAGTCTGACACATCATGAACAAAGAATCCTCAAATAAAAGTTAACAGTTAATTTCTCATCAGAAACTGTTGGGAGCACAGGAGGCATTGGGATGAGAGATTCAAAGGGCAGAAAAAAATACTGTCAATAAAAATTCTATATTCAGTAAAATGTATTTCAAAAATAAAGAAGAAATTATGGCATTATCAAATGAACAAAAAATGGAAAGAATCTATTTCATTTTTTTGCGGAACTGCCCTACAAGAAATTTCAAAGTGGGTTCTTTAGGCTGTAACAAAAGGATACGAGAAAGTAACTTTAATCTATATAAATAAGTAAAGAACACCAGTAAAAACAACTATGTATGTATGTAATATAAAAGGCAGCATTAATATATTTTCTGTATGAAACTCTTCTTTCTTTCAATCTTATTTAAAAGACTATTGCATAAAACAATTATAAACCTATATTAAAGGGCATGCAATGTGTAAAGATGTAATTTGTGACCATAACAGCTCAAAGAAAAGAGGGAGGCAAAGAGCTATATATTGTATCATACCAAAATTAATTTGGTATTAATTTGAACTCTGAATCTAGATGTTATGAATTAAGTTGTTAATTGGAATTCTTATGGCAATAATTAAGAAAATAACTCTAAAAATGTATAAAAGAAACCACAAGGGAATTAAAAAGGCACACTAGAAAATATTCATTTCATACAAAAGAATGTAGTATCATAGGGATGGAAGAACAAAAAAGTACAAGACATTCAGAAAACAAACAGCAAAATAGCAGAAGTAAGTCCTTTCTCATCTGTAATTACTTTAAATATAAAAGGATTTAACTCTTCAATCAAAAGGCAGATTTCAAAATGGATTTTTAAAAATTATGCAACTGTATTGCTATAAGAGACTCAATTTAGATACAAAGATATACATAGGTTTTAAGGGAAAGGATGAAAAAAGGTATTCCATGCAAACAATACCAAAAGTGAGCTGGAATGGGTATTAATATTAGACAAAATACACTTTAAGTCAAGAACTATTACAGGAGAAAAAGATATAATATAATAATAAAAGAGTTAATTCATTATATAATAACTATAAATATATATAAACCTCTCAGCAGAGTCCCCAAATACATGGAGAAAGACAAACAGAATTAAAGAAACAAACAGATCAACAATAAAGGTGGAGACTTTAATACCCCACTTTCAACAATGGATGGGACAACTAGACAGAAGATCAACAAGGAAGTAGAAGACTTAAGTAACACTGTTAACTTAGTAGACCTAACAATATTATAAAACACTCCAGCCGACAACAGCAAATAAACATTTTTCTCAGGTACACAGAACATTCTCAAGGTATACCATATGTTAGGCCACAACGGGTCTCAATACATTAAAATGATTAAAATAACACAACTACATTCTTTGACTAGATGTAATAAAATTATAAATCAATAACAGAAGGAAATTTGAAAAATTAAAAAATATAACCTCAAAGGCAAGGGAAGTAAAAGCAAAAATAAATGAATGGGATTATATCGAACTAAAAAGCTTCTGCACAGCAAAAGAAACTGTCAGTGAGACAAAGAGGTAACCATATGAATGGGAGAATATATTTGTAAAAAACACCTCTGATAAAGGCCAACTAGCCAAAATATACAAAGAATTCATACAGCTAAACAACAACAAAAAAACAAACAATTCAATTAAAAAATGGGCAGAGGACCTAGACAGACACTTCTCCCAAGAAGATATGCAAACAGACATATGAAAAAATGTTCAGCTTCACTTGCTATAAGGGAAATTCAAACACAAACCACAATGAGATACTGTCTCACACCTGTAAGAATAGCTACCATCAACGAGAAAAGTAATAACAAGTCTTAAAGAGATTATGGGGATAGAGAAGGAGCTATACTAAATTATCTTGGAAAAGAGTACTTTGACTAGATACTATAAGGTTATAGACAAAAAATTGTTTTTTATAAACACTGTACTCTAGTTTTTAAATTTATTTCTTATAGGGATATCGGTTATGAATTTTCAAACTACTTTGTATATTAGGATTGAACAAGTTAGTAGATATACTATAGATAATGCAAGCCAGATTTCTCAATGACAGAAAGAAAATTTACAAATAAAGCAGCAAAGCTAGGCAGAAACTTGTGGTGCTGGTTTGGAATTTAGAAGTAATATTATAGGCTCATGATACAAATGTGTATGCATGTTTGTATGTGTGAATAAAGTGTATGTGAGTAAATACAATTAATACCCATAGTTTGTGGATTTACTATTTGCAAACTTACCTACTTGCTAAAATTTGTTCGTAATCTCAAAATCATTACTCTCTGTGCTTTTACAGTCATTTACTGACATGTGTACTCAGTGATGAGAAATTTGAGTCACTCGATACACACATTCCCAGATGAGGTTGAACAAGGCAAGAGTCTGCCTTCTTGTTTTTAGTTCTGATCCTATACACAAGTGTCCATTTTGAGAAATATTTAGTGTAATATTTTTCCATTTTTGCTTTTTTTTTTTTTTTTAGCATTTGGGGGCTTTTTGTTGGTAATTTTCCTGTTTAAAATTCTCCCCAAGTATTGTGCTGAAGTGCTATCTAGGCTTCCTAAGTGCAGGAAGGTTGTGATGTGTCATATGGAAAAAATGAGGGTGTTAGATAAGATTTGTTCAGAAATAAGTTTTAATGCTGTTGGCCATGAGTTCAACATTAATTAATCAATGATATATATTAAGCAAGGTGTCTTTAAACAAAAACACACATAAAACAAGATTACGCATTGATCAATTGGTGAAAATGTGATCAGAGGCTCATAGAAACCTAATCCTGTATTTCCCCTAGAAGTAGTAATTCAATATTCATTATATCAGTATTCACAATGACTTAATAAAACATAACTACTGCAAATAACAAGAATAAACTCTGTATGTGTGTGTATATGTGTGTGTGTTTTTTCTGCTCCCTTTAATGGTACCCATCCAATTCTAGTTCTGAGAAAATTACGACATGTCAATAAAAAATATAAATTTTTAGACAGAAAACTTCCATTAAGTCTTAGTGTTTCTAATTTTTAGATATGAATGTATAGACGCTGTTTATGTTTTCTAAGTTTAGGAACTAACCTTTGTAAAATTTGAATATTAATAGTACCTACTTCAGAGTTTGTTATCTTATTTAATTCTCAAAAGTGAAAATGTTTTATCAATGAAAAGCAGACATTAGATTTCTGGTCAAGATGGCAGAATAGGTAAATGATGCGCTCACCTCTTCCTACAACCACATCAACATTACAACTAAACTACAAAACAACCATCATTGAAAATTGCCTGAACCTAGCTGAACAGAAGTCTTCTAACTAAGGATATACAGAAGAAGCCACTTCAAGCCTGGTAGGAGGGGAAGAGATGTGGAAGGGCTGATCCCACACTCATGTGTGGTGGTTAAAATATGGGAGGGTTATCTCCACTGTAGAAGTTACACCCAAAGAGCTAGCCTAGCATTTCAATGCCAGAGAAAGAAGTCCTCATTATTTCTGGCTGTGAAAACCAGTGGAGATTATGGCTGAGAGAGATGAAGGGCTGCTGAAATCCCAAGAGCTCTTCTTAAAGGGCTCATACATGGACTAACTCACTGATGGACTCATTCACTCTGAGCTCCAGCACTGGGGTAGCAGCTCGAAAGGCACCAGGGATATATGGGAAATAACTGAATTGTCTGGTTTTAGGGCAAGGGATGGAGGAGCAGCTTTTACCCAGACTAAAATGCTGGTAGAAGCCATTGTTCCTTGATTGAAACTTCCCCCCACCCCTCCTACATTTGCAGGAAGGTGCCACATCTAAGTCTCCATCACCATTCTCTCTGCCCTGGTGATTTCCTGAGACCCTGCCTCACCCAACTGGGAGGCCCATTTATCCACTTTCAGTGGCTTTTCCATGCAAATAGCCTATCTTGGCTCATGCCGAGGATTTTCCTAACACCTCCCAAAAGTTCACAAACCACAAACAAGCAGCATTTTGCCTCACTGTGCCCCATACCTCTTGATAAGGAGCACCAACCCCAACATTAGAAGCAGCTGGTCTCGGTTCCCAACTTAGTCTCTCTTAGGCGGCTCTAAGCCCAGCACAAGTGGCAACCATCTGCATACCACTTTGTAGCTCATACCAAGTGGCCCTGAGCAAGGCAGAGGCAGTGGTTGATGTAGGCCTGTGCCAGAGCCCCTCGCAAGAGACTCAAGAACCAACACACCCAGAGGCCAGCCCTGGATCACACTGGAGCATCACACAACCATCTTCACAAATGACATACCCAAAGGGCAACCTGGGCAGGCACCAGAGCCCTGCTAATGGAAATCCTGTTCCCTAGGGTCAGCCCCTGCACAGTAGCTCCTTCCCTGTAGTCATAGCCAATCTTTACAACCAATCAGCCTGAGGGTCAATCCCTCTCATTAACATGCCAACAGCAATCAAGACTCAACTACTGCAGTAAGGTACATACAACCCACACAAGAGACACACTTGGAACATGTGGCTCAGGTGACCAGGGAGACTATACAACTGAGTCCCATAGAACATCTATTACACAAGGCCACTCTACCAAGACCAGGATACATAATAGCTCTACCAAACACATAGAAACAAACATAGAGAGGTAGCCAAAATGAGGAGACAAAGAAATGTCCCAAATAAGAGAACAGAACAAAGCTCTAGAAAAAGAACTAAACAAAATGGAGACAAGCAATCTACCAGATGCATAGTTCAAAATCCTGGTTATAAGGATGCTCAATGAACTTAGGGGACAAATAGATCAATTCAGTGAGAACTTCAACAAAGAGATCACAAGCATAAAAAAAGAACATAGAAATAATAAAAAATAAACCAGTCAGAAATGAAGAATACAATAACTGAAATAAATATCCTAGAAGGAATCAAGAGCAGATCAGATGAAGTGGAGGATTGAATCAGCAATTAGGAAGATAAGGTAGCAGAAAACATCCAATCAGAAGAGCAAAAAGAAAAAAAGAATCCAAGAAAATGAGGATTGTTTAAGAGATCTCTGGAATAACATCCAGTGTACCACCATTCACATTATAGGGATAGCAGAAGAAGAGAGAAAGCAAAAAATTGAAAACTTATTTGAAGAAATAATGACGTAAAACTTCTCTAACCATATGAAGAAATAGACATACAAGCCCAGAAAGCACAAAGAGTCCCAAACAAGATGAACCCAAAGAGGTCCACACCAAGACATATCATAATTAAAATGCTAAAAGTTAAAGACAAAGAAGGAATCTTAAAAGTAGCAAGAGAAAAGCAGTTATCTACAAAGGAACTCTCATAAGATTATCAGCTGAATTCTCAACAAAAACTTTGTAGGCCAGAAGGGATTGGCACCAAATATTCAAGGTGATGAAAAGGAAAGATCAACAACCAAGATTATTCTACCCAGCAAAGCTATCATTTAGAATTTAAGGATAGATACAGAGCTTCCCAGACCAAAAAAAAAAAAAAAAAAAGCTAAATGAGTTTATCGACACCAAGCCAGATGACAAGTAATGTTAAAGGGACTTTTTTTTAAGATGAAGAAAAAAAGATAAAAAATATGAATAATAAAATGGCAATAACTATGTATCCATCAACATTTACTATAAATGTAATTGGGTTAAATGTTCCAATGAAAAGACATAGGGTAGCTGAATGGATAATAAAACAAGACTCTTATGTATACTGCTTACAAGAGACTCACTTCTAATTGAAAGACACACATAGACTAAAAGTAAAGGTATAAGAAAGATATTTCATGAAAATGGAAAAAAAAAAAAACTGTGGTAGCCATACTAATACCCGAAAAAATAGACTTCAAAACAAAGGTTTTAACAAGAGACAAAGAAATACTCAACAATTATACTCCTGGGTATTTATCTGAAGAAACTCAAAACACTAATTTGAAAAGACATATACATCCATATGTTCACTACAGCATTATTCACTCTAGCCAAGACATGGAAGCAATCTAAGTGTTGATAGATCCAATAATAGATGAATGGATAAAGAAGTGGTACATATATACAATGGAGTACCGCTCAGCCATAATAGGAAATGAAATCTTGCCATCTACAGCAACATAGATGTACTTACTACAGCAACATAGATGTACTTAGAGAGTATTGTGCTGGGTGAGGTGATACAGACAGAGAAAGACAGATACCTTATGATTTAATTTATATATGGAATCTAAAAAAATAAACAAACAAAACAGAGGCAAACTCATGGATACAGAGAACATTTTGATGGTTGCCAGATGGAGGGGGGTTGAGGGAATGGGTGAAAAATTGAAAGGAATTGAAAGGTACAAATTGGTAGTTACAAAATAGTCATGGGGATGTAGAGTATAGCAGAAGGAATATAATCAATAATATGGCAATGACTATGTACGGTGTCAGACGGGTATTGGACCTGTTGGGGGTGATCACTTCATAAGTTATATAGGTGTCTAGTTTCTGTGTTGTGCACCTGAAACTAATAATGGTGTATGTCAACTGTAATTGAAAAATAAAATATTTTAAAAAGCATTTATTCAATGTTTAATATTTAATATATATATATTTTTATATATATATATACAAAATTACTGTCTTTTAGGATACTATGACTATAAATTATATGAAAATTATATGCAAACTTCTCATTTTATATTGCATATATTCATGAAGTTTCATGCAAAACACAAAACTAACAAAATGGCAGCATTATTATCATGTACAAATAAGAGAAAAACCATTGGCCAAAACCTGGATGAGATTCCTATTAAAGTCATTGACTACAAACATAGATTGAGAAATACATTTCTAAAATGTATCACATATACTTCTTTTCTCTGACTCATCCATAAACAGCACTAATATCTCCTAAGAAAATAGGCAAAATCTTTGTTTATGCCATTTGTCCCTACCCTAAGATTCAGAGATTATACTGCACTAATTCCCCAAAACTATTCTGCTTCAGCTAGGACCACCTGCACATCTTTCTTCTGTATTCTCTCTATAAAGATCCAAAAATTATACTACTTAAGACACAATGCCACACAAATTAGGGAAAGGTAGGCAGAAGTGTATTATTCTTTTATGTGCTTAACCACCTGAAATGTTGTAAGCAGGACTAGAGATGGAAAGAGAACTAGGAACAGTTGAGAGCATAGTCTTTGATTTATTGGAGTCATTTAACAACAAATATGTATTGAATACCTTTATGTGCCAGGTAGTTTCTTAGGAACTAAGGATTGAAGGCCAAAAGAGGTCTTGGTCCTAAATGACTAGGAGACAGACAGTAAGCAAAGTAAACCGATATGTAAATAAGATAGTTTTAACTGAGGTAAGTGCTAAGAAGAAAATAAATGGGATGATGTAATAGAGATAATAGCAATGACATAATTTGAATTATGTATTTAAAGCAGAGATACTCAGTTCCAAATACCAAATACATATAGTTCTCTAGTTATTGAGAAACCCTAAAATATAAAATGCAATGATCATTTAGTGATATCTGCCACAGCCATGAAAAGTCGATGCCAACATTAAAATTTTGTATTGCTGACAATACAGTAGAGGGGAGGAAAAAAGCTATTAAAACTAGGAGTAATGTCTTCTATCAGCATATTGCTTAAAATTATTCTCAAAATTCTTCACATTGGTACAAAAGAAAGAAATAAATATAGCTTTAATTGTACCATTATCTGTAGATGATAAAATTTTCTACCTAGAAAAGCCTGAAGAATAATTGGAGAAAAACTACGAGAACAAAATATTTTAATATGAGTTTCATGCACAATAAATGTACAAAAATTATTAGCATTTATATATACCAGTTAGAAATGCAACAAATTAAAATATCCTATCACATTAGCAGCAATAACAAAGTGTGAGTTGTAACAAGAATTATGTAAAGTAACTCTACTATTCAAGCAATAAGGAAATGATTAAAGAGATAGGCCAGGCTTCTAAACAGAAATAGTAATGTCACTAAATATTTTCAAATTATTTTTTATTAAGGTAATTTTAATTAAAATCTCAGAAAATTTTATAGAAGAAACTCTGAGATGCATTTGCAAAAATACATGGGTAAGACTATTTAAAATTTTTTTTCTGGGAAAAAAGGAGCAAAGGAGATAATTCCTACAAATTATGAGACCTAGAAGTACAATTATTATTTATTCAGGGATCCACAGAGAAGCTAGTAAATTTCAATAGGAAGCCCAAAATTCAAATGTTTTTCCATGTAAAATTTGAATATATGGTAGAGGTAGTACCGTAATTAAGTGGTAAAATCAATCTTCATTTTCTCCTTACTTCTATGTTCTGGCAAAATTGGTCAGAATTCACACCTCATAACATACACTAAATCAATTCAGTATGATTTGAGGAGTCAAGTACAAAAAGGAACAGAGAAAGTAAAAGAAGATATAGATGAACCTTGAGCAGGTCTTGCAGAGAAAAAAAAATAAAGCAATAAAAGAAGCTAAACATTTAAAAAGTTTATGTATTGTGTCTATACATAAAGTTTTAAGTTCTAAACGCAAAATGAAGATCATAAAGACCTTTAAAGGAAATTTACCACATGTGATCAAATATACGCCATAAATTTGACAGGTTAATTTGATTCAAAACTCCTATGATATTAAAAAAGACTTCTTAAAAATCAGAAAGAAAAGAATGTATGATGCAGTAAAAACCAGTGAAAGTGGGAAAAAAGAAATACAAATAGAAAATGAAGTACAAAAATATAAAATGATTTTACATCAATTCCTCTTTCTATGAAAAGAGTAAGTACAAAGAGGTAAAATAGAAGGTATTACCAGGACAAGGATCATACGAAACAAGAAGACAAGTATTGCCGTGTATAATATCAAGCAGTGACAATTTAAAGGGAATTTCTGGCTTTTAGCATGGTTTTGATCTCAGCAGACATCATATAGTCTAGAAGAATATCAACTAGCCTGAGAGTTTCCACCAGAAAGAACTTCAGAGGTACCAAAGCAAAGAGAGGTTACTAAAAACACATCTCATATTACAATGATAGGTATGTAAAGGAACTGAGTGGGAAACTAATATAGAACCACAGTGGGTGTAAGATGTCTTCAAGGAAGGTGGTTGGTAGAAATCTGGGTGAATTAAGAAGTGGAAAACACAGGAAGTAGAAAATTTTTGATATGTATAGATCTAGGAATCCAAATTTGCGTATTTGGGAATTCTTGGTTTCCCATGTTTGTTGCCTCTTTTGTAAACACTAAGCAGTGTAAACAATCATAAAGTTGTTTATGATTATGTGAGAAATGGTAGACAGAGGAATCATAAAAGCAACCTTTCCAACTCTGTGTCTAAAGGCCACAGGCTTTTATTTCTCTCTGCTCTCATCATCGCCTAAGTGTAACACCAGAATTGTTTGCTGACTGAATTTTCTTGTTTCTCAATTATAAAATTGCCTTTATAGTTTGTATTTTTCCAAGCCCTAGACTTTACTACTGATCACCAAACTAATAATTAAAACAATCATGTGTCACTTTTCCTTATAAAACTGACAGGAATTAAAAAAATATATATTATACAGACTTGGCAAGTGTGCCTAGTATATTGCTTGTTATATAAACTTTATGTTGAATAAAATATATCAAGAACCATATAGAGTCATAACCACAACACTTCCTAAAGGAGCAATTTCTTCTATGGCAATAATGAGAGCTGCAACAAAGATTAATGTTAAAGCTTTTATGTTTTTAATAATAGCAAACACTAAGAAATCCCAAAATGTGTGAAGTATATTTAAATAAATGCTAAAGAAAAGGAGAAGAAAGCTTATAGAGAATTTTTATTTTTTTATGTACATACAAACTTTAAATTTGAATTGCCTCAGTGTCACTCTCATGAATTTTGAATTTTATAATTTAATACATATATAATTCATATTAAAAATAATTTATAAATAATGTGTATGATTTTAACTATTTTAACTAACCTATATATAATAAACTAATTTGTTATTCAATATTATATTTTTGAGATCTATATTGACATATACAAATCTAATTTTTCATTTTTCACTGCAGTATTCCATTGTATGTTCCACAATTTACTTACCCATTCCCTTACTGTAAGCCATTTGAATAGTTTCTAAATTTTCACTATAACAGTGTCATTATAAATAAAAGACACATAATCTTTTGATATGTGTCAGTATTTCACTAAGATGACAGTTCACAAATTTTTGGTCCAGGACTCCTTTACTCTCTTAAACATTATTGAGAATGCCAAAGAGCATTTATTTATATGGATTATATTTGTTAATATTTACTGTATTAGAATTTAAAAGATAAATTTTAAAAATATTAATCTACTAAAATAATAAATCCATTATATTTTAATATAAGTAGCATATTTTATAAAACTAACTATATTTTCCAAAAAATCATTAAAAAATACACTGTTTTACATTTTTACAAATTCCTTAATTAATGTCTAGCTTAATAGAACATAGCTAGGTCATAGTATTTGCCTCTGCATTCACCCTGTAGTGATATGTAGCTTTGTTTGAAAGAAATCCTATATCACACAGATGTGTTGTTCTTAAAAAGGGAAATTTATTTCAGCAGTCTTTTAAATTATTTTAGATATTCTTCTTTAATTTCATACCACACCTCAAGAAGTGGTAGTTTATAAAAGGTTCATTGCAATATGGAACCTGAAACCTATCGATAAACTTTATATCCTGTATTATTAAAATCTATGGGTTTATCCTGAATGTTGAATTGATTTGTTACCTGAGGTATGATTTTATAACATCATGTATTGGTCATTTTGAAAATGTTAGTTCACTGAGTTTGCAGATCTCCTTAATGAAGACCCATTTAATTATTATTCAACAACAACAAAAAAACACATTTGTTAATATTATACTAGTCTCATCAGAAAAGCTTTAAATATTAGAATGACATTAAGCTCACAGAAGTTAATACAAGTTTTCCAAAATTCTAATTTTTGCTTA
>CM053509.1:127594571-127609206 GCA_028627145.1 Eidolon dupreanum | reverse complement strand
GTTTTCTACTTAAATTATCTGTCTTTTTTGATCAAGCCCTTATCTCTAGTTCCTTTCTACACATAATTTTTAGAAGCCACACCCTGCTTTTCTTCACTGCTTCTAAAACACTGTGCTTCTCCTCAGGCTCTTGTTTCAATTATGGTTTTGGCCCCTGAAGATAGTTTTAATTATTAGTTCTACTATGTATTTATGTAGTTGTTTTATAATTGCATCTTTTTCATATTATCTAGTACTACCTCTTAAACATGTAAAATTATTGTTACTTTCAATCAACAATTAGACTTATGTTTCCCAAATTTCCATGGTTATCATTGATTTATACATTCCATTTCTTTTCTATTATTCTTTTTTGCAAAGTATATTCATTATTTTTGAATCTTTTCAGAATGTGTAGACAATTTTATTCTTTTAAGTAAAGAAAACAAATAGTCATTCTTTTGCCTTCATTCTTGAATGACAGTTTAGCTCTATATTTAGTTCTAACTTGACAGTTTATTTTTCCTCAATACTTTGAATTATTCCTTCATTGTTTTTTGGCATCTATTGTTGCTAATGAAAATCTGCGGTCACTGTAATTGTCAATTTATTATATAACTGTAAAAAAATCAAGATATAAAACTGCATTCATAGTGTAATTCTAAGTTTCTGAAAATATATGTGTAAAAATGCTTTGCTCTCTAATTTATAAATTCTGATAGAGTTCAGATAACAAAGGATACCATTATCTGAATTGATTCTGTTTCTAAGTTTCACATCATAAGTAGTGAGTATTTATATAACTTTCTGGAAGCCAATTTAATAATATGTCAAGGGTCTTCAAAAAGCTTAATCCAATAATTTTACTTGTAAGAGATACAGATAGATATTTATTTATAAATTTGTTCATTGTTAATTCCATGTCAAAAATGGGAAGAGTATAAGAGTCCAAAATATTTTAATAGAATAGTATGCAATCTTTAAAATGATCCTTTTGAAGAATTATTATTTATATATAAAGTCACATATTATGCTGTTAAAATGTTATTAAAATTATCAAATAATATATTATGATATTATGATGCATTATGAGTTAAGAAACAAGTATACATATATTCCTATACATATAGCTCAGCAATTTGTTAAGAATGCCTTTTTCTGAATGCTGGGGTTGTATGTAATATTTATTTTCTTTTTAATTAAAAAAATGAAGTTCTATATAGTGAAGAGATATAATTTTTTAAAATTAAAAAAACAAAATGAGAAGTTATTAAAATATATTCACACAATAACCTTTGCTATTTTGTAGCTTAGAATATAATATTATTTATCATATCATTAAATTATGACAATGGGAATGCAGTTTCTCTACAATTTTTTTTTCACATTCAAATGAATGCAGGCTAGCATAGTGCCTTTATTGTGCTTCCAGCAATACAAGAAGTATGTGGCCCATTACATGCCCTCTTCATACATATGGTATCCCGAATCCCTATTTCACCCTCGCTTGTTCTGTTCCATCCTGCTTGCTCTGTTCTCTGCTTCCCCCGTTACATGACTGGTATGTTACCGTTTATCTTTAATTCTTTACTGTCTCCATTATGTTCATATTCCTTTCCTTCTCAGCTAAGTCTCCTATTTCTACTTGTCTTTTTTTTTTCTCTTTATATTTTTCGTTCTTCTCCATAACCTACCTAAGGCAACTTCCCCTTCTAGATAACCAGACTGTCTAGATTATCCTTGCCATTTTCTACTCCCATTTTCATCCATTCTCTCCCATCCACCTATCTTTTCAGCTTCTATCATTATAGAATGGTATATTATGCATAAAACCAATTTACCAACCAAATATTTTTAATTAAATGCTTTTAACAATTTCCCTAAAGGGGAAATTACTTCATTTATGCTTCCATATGTTTTTTAAATTACAACATTTAAGATTTTGACAATGTTCTATCTTTAGCGAAATATATAAATGGAGTGAAAGATTTCATTTCTGTTAACGTTATAAAACTTCTCATTTTTCCTTTTGCCAAGGTGAACTGATGTAATCCAGGATTTTGTTCTTTTCAAGAGAAGATGAGCAACTTTAAAAGAAACCTTAAGGGAGAGGGGGAAAAGGTTCTTGTATAACAAGTACAACTTGGTAACTGATATTTTTACATGAGGAATTTTGGCTCAATATAAGAAAGAGGATTTTATAGCCACAAATAGCAATTTGAAATCCTTCAAACTCATATGAACATTTGAATACTAGAGATTCTGCATGATTTCTTTTTAGAACTAGACAAAATTGAATTTTGATACCTCATTTTATAAAATTAATCAATCCTGAGAGAATACCAGGTAATTCTACCCAAGCTATATATAAGCTGAATGTTTCTATGCTTCCTATTTAGAAACTGCACATTATTTTGATATTAATGATAAGAACAAAGATGCAAAATTTCGATTCAAGTTTTGGCTTTGGAACTTAGTTGTTATATGTCCTTAACATTCAAGTTGCTTCTTTAGAAGGGGATATTAATAGCCACCTTGGCTTCTTCACAATGCCATTATAAAGGGGAAAAACCAGGTGATGCATATAAAAATGCATTTTAAGCTTTCCAGCACTTTATTGATCCATGATTGATATTCAGATAGGACACGCTTGCTTATGAAATTTTATGTAACAAAATTTACCTCCTCCATGTCTGACTAATTCTCCTTGGGCAATAAAGTTTACATCTATTTGGCTTGAATATTCAAACACTGATCTTACTAGAAATATTCTATTACCGTCTATAGGGGAAAGGGGTTCTCTTTTAGCTATCCCTTTTCTGCTTCTCAAGTACTAAGATAATAGGGTGATAGCAATGCTGCCAGGCAGCAGGATCACCCCATAATTTGCCTGGTGATGATATTAACAGTCACAACAGTTAACCTGTGCTGTCAGCTGCTTGTGCTTTAGGCATTGTTCTAAACACTTTTACAGCATTATTTTATTTAATGTTCAAAACCACTTTCACAGAGAGGAAACTAAAATTCAGGCAAGTTTACCCATTCATTTATATAAAAAATGTTTGTTGAGTGCCAAATATATACCAGGCAGGCACTGAACTAAATGAGGGAGAAACAGCAGTAACAAAGATTTAAAATGGCCCTTGTATCCATAAAATTTATATTCTGGTAGAGGGAAAGACAGAAAAAGAAATGAATACATCTCAGAAGGTAATAAGTACCTAAAAAGAAATTAAAATTGAGTGGCTACTTTAGAACATGGTTAGGGAGACCTTCTGAGAAAGGGTTCTTGAAGATTAAGCCTGAATGACAGGAAGGGGTCAGCCATGTGAAGAAAGTCAGCAGAGAGTCTATTGGGCTGAGAGAACAGCAAGTAGAAAGGTTCTAAGATGGGAATGAGCTTGAGGTGACAATGATAAAGAGATTAGGATAAAATTGGGATATGTTTTGGAATTAGAATTGGATTTACTGTTGGTTTGGAGATGTGGGTGAGGGAAGGAGATAAATCAAAGGTAATTACTTGGTTGGTTTGTTAAGATTGTTAATGTATGCTATTTGGAGAAGATGGCAAGAGGTAAGCAGGTTTGGGGAAAGATCAAGAGCGACATTTTTAATCCTTCTAAACATTTTTTTGTTATTGTGGTAAAATATACATAACATGAAATTTACCATCTTAACCCTTTTTAAGTGAACAATTCAGGGACATTGTTGTGCAATCATCACTACCATCCATCTCCAAAACTTTTTTTCTTCTTTCCAAACTAGAGCTCTTTACCTATTGAACAATAACTCCCATTTCTCTCTTTCCCAAGCCCCTAGAAGCTACCAATCTACTTTCTCCATGAATCTGCATACACTAGATACCTGGTATAAGTGGAATCATACATTATTTGTGTTTTCATGACTGGCTTATTTCACTTAGTCTAGTGTCTTCAGGGTTCATCCATGCATCAGAATTTCCTTACTTCTCATTCCCTCCTTTTTAAAAAGCGATTTTCCTTCCTTTCATTTTAAGTTCAAGTTCTGTTGGTAGAGAATGATTCCCTCAATTTCTATAGCACATGAAGAAGCAGCAGTCATTTAGGTATTATCACCCAGCGTGTATACTTTCCCTTACCAATGACACATTGCTTTTTTTCAGGTTTTAGATGAGGATATACCTGAGTTTGAATACCTGGTATATTTTTAGTCCAATTACTGGAGAAATTTACTCAATGCTCTCATTCTCAATTTCCTTACTACAACGTGGGTATAATAATGCCTAGCAATAGGATTGTTTAGAGGATTATGTAAGATATCTGTGCTTGGTAACTAATAAAATTAATACTATCATGTTTCCTCAGTTCTAAATTGCTAGTGATTTTAAGATGCAAATCTACTTTAAGATTCATAGATTTTATGACTATGAGGTGGTATAAAGAACTCTAATGCAGTAAATGTATATATAAAATATAAAAGAAATAATTAAAGTATCACTCAGATCAGGAAAAAATAGTCTTAGGGAAAGGGCAAGGTATGTATCAGTCACCTTTCTCGAGGCAAACATTCGATTTAATTAACTTAACTTTGCTCTCTTTTGCTTCTCCTTTTATGAAGTACAAATAATTCTATAGGTTAAAACTTGGAGTATAGGAAGAGGAAAAATTACATTTTGATTTTTCTCTTTCCATAGGCCAGCTCGGTCTAATATAGTGACCACTAGCTACATGTGGTTACTAAATATATGGGAAATGGCTAATCTGATACGCTGTCAGTGTAAAATGCACACCAGATTCTGAGCATTTAGTAAGAAAATAAGAATATAAATGTTGCATTAACAGTATTTTGTATTGGGTAACTGTTGTAATGATTAATTATTTTCATTTTTTTAATCGTGGTAAAATGCACATTACAAAATTTACCATTTTAACCAATTTTAGGTATACAGTTTAATAGCATTAAGAACATTCACATTGTTGTGCAACCATCACCATCATTCAGCAATAGAACTTCTTTCATTTTGGAAAACTGAAACTCTGTATCCATTAAACAATACTTTCCTATTCCCCCTCCCACAAGCTGTCTGGCAATTACCATTCTTTCTATTTCTATGAATTTGAATATTTTAGGTTTAAGCGACACTATTTGGGGTTTACTGAGTTGAAATACATTTTACTTTTCTTTTTTTTTTTTTTTTAAATGTGGCTATTAGAAAATTTAAAATTACGTATATATTTCAAGGGAAGGTGACAATTTATTATGCAAAGATTAAAAAGTACTGTGAAATTTGCAAACTGAATTATTTATTCTAAAACAGTCAGACAGCAACAGATGACTTCAGATGTTTTTTCCACGAAATTTTAGATGTTGCCACCAAATATACAACACACTACTGTGTACTGTCATAAAGTCAGCTAAAACACGTGTAAACATATGTCATGTCAGTCGTTAAGAAGAAGGGTATAATTACACTTTTAAATGTGGCAAAGCATTTTGAGAGTAGTGTGTAATTTTCTAGAGCAGAACCTTTGTGAACATATCTTTCCCTGAGTGTTTATACAGCCTGACAACTTCAGGTTTGTTCAAATCAAGAGCCCCACTGTGAACAAGCCAGCTGCAGACAAAAGAAACAATTTGTTCTTTAGGTGCCATTTCATTGAGAGAACCAGAAGGAAGTAGTGAGGTAGGCGCAGAGTCATAGACAGACAGAAAATCAAGACAGGAGAGGGTATTAACGGATTAGAGGAAGCAGCTGAAAACTTTATGTCTATTCATAGTAAAGAAACAAATTTTTAATAATTGCTTGTGACCAAGATGTTAGCATAACAAATATGTAGTTTATTCTACAAACGTTGATACCTCTGTACTTTTCTTTTACAGTTCTATTAAAGTATTACTGAAATACAAAAAGCTTCATATATTTAATATGTATAATTTGCTGAGTTTGGACATATGCGTACACCCATGATAGCATCACCACAATCAAGGTAATAAACATATTCAATATCTCCTAGAGTTTACTTCTGTCCCTTTGCCTTTTTTTGTGAGTGTGGTAAGAACACAGCATGAAATTTACCCTCGTAATACATTTTTAAGTGTACCACATCGTAGTGCTAAGTATAGGCACTATAGTGAACAGCAGATCTCTAGAGTTTATTCATCTTGTATAACTATAACTTTATGCCCATTGAACAAATCCCAATTTCTCTGCCAGCCCCTGGCAACCATCATTCTATTTCTGCTTCTGTAAGTTTGACTATTTTTAGATACATTCATATAAGTGGAATCAGGAAGTATTTGTCCTTCGGTTACTGGCATTTCACTTAGCATACTGCCTTCGAGGTTCATCCATGTTGTTGCAAATGGTAGAATGGCCTTCTTTTTTAAGATCGAATTATATATGTATATCTTTATCTCAGATTCCTCTGAGGATACTACTTATACTTTTTCTATGCTCTCTTTTGAATTACATTATGAATTTTATTTTACTGAAGTTTTAGCTCTCTTGGTTGTATTTCTCATTTGGTCTAAATGCTTGTGATTCTTGATCACACATATTTTCATCTAATATTGTGGCATGTTTGTATTGTTATAAATGTCATAGCCATTGAATCAGACAGTCTTGGATTTGAACTGTAACTCTGCTAATTAAAAATGATATATGAAACTTACTATAACTTTTTTAGAGGAAGAAAATCAATTGTAATCAGATCTAAAATAAACTTATAAGACTAAAATTAATTGTTTTAATTTGAGAATTTGAACTTATATTTATTTTCAAATATATGAAATTATACAGAGGCGAATATTGATTACTGGAGACATTCAAAGGAGTATTCACTATAGAGGTCCTTGAAAAGTATCAAATTTGATCACTAGAAATAAAGTAAATAAGTAAAATAATTAAAATGGAGGCAAAACAAGAAGTGAATACATACAGAATTGTGGAATATTTTGTTCATTGCTGACATGAGTAAAGTGTGCCAAGAACTCAGTGGTAATTTTGCTAAATAGGGTTAAGATTTCAGTAAAGATCACACCACACATAAACCACTCCTGTGACCCCTGGCTACAGGGCCATCTCTACATACTACTCACATTTTCATAAGAAAAAAAAAAAGCATAAATTAAATAAACTGTAATTACTGGGGGAACTATTTTTGGTGGGGAAACATATGGGGGGAAATTTGGGAAGGGTGTATGTCATATGGGGAAGTTTATGAGGTAAGAGTTTTAAGTCACACTTGTAAGGTTTAATCAGAGACTATAGACCTACAAAGTGCTGGGTTTGACACATATCTGTTTTTTGAACCATGTGGCTGTGTTTCATTGTGGTATTATCTGTTCTATACATTAGCATAACTGGCTGGAGGATATCAGGTTCTGAGAAATGGGGAGAGCTCACTCGACTGGTTGCTTACAGAGTTTGTAAGGTGCACTTGCAGCTACCCTCCACATGCACTGCTCTTCCTGTCCATTCCCTTGTCTGTCATGCAGTAGGAAGATTGTCCCTTCCTGGGTGAGTTGGAGAAGAAGTGGGCATAGAAGAAAGAGAAAATATATAACTGGTTTCTTGGCTTAGATCACAGCTTACCCTTAAGGAGGTCTGTTTCATTATAAAAGAATCCTAGATACACACTGTGTTACCTATAATGGTCGAAGTGCTTTTTCAGTGATGCTTAGAGCATCTCCATATATACGTTGTATAATGATATGATATCCCGTAGATATAAGTAACTGAATTATCTACAATTTAAAGTGTGGGGACTATCTTCTGGAAACCTCCCTTCTTTTCCCTTATGTTTTTCTTGGTTGTTGTTTTTTTGGGGGGAGGGGTGGAGGGATGATATTCTCCCATCTACTCTCAATCTTCTAGATTAATTTGTTTTTATCAAGCGAATCTGCACTCAAGAACCTTCAATGATCCTCTAACACATATAAAATAAAAACCAAACTCTTGACCTGTATTCAATTGCAGTTGACATTTGGCTTATTCCTCTGGTGCCTTTCTTTCTTGCTTTTCTTGGTGTAATTTATTTGAGTAGAACACTCTAAGGAATCTTTCCATCTATGGAAATCCTACTCACATTTTCAAGCCTCTATATTTTTTCCAAATTATCTAAGCAATTATGGTCTCCACTGAGCTAACATCCTCCCATGTAACAGTTATTAAAAAGAGCTTAAAACAATGCTTATTAATAAAATAAACAAACATAAATTTTTTTTTACACGTTTTCTACTTTTCTTCCTTTATGATTGTGTGCTCTCCAGGGCAGTTTCCATCTCTAACTCATCTTTGAACCAGCACAGTACCTAACCCTGTGCTTATTCATGACAGTTTCTTAACAAAGATTTGTTAAACAATTTAAATAGTATCATTTGCTATTCATTGGTAATTGTTTATAGATTTTCTTCAGTGGCACAAGTAAAAAATATTTACAAAAGAGCTATGTCTTCATCAAATACATATATACACACAGCATTGCTCTTGGCAACAAATATCGCCCTTTGGTACCATTTCAAAATATTGGCTGAGTCATAATAACCTTTATTTTTTGGCTTTATCTGTTATTCATATCTTATCTCATTTAGCTTTTGACTTCTTTAGTTTCAAAGATGTTTTCTTTGTGTTCTTGTCTTATTCTTTGCATTTGGTGCCACTCTGTTTTCCCCAAGGATGGTCTTGGCTCCTCCCTACAAGGATTTTGGACAACAGCTCCATTTTTGCCACAGTTCCAATAGCCCTAACACTCTACATCCTTTCAACCTCCCCCAATATTTTTACCCAATCTTACTCCCTCCAGGGACCTTCAACCAACTTCTATTGTCAATCCATGAGATATAGTGATTTGATAAACTTGGGAGAGTCTTATCTTTCCCTCTCTCTCAAAGAAGAATATACCTTCCTTGTTTATTTCATGGAGATACCAGGGGAAATGAATCAGTGTGTAAGATAATGTACACACTCTAAATTCAGTTATACAAATCCAGAGTATTATTTTTAAATTATGCCATTAAACATATTCCTTGGCAACATATATTCTGCAGCACCTAACAATAGAGGTTATTCTTAGCAAGCAATACTGAGTAAGTAAAAAGAAATGCAATTTTTCATCTTGCAATGAAATTCTTCTTAGTTTTGTCTTTCTTGTGTGGCCAGACTTAGGCTTTAAAATTAGCATTAATTGAGACATTAATGACAATTATAGAAACTGAGAAAAAAAAAAAAGAGTAGCTTTCCCAGCCAGATTAATGGGAGAAAGTTTAAATGATGGGAAGATTTTGAAAGCATATGTGAAAATCCCTCTTACTGTGTCACCATTACTCAAAGAATAATATTTTCAGGTCTGCTGAAAATAAAAAAATCACAGCTATCCTGCTGACATTGAGAGAAAGAAAACTTCAAAGTAAACCTTGAAGAAATGATTTTTAAAGTAGTAGAGTTGAGGCTTGACCCAGTAATAGATTTTGAAAGGGTGTTTGGTATCTCCATGGTGAGTTGGGGTGTCCAACAGACAAGGCTCCAGATCTGAATACAACCAGGCTAGAGCTGCCTTAATAGTGATATTGATTGACTATAAACAAAGACAGACAAAAGTATCCAGGATAGCAGAGAAAAATGTATTTTGGGAAAAAGGTTATTAACCTCCTTTGGGATGACTAATACCACAGCTATAGAAATTCATTTTACAACAAATATTTTGAGATCTTACAATGTGCCAAGCACTGGATAAGAGACGCATTTCTGACCCTCAAGGCATTTTCAGGCTAGTTTATGTGTTTTAGGGAGGTAGTAGAAGGAGGAAAGATCCTTGGCCTATACAAAAAAATCAAACCCGCCACTTTAGCATTATCATCAACCCACACTCTATCGAATTGCTCTGAAAAAAGAACTATACTACACAGAATGACTCATTTTGTTTCTGTCACAAAATAGCTGTGTAACTTAGAGCAGCCACTTCACTGTTTTGGGGTCTTAATTTGTTCTTGGCCAAATATGGGGCAGGCTGGGGACAACAGTGAGAGGACGAAGACAGTAAACAAAAGTTCTTGGTAAATCTTCTAATCCTATATTTCAGTCTGGTCAGGAAATTCACATGCAACACAATAAAAGGATGTGATCTCTAATGATCTCTGAACAGAATACAAAATGTCACTCTTTGCAAGAATCAATTTGTACCAAACCTGTTGGTGGAGTTATTCAGGACAGGTTGGGGGTTTGCTACAGTGTCACTATGCTTATCACTAGCACTCTTACCCCTGGTTACAGGGTTTTTGTCTCTGGAATGGGCAGAATTAGTTCCACATTGGTCAGGAAGCTGAGTGAAACCCCTTTTCCTTTACTCTTCCTCGATGAATATATTCCAAAGACTGAGATTTAATGGGTTATTTTGGAGTCATCCAATGTGGAGTAACTCTGCAGAACAGAATACTTAACAGTGGCTGGAGTTTTTCTCAATCTGTGTGTACAGTTACCTTCCAGGCCTTCAGTGGTCTCCTGTCCAGTCTACTGTGGTAAGAGTATCTCCCAAGCAGCACACTGGGTGAACTGCAGCAATAAAAGCAGGGAAAAAAGAAAAAACCTAGCTGGGACCACCATCTTAAAGAGGCACCCTTGTACATTGCAGGCTCTTGGGACTTCACAGCCACTCATCAATTAAAAAATATTTAAGCAGTTAGTATAAGATAAGTAGTGTTCTAGGGATGAAGTGAGGGACAGTTAAAAAAAAAAAAAAGACAATTTTATCTTGCACTCTAAAGGGGAAGAGAAGCTGCACATATATCAAGTCTAACCAAAAAAAGTTACTTCAGACAGCAACATGTATTATTATGAATCCCAGCTCCACATCTGACTCTGGCTGTGGCTGTGGCATCAGCTTCTATGCAAGCTTCAACCAGTTTCCTACAAGTACAGCTTGTTGGTGCCTCCCCTTGGGCCTGATGCCTTTCCCAAAGCTTCTCAGCTTGGATGCCCATGGGAGCCTGCTAGGCCTCATTCGTGAAATGGCCACCCTTGAGCAATGGGCAATGGAAGAAAAATGTGCATTTTATTTCATCCCCATATAGCAAAGTTCTGAGATGTATTTCATTAGGCACCTCAAAAGTTTCCACTAAATTGAAAATGCATTCTTGTATTTGCTTTCCCTTCCTACTCCACTCTCTTGTCTCTCACTGTTGCTCCTTGAGCTCATTTCCAAATAAACTGCCTTCATGCAAGCTCTACCTCATATTCTGCTTTATGGCGATATAAAGGCTATTGTTGCATTCAAAATTCTTGTGCCTCTGCAGCTTTGCCTACTGATGTACTCCTTAAAGTAGAGCAGAATACACTTGGAGTGGTCAGGGGTCGGGGCTGCGGGGAGAAGAGGGAAGTATGAAATCCTTTTGAAGTCAGAAGGTGTATACTAAAAATTCATGGAAATATTTTATTCCACACAATATTTCCATTTATATTTTAATATAAAAATATTAGCCTTGTAATATCTCCATAATATCTACAGTCCTGCAATAGCTTATTGGCAGCCTCACTGTGTCCACTGTTGCCACATTCAAACCATGCTTCCTAACATCCTACAATGCAAATATGATCAAGTCATTCTTTTGCTTATAGCTTATAAAGGGACAGACAATCTGATGAAGTTATAATGAAGTTCAAACTCTTTAACATGATGTATAAGGTCTTGCACAATTTAGCTCATGCTTACCTCCCTAGTCATTTGCTATCCTCTCCTTGATATTTATCATTCAGCCATAATGAATTTCTTTAATTCCCTAAACTCCCCATGTCCTCTTACCTCCAGGCATCTGCTCATTTGTTAAATCAGTCCTCACCCCACTACCGTTCAACCTGCACGTATATCAGTTCTTCAGTTCTTCAGTCCTCAGCTTCTTCTTACAAAAATGAATCCCCATCTTTCTCTGAATTAGATGCTTTCTCATGTGCTCCTGTTACATCCTAATCTTTCCCCATTACAGCACATGTTTCATCCTTTTGCTCTTGCCTGTTTGTCTGGATCTCTCATGGAATGGAAGCATGAGGCAACAAGTCACTCCGTTGGTCCTTGGTGTCTATCAAATGGCTATCAAATTAAGGTCCTTAGAATTACTCAGTTCAAATATTGTTCTTCACACCAAGGACTTTGTGCAACTCTTGGCAAGCTCCTTTAATCTTAGTTTCTTCATTATAAATTATGGAAAATAATAATATCCTGATTATATAATGATTAAGAGTAAATGAGATAATTCATGCAACTTAGTATAATGACTGATCTATAGAAAGCAATTAATAAATGACGGCTTGTATTATTCTAATATTAATTATTTTTATAATTATTAGGTATTCAGTATATAAGTATGAAATAGAATTGAATGAATGCAAAATACAAATATTTCATACATCTTCTCATTTGTTGATGAGCAAGTTAGTTTTTCATTATCTATCAATTTCCTAAAAAAAAACAAAGTTTAACTGAAAACTCTAATAAAATATAAGACTCAACATCAAGGAAATTTTTCTTCATTGCTTCATTGTCACAAAAGCATATACATAGGTGGCTATGACCGATTGTTTTTTTTTTTTTTTTTTTTTTTTTTTTTTTGCCAGTCTTTTTATAACTAGGTAATTAGAATAATAACAAAGAGTAGTGTGGTAAGCTATATAATGTGCTTCCCCTCCAAGATGTTCATGTTCCAATTCTTGGAACCTATGACTATGTTGTCTTACATGGTAAAAGGAATTTTAACAAATGTGATTAAATTTGAGACCTTGAAATGGGAAATTGGCATGGGTTATCTAGGTGGGCCCAATATAATCACAATGGTCTTTAAAAGAGGGAAGCAGGAGAATCAGAGTCACAGAGAGAAGGTGATGTTATGATAGAAGCAGGGGACAAAAAGGCCAAAAGCCAAAGAATGAAAGCAGCCTCTAGAAGCTGGAAGAATCAAGAAACAGATTCTCCCTTGGAGTTTCCAAAAGCCAGCAGCCCCGCTGACATCTTAATTTTAGCTCCATAAAACCCATTTTAGACTTTGACCTCCAGAGCTCTAAGAGAATAAATTTGTATTGCTTTAGGCAACTGACTTTGTGGTAATTAGTTACAGTGGCAATTGGAAGCAAATATAGATTTGAAATATACATTATATTAAGTATAAAGTGTTTTAGCATAGTATTTTTAGATTTCTGAGGATGAAGAAATTGACAAGCATGAACTCATACAGAAAGAATGATCTCTTGTGTAAGGAGGCCTGAAGACACTCTGGACATAAAATTCCATCTCTTGTTGGCTATTTAAATCTATGGGAAGTGCTAACTATTTTTAAATTCTAAATTCCAATATACATTTATATACCTGGATCTGTATG
This sequence comes from Eidolon dupreanum, assembly GCA_028627145.1. Lineage (NCBI taxonomy): Eukaryota > Metazoa > Chordata > Mammalia > Chiroptera > Pteropodidae > Eidolon > Eidolon dupreanum. The sequence continues at coordinate 127,595,886 of CM053509.1, read as the reverse complement.
TAGTTTTAAATATCGTGTCTCTATAAGATATTTTAATATATGGTATTCTAATAGAGCCACAATATTTAATCTGATCCTTGTTTACAGAGCCTTAACTCATTATTTTTCCTTTCAAAATATTTCTGGCTATTGCACATCTATGCTTCCAAGTTAATTTGGTAAACATTTTGCCATCTTATTACAATAATAATACTTTAAATTTCTTTTGGTTTTAGTTGACTTTAGAGGATTTTTAAGGAGTGAGATCATCTTAATTTCATTGTCTTCTTATTCATGAATAATATATACTTATATATTTAGCTGATTTTTTCTAAATGTGCCTCAGTAGAATGTTATTTTTTCTTCAGAATGGGTCTGCAAATTTAACATTTGGTATATTTCTAGATCTTTTGTTGTTCCTCTTACGTATGGAAGCTTTTATTCCATTGTCACTGATATAAACTCTTTGTGCATTCCCAAAATTCACCTGTTGGAATCCTACCCCGAAACACGATGGTGTTGGAAGGTGGAGTCTTTGGAACGTGATTACGTCATGAGGGTGGAGTTCTCATGAGTGAGTTAGTGGTCTTATAAAGGAGGCCCCAGAGAGCACTCTGGTCCCCTATACCATGTGAAGATGTAGTGAGAAGACAGCTATCTAGCTATAAACTAGGAAGTGGGTTCTCACCAGACACCAAATCAACTCGTGCCTTGATCTTGGCCTTCCCAGTCTCCAGAACCATACCAAACAAAATGCTGTTGTTTATAAGCCATCCAGTTTATGGCATTTCATTATAGCAGCTCAAATGGATTTATATAGGTACGTTGTCTTCTTAGCTCTTCCAGTTTTCTTTTTATGTCATTTTGTTGTAAGAGAACCTCATGTTCAATCTCCTCTTCTATTTTGGTCTCCTTTCAGAGTCTATAATTTTCTTTTATTTCCCTAAAAAAATGAATTTGTTGTTCACAATTTACTTTTGTTTCTTGGGATAAATATTCTGCTAGAGAAGATTTTAAAAAAATATTTCTCTTATGTGTTATATTCCTTTTTTGTCTTTTTATTTCTAAAGAAATTTTGCCTTCAGTGCTTCTGTCCATTAGAAAAATAAGCTTATTTATTTCTGATGAATGAAATTCTGAACATTCTATTTGTTCTCTAATAGAGTATGGTTTTCCTCTTGACTCCGTTCTTGGATTTCATACTCCATTAGTATCCTTCCTTTGGAACAAAACTTAAGAAATGGCATGGGCCTTCCCCCCCAACCCCCCCCCCCCCCCAGATCTCCAGCTGCTTGGGAAAAGCAAGGGTGAGCAGAATAGCAGATCTTGACAGCTA
>CM053509.1:127433545-127594471 GCA_028627145.1 Eidolon dupreanum | reverse complement strand
GTGTTACCATCCCAACCCATTACAGAAGACCCTCAGCTCCTGGCTTTCACCACATATCCTTACATGACAAAGTAACAGTATTTTCAACTTTTATTATAGATCAATTTTTTTACCTGATTTACATTTTTCTCAAATAAATAATATGATATTGGGTGAAGAAAATAAAATCTTGTTAAGGTGCAGGTGCCATACCATAGTTAGCTGCTCTCACTAGTAAAGAGACTTTCAGACAAACTAGCATCTGTCTATGCTAATTTAATTTCTTGCTGCAGCAAAATTATCAGTCACACTATGTCACGGACCTTTAGTATTCTGCAAAGATAATCAAAGTTGAGAATGCTAAATCTTGAACGCTGATGGCCTTAGCGTTCTGTAGTTTTCCAGACTTTGAAATTGCACAGGTAGGTGAGATGTTTCATGATAAGCCCTGTAATGATGCTAGTTCAGACCATTTTGTAGATGAAAAGAATTTTGCAAGTAAATTATATCATTTAAGGTAAAAATCATTATGTGTGCAGAGATAACTATCATATAAATATAACTTGACCCTTCTAAAAAACCCTATTCATAAAATAGATGCCTTTTTTCATACAGTTGTGAGGAAAATATCTGAAATGTGGTTTAAAAGTTGAAAGACTAAAGAGAAATAAAGACAAGATGGAGAAAGTCAGAAAAGATTTAGACTATGAAATTTTTTATATTGGTACTTGTTTTATTATTAACAGACACAAGGAAACATCTCTTTTCTGATATCTCATCCACTCAGATTTGCACATGGAGCTAAAACAGGCCTAGTAGAGTATAAAGTTCACTGAAGAAGAAAGCCTCCAGAATTCAGCTTACCGCACAGGACCATGGATTAACTAGTTTTCTTGTGCCACTGCTGACAAGTTTTGAAATCCCACATCTAAAGGAAATAAAAGGATTCCTAAAGGAAGTTTTCCTTTGTTCCTCTTGGAAATGATACTCCACTATTCAAGAACCCAGTGAGGTAAGTATTTGAGCAAAGTTCCTACAATGAAATTGTCCATGGGATAGGACAGGAAGACATTCGGTAATATCTTTTGAGGCATTCAGTAAGAAAGCAAGTTTAAAGAGAGGCAAATACCTAGTCTTTAAGTCCTGTAAAATGTAGAGAAATGGACCCCAAATTTTGATGGTAACTTACATTTTGTATTTCACTTACTATAATCTCTCTCATTCTTTACACATATCCTCATTTTTCACCATCATTTACTACAATAAAAACAGACTGTTCAATACAAATGAAGAAATCCTCTACAAACCTAGGAGGGACTGATACTTATGAGCTTTTAGACATCTATTCCAAACATCTTGTTACACTATAGGAAACCTCTTGGCTGGAGGAGAAATTATTACATATTGGCAGGTGCAATTTTATTTGTGTGGTGAGATCCTTGACTAAGTGGATGGTGCAGTTTTCTTATGTACCAACCTGACAGCTGCCTCTATGACCTTTAGTTATCTCAGTGCAATCAACAATAATGCTATTTCTTTGACTCCCAACATGTCCCATAGTTGTGCTCAGCATTGACAGATCTGTATAGATATACGTCTTCCTTCACATCAGAATAAAAAGATGAATCTTGAAGGAAAACTCTCGAGTTGACATTTAAACAAGTGATTTGATTTGGGGGAGAGAAATAACTCTAATTTATTGTCATTTTGAATCTGTATCATCCTAGTGATTGATAACCAGGCAAGATAAAGCTTTTCAAAAATAATTATTTTTGTATAGAAGTTATGTGTAAGAATTTCTTTGTTTTTAAGGTGAAGTATACTATGTTAAGATGGTTTTATGTATAATGTATATATGCATATATGTTTATATTTATGTACTTACAGAATGCATATGTAAAGAAAAATAGAAAATATTAACATGTTAAGCCTAGATATGATATATAGGAGTTACTTGTATATTTCAATTTCTGAATGCTTAACATTTTAATAGTCATATCCAAAAGTAATATAAAAAAATAATAATAAATAAATAATTAAGAAGCGTACAAAAAAAGAAAAAATTAAATTCTGATATCCATATTAAAATTTCAAGGCACAATTTATATTAAAATTTTTCTCCTTATATAACACCATAGACTGTAGAGTGAAAGATATATATTAAAAATCAGAAAAGCAACCAGCCATACCAGTGTGCTTTTTGAAAGAGGCTGCAGCACAGCATGGCAAGACTCGGGATCTTGAAACAGCAGTCAAGTACACATCCTTCCTTTCTTGCCTCCACACTTCCTGATTCCGTCTGCTGCCTGCTTCTCTGCAGTCACAGCCAGTAACATGCTTGGGATAGAATCGGAACTCTTTTCAACTGGAGTCTCCCATATGTTCATTATAGAAAATGTGTTTGCATTTTCACTGCAACACACCGCATATACTGACACTGCCTGACTGTGAATTCATAGCTGGGAGAGAAGAGGGACTGGCAGATGAAGTGAAAGAAAGTTAGTGAAAAGTAGAATTCCAGCCCAAGAGAGTTTCGGAGTTTCACAGGACTTTGAATCTCTTCTGCTTGGCATAGTTCTCATTACAGAATGCCTGGGTTGTTGTTTTTCCCCCTGGGGCCTTGTTCCACTTAGACATGGCTCTAATTTCGTTGATTATAGCAACACATGGACTTTCTCAGCATGGGACCCTATATAAGACAAATGTATCTAATTTCTGATTGGTTGAAATCTGTCTTTAAAGTGATTATCTTTTTCCCTAGTCACTGACTATTGATTCTTATTTCATAGAGGCTGGTAGATTCAGTGTTGCTGGCATAGTCTACCTTTTCTCTATATGACATAGATGGATAAGATAAATGAATGGATAGTTGGTTGGTTGGTTGGTTGGTTGGTTGGTTGGATGGATGGAGAGGGAGAGAGAGAGAGAGAGAGAGAAGAAGAAGGGAGAGAGAGCACTAATCATATTTTTGTTTTGCTTTTGGCTGATTTTAGAGCCCCCCATTAGAGAACACACAGGAAAAGTCTAGCATACAAATAAATCGTAAAACTTTATTACTAAATCTACATTTTTGCGCTGCTTCAAATAGACAGCCGTTCAGAGCTTTGCAGCACCTGTCTTTGTAAAAGTCCATGACTTTCCTAAGGTTTCTAAATCCTATTAATCTTGACTGGTTTTGCCACATTATGACCAAATTTATTGTGCTATAGATTACTTGAGATTATAGGTTGCCTACTATATTGGTTTTCTAGAGCTGCCATAACAAACTACCACAAACTGGATGGCTTAACACAACATAAATCTGTTCTTTCATGGTTTTAGAGACTTGAAGTCTGAAATTAAGGTTTCAGCAGAGCCATATTTCACCTGAAGATTATAGGGAAAAATCTTTTCTTGCTTCCTCCTAGCTTCTGGTGGTTGCTGGCAATCCTTAGTGTTCCTTGACTTATAAAAGTACCATTCCATTTTCTGACTCTGTCTTCATATGGCCATCTTCCTTCTGGAATAAGTTCTGTGTTTTCACATGGCCTTTTTATAAGGACACCAGCCACTGGATTCAGGGCCCACCCTAGTCCATTATGACTTCCTCTTAACTAATTGCAGCTACAAAGATCTTATTTCCAAATAAGGTCACATTTTGAGGTTCATGGTGGGCATGAATTTTGGGGAGACACTATTCAACCTCCTACAGCTGCCAAGAAATACGTATACCTTTCTAGTATGTGAGTTTCTGTTTTGAAGAGTTTAGATTAAATGCCCTTGTATAAGATTTTTAAAAACGTGTTTTTCCCTTTTTCAGCTGAGAAGATATTTCCTTTGTTTCTTCTCATCTTGTTCTTCTACATATTGGATTTATAAATTTTATTTTGGTTGTGAAGGGAAAATACAAAAAGTTTCCAAGAGTGGTACCATTAATTCTGATTGTTCCTTCAAAAATAAAATGTATGGACTGACTCATGTAGAACTTAACCTGTGATGTACTTTTTCCATCATTATTATCAAATTCCTACTCATTCTTCAAAGAGCCAGCTAAAAAGTTCTTCTCTCCCAGTTGTCTCTTTCTTACTCAGTCTCCCCAAATATTGAATTAATGTCCTGTCCTTTGAGTCTGTGACCTCAGTTTCTTTGGTTTTATCTCCCAGAACCACCATTCTCTGCCTATCTGACTTCAGAGAACTTACTAAGCCTTTCTTGAGCCTTGGTAAGCTGAGGATAATCATTAACCACTTCTTAATAAATTACTTAAAATAGTGCTTAGCATAAAATAAGAAGTCAATAAATGTTCTCCTTTGAAAGCATTTTCTTCTTTGTCCTGTGGTTATTTGTGAAGAAACATGCATGCTCCACTAGGCAGGAAACTATTGGAAGCCAAGGCTGTGCTTCATCTATCCTAGCATGCCATATGCCATCAAGTGCACGCTTCTTATGTAGCTGCGCTCAGTACATTTTTTTTTTGTAGACTTGATAAAGGAACCTGTTTCAGATTCTGTATGAATTCCTAAATAATATGAACAGTTTTCCCTTGTTCTCTAATGAAGTTCTGGTAGAAAACTTTTTCATCTGCACAGATTGCATATGGGATACATGCATCAAACATTTTCTGTATTTTTTTTCCTTTTTGGCACTTTTATGGTAGAAAACTTTGAAAATAATTGTAATATCAAAATGTTTTTATTTATTATAAACTTAATGTGTGCTAGGCACAGATGATAATATGTTATTTCAATTTCCCATCATCCCAAGAACCAAGTAGCATTTTTGCTATTATTCCTAGTTTACAGAAGACAAAAGGAATCTCAGAGGAGCTAAACCAGCTGTGATGCAGAAGTCCAGTTATAACAATTGACAAAGCTGAGAGCTGAACCATTTTAAGCTGACTCTAAAGTCCTTAATCTCTCCCCTCTATTGTGTTGTCTTCTTTCTTTTTATTATGACATTATAAAAAACTCGAGAACTAGAAAAAATTATCTACTGTAATTCCAACATCTCATAAATTGCTGTATATGTTTTTCATTTTATCTTCTTATCTTCTCCATTAGCCTATATATGTTCCATAATTGATATCATAGTACACACACAACTTTGTGACTTGCTTTTTTCAATACCTTAAGTACCTTTTTCACTACATATTTGTTGTATGCCACTCATCAACTATCACCATTTTTCTTTTACTATGTGACAAATAAAATATGTGGTCAGTCAAATAAAAATCTTAGTGTGTTGTTCATACTCTCTGTGTCTTGACCTAATTTCAAAGAAGATACTTTTTTCTTTCAGTGAAAAGGGATAATTCAGAAGGAAACTCAGGGAAATCACAAATGAGAGCACAGATAGAGAACTGAGAAGGGATATTTTCCTGTAATTGTCTGAATAATATCTTTACCTCTTAAATACTTTTGGGATTCACTCTCTATAGAAAAAGCAAAACAAAAAATCATCACATAGCATGCACACGTAGAGAGAGAGAGAGAGACAGAGACAGAGAGAGACAGAGAGAGAGAGAGAGGGGAGAGATTGAAGAAATAAAGAAAATAAAAATCCCAATAATATTTAAAAGACAAAAGTAAAAAATATGGATTTGTTAGGTTAGCTCTATTTTAATTAAACAGAGAAATTCTTAGACTCCAAAAAGAAAAAATATTGGAAAAACTGGGTGCTTTTTGTACTTTTCCCTTTTTTTCAAGACAAGAGCATGGTTAGACCTTTGATTTGGGAACAATTAGAAAATCAGAAGATGAGGACAAGCTTGGTAAAAGTATAAATTCATAGAAGACATTTTGCTAGGAGAGAGAGAGAGAGAGAGAGAGAGAGAGAGAGAGAGAGATTGAAAGGGAGAGACAGAGAGCTCTTTTGCAGTGAGTAAAGGGGAGGGAAGAGGGATAAATGTCAGGATGAGGAAATACAGTGGACAGGCAGTAGGATGGAGATGGGAGGAAAGGAGAAATGCTTTATTATTTTCCCTTTGTAAGGTATATAGTCCTAAAAAAATTTTTAACCCTCTACATTGCTATACAGTTTACCAGGACAAAATATGTCTATATCGTAGGCGTGGTAAAATATCATGTTCGTTTGTCAATGCCTGTTAAAATTGAGACAGGGCTATCTACTGGAATAATGAGGTCCTAGGAGTTAGGAGATCTTTTTGTTGTTGTTGTTTTGTTTTTATGGTTATGTCACAAACAAATTGTCTCTGGGTAACTCAAGTAGCTTCTCTGTAACTCGTGGAATCCTGAATTCCTTTGTAGCTTTAGCATTCTGCAAATCTATAGAAGCATTTCTTCCAAGATTTATAGCCTGATTTCCTTCCATGTTTGGCCTTTGGGACTGTGCTAGTTTAAATTGTTAGATTAAATTTTTGGCAGTGATAACTCTAAACAACTACCATTTGCTACTCTAGCAGTATTCCTTCTGCTACGGAACCTACCCTTTTAGAAGACTCAACTTATCCAGGATTGCATAAAGCACCTTCATAAAATTTCAAGTGAAAAGGATTTCGAGGAAGTCAGATTTAGTACCTATTTTCTCTTTCAGAGGTTCTGGGAAATTATTTTTAGTGAGCTAAGAAAACAGGGACTATTCATACAATTTAACATATCTGTGTGTGTGTGTTTTAAAGTATTAGCCTGTTTTATTTAGTTCTATTTACTATTAGACATTATTGAAAATTCTACCTCTTTTCATTTTCTCTTAAAAAAAAAAACAAACCTATGAGTCTTTTTCCAATTCTGGAAACTCTTGGCTAAATATTGGTGCTATTTTCAACTTAAAGTAACTGGCAACCTCACATTTTGTAAAGTTCAAGAAGAGCAGAAACTGCTGCTCTGTCAACCAGTTAGAATGAACAGGAAGCAGACAATGGAAGGCAAATTTCTGGATGCCAAACTCTCTTTTCCTATGAAAAGCAGACTCCAATGAAGACACATTTTTAAACTTCATTTTTAGATGGTCACGTTGAGGAGTGGAGAGGACCCACTTCTAATCATTCTTCTTCCATCCAGGTCATCTTATGGACGTTCTATTAAACCTTTTATTATGCCTAAAATTGTGTTTAAGTACTATATTGCTATCAGAAAGCATGGATGCTGCCTCACTATATGCCTGCAAAGCATGGATCCAAGGAGGCAGTATTGTCTAATGGTTAAGAGTGCAGGGATAGTAGAAAAACAAATCTGTCACATTAAAAAAAGAGTCTTTCTCTCTTTACTAAGCTTTAGTTCCCTATTTTTCATTTTATAATGGAGATAGTTAGAGTCTCTGCCTCATATAGGATTATTGTGGTAATTAAGATAATACATATAAAACATTAAGTTACTCATGGTCATGGTCAACATTCAATAACTAATAACTGTATGTTAGTATTATTATCTTCATCATTATTTTTTGAAGTAGTAATAATATTAATAGCACTAATATTATAATAGTTTCCATTGGTGATACCATTAAATATTTCATCTTTGTTGTTACATAAACTGTGTAGACTCCTAGAGTCATCTAAATAATGTTAACGTTTTTACTGTTTTCCTGAAATAGTCCATGCAGGATACTGAAGTGTAAGGATAAGGTTGTATTTATTTTTGTGTGTTCAAAGTCTAGTGCACTGCCTAATGCATAAATTATTCACTGAACAAATCAGTTTTGGATGACAAACAACAGAAATGCTTTCTGGTGGCAATCATCTGTGATTTTACTCTATTTCATAAAAAAACTGTTGCTCCAAATGTAACAGAATGTTAAATGGGACTCTTTCATTGTCTTATAACTGAGGCAAAATCTCGGAACTGAAAAGAACAGACCACGTACTTCATTTTAAAGAGAGCAACTAAAATTCTTAAAAACATCTCAAAAAAGCAAAAAATCTGGTACAGTGACCATTACTGCCTTACCCATCCAACCCTCTGTAAGAGACAGACAGAGAATTGAGGGAAATGTTAAAGTCTTGAGTCAGGGAACTAGGGCATGAGGATGGCCAGGGAAAGGAAGGTCCACTCCTTCAACTAAGCCAAGGGAGTTATGTGCAAAGATTGATATTTGCAAGAAGGTAAAAATGGCATCTCATTTCCTAACAGGGATCTGCATAAACAGTGAACTTTCTGTGCCTTGTTCTACCAAAAGAGAGAGAGAGAGAGAGAGAGAGAGAGAGAGAGAGAGAGAGAATAATTTGATATAAACTGTAGGATGAAGTGAAAGAGAAGATGAGAAGCAGACTCCACTATTGCCTTCTGACAAGATAAGACATGTGAGTTTCCCATAGGCTAAAGTGGCCCAAGAAAGTGGTTCCAAGAAAATGGCTCCCCTTGAGCCATCTTGCTGTTGCCCCACTTAGGTGAGCTCCCATAGTAAAAACAGAATAGGGAGTTTCTAGTGACCTAGAAGCAGAAAGGGTATCTTAGAAGGTCAGCTGGAGAACATACTCACAACAGGGTCAGTCCTGTTGGAAGGAAGTGACCATTCTGAAGAACCTACACAGCTGCCCAAGTGGAAGCCACTAGTGGGATGCTGCCCCCAGGAGGGCACCAGATGGTGAAACCTTTGGCTCTTTCCTCAAATCCTCTCTCTCTAGCTCCTAATTCAGAGGAGTGGGCAGAAAAAAAGGAAGAAACACAACATCCAAAGAGCACGGAAAAGAAAACTCTTGAATTGGATGTAGATGGCAGCTTGAAGACTGAACTGGAGTATTTTCACACTTCCACTATCAAAAATATCAAGATGAGACTGTTCTTATACCAAGGGTGGCTGGTTTCTTATAGAACATGCTCCAGATGCTATCAAGGGATATGAAAGGAAAGTTCAAAAGAACAAGCATGTAGGCAGTGATGGAAGAAGAAATAAATCTCTTTCCTATGTACCTCTACATAAACAAGGCTGTTTACTGCACGAAATATATTCAACCTTATAAAGTAAGGAAGGAAGGAGGGAGCCTTAAAGTAACTAGGTGAGTAGGCAGGTCCATCAAGCTTAGCACCCCTTGTCTTTCCAAAGTGAGTTAGCAAAATTGGAGATTCTGAAGCAGAAATTCTGACTGTGCCAAGTTCTCTTTCCACTGCTTTGCCCTACCTCCTATAATAGGAGCTTCTGCTTCTACTGCACTTTAAAATTAACAAAGCACTTGGGTGAACCACTGCTTTGCCAAGAATGTTTAGTCAGAACAAAATTCTGTTTAACAAGGTGTCAAAACAGCCATTAAAGATGTTTCTCAGAGCATTATCTTAGCACTGCAGGGAGTTGGTGTGATGCAGAGAAAATACAGGATTTGGAATCTGGAGGCGGCTGGCATTCTGGACATAGCTCAAGGAGGAGCATTGCGAAAAGAGCGCGGCATTGGGAGTCAGACTGAGATCTGCTCTTTAGCAGCTGTGTGACCTAATTCTTAACCTCTTTAATCCTCAGTTTCTTTGTGTATAAAATGGGAAAAAGGCATCTACGTTATAGGATTCACTGAGAGGAATAATAAGATAGTATAAAGGCCTAGGAAGTGACTGAACTGAACGCAATAAAGGTCACATAAGGCATAAGTTTTGTCAAATCTTCATCAATATATTTTCTGCTCTGCTGAGTTAGAACTCTTGTGATGATGAAATACAATGTATATGAGAAAAAATTTTAAAGTGAAAGTTATTTTAAAATATTTATTTTTCTAGCTCTCTTCCTGGGAGATACCTCTCTGGACTACAAGAGCATAGGGTAAAGATGAGAAGGTGAAATTCCTTTGCATCTTCTTCAGTGATAAATTCTCACCAATTTACTTTATAAATTATAGGCTATGGTTACTTTAATTAGTACTTACATATATCCTTTTTCCAATTATAAAAGATATACATATTTATTGTATAAAATGTTAAACATACTACAAAATATTTCCTTTCAGTTTTTTAAAGACAAGAATATTTTAAAGATTTGGGCTTATTATGTGTATACAGTTTTACATCCTGCTTTTTCAAAGTTAACACTATGTAACAGGACTTTTTTTTATTAGGATCATTTGCAATTTGGTTGAATATTTGAGTAAGTAAACAATAAAAAGAATTGTAATTCATTAACAAGAAATAGAGAATATAAAGATAGTTCCTTAAAGGTGTTTATTATTGTGAATTATACATACTAATGGAAGCAAATGCAAAATGTACATGTACAATTTGTAGAAATGTAAGAAATCAAATATCTGTGTAATGATCTCACAGATTCAGGAATAAAACACCTCTAGTTCTATAGAAGCCCACTTGCGCATTTTCTCCCCGCTGCACCCTTTTTTCTTACATCCTCCAAGAAGTAACCTCTATCCTCAAGAGTGTGGTTCAAAATGTTTAATAATTGTCATGGCATGTCATTTGTCACTGATCACGGACATTTTCTCCTTCTCCAGGTTCTCAGAGGTCGGAGGCACTAGGGTGTGGGAGCTGTCTCCCTGCCACTTTCCCTGTCTTTTAATCTTGCTCATAGTGTTCTTTGCCATGTCATTTAACTTAATAATTGAACTTAGTAACCTTTTCTCTTATTACTTATTTTTTTTTAGCAATTTCTAGAAAGGCTCTCTCCACAGCTAGGTTATAAAGGAATTCACTGTTTTCTTGTAGTATTCATAGGTTTCATTTTCTACATTTAGATCTCTGATGGATTAGCAAAACATTCTGGTACATGGTGTGAGGTATGGATCTACTTTTCTTTTTTCTCAATAATTTGATATGAAAAGTTATACACTAAATAGATTGAGCTAATTTTCTTATCTTCTTTTATGTTTAGTATTTCTCTATTCATGCACAAATACCACACTCTTTTAATTATAAGGCTTTATAGTATGTTTTAATATCTGAGAAGGCTACCCTCCTTCATGGCTCTTCTTTTTAAAGGCGTTGCCAAGTGATTTTTCAAGTTTATTTTCCATATGAACTTTACAATTGAGTTACATAATTCCCAAACAAAATCACAGAAAACAAAGCAACGCTTGTTTGTATTTTACAGTTTGTATTATATTAAGTGTCTATATTAACATGGAGAGAACTAACATCTTTATAATTGTGAGATATGCGCCAAGAACAAGACAAGTCTTAATACGAGGCTAGTTCTGTGTCTTTCAAAGCTGTTTTGCAATTTATCTCTCTGGATTTTGTCTATTTTATGTTAACTTTATTACTAAGAATGTATCACTATTATGCAATGGGGTTTTTCTTTTATTGTATCTTCTAAATTGTTATACGTTATACATAGTAAGGCTATTGATTTTTTGTCGATTTTACATTATATTAATTTGTGATTTGTTTATTGTTTCTGTTAATTTTGTCATTTACTTTCATGGATTTTCCAGCTATATTGTCCTCTTATGTATAAATAGAGAAAGTTTTACTTTTTTTTTCAATTCTTACACAGTTAACATTTTATATAATAATAAAGATAGTATCTTTGTTTTTTCTTCACTTTAGAAAAATATTTCTACTGTTTTCCCATTAAATTGGATGCTGGCTTTAAAACTGATAAAGTTTGCTCACACACACACTAATCTGTAGACCAATCTCAGATGTGTATGTATGTAAAATTTTAAATAAACTAATAACAAGTTTATTAGTTTATTAATCCAACAACACATTGAAAAATAATGCTCCATAAGCAAATATATTTTTATAGAAATGCATGGATGGTTTAAATACAGAAAATCCAATTATGTATTTATCATATTTATAGCTCAATGAGAAAACTCATATGATTATTTCTCTAGATGCTGATAAAAAGTTAAACTAAATTCAATCATACTTGCTGATGGAAAAACTCAATAAAAATAGAAAATTATGAATGCTATCATGACATAATAAATATATCTATAAGTATATTCATAGGTAGATAGATAGATAGATAAAGATAAAATTCAGCTCTTATTTGGGAAATACTAGTTCTCAATGGGGAAATGCCATGGACATTTTCTTGAAGTCAAGAATTATTGTTTAACATTGTATTAGAAGTATAGCCAATGCAATCAGATTAGGGTTATGATGTTACTTAAGCCTGAACAGCTTGGATTTAGAGGAATACACACAATTATGACTTTTACCTGTGGGTTGGTCATGGGTTAGTTGATACCAAAGTGAGTAGTAGTAGAATGTGAACAGATTTATTATGAAGCAATGGGATATTTCTACCATCCATAGATTTGAGGCATGATTCATTTTTTGATCTGAATCATCTAGGGAATTTATACATGTTTGCTATAGACTGAATGTTTGTGTCCCTCCAAAATTCATATATTGAAACCTAATATCTCACGTGATGGTTTTATGAAGTGAAGCCTTGGAAGGTGATTACATCATGAGGAGAGAGCACTATAAATGATTTATCTCATTTATAAAAGAGACCCCAGAGAACACTCTTGCACTTCTGCTATGTGAGAACACAGCAAAAAAACAACTTTCTACAGACCAGCAAATGAGCTCTCGCAAGACACCAAATCTCCTGACATCTTGATCTTGGACTTCTTAGCTTCCAGAACTGTGAGAAATAAATTTCTGTTTTTATAAGCCACCTGGTCTGTGATTTCTCGTTATAGCAATGCAAATAAGACAAAAAATAGTAATGACAAGTAAGATATTGCTGTAACAAATACCTAAAAACATGTGGAAGTGGCTTTGGAACTGGGTAATGTGTAGAAGCTAGAAAATTTTTGAGGTACATGCCAGAAAAATCTACAGGGCCCTGAACACAACTTTAAAGGTGATGAACTGTAGAGGAAGTCTCAGTCTTTTTAGAGAATAGCTAGGTGATACAGAACAGAATGTGGGAAGAAACATGGATGGTAGGGCTAATCTAATAAGGTCTCAGGTAAAAATTAGAAACATGTTATTGGAAACTGGAGGAAAGGTTACCGTGTTATAAAGTGGCAAATACCTTGGCCAAACTGTGTTCTTGTTCTAGTATTTTGCAGAAGATAGAACTTAAGAGCAATAAAAGATTTAGCTAAAGCTATCTCTAAGCAAAGTGTTGAAGGTGTGGCTTGGCTCCTCCTGATGGTTTATCATAAAGTACAGAAAGAGAGAAATGACTTAAAGATGGAATTGTAAGCAAAAAGGAAGCAGAATTTAAAGATTTGGAAAATTCTCAGCCTATTCATTCCATGTTATAAAAAATGAGAAAATATAGTGGAAAGAGAACAAGGGTGTGGCCAAGTGACCAGTTGGTAAAGACATTAGTATGAATCAGCAATCACAGCAGAAGCCAGGAGCTATTCTCTAAGATAATGAAAGAATGACCTTAAACACAATTCAGAGATCGTCAGGGCTGTCTCCTTGGTCTCAAAAGGGGGATCATAGCCTAGTTTGCAACAGACCAGATGGCCTCTACCTAAAGCAGTTGGGGCAGAGCCATGTGGAGCCTTTGGGGCCCAACCCCTGCCCAGCAAAGCTGCAGGGGTGGAATTACCATGTCAGTGGATCCCATAGGTGGGAAGTCCACTCCCTTGAGCCTATAGGGCAAATCATTGAGCCAAAGAAGATTATTCTTAAGCCTGAAGATCTCATGGACTTTACCTTACAGTTTGGATTTATGTGGGATCACTCCTTTCTTCTTTCCTATTTCTCCCTTTTGGAATGAAAATGTCTAACTTGTGCCTGTCCCACCACTGCATTTTGGAAGCCCATAACTGATATGGTTTCACAGATTCACAGCTAGAGAATAATTTGCCTCAGAATAAATTATACCTTGAATCTCACCAATATCTAATTTTGATGATATTTAGATGAGACTTTGGATTTTAGATTTTAGAATTAACATTGAAACAAGTTAAGACTTTTGGGACCTTTAGGATATAATAAATGTATTTTTGCATGTGAAGAACAGGAATTTGGGGGGACTAGGGGTATAATGCTATAGACTGAATATTTATATCTCTCCCAAATCCTTATGTTGAAACCTAACCCCTAACATGATAGTTTTAGGAGTTAGAGCCTTGGGAGGTGATTAGTTCACAAGTGTGGAGCCCTTATGAATGAGATTAGTGCTCTTTTAAAAGAGAACTTAGAGAACTTCCTCACCCCTTCTGCCATGTGAGGACACAGTGATAATACAGCTGTCTGTGAACTAGGAAGCAGGCCCTCAGCAGGTACCAAATCTGCTGGCAACTTGATCTTGGACTTCTCATCCTCCAGAACTGTGAGAAATAAATTTCTGTTTTTATAAGCTACCAAGTCTATGCTATTATTATACCAGCCTGACCAGACTAAGATAATGTCTATATATCAAATTTCCAGATATAAATCTGGAAATGCAGACTTCAGACCCAATCAGTGAATAAGGATGCTACTTTGAAAGCTCAGTTCTACTATGTACTTCCATGTACAGACATGGTTTCAAATACCCTTAGTTTATAAAGTTTTACTTGTTTATTTACCACCTTGTTTCAGAATGGATTTAATATGGCTTACCAAAACACATAAAATATAGCAAGATCAATTTAAAGTAAATTTAAGAACAGATAAAAAGATAAAACATTGGCATAAATAATAAATAAATGTTGATATATAAAAGTCCACCCCAGCAGACTAGAAGCACTGGGGCCCTTTGCTGAGGTTGGGACACAAAGCCAATCCTGGGATGCTGTATGAAGTAAATTATATTACATCTTCTCTCTATAACAGGTAGTATTTGCATGTGTATAAGATAGCTTAAAACAAACATCAAAAACTGCCTGTAGGTAAAGAGGTGGCATAAAAGTTTATCACAGCCTGAGAAGTGCATATGCAAAAGACTGAAGTAAATCCCCAAACCTTGATTATTACACTAGGGTTTGGGGATGGCATGGGGCATAGCATCTTACATTTTTATCTATTTAATGTTTAGCATGGATCAGCAGGATTAATTATTTTATCTTCAGCATCTGTATCTATGAAACTTTATTTGTTACTGTGCCCTACTGACATACAGAATTTAAAAAGGTTAAGTGACAATGAACATACATAAACACGTGTATGTGTGTGTATATAAGCTTGAGACACATGATTAAAATACACAGAAAAGCAATTGAAAATTATATAAAGTAGGAAAAGGGAGACACATCCACATTTTTACTGCAATTGATTATTACATTTAGGTTTTCATTGGCTAGCCACTGTAGCAAAAAGGCAAACATGATAGACATTGTTCTTCTTTGATGAAAAAAGTCTTGAATTTCTTTTAAAAAGAGATTTTTCCCCTGCTATTGAATTCCAAGAGGAATTTTTCAAGTGGAGCTATCTATAGTTTTTACGATCCTCTAACATATCAGAAGATTGGCTTTTATCTCACTGGTTTTTATTCAGTTCTTTAGTTAATTCCTTATACGTGTTTCTTCTTATTTAGATTAAGAGCTCTGTGAGAATCAGAATATGTCTATTTACCTTCCTAATGTTATCCTTTCTTGATATAGTAGACTTTAATACATGTTTATCAAAGGAATGAATAAATAATGAATAAATGAACAAACAATACTTTTGTGTCCAAATTGCATCTCCCAGCTGTTACCTACAGAACTGAACTTGAGTGGTTATTTAACTATTCATTTATTTAACAAGTATTTATTGAACACCTACTATATGCTATGCATTATTTTTAGTACTGGGATATGGACAGTAAACAAAAGAAGTTTTAAAAATTTCTTCATTCATCGTGTTTATATTCTAAGGTATGTTGGGGAATAAATAAATGATTAAAATATATAATATGCTAGATGATAAGAAGTACTTTGGGGCAAATGAAACTGACAATACATATCAATTGTCATTGACCCTTATACAGATTCTTGGCTCTGTGTGTGTGCGTCTGTGTGTATGTGTGTGTGTCTGTGTGCATGTGTGAGAGAGACTAGATCAGAGCAGAGCTGAACAGAACAGAGAATTCAGAAGGAAAAGCATTACTTGTACATCATAGCTTCTTAAGAAAACAGATCTATGTAGGAATAAAAATACATAGTGAGTTAGTTCCAGTGGTTCCAAGGCAGATAACAGTGTTGATGGAAAGAGGTTTAACACAGAGAATTACAGGTATTTGCCTCACCGAGAGATTTTGGGTATATCCAAATCATACCAAGCTGGTTAAGTGCACATATTTTGGGGCGTGGGACCTAGCTTGGGAAGTGGCAGGGGAAAAGGTTAGGAGGAGGAAGAAATTGTTGGACACACTGAGACTCCTTGCAGAGCTGCAACAGTAATGTTTTGCAGGAAAGAACTTGAGAATTAATTTCCAATTGGAAGTCTAAGTGTAATTTAGGTAGGCAAAAAGTAATTTCCTGGATTGGATTTGAGCCAGGACATTGGAATTAACACCTCATCTCTTACAAAAATTGCCAGGGGATCTTTAACAATCACAAGCAAGCCCAGTCTTAGATTTACAGCTCTAGTGTAGGCTGGTCTCTTAAGAGGGCAGCTCTGCTTAGCACACTGAACAAACTCCAGTGATGAATGACAAATAAATGCCATTTACTGATTTACATGCACTCTGTGCTCCCAACAGCTCCTGTGTTTTTCTTAGGCAGTTCCTGTGCCTAAGGACCACCAAGACTGCTCTCACAATTAGGACAAGATCAAATCAATTGATATTAAAGGATTTAGATTTCTATGGCCAAGAAGAAAAATTAAATTAAGTAGCTCTAAAGATTCTTGCTGTGGTGATTGTTATTTTTGAGCAGGTAATTATATCAATATGAATATTGCAGAAATAATACAGGTGATGAACACTTAATTAAGAATCCCAGACTGAGTTTTCATCTCTACAATTATGAAATCATATAAAATCCAGCAAGTCACTTCACCCTTCAGAGCCTCAGCTGTCTTGTCCATATGCACTTGGAATAAAATCCAAACAACTGATTTGTCCTAAAAAACACCGCCTCATTATTATCTGATAGTCTCTAACATTATTGATTGATTGATTGATTGATTGATTGAATTTTTATTTGAGCTAACCTGACAACATATGCTGGCGAGCAATATCTCAACTGCTCCATGATAGTCTCTAACTTTAAAATCTGTTCCTAGCCCTCTCTCCCTGGGATAACAGACCACACTGGCCTTTATGTTTTACAAAGTTGCCACATGACTGGAATCACTTGCTTTTCATGCCACATGGAACTCTATCCCCTCTGAGCTTTACATTGCTGGCTTCTCCTCATCATTCAAATGTTACCTTCTCAGAGGCTTTACCTTATCATCCAAGCCAATGTTGCTCTTTGTTTTATTATTTTTTTTTCTCATAGCATCCTATTTTATTAACTTCATTTTTCAAAATTATCTTTTATTGTAATTATTTGTTTAATGTCTATCCATAACACCTCCCTTCATTAGAATCAGAATTTCTATAAGGAAAAGAGTCTCATATAATTTTCTCACTAGTTTATTCCCAGCATTTAGAACAGGAATTAGTGGAGAGTAGATTCTTAACAAATATGGATGAATAGAGAAAACTAGACTAAATGATTGTCTTGGGCCATCCCAGCTCCAGCAGCCTAGAGGCACAGACATCTCTAGCTAGAATAATTCTCAGCTCCGGACCATACTACTAGCTAAGGAAGTTGTTTATAGTATCTTTCTCTACCTGTCCCCACCCCCTGCCTATTCTAGATGTAATCTTTCTCTCCTAGAAGCACTGTTCTCAGTTATAATCACATAGAGTAGAAGATTATGGGGTAAGGGTATGATGAAATGGAATAAATTCAAACACCTAAGAGAGTGCCTAACTCACAATAAGCACTCAATGTTTTCCTCATTTATCCCTACCTAGCAATGGTGACATTTGGTATAAATATTAAATAAAATATAAAGTAAGTTATGTTTTAATAAAATAAGAGTGAAATTTTTAACTATGATAAACTTTCAAAGTAATGAATTTCTAATAGTTGTTTTTCAAATGCCATAGATTTCTCATGACAAGATGGGAAAGACAGGGATTGAGGAAAAATGAATGAGGTTAAGATTGAGCACAAGACCTAAGGGTTGTAGGGTATTAACTGACAAAGAGGTGGGGTAGGACCCATGAATCAATGAAATCCAAGGCAAGAATATAATTGATCATGGTAGTGGAAAGTGTGGCAGAGGAAGAATGGGAATGTGGAAGAAGGGCAGGTGAGTACTTCTTGCCAGACAGAGCAGTCAACTGAAAAAGACACAGACTGGAAGCCCAGAGGGCCAAATTCAGCAACAGTTGTGTTTTGTGTGGCTCATATGGAATCATTAGTTTAAAAACAAAAATTGAATGCCTTTTGTCAAGGCAAATCGTTTCTTCAAGATCCTCTCCACCAATTTTTCACTAACTTTCATTCCTTATTGTGCCCTGAAGTTATTTCAGATTGTAACCACCTGGCTTGAGGGTGGTGATGCTCTGGCAAAAAGTGAGAAGCAAAAGTCTTACAGCTGAGAACCTCTGAGAGTTGGGAATGTTAAAGCAGTAAGGCAAGAACAAAACTTGTCAAATATAGCAGCAGCCACTTTTGTGTTAATGAGGTTCTGGAGCACTATCTTTTTAAGTAGTTCATCTGAATATCTAGACTTATTGTTATGTCTAATGCAATGTCTAAATTTGCCTCCTTCCTCTTAAAAATGCACTAATATCAGATGAGTTCTAACAGATGTAATGTGGAATCACAAGAGACGTTTTTCAGGGAATAAGAAAGAGGGCAATTTATAGCCTAGGTTGCACCTAAATGACTTCTTCAAAGAAGACAACTTCCACAGACCAGTTTTCAGTCAGAGATCATACAAGAAAACAAAGCTCACCATACCAAGTTATCCAATAGGGATAATTTAATCTGGTAATTGGTTACTAGAGTAAAGAACTGGAAGATCGACCAAGAAAGTATGAGACAACAGAGAGATTAGCAACTGCAGGAAGCTGCTACCATCTTGAAAATTGGAGAGAGGAGGCAGAGTAACTAGAGCCCAAGAGCCTGGGCCCGAGATGGACATGGAACCATGGTAGACCTGCAGGGTGGCTGGAAGGTGAGACAGAGGTGTGTGATGCCATGGCCATTGTTGTATATATACCCGAAGCAAAGAGAAAAGGGAGGAAATCTGATTTATGTCTTCCTGCCTTCCAGCTTCCAGCCAGTACTTTCCATTGCCCTAAAGGAACAAGAAACTAGTTGATAACAGAGACAGAAATCACAGTTTTAAGGTAGTAAATCCCTATGATACAACAGAAGAACAGAAAACGGATCTGAGAGCTACCAGGTCCCACAACAGCACAGGAGAGGGCTGAAACCCTGGCTCCAGTTCACTAAAGCGTCATTTGCCCACAATGGACTGCTCTATCACCCCTCAGGTGTTCTATTTTTTGTTTACTTGTTTTCATTTATAAGATGCTCTTTACGGGTACGCTGTCAGCACAATATTGCCATCTTACTTTTAAAGTTTTCTTCTCACACAAGTGAAACCATTCAAGGCCATTCTACCTAGATGGGTGGTTTCTTTCAATTCCAATTTAAAATGATTCTCACAAATATATGTGCATTTGAAACCAGGGTAGGAAAGAAAAGGAACAAATTTGAGAAGAGAGTGGAGTGCTAATACAAACCAGAAATCCATTACAGCGTACTTTGCAAATACTGCAGGTAATTAAAGACTTTTAAGGGCAACTACAGTATTATTTACTTGACAGTGGAACTCTTACAGGCTATTATGTAAATACACATTGAGCACATTTAAAAAGTGTATGCTATTTACTATTCATAAGTGTTGTTAATATGTATTTCATTTAACCCTAAGGAGCCATTTCAGTCTCTTGTGTGAATTTACATTTATGAATGTTTTTATAAAATGCATATTATTTACCCAATAGGCAGCTCTACCATAAGAAATGCTAGAGCTGATTGCCAATTTAACTTCACATGAGTTTCCATGCAATTGTTCCTTAGGTCTGCCTGCCTGGTTGGGCATCCCTAAATAGCCCTTCCTTTCAGGATCCTGCAAGTCAAAACCCATAAGCCGTTCAAATGAAGGAATTTTCCAGTCTGTTTTAGTGGTTCTGAGGATTTTAGTATCACATAAAAAAAGGCCAGGGTATGTCTCATCTTAGAAAATAAAATAAAGATTTCAGCACCAAAGTTGACAGTCTATAAAGTATATGTGTGTAATCACCTTGTTTGCTCTGTGTTCTGAAGTCAATATCCACAAAATAAAGATGAGCAGGCTCTAGAATGAGATAATGAAATAGTGAATTTTCTTCTCTCCCTTTCTCCTCCTTTTCTTTGTATCATCCTGTCCCAGTCATTTTTCCTATGATACCAAAATGATGCCTTCCCAACACACACACACACACACACACACATTCACACTCACACACACACACATTCACACTTACACACACACACCATATGTGGGATTTACAAAGGGAATAAAAGTTCTCTGCCAATACACACACCATATGCAGAATTTACACATAGAATCTATTCCATGACTCCTATACCCCTCAGGCAGATCAAAGACATAAACAAGGATCAGAGGGAAAAAAAAATTAAAGAGTACATACTGATAAAAAGATTTCTTTGGAGAAAGTCTCTCCGTGTTTAAAGTTTCTACTCCTTCCTCTGAGGGAGGAGCGGATGACAGTGACACTTCTTAACCTAATCCTGGAGGAACACACCGAAAGCTTTCAAATTTGTTCAGACGGGAAAAACAGAGACTTTGTGCTATTCTTTTGGCCAATAAAGTTAGCATAGATTGGGAACTGAGGTCTGATTCCCACCCAGGGAATCTTGAGTGCAAGAGAAAGGCTACTGTTGCTGTGTTGAGATTGTCCTGCAGTTCTGGAATTTGTCAAGACAAAGACATGGTACTGTATTCTTTTGACCCAATGTGGGCCATGGTGGAGAGAGAGAGAGAGAGAGAGAGAGAGAGAGAGAGAGTAGGCATCATCAGGTTGAGTCCTATTTAAGAGGATGGAGGTATGAAACCTGATGCCTGGGACCCAGGGAGAAATTGTAAGCAACCACCAGACTACAAGTGCATCTGGCCAAGGTCAAGAATGAGTAAGATCTCTAGTGCAAAGAACCACTGAGGAAAATTTCTCTCTCCCCATTCTCCTCTTTTGACCCTGGTAGAGAGTAAACAGTAGCTAGAGAAATAGAGAGAACCATGAGAGGGTAAACATACTGAATAAATGTTCAAATTCTCTGTGGTAAATTGTAATATTGGCCCCATATACTCTCCCTTGAAAAGTAGTATTACAAATCTTCTCATCAAAAGGCAGGGTCTATTTCTCTGCATCTTGAATCATAGTCGATTGGCTGACTTGCTTTGGCCAAGGCTGGAACACGCTTAAAATGTTTGCCCTTTTGGGGCTTTTCCTCTCTTTCTGGTCTTGGAAACCCTATTACCACCACCCTGTTAATGAGCCTGGGCCAGCCTGTTGGAGGATGAGAAAATAAGTATCACAGTGCTGCAGCCAATAGCCAGCCAACAGCCAGATATGTAAGTGAGGTCATTGACCACTAGATGACAGCCGATCCATGAACAAACTCAGTTGAGAGCACTAAAAGAGCCACATCACTAAAGCTCATTCAAATTGCTGCTCCATAGACATGGGACAAATAATAATTATTGTTTTATACTACTAGATTTTGGGTCAATTTATTATGTAGCAGGAGGTAACTGATAGAGTCTCTCTCAGTGAGGCATATTTTCAATCTGAAACAAGTCTGAACTGGGGAAGAGAAGAAGTCCTGGGTCTAAACACTTGAATTTCTGAATTGAGACTGTGTTTATGACTTCACGTGACTATAGAAGTACCTAATACCTAATAATCATAATACCTAATAATCATTGGCCTGAATAAATTTTGGACAGGGAAAAATCACTTCCAGTGAATAAAATTTAAAGAGAAAGTAAAACATAGAATTACATTTTGCTCAAAATCCATGTGTAAGTCCTATTTAGCACATTGATTACACTTTACTAACCATGTGTAACACACCCAGTATCCTCAGTATGACACATCAAGCAGGACCTCAGAACTCAGTGCATGGCATTTCAGAACTTCATTACATTCAATAACTTCATTATTTATTTACTATTTGTCATCTGTACTCAAGAATAAAATTTTTCAAAGATAATGGAAAATTAAAATGGACCATATAATTTTTTATATTAAGACATTATAGTTTATTTCCTGGGTATTTGGTAACAAGAGTGGTGCCTCTATCAACAGCTTGTAATGTAAATATTATAGTAAGCCATATGAAGTGCTGTTTTTATAAACCAACAATTTACAGATGTTAAAAATTTTGGATGACTTGGTCTATTATAATACTCACAATATATAGGTTAACCAACATGAGAAAGAATAGAAAAGAAAAAAAATAAGTAAAATTTGAAAGACATTGTTGATTTATTAATTAGTAATCAAATATTTTCTCCATATTTCTCTACCTCCTCTCCCTCACACTTGTTACAGAGTTTGGAAAAGAAAATATACACTTCTAGCCATAGTCAAGTATGGTCATAGGGAATTTTTCTGACATATACAATATAAGTTGGGGATTTCAGAAAGACATTTGTTCTCTTAATAAAAGGGGTGGGTAAACGAGGCTAGTACCATGCTGTTCCTTCTTTCTTCTTCCTGACCTGGGTTTGATGCCACAACTGTCTGCCAGTTAAAGGTTAAAAATGCAAATCAGAGAGACAGAAAGAAGCTGGGTTCATGATCATGTCATAGTTTCATCACATCCACCCTACACTTTCTACCTCCAGACTCTCGTCATGTGAGAAAAATCAACCGATATTTACTTAAGCCATGCCTACTCAGTTTTTCTGTAACATATAGCTGAAAACGAATCTTTTTTCTAATACGGTAGTAAACATGAATGTGTAGTTACAGACATACACAGAAAATTACCAGGGCCTTGGTAATAAAATTTTCACTTAAAAAATTCTATTAATAAGTTAGGGAAAGTAACTTCTGTAGCAACTTTATTAGAATTTGGAGTAAATATGTCACATATCTCTGCTTTAGTGAATATAGAAAGCATGATTTGACTTTTTATGTTACTTTCACCATAATTTAGTGTCACAGTCTCATTTTCGTAAAAAAGTTTAATAGTAGGTTAAACCTTATGAAATAGCTGCTAGTTGCCTATCATTGGAAACAGGTTGCTATGCCTAAACATATCACACACAAATACACATACACACATATGTATACATAGCATATATATCTTATAAAGATTCTCTTTAGATTAAAATATTTTAATTTTTAGTCCATACTAGAATTTCTTCAAAATGAACATTTAAAAATAAAATTTTCTAAGCTTATTAAATGCCAGTAATAGTGACAAATCATCGATAAGACATTTAGTAGTATTTTATTGGTTATTTATTCATTTGTATCAAAAGATAATAAACATAATTAAATATTTAAATATTTAAAATATAATGTTTTTTTACAATCCATTCAGTTGTGAAAGCTGTCTGGAATGTCAAACATAATGCATTTTGCATTAGTTCTATATAAATTTTCATTGAATTCAAACTTTTAAATAAATTTTTCAATATCTAATGCATCATATTATCAAAGCACAAAAAACCATTATATGATTATAAGCAGAACCTCAGAGCACTGTCTTCAAATTTAATGGGCTCCCAATGCTTCTCCCCTCCCGTTTTTAAGACTGTTTTTAAGACATTTCACAGTATTTTATACATTATAAATGGATTCCATTCTTGGCTTAGTAATTCACCTAATGGACAATGGATACAAAAAAGCTGTAACTCCAGGGACATTAAATTGGTTCTAAACTCTGAAAATTACAGCTTTTACAAAAAGAAGAAAATACTAAAAACATGTCTAATGCAACACTGCATCTAATTTCCCACTACCTCCAGATTGTGTCTAAAAGCTCCTAAACTTCTTAATGACACAATATGTTAAAATTGCGTTCCTGTATATTTAGATCTCAGAAAGATCTCATCCATTTTATAACCCCAAGGAGGGCTTACCAGCAAGAAGGGCATATATGTGTGCGTTGAGGGATGGAGGAAGTGTGAAGTGCTACATCTATTCCAGAGACTGTGAATTTTCATACAGGGATAGGAAACTACCACCTTGTATGGAATCTTTTCACTCACCAAAGCAATTACAAATCCAAATTCCCATTTTAAGCATTGATCAATGGTATTTCAGTAAAGGAATAGAAGAACAGAAGAAAATGCTTTTCTAGACATACCTGTGATCAACTCTAAGCCTTAAGACTAGCCTATAATTTGATGATACTATCATTTAGGTCTTCATGCATTCAGAGAACATGAGCAATTCTCTCTGAAGCTAAACAATACATTTTAGCAGTGGGGGTAGAGAAGATATTCCATTGAACTGTAAAAACAAAATGCATCACATTTTGTGAATTCACATGTGACTATAATATGACTAGTACCTGAATACAAAGTGTCTATGAATTGGCATAGCTTTTAATAATGCTTAGCATGTTATTAGTTGGCTAAGCTAATTTTAAAGAGAATACTTCCCCACTCCCCTTTTACCTCTCCATTATGAAGAAACAAGTGATCCAGAATATTATTACTGTAACTTAAGTCTCTCCATTTAATCTGTTTATCTTCTTTTTTTTACCGTATTCTGAGATTAGAAAGTTTCTTTGTCCAAACAAATTTTGTGTGAATTGGTTTTTTCCACATCTTCACAAATAGTTAACATAAGTGCGGTATAGAGAGATACCTGTCTTACATGTTTTTCTGGTATCTTGGGCATTTTACCTTATTGATTATTTGTGTTTGAGAAAGCACTAGTTTGATCTAATTTTCACTTACTCCTTTTTCACTGCTAGAGGATCTATAGCAAGTTTTGTACATATTTTAGAGAATTTGTGTTTCTTTTAAATTAGCACCTTTTGATCATCTAGTTAAATAAAAACTCTGCATAATACCTTTTATTACTCTTAATTTGACCTATTATAACAGATATTTACCTACTTTGGGCCTTTTGAAAAAAGGAATATTTTGTCCTCCTTGTAATACATTGATAGTTTCCTATTTTTTTCATGCTAAAAAAAGAAATCTGTCAAGCTTTAATTCCAAGCTTCTCTCTTAATTTGCACCTGATTCTTTCATTAAAGGCTGCATATCACCCTCCAGTTCTCAAGGAGAGCACTTGATTTTAATGAAAAATTACATATTTTTGTTGGAGGTTTAGTTACACTGTTCTTTCCTTGATTTAGTCTGAGAGATTTGTCATAAACTTCTATTTTGTTCCTTAAAACTCCTTGTCTATCTTTCATCAGTCATATACACCCCACGGTCATATTATGTGAGGTAACTGTGGTAAGCATTTTCCACCACTTTTATTTTAAAACATTGTGTGTAAAGTTTCTTTGCATTCTCTCTGTGCCCTTTGTCCCCATCCTTCATCACCTGACATTCCCCTGGATTCTCTTGAATGCAAACATTTGAAATCATTTCACTGTCTTTCACCACCATTCAACAAGGTCAAAAAACAATCTGTGAATACTAGCCCCTAAATATCTCTAGCATCTGTTTCCTTTGCCCACTTTTGGTTGTATTATGCACCTGTAATGATAGCTAATATATTTTGCAAAGTCGTAATGTATTAATGCAGTTTTATTTTCTTATTTTATTTTATTTCATCGAGTCATTGTATCATTATAACAACTCTATAAAATATCTACTATTATTTTTCTACTCTATAGATGAGGACATTAAGGTACATATATCAGTTAGGTAATTGCTTAAGGTCCCTTAACCAAGGGAGAAATTATATTTGAACCTGGCAGAATGAGTACAGAGCCTATGCAACATGGCTTTCTTCTTGCTTCAACTACTGAAAAAAGATGCTCCAAAGTGTTCTTCCAAACTATAATTTCACCCTCAAACCTTTAACCCTTCACAAAGACACTAAGCTATCTTTCTGAAACCAACTCTGAACAAATCACCCCTCTGCTTAAAACTCTTCAGCAGCTTCCCATTTTCTACAGGGCAATGCTTAATCTTTTTGGTGAGCATGCAAGGCCATCTGCAATCTGACCTAATCTCTCTCACCTACCCCATTCATCTCACCATTTTTACCCCACACTGATGCTCCAGTTACTGAAAGCATCACCCTTCCTTGAAGCCATGCCCTTCCATGTCTTTCTACTTAGTTGCCCTCTGCTTGCAGTACTTTTTGCTGAACTAATTGCCTTGCACACTCCTGCTCATAGCGCTGCATTCCTGGTATATGCCTAATCATAAATGTCACCTCTTCTATGGAGACTTCCTAAAATGGCTTGTCAAAAATCATCTTTCCCTCCCTTGGGTTGTCTGAGAATTTTCTTTTTCACTCTGTTGGAGCGATTATCTGTGATCCCTTTCCCTTGATTATAAATATGTCAAGGGACAGAATCACATCTTTGAGATCTTTCTTTGTCTTTCCAGTTACCACTATATAATGTGGATACCTAATAAATATTTGTCAGATAATGCCCAAATCCTTCTCCCCATTCCTTACCTTTTAAATTCCATTAATTTTCCCTTAAATAAAAATCATGTGCTTGAAGATATTATCCAGCAATCTTTAATAGAAATATTAACTTTCAGTCAGAGAGAATTTACATCCTGAGGGATGCTAGCTGACACTTTTTTCCCTTAGATCCTTTAGAGTCCCTGTCACTGAATGTCCTTATAATCTTCCAGTTACTAACTCTGTAACACAGCAGTTCTCAAAGTATGTTCTGAGGACCACTGGGGCTCCTGACACCCAAAAGCCTGTAAGGTCAAAACTCTTTTCACAGTAACATTACAAACGTATTTGCCTTTTCACTCTTAATCTTCCATGAGTGTCTAGTGGAGTTTTCTAGAGGCTACTTGACACATGATGATATTGCCAATCCATGACTAAGGGAACGTGTACTAGCATATGGTTGTATTTTAAAATTTTCTCAGTTTCCATATCTAATTCAATAAACATTGATAGACACACTCCCACATAAAGAAAACGTCTTTGGGATCTTCAATAATTTTTGACAATATAAATGGGTCCTACAGCCAAAACTTTGAGAACCACCGTTCTACTAGTATGCTGGTTTACAGTGAATCCTAGAGTGCTGATAAGAATGGCATATAGAACAGAATCAACATTCTGAAGACTGAATGTACACTTTCATTGTAGATTTTTAGTCTCATAGTGTATCTAGAAATACATTTTAATATACTTGAACAATATTGCCAGAAACCTGCTTTCTGGAAACAGTGTTGATTGTGACCCAGGATATTGTGCATTTCTCTTTTTATTATACTAATTACTGAACTAGTCTCTGAAATAAGTCATATATTTTTGTTCATGCAACAGATAAAATTTCATAATTGCCAAAGTTTTTTTTTATTTAGTCTGAAGGTACAAATTTTTCCTCAAGGTTATACCCCTTTCAACCAGTTCTCCCACATTCTACCATTATGCACATTTTAAAGTGAATTAACGTGTCTTTATGTCTTATGTTTTCTTCGACATGTAACAAGAATGAATGTGTAAAAAAAAAAAGTCTATTTTAGGATGAACCTTTATGTTTTTTTCCTAATAATCCAGATTTAAAAATTTATGATTTTTCTTATGTAATTTCTTTTTTCACTAAGGCATACATGGAAAGAAGTGCTAAGAAAAATTTCTACTCATTTCTACTTTCTAAAAATATCATGCATACATTCATCTTGGCTAATCTTTCTGTAAGTTTTAAATAGATTATAACATTTTGACTGAAATAATAATTCTTTATGAATTTTTACTAATATTAAACTCACATGGGGAATAAAATGCTTACAAAGGATGTTTGTTTCTTTTCATAGTGGTACATTATAAAACTTCATCTACATCAAAAGAATTTTATTTTGACAGAATTCAACACAAATAATGAATAATTAGGAAACTTAAATGTTTGATATCATCTGGGATTTGAGGAAGCCATCAAAAAAATGTGTATTGATTCTAGCACAAATGTAAGAAAATTAATTTCCTCTCACATTAACATTCTCATGGAAACATCTAATTTTTGAAGATGCAGCTCAATGGAGTAGGGGAAAAAAATTAAAAATCTGATCATGAAACCACCTTGAGATAAGTCTTGTCAAGTCTGAACCTTCCAGAATTACACCTAATTCTGAAGCTCATTGCCATGATACATTTTTTTACACATAGCTGCCCTTTAGGGCTCTGCCCAAACCCATATAGACACCCTGTTGTTTCTCACATTTTCTTATAATTTGAAGAGATAAATGATGCCAGCTGGCTTCTGTTTAACTCAAGGCAAGATGATATTCAGCTCTTCAAAGACTTGGTACACACCTCAGAAAACTTGCCAGGAGAAAGAAATGAGGAGTGATGAGGGTGTGTGTTCAATTGGGGAGGGAGGAAGTATAGAGGAAGAAATACCTGAATCAAGTTGCTGTAGTAACATTCTCAGGGATTTTATAGCCAGATTAGCAATAATACTTACAATTCATAAGTGAGGCATATGGAGAAGGACTGAAGTTAAATATACAAATTTGAAAAAAGAAATATCTAACATATTCAGGAAATTTTTAACTTCACTTTAATTTGGTTGAATCACTCATTTTCTCAGCTGGACAGATCATTTGGAGAAAGAAGGTGGAATATTCCTATAAATAAAACAAATTTTAAATTGCTTTTCTTGTAGAAAAATCTATTTTAAGATAAATGAGGATGTGTGCAATTGAATATAACAAACAATAATGGGTACTTCTTGAGTGTTTAATGAATGCCAAGCACTCTTGTGAGGGTTCGTGTTGAGAAACTAATTTAAATCTCACAAATACCCGATGCTATAATTACCATTATCCCCATTTTATAAATGAAATGAAGAAATCAAGGCAAAGAGAATTTTAATCCTTTTCCCGAAAGCAAGTGATAGATCTGGAACTTGAACCCAGGAAGTCTTGATCCAGAGAACATAGCCTTAGTGAATACCTATTGTCTCAAGACCATGTATAATGCCAAGATAAAATTTCTTTTGCAACTCTTTTATGGTGTGTTTTACAGTCTAGAATTTCATATGTTTGAATGCCTATTACTTTTATGTATTCTTTATTGTTCTCATTTTCATCACTTGGATCTTCTTCCTATGTTGAACAAATCAAGAGAATAAGTTTTGTATAAAATTCCACAGAAAACTAGTAGACTAACGAAGATAATTTTGGCTGCGAATCCATTTTTGTAGTGATTAGATCACAGTCCAGCAATCACCACAATAAAACAAGTGTTCCATGTGTCTTCATTCACATGTTTTTAAAATTAACATTTAAAATATATAAAGTTCATTTAAAAAAATTCTTTGTAATTATAAAAATATTACACGCTTATTATAAAAGTTCTAGAAAATATTGAAGTAGGAAGGTGAGACCCCATTCTGAAAAATCAGCTTCTGTTACTATTCGTCTGTTTACACAAAGAACCATCTAAGCCTCAGGACTGGTCAAGAACAGAATGAGAGGTGTCTATATGTTACTGGAAATAGAGAGCCAGAAGACAGGGAGACCACTTAGCCTAATCCACAGGCTACATACTGTCCGTGAGGTGCTGGTAAACCAGATCTCAGGGATGTGGGGGGAGTCCTGACTTGCAGTGTTTGTGAATTTTCATGGTATAAACACTCCCACCATGGCCACTTTCAAACCATCACCACATCACTGAATATGGAGTTAGGCTAGAGACACACATCTATGGCTGAAAACCAGTGGAAGCCAGAACCTGGTAGCACACTGATAGTGTTCTCTATGATTCTTGCTAACTCTAACTCTCTTAGCCAATATTTTATAGCTCATTTCACCTGGATGAACTTATTTTCCTTCTCTCCTTGCCAGGGCCATTGCATTTGCCTCCCAATTGGTTCACCAACATAAACCTGGTCTGTCTCTTATTTGTCCTTCATAAGGCAGCCAGGGTGATCCCTTAAAGATACAAACCTGAACATACAAATACAATGGCTTTTGTGGTAGGCTGAATGATGGCCCGCCATTATGTCCTTGTCTTAATTATTAAAGGCTGCGCATGTTGCTTTATATGGCAAAAAGGACTTTGCAAATGTGATTAAGTAAGGATCCTAAGATGGGTAGATTATCCTCCTTTATCAGTGTGGGCCTGATGCA
Source organism: Eidolon dupreanum (assembly GCA_028627145.1). Classification (NCBI taxonomy): domain Eukaryota; kingdom Metazoa; phylum Chordata; class Mammalia; order Chiroptera; family Pteropodidae; genus Eidolon; species Eidolon dupreanum. The sequence goes on along the minus strand of CM053509.1, from coordinate 127,564,394 downwards.
ATCATTATATAAGAGAGATGCAGAAAAATTCAGGGTCAGAGCAGAATGTGATGTGATGACAGAAGTAGAGACTGAAGTGATGCACTTCAAAGATGGAGGAAAGCACACAAGTCAAGGAATATAGATGACTCTAAAACCTGAAAATTTAAGAAAATACATTCTCCCCTCAGAGCCCCCAGAAAGAATCAGATGTGCCAATACCAGGACTCCAGCCCAGTGAGTTTGAACTTCTGACCTGAAGAACTGTCAGACAATAAATTTACATTCTTTTAAGCAATTAAGTTTGTGGTCATTTATTGCAACAGCAGTGGAAATGAATACAGTGTCCTTTCCTTGAGGTAAAGACAAAATCCCTTTGAATAGCCTATATCTCCTGTACAGTCTTGCCTCTACCTGTTCTCTCATGTCAACTCCTCTCACATGCTCTCTTGTTCTTTCTGTTTCCGCCCCACTGTTTTTCTTTCAGTCCACTATATTCGCCATGTCTTGGCTGTCACAGGGTCTTTTCCTATGCTGTTACTTCTGCCTTGAATGCTTTTTCCTTTATTATTTTTCTAGTTAATTCCTAATCTGTGTAAATTTGAGCATCATCTCTATCACCTCTCTCTGTCTCTCTGTCTCTGTCTCTGTCTCTGTCTCTGTATCTCTCTCTGTCTCTGTCTCTGTCTTTCTCTCTCTCTCATACACACATACTCACATACTTATACACAGAATAGTATCTTCTCCTACACTGTATTTATAGCAATTAGAATTTTACATGTGTTTGTATAACTTTTTTTTTGTTTATTTCTCCTGCAGTAGGTAAGGCCCATGCTAGTTCTTACTTATGTTTGTATCCTAAGGGCCTGATTCATAAGAAACACTTAATAAATATTTGGTATATGACTGAACACTTCATCTCATTCCTCTCTAACAACTGTAATCAATATATTCTCTTCTTTTATCACACATCCAGCCAACATTTACCAAGAATTAACTTTACACAATCCTAATCTCATATATTAATGTAATTTTTTTAACAACGAAAATAATAAAAAGATAGTAATAACAGCTAATTTCTACTGAAAATTTAGTATATGTCAAGCACTGTAAAAAGTGCTTTAAATACACAAACCCATCTTACTACTGTAAGATGAGTGTATTATAATTAGCACCTTCAAGTCAGAAAAAAAATAGGCCTTAGAGTATTTGTGTAACTTCCAATATACCATATGGCTAGAACTAGATTTAGTATGTAGATCTGGCTGGCTAAACCTTTATTTCTTAGCACAATATTATCATTTGTCCTTTCCAGGCCCCATACTTGTTTACAAGAAATATTTATGTATTTGTGCTTATTTATTAATGTATTCTCTTTTAGCCCATTCTCATTTCCTCTCTATCTATTTTTTCTTTTTTCACTCAGCATTCTGTTTTTAAGAACTATTTATATTGCTGGAATACATACAATTCATTGATTCTAACTGTTATTACATTTTATTCAACAATATGTATTTATCATAACCTTATTCACATTGCCAGAGAGGGCTAATTCTCCACCAATATCCATTCCTCCATCTTCCTTTAGCAGTGGTGCACAGCTGAGAACATGGGTGTCTAGCCAGAAACTATGTTTCCCAGAGTCCCTTGAAGCTAGAAGTGGCCACATGACTTATGTTCTGAATAATGGCGTATAAGTATCGGAAATTTCTCAGACTTCTAGGTTGTGCTCATAAGTAGAAATGTTATACTCTCTGCTTTTCCTTCCTTCTCTTCCCACTGGCTGGAGCCAGAGCCTTCATTTTAGACTACAAGGTAGAAGCATGTATTGAGATAGGAGAGAATCAAAATAGAAAGCATGACATCATGGAGCTGCCATATTAGCTTTGGACTACTGAAATGCAGATGTTTATTACATGAAGATATGTACATCCTGTCTTGTTTAAGCCACTATTATTCTGGCTTCTCTTAGCATAGCTATACTGATAGTCAAGCCAATACATTTGTCCATTCCTCTGGTGGAAGACATTGAGTTTGCTCTAACTCCCACCGCCTTACTAACAATGCTGTATTACATCTTCATACATTCATTTGCCTTATGAATCTCTCAAAGACTTGATCTAAGCTATGTACCCAAGAGTAGAAGTCATGGTTTATAAGATTGTCTAACTCAATTACAAACTGCCAGATTGCTTTGCAGAATAACATTTTGTTCTTAATCAAATGCTTTCCTCTTCTGAACTTTCTCTACTCAACTTTTTCCTTTCCTTTCAATATACAACTTTAGTAATCTCAACCCTTTCCTGGGTTAAGTACAATATCTACCAAGGAATAACAAAAGTGAATAGTGTAAAATTTATGGGAATACATAGAGAGGTGAAAATTTTCCACACTCAGTTGGTCAGCATGGAAATGTTCTCTAGTAGCCTGAACTTTAGATCAATATCTTATAATATTATAATATGAATATGCTATTTATTATTAGAATAGATTGATTTTATAATCCTTTATAATTTATATATTGACCTTATACTCAGAAACTAATATCTCTTTCACTGTCTTGGTTTATTAAAAACTATGTCCATCTACCCATTAGGATAGCTACTACCAAAAAACAGAAAACAAGTATTGGCAAGGATGTGGAGAAACTGGAACCTTTACATACTATTGGTTGGAATGTAAAATGGCACAGATGCTGCAGAAAATAGTATGGAGATTCCTCAAAAAATTAAAAGTAGAATTGCCAGAAATTCCATTTATGCCTCTGTGTGTGTGTGTGTGTGTGTGTGTGTGTGTGTGTGTGTGTGATCATTACAGTTAAAAGTCTGCAAATAGTCAAAAGTGAGATATTAATCTAATTACCCAATTTTTCCATCTCAAACCTACTAGCATTTAGCAAAGAAAGCAAAATTTCTCATAAATTTGCATTGGGAAGTTGACTGGTTCACACTTAACCTCTTCAGGGGATGATTCATCCCCTTAAGGGTCTCAGCATCTCCAAGTTGTCATCACAAGTACTAATGCTTAAAGCTAGAGAGGAGGTTAAACTCCTTGCTAATCTGATCATGAGGCAGACTGCTGTACCTTAAGTCCACAGTGTTACACACTCAGAGCCCTAGTTATAAATGAATTCTGATCACTAGGCAATGGGCTGGCTGCTTCTAACTGAGCCTTGGTTGAAAGAAAAAGTCATAACTATAGAGATTTTTATGTCATTGGTGGCCTGGATTATGACTCAGATGGAGGTGACCAAATAGATCTTTTTAGGACTGTGTGAAAGCCTCCAACATTTTGGCCTCATGTCTAAAGACCTTTTTTTTTTTTTTTTTAAACAGTAAATAGGATTTGACTCTACCATAAAGTTTCATACTAGTATTTCCCCAAGGCCATCCTATGTTTATGAAAAAAAAAAAAAAAACTGCTGTGGGAAACTTCTTATAATAAAAGTTGTGAAAATTTTTGACTTTGTAAATGAAAAAGGACAATCCCTGTCTCTCTCCATAAACAAATTTTTAATGTCCCACTTCAAGGCCCACAATTGCCATTATCCTCTGTCTTAAAGCAATTGTCTTGAAATGAATAAACACTTTTTTTTTCTCATTGTAACCTTTTATACCCAACTCCTATATACCTTTCCAGTCTTATCTCTCACCAACTCTGCCTGTAACCATTCCTCTTCCCACTCCTGCAGCAATTCTTACCTTCTTGAGAGTTGTCTAAGCTACTCACTGCATGATTCCTTCCTGTGCCTATGCATATAATGCTCCCTCTTCCTGGAGTATTATTCTCTTCACTCTCCCCATCCCTCATACTAAGCTCATTTCTATTTATCACTTGGACTCAGGAAGAAGGGCTAGTTAGAAGTTCTGAAGGGTGAGTCTGTGTGTTCAAGTCTCTCACCTTCCAAAAAATGTATTAAATCTCTCTCAGAAAAACAGGGTGAATTCTGCTTCAAGCAGAACATTTCCTCTGTAATTGTTTAATGACAGATACAATCATGCAAACCAAAGAGAAGTGTATAGGTAAATGAACAATAGTTCCAAACACATTCTAAATACCTGGACAACTATTTTTTTTTCCTGCTAGCTTCTAAATAAACACATTACCAAGGCTAATATTCAGCAGGTATGCATTGATATTAAATTATTCTATACCAGTTGGTAAACGGTTGCTGTCCTGACCCTGAGTGTCATCCCCAACTATTCCCTTGGCATATCATCTTGGATAATTCTAAGAACTCTCCTGCAGCTAAAAGGGTAAAGCCTGGCCCAGAAGGGGGCCTACAGAATCCGGCCCCAGACTCCTGTAGGTGTCCATTCTAATTGGTTGGCACCATATTCCTTATTAAGATATTTAAATATCACTCCTACAGATATCACCAAATTTGTTCAAGCTTTAAAGCAATTCTGGGAATCCTCTGTTGACAGGTATAATAACAATGCACAATGAGATAAGCTGAAAATAAAATTTTTAGTTAGAAAAATATTCAGTGTAGCATTGTGACATAAGCCAAAGAGACTCAAGAGTCATGTTCCAAATACCAAGGAAATACAGCTAGGACTGGAAAAATGAATGTTTTAAAGTTGACATCTGAAATGATTTAATTGAAATTATCAAATAGGATAAATAGCTTTCATCATCAGAAACTTATTTACTGTAGCAGTTAACGTGCGTAGGTGTTAAAGCACATTTGGTTTAGTATTTAATAACTTGTCAAGTACATATTGAGCTTTTGTGAATTTTGATGCATCTGCCATATATAGGAGATAATAATTACAGAGAATTTACAATTGGGGCAGTCCCATCATAGGACTTATTAGCATAATTAAGGATGGTAATGAAAAATAGAAGTGGAGGCAAGATGAGATACACAAAGATTATAAAGATGACTTCAAGTCATATAATAATGCTTCTGACTGTTATAATATTAAATAAAAATATTGCTTCTGTTGTTGGGATATTTGTGAAGAAATAAAAAGAACTATGAAACAAATATACCAGAAATGAATAAAGTGTAACAATAACACATATACACAGAAAAATAAGTCAATAAACAGATGTTCTAGGACCCACATTTATTAAAATAGAATCTACACTGACACTGGTAGGAGAACACTAGGACAGTGTATAAAGGGGATTCTCATCTCAAAACACTTTTGAGTTGGGCAAAGAAAGTAGATGGACTACTGAAGAAAAGGTGTGGCTTTCAGAACCCAAGTGGACATATCAAGTCTATGAAGAGTTATTGAGATTCTATGCTGGCATTCTGTTTAGCAGAGAGGGAAATCTACATGCATATAGCATTATCCTGACCTTAAACAATCCATAATTCAGTAGAGCAGACAAAAAAAACACAAATCTTTATAATCTGGTTCTGGCTATCATGAGTGAAGCAATAGCTATGAAGACACATGGAAGTGAGTCATTCATTTTACCTGAGAATCACCAGCAAAAAAGACGTTTTGAGTATAAATAGAGGCAAATAAGAAGGGGTCTTACTAAACAGAAAAGACAATATGTGATTTAAAGATGTAAAATTATTTACTTATAGTGATGGTGGACTAACCAGTCATATACAAAATCTATACAAACCATGAGATTTAAAGCTTTTTTTTCAAGCCATAAGAAGCAATTCAAGGTGAATTTCAGAGTATCTCTATAATATTTTAGACTAATGTGCCATCAAGAGACCAAGTTGTCTCTTTGGTCATAATCCCTATTGCTGCAACATTCAACTGACATATCCACCTTCAGAGCATCCCCTGCCTTGAGAAGTGCACAGTGAGAACTGGTATCTGTGGCTCTGGAAATGAACAGGCAGAGTGGGATAGGTAGAGAAAGGGTGGAATTGTAGCTTCTTTATAAGGGAGAAATCAGGCTGAGAGAAGGAAATTGGATGACTTGAAAGGCAGCTGAGCTCTGGCACCAGAGAAGTGCAGACTATACAGTCAATATTGACCGCATATGGCTATTTAAATTTAAATTAAAGTTGAATTAAATTAAAAAATTATTTCCTCAGTTCACTTACCACATTTCAAGTGCTCAATAGCCATAGTGACTAGTGTCTAAATACTGATCAGCGCAAATATAGAACATTTTCACCATCACAAAATAACTTATTGGACAACACTAGCTTAAAACTGAAGAAAAGGAAGAGGATATTGATAAAGAGATAAGCAGTGGTAAAAATGAAAATGAAAACAAAATAGAATCTAGACAAAAATTTGAAATAATTCTAAATTATTTAAAATTATTAGACCTTGAAGATGGACAGGACCCTGACTGAGGACCTTTTTCTCTTCTTAAAAACTATCGTTAAAGGAGAGATGAGACAAAAGCTAATTATGGAGTCAGGAATACATGACATTCATGACCTATCAATCCAATGTCATAATGAAGAATGAACAAATGACAAAAATAGTTAAGAATACATTTCCTCCTCACATTGAATATGATGTTCCTAGCTGTGTGATCCTCAGCTGGATCACTTAAATGATTTGGGTTCACCTTTTCAGTCATTAACTTGTGCTGTTAACCTCATTTAAAGCAATGGTTTAACAATCAAATGAGATAATGCCTGTGAAAGTTTGTTATAATCTTCATGACTCTATGTAAGAGTTATAACTATTCATTCTGACATATTTAATTTTTGGCATCTTTATTAACTTTGTCTCTCTCATCAGATTATAAAAGTACTTGAGGGGTAAATGTAATATAAATGACATAGTCATATGCAAAATTATTTTTTCTTTTTTGACATTTTAGTTACCATTTTTTACTGTTTTCTAACATTTCTCTCTCATTAGATTATAAAATATTCAAAAGCATAAACTCAAAGACAGCTCCTCATTTCTAATAATGCCAAGTCAATAATTCTCAGAATATTTATTAAAATTGTTTAATTTTAATAATTTAGTAACCCGTGTGGTCAAACATTTCATGGGTACTACAGACTGGGTACCTCAGGAAGCAGCAGCCTTGAGGTGGAGCTTAGCGTATAAGATGTTTGTTAGGAAGTTCTTGGGGCATATAACTGTAGAAGGAAGGAAGAGGAAGCATGACTGGACAAAGAGTGAAGCTGAACAGCATTATAGTAGTGACTGAGTTATTAGTAAACCCAGACTGATGAAATGATTCTTTAGATTTGAAGTTAGGGGGTCTCAGTATCCCTGTGTTGATCAGTGTTTAGTTGTGGGATCTCCCTGGCTGAGGTGTGACCTCAGGGGAAGAAGTTGTTTGCCACCAAGGTGATATCCAAAGAGAGCTGACAGCCAAGGCCCAACTTCTGGCAGTGCTCCCAACTGCTAGGGGGGATAGTGCTTTATTCCCAAAGGGTGATCTGAGAGGTATATTGGAGCATTCTCCCAAGGGAGGAGCAAAGTGGGGGAAATACACAAAGAAAGCGAAACTTTATGCACAGATGTTGGGTTAAAATCAGAAGTAATGATTGTCAGCAATGTCAAGGAAAGTGAAGGCTCTAAGAAGGGTTAGTGGCCAAAGGCATGAGATCAAATAGAGGTCAATAAGGCAAAGACTGGAAAGTGCCAATTAGATTTGATGTTAATTATTGACTTTAGCAAAAGCAGATGCAGTAGAAAGGGGAGGATGGAAACTAGATAAGGTCAGATAGAAGAATAGATGCAAGATGATATTTTTTAAATGCGATGAATTGTGCGAAGAAGCAGAGAAATGGGATGGTAATTACAGCTCTGTGCATAACTTTAAAGGAGTTCTTATTTTATTGCTTTGTAGGAAAGCACCATTTTCAACAGATAAGTTCAGGTGTGGAAGTTGAAGATGGGAGTGGGGAGTATGGCAAAACTGATGGAACAGGGTACCTTAGGAAAACATAGAATATGAAGCAAATGAATCTCTTTCTCTGATGTAGGATCTGAGAAGACAAGAATGAGTGTGGAGAGAGAGGAATCTTCAGAGACAGGACAGGAAAGAAAATTGGGGGTGGTCCCTGCAGGATGATGTCTGTATCCTCCAAGAATAAAGAAGTGAGATAATCAACTCCATTAGACTGAAGTGATAAAGTTGATTGATTGCATGATTGATAGAACATTAGCAAAATGCATTTTTTTAACAATCTTTTTTTAACAAAGCTTCATTCAACAAACTTGATTTCCTGGTACAAATCAAAACAATTCTTGTAATGACTAATTCTGGAAAGTTGGCTATTCCACCAAAAGAAATGTAGCTCAGAGAGTTTGAGAAGAGAGGACAAACAGCAGACAGCACACCAAATGGGTTTCTCTAGGATAGGCAGTCTGTGAGAAATGCTGATCTGCTAATATTGGCCATTTTCATACCAGACCCAGAAAATTCCTCCTGAATCTCTTCTTGTCCTTGTATCATTCTCACTGCTCAAAATAGAAGAAATGCATGGGCAGGCCGACTCTGCTGATATCCACTATTTTTTACATATAGACATGGCCAACGACTTATTTGTATAGGACTCCCTGGTTGATAAACAATGTCTTTTTAGAAAAGGACTGAATGCAGATTCAAGATGTATTTCAGGAGTCTCCTGAATCATATATAAACCTATAATTGGTATTTCCAATGTCTACTGACCCACTTCTAACTCATTCTCAAATTTAAAGGAAATTGTTTTATTTCTTCATTTAAAGAAGGAAGGAAGGGAAGGAGGGAAAAAAGCAAAAAGAGAAGAAAGGATGGAGAGAGAAAAGGTAAACAAACCACAGTTCAATATAATATAACACTACAGATTAGCATTAACACAACCCTCCTCCATTTCACTTTTATACCCTTTCCCCATTATTTACACGCCTCACCTACCCACACCTGCTCCTGCAGCCACCAACACACAGTGTTAACATTATACCTTTAAGGAGATGTGTTTTTACAACTCCTGGCAACAGATCATTTGTATGCCTTCTTTTGAGTCATTTAAATCCTTAGATTTTTCTTTATTTTATGATGACATTAAAGTTATATATTGAACAGTAAAATTAATCAAATGGCAAAACATTTTTTAAAGTTAAGATTTCAGACTTTTCCATATTGTATTAATAGATGACTCAAAATGTCACTTTAAAATTTGCCCAGAATTTTAAATAAAAGTGAGTGATGATTCTTTAAAAATATATGATAAATGGAAAAGATGAAACAATTCTTTTTTTTATGCCTACCGCACCTGATCTCCCATCCAAGTACTAACCAGGCCCGACCCTGCTTAGCTTCTGAGATCAGATGGGATCAGGTGTGTTCAGGATAGTATGGCTACAGATGATGAAACAATTCTTAACTATTAGTCTCAATAATTCATTCTATCACCCAAAATATAACCATAGACTTTGAAACATTTGTATTTAATTCAGGAACTTATACATACAATGTTGAATTACTTTTTTTTTTCAAGGAATCAATGTTGGCATTTTATTTTTAATCAAGTCCATATACTTTAGATTTTCTTCTTACAGATATATTTGCTTCTACATAGATAATTATACCTGTTCTCTTATCCTACCGATACTGTCAATGACAGCAGGGAGCAAGCAGGCAAGGAAACGTGAAAAGCACTCTAAAGAGATTCTATTCCTTTTTGATTTGGAAAGTACCACTGGCTTTTTTACCATATGACTTTAATGCTTGGTGTTTTCTTTCAGATTCAATTTACTAAGAAGAATTTTCCTCTGGTTAGAAACAAAAATAAAAGCTGCCCTTGCTGCTTAATTCTATTATTTATTGCATAGCTTAAAACCTTATGTCACCATGAATCACTTGCATTTTTAAACCTCTAAAGCAATCTAAGTTGTGAATACTTAAGAAGAAATCTGAAAAGTTTGGTGGTTGAGCTGCAAAATCACTGTATGGCAAGTATATTAACCAAAGCAGAAGAAAGAGGAAGGATGAGCATGGATGGGTTTCAAAATCAGGGGAAGCCAACTAAATGCACACAGTGACATCAGCCTTTTTAAATCTCTGGATTAGGAGAATGTCTTAGGAAATGTAGTTTTACTCATTATGAATTTTAGGTTGTTTGTAGATATTCTGAACAAGGCCATGTTATGAACTAAATGTTTGAATCTCCCAAAAGTATTTATGATGAAGCCTTAATCCCCAAGGAGATGGTATTAGAAAGTGGGGCCTTTGGAAGGTAATTAGGTTTAGATGAAGTCGTAGGCTGGAGTCCTCATGATGGAATTATCCTTATAAAATAAGACCAGAAAATGTTCTCTCTCTGTTTCTCTTTCTCTCTCTCCCTGTCTTTGTCTCTCTCTATCTCTGTCTCTGTCTCTCTCTCTCTGTCTCTGTCTCTCTCTATTCGTCTGTCTCTCTCTCTCCCTCCCTCCATATCCCTGCCCCTCTCTCCACTATGTAAGGACACAGCAAGAAGGCACTATCTGCAAGCCAGGAAGAGGGCCATCACCAGAATACGTCTGTGATGGTACCCTGATCTCAGACTTCCCACCCTCCAGAACTGTGAGGAATAACTGTCTTACTGTTAAAGCCACCAGCCTCTGATAGCAGCCCGAGCTGATGAAGACAGACTGCCACTTACCAAGAATAAAACTTAGTTTAGCATATAATAAAAGCCCTTATAGTATATGTGGAGTGACACCTTTAATGATATCAAATACATTTTTCCTGTCCCATTTTCTTTCCTGCATGTTCTCATTGGTACTTTTTTTTCACCTATAAGCAGATTTCTTTCACTTCCACATGACCTAATCCTACTCAATATTAATATCCAACTAAAGTGTCTTCTCCTCTAAAGTGCCTTTCTTATGTTAACATCATTTTAACTTAATTGTATCTTTAAAGATGCTATCTTTGAATATTGTGACATTCCAAGATACTGGATGCTAGGAATTAAAAGTGTGAATTTTGAGGATATACAACTCTGCCTACTATATAAGTTGTAGTCATTTCTCTCTGACAAGATAAAATAGTGGTTAAACTTAGACTCTGGGGTCAGACAACATAAGTTTCAGGACAGGCTCCACTAGTTACTAGCTGTGTGATCTTGGGCAAGATGATTAAGTATTTTATGTCTTGTTTCTTCAACTGTAAAATAGGATATTAATAGAGTATTTTATGAAAAGTAAATGAATTAATCACTAAAAGTTGTTTGAAAAGTCACTGACATGGTAAGAATTCAATGAGCTAGCTCTCTGTTATTTTATTTTACCAGTTAAAAAAATTGAAAAAGTAGAAGTAAAATGACCTACCCAAATGTAAAAACAATGACACGACAAATATGAAAACTGAGGTGCCCTAACGCCAAGAGCAATGCTCTTTCTTTTCACCAGAGCGTATTAGCCATAGTTTCCTGGCAGAAAACACAGATTTACTTCTGCACAACTAATGAGAGGCTGTTTTATAATAACTTTGAGGCTTAGATGTTATTTTGCATCTTATCAAAATCACCTTAAGAGACACGGTTGTCAGTTTTAACTCTCTCCAGTAGAGTAAACTACTACATCTATCAGAATCTAGTCCTGCCTTCTTTTCCTTCTTCTTTTGTAGTTTTACTGAGTACCAGGTGTGTGGCAAGACTTAGGCTTAGTAATATAGATACATGTAAGGCATTTTTCTTGTCTTTAAGGGGCTTAGAGAATAATGAAGAGTGGGTATATGAGCATATAATTACAGCACAGTGTGATAGACATGCTATGAAAGGGAGAAAGAGATGACTCTGAGTCAGATTCAGGAGGCAAATATAGGGTCCACATTATGACTTATACAGAACCTAGGCACTTTTACCTTCTTCTACATACATAATAACTTAATATTAATATTATATTAAAACATTTTCTTCAACCTAGAAGTTCACATTTTTCTTCTGATTTTAAAAAAAATTAAAACATATTTATGGGCACCTAAAAGTACTGTGGACCCTTGGCACTGTGCCTTCTGCTGATAAGTTTGTCCTGGACACCTAGAGGAATGACACTTGACCTGAATTTTGCAGAATGGATAACTGTCTAGAGCAGTGCTTCTTAAACTTTACAGAACATGAAAATCATCCAGAGTCTTGTTAAACTGCAGATTCAGATTCAGTATGTCTAGGGTGGAGTCTGAAATTCTGAATATCTGAAAGTTCCCAGGTGATGCTATTGGTATAGGGACCATACTTTAAATAGTAAGAATCTAAAGCTATGTTGTCCAATATAGTAAGGTTATTTAAAGTTTAATTTAAAGTAATCATAATGAAGTAAAATTTAAAGTTCTGTTCTTTGGTTGTACTCATCACATTTTTAAGTATTAATAACCATGCATGGCTATTTACTAACTTATTAGATAGTGCAGAAAGTTCTATTGGACAGAAGGGATCTAGGGGAAAAGCGGGGAAAGAAATAGGATTTTGGTATACAAGTTCAGGGAAAGGCCAGATAGAATGAGCACATAATTGAAGGCCAACTACAAGAATGTGTTTTTGCAAAACAACAAAATAAAAGCAACATTACAGGCTTAAATAGAATAAAGTCACCTCAATTTAGTCTGTTTCTTTACTTCTAATTGAATCATTGCTATGGATGTGTTTGTTATTACTGCTAATAAAAATTCCATTTAGAACTAAGTTACCTGAATATGTGCTCTCAGATACACCTAGATGAAAGTTTAATCAGACCAAACCATTAGACTTCAAGCTTCTATTTAAGGTAACGTGAATTCAGAATAGAGATTGATGAAACCCAAGGTGACTCGTGTGTGTGTGTGTGTGTGTGTGTGTGTGTGTGTGTGTGTGTGTTTAAAGACTGATGGCGTTCTCTTTTGAACTCTGTTTTAAGAAAGCTAAATGTCCTTTCTGAGTGAAGTTAAATGAATGGTCCCTTTCAGCAGTCCTTGTGACTTCTCTTGCTTGTTTCCCACATTTGTCCCACAGATGTGCTGTGCTGATGAAGTATTTTTCACTGGTGACTCATTCATTTAATTGCAATCCCTGTTCTTTTTCAAGTTTATAAAGGGAATCGGAACCTAAGAGAAAAGCACATTTGATGTAGTCAACATGACAGGACATATCCAGAGCATCTCTCCCCCTGTGCTCACACTCTAGGTTTTCATCTAAAGTCAGGATCTCAGTATGCCGAAATCTTAGTTCACAACTCCCGGGACCACATCAAATAACAAAACTAACCCTTAGTGGTAGCTAGGACCTCAGATTAGGTTGGACAGCTCCCTGTGTTGCTAATTGTCTTTGTGTTAAACATCCCACAATAATGAGGTGTTAATTTTATTTTTCTCATATGGCTCATTAAATCCAGCTCAAATAATGAAACCCAAAGGCTTTGTGCTTTACATACTGTCAAGTGAATCTGATCACTTTACGGTCCATCAACTTTAAAGATTTTGAGTCAGGGTTGGTTCAGCTGGGGAAAAAAAATCAGAACCTCCAAAGGGATATGATAGCACACTGGCTGCAGGACATGTGTGAACACAAAGAACACACTCCTTCCAGCTTAACGTGCATCTGGCTGGGAACTTCTGTTACAACCTCTTCAACCTATCACTAAAATACCTATGAAGAAATAGAACAAAATGAAAATTCTCACTTTCCAAAAACAAAGACTAGTCGGAAACCTATTAGTGAAGTCTGGAATTTCAAGTTGCTACTTAAATCTAGGTGCTGAATTAAGAAAAATCCACTTGTAGCTCTATGAGCAATGTTTTATGAAACAGAAAATAAATAGGGTAGGGAGCTATTTTGCCTCTCCTCACTGTCTGTTCCATGGCAAACAATAAAACCAGGCAGACACTCTTTTACTTTTAGAGGAGAATTCTGCACCTACCATTAATTTTTCTACACCCATTCCAGGACTGAAATACAAAATAATATAGAGTGTGTGTGTTTGTTTGGGGGAACAATGAGAGCTAAGAAACTATATCAGTAGTTATTTTGTCCTCAAGTATTAGGTATTAAAATGCAGAAATATGTACATTTCTTTGTATTTTACCAGTTCAAAGGACAACAGAATCAAATATAAGCATAAGAGAAAAATCCTACCTCATCCTGTTGAATACCTACAAGACAGTGACAATTGGTATGCAAGCTCTAGATAGCTACTGTTGTTTAAGCCAGCATTAAAAAGGATATGCAGTAGTCCAAAATGGAAACTATGATCATATGTAGAAACAAAAGTAATTAATAGAAACTGTTTCTGAGAAAGTCCAGGCATTAGATACTAGAAAGCCACTTTAAAGCAATTATAATAAATATGATCAAGAATTAAAGGATACCATGGACAAAGAACAAAACAAACCATAAAAATGTGTCTCATTAAACATAGAATATTAATAAAAAAAAAAACAGAAATTTTAAAAGAAATAAAAGAATTTCTGGAGTTGTTATCTAAAATAATTGAAATAAAAAATTCACTAAAGTTTCTCAGATTTGAGAAGGCATAAAAACGAATGAGTGAAGTTGAAGATAAGTCTATTGAGATTACTCAGTCAGAGGATCAAAGACAAAAACATTTTTTAAAAAGTCAAAAGAGAGAAAGAGAAAGGAAGAGAGAGGAAAAGAAAAGGATGAGTATTTGAAGACATAATGGCCAAAAACTTCCCAAATTTGATAAAAAAATAAAACCTTCAATCTACACATCCAAGAAGCTCCACAAGTTGAAATATGATTAACTCTAAGAAATTCACACCAAGACACATTATAATCAAACTGTGAAAGCTAAAGAGAAGACCTGGAAGCAAAAACAGAAAAGTATCTTGTTATGTACAAGGGATCATCAAAAGGATTAACAGTTGGTTTCTCATCAGAAACAATTAAGTACAGAAGCCAGTGCAACAGTATGTCCAAAGTGATGAAAGAAAAAAACTCTGCCATCTAAAATTCTATATCCAGTGAAAACATTCTTTAAAAATGAATGAAAAATTAATATTTTCATATAAACAAAAATTGAGAGTTTGTTGCTAGTAGACCTGTCTTACAAAAAATGCTAAAGTGAATCCAGGCTGAAATAAAAGGACAATGAACAATAATTCAAATCTTCAAAAAAAATGGAGAATTCCATTAAAGGTAAATAAATACTAAGGTAAATATAAAAGTCAGTATTTTTTGTTTGCAATTCCTTTTTTTCTATGTGATTATAAAAACAACTGCATAAAACAATATTAAATCTATATTAATGAGTACATTAACATAATTTGTGATAAAAACAACATAAAGAAAGGGCAAGAGCTTTCTTAGAGGAAAGTTTATCCACATTATTATAATTAAGTTGTTATTAATCTAACTTTAGATAGTTACAAATTAACATGTTAATTGTAATCCTGAGGGAAACATTAAAAATAATTAAAAATATATAATAAAAAAGATTAAAGTGAATTAAAATGATATACACGAAAATAACTATTTCACCAAGGCAGTAATGGAAGAATGGAGAAATGAAAAAGATATAAGGTACATATAAAACAAATAGCAAAACAACAGAAGTAAGTTCTTTATCAGTAATTACATTAACAATAAATGGATTAAAATCTCCAATTAACAGAATGCCATAATGAATAATTTTTAAAATCACATGATCTTTAGCCAGACAGAAAAGGTTGAAAATCAGATGATATCACTTACATATGGGATATAAACCTAAAAGCAACAAATGAACAGGACAAACAAACAGACTCATGGACATGGACAATGGACTAGTGGGGAAAGGGGAAGGAGGAGTGGGAAAAAAATTAAAAATAAATGTTAAAAATAATAATAATAATAAAGTTTTCAAAAATCACATGATCTAATCATAACTTGTCAATAAAAGATTTACTTTCAATCTAAGGAGACAATGACTTGAAAGAAAAATTTTAAAAAGATATTTCATATAAATAGCAGCAAAAAGTTATAGCTATACTAATATCAGATAAAACTGACTTCAAGACAATTTTAACATTTAAACATTTATTTGAGAGACAAAGAATATTACATAAAAGAGTCAACCTATGAAGAAGACATAACAATTATAAACACATATGAACATGATAACAGAGCCATAAAATATAAGAAGGAAAACCCAATAGAATTATAGAGAGAAATAACTAGTTCAACAATTATAGTCAGAGACTTCAATAACCCACTTTCAATATCAAACAGATAACTAGACAAAGATCAAAAAGGAAAAATAAGATTTAAACAAGACTGTACCACCTAGAACTAACAGACTTAAAACAATCCTCTCGACACCAAACAAATAGACATTCTTCTCAAATACACAAGGAACATTCTCCAGAATAGATCATATGTTGGGCCACAAAATTAATCTCATGAATTTAACAATACTGTAATATTCTAAAACATGTTCTCTAATTACAAAGAAATAAAATTAGAAATTAATAACAAGAGAAAATTTGAGGACTCATCCATGTATGTATTTTAAATAACACTCTTAAAATATCCAATGTGGTTAAGAAAAACACCACAAGGAAAATCAGGAAATATTTCCAGAAAATATTTTAGAAAATGACTGAAATGAGAACAAAATGTACCAAAATTTACATGATGTAGCTAAAGCAACTCTCAGAGGGAAATTATAGTTCTAAATTTTATATTTTTTAAAAATGGATGATATCTTAAGCCAATAACCTAAACTTCCACCTTAAAAACTAGAAAAAGAACAAATTTAACCCCCAAAAAGAAGAAAATAGTAAAGAATAGAACAGAGATAAATAAAATAGAGAATCAAAAAACAATAGAGGGAATTAATAAAACCAAAAGTTGGTCTTTGAAAAAATTTAAAAAAATAAAAAGGACATATTTTTAGGCCAACCAAGAAAAAATGAGAGAAAATCACTAACATCAGGAATTATAGTGGAGACATTACTATTGTTCTTGCAGAAATTAAAATATTTCAAAGGAATAGTATGAATAATTGTATGACCAACAAAAAAGATAACCTAGATGAAATAGACAAATATTTCAAAACCCACAAACTATAAAGCCAACTCAAGAAAAAATAGAAAATCTAGATAGAAGCACAAGGATTGAATCAGTATCTAAAAACTTCCACCAAACAAAAGCTCAGAATCAAATATCTTCATTGGTGAATTCTACCATTTAAAAAAGAATTAATGCCATTGTTTTGCAAACTCTTCAAAAAAATGAAAGAGTGAGTACTTGCTAACTTATTTGGTAAGGCCATTATTACTAAAGCAGACAAAGATAGTACAAGAAAAGAAAGGTACAGATCAATATTTTTTATAAATATACACAAAAGATCATCAGTAAAACATTAGCAAATCAAATGTTAGTGTATTAAAAGTATTAAATACCATGACCAATTGAGATTTATCTCAGAAATACAAAAATGGTTCAATATACAAATATCCATCAATATAATGCATCATATTAAGTAGAAAAAAAACACATGCTTATTTTTGTAGGTACAGAAAAATCATTTGTTAAAATATGACACTCTCGGATGATAAAAACAATCAAGAAAATAAGAATAGGGGAAACTCTGTCAACCTGATAAAGAGCATCTATGAAAAACCCACAGCTAATATCACACTTAATGGTGAAAACCTGAAAGCTTTCTCTTTAAGATCAAGACCAGGAAAATGATGTCCACTCTTACCTTCATCAATATTAAAAACTTTTGTGTTTCAAAAAACACTATCAAGAAAGCATAAAAACAATCCAGAGAATGGGAGAAAATATGTGGAAATTATATATCTGACAAGGCTCTAGTAATTAGAATATATAAAGAATTCCTACAATTCAATGAAATGACAATTAATAGATGGTCAAAGGACATGAATAGACATTTTACCAATGAAAATGTTGAACACCATTAGTCAGTAAGTAAAGGCAAATGAGATTTTACTTCACATTCCGATGGATAGTTATATTTTAAACAAACAAACATAAAACCCAGAAAATTCCAAATGCTGGTGAGAATGTGAAGAAATTATGTTGCTGGTGAGTATGTAAAGTGATATATCCACTCTGGAAAATATTTTGGTCTTTCCTCAAAAAGTCAAATATAGACTTATTATACGACCCAGCAACTCCACTGGTTCAAATTCACAGAGACAGAACGATTAGTGATTGCTGGTGGCTGAGATGAGGGGCAGATGGCGAGTGACTGCTTGAGTATGGAGTTTCTTTTTTAGGGTGAGGAAAATGTTCTGGAATTAGTGGTGGCAGTTTACATCACATTGTGACTATCATAAAAACTACTGAATTGTATACTTTATAATGGTTAAGATGGTGATTTCTATGTGATATGAATTCTACCTCAAAAAAATAAAAAGAAAAAATAAAAAAATAGTGTTTATATTTTTAAAATGGCTTAAAAAATACATTTTATTCAAATTGTAGCAAAAAAAGTTACAGAAACACCCCCTGACCCCCCAAAAATGAACATCTACTAGGCATGTTATTTTTTGAGGTGTATGGATTTAATGGAACCACTGTGAATTTTTCCCTAATAGTCACCCAAATTACTAGTTTTTGCCTCTTTCCACCATCACAAAAATAAAATTTGAAATGATCTTCACAGGCAATATTCATAAGATATTTCTTGGGGTTCTTCCAGTACTGAGGCAAATACTGAGTCAATACTGAAGGGAATACAAATATTCCCAGAATATTAGCACTCTAAAGATCCCCTCTTCTCAGAGTTCACAAAATTTTGGATGTTTGGGAATACAGAGAACATATTCTATATTCAAAAAGATAAATCGGGGATACTCCTGGGTGGTTGAAATAGCACAGGCAAAAAATTGGTGGCTCTGACCAGACATACCCTTGGTGGGGGTGAAAGGCCACTGTTTTTCCAGCTGTGATCTCAATTCAGTCTTTGGCCCCAGCTGTTCTCTTTCAGTCATAACAACTTGATACTCTTTAGGGGCAAGTTTAAACATGTCACCTATAAATTGTCTCTGAATATCTCAAGTGGAATGTAGTGTTTAGTTCTACTGAAATCCCCCTAAATGTCTTATTTTTCCTTCATATAAATGCATACTCTTATCGACAAGAAAGATGTTGGGTTAGGAAAAACCTGCTGTTTTATTGATTTCCAACAGTATTTCTTCATAAAGTCACAGGGTGGTTTGCTTTCACTCAAAAAAGTGAGGTTTTGAAAATTTATTTGTTTAGCCGAATTGGATTTTATTCACTAGGAATAATCTCCATCCTAGAATTAGGGGATTTTGGACATATTTACTTATTTGCTTTTCTGGTAAAATTTAAGTGATAAGAGGTTCTCTCTTGAGATTATCAGGCAACAGGTGGGACTTTAATTAGACAGAGGAAGACTTTTTTATTATTATTAAAAATAAAAACTGTGAAAGGATTTAGGTGTCACAACAGATGAAAGTAATTATATTTCCTCTGGGGGTAATTTTTAATTGTCATATCTAAAATGTAAATAGTATAAACAATGCTAACATGTAGTATAATATGTTATAATGTATTTTTAAATATAGTATCTCATTTAATCTCTTTCTCTTTTTTCCAAATGAGACCTATAAAGCTAAAAAAGCTTATGTAATTTACTTAACATTATATAGCCAATAAGTGAGAAAGGAGGAACTGAAGTCTGATCTTTTGAAGCAAGCACAGGATTCTTCAGAAAAAAATTTTTCTCATAAGAAAATTGACATTTTATATATTTAAATGACTTAAATCTGAGCTTTATTTTGCTGAGACACTGTAGAGAACAATATTACATAATTCTATAATTCTGAGTGTGGAAAAACATTTGAAACTTTATATAAAATATCATGGCAGAGATGAAGAGTTGTTTTCATTATAACAGTTGATTTTACCTTCTTACTGGGCCATGCATATCCTAACACTCATCCTTTTTGAAGATTAAAGTCAGTGGTATTCATACATTTAAGAAAGAATATTACAA
The DNA here is from genome assembly GCA_028627145.1 of Eidolon dupreanum. NCBI lineage: Eukaryota > Metazoa > Chordata > Mammalia > Chiroptera > Pteropodidae > Eidolon > Eidolon dupreanum. The sequence continues at coordinate 127,544,577 of CM053509.1, read as the reverse complement.
ATATCATGTTTTGAGTTTTCACTCAAGAGAAAAATGAGTACATATTAATTTATGCCATGGTAATGACTAAAACCATTGCTATTCTTGTATGTTTTATCTATAGTAGGAAAATAAATTTAATCTAATATTTACACATGATGACCATACTATTCATCTATGAAGTCGTGGGATAGCATTATTTATTATACATAGATCCATCCATGTACAGCACTGCCTTTCACATGTTCATCATAACCCACCTATATACTTGTAAATCAATGATCTCTAGATACATTTCTCTCTGTGTATACTCATGAAATATCATCTAAAAATGCTGTATAACTAAAAGTAAGATCAAACATAAACAACTGGAATGCTTTCTAACTCACGGACCATACATTCATCAAATCCTAGATTAAAATGTCTATCTTTCAATTAGTGCTGAAGAAAAATCTTAACCATTGGATGAAAGCCAACCAATATATTATTACAATTTTATTTTCTCATCTCTATTTTTTAACTTCTCTTTCCAGAAGTCCAAACATTCCTGATTATCAAGTTCTTTCCCCCATTTCTATGATAAAATTTTATTTTAAAATATATAATTTAAAATAATTTTTAATAAACTAAATTTATGCAGAATGCCTTTCAAATTTTAAAGAAGACTGTAAACAAGAGATTGCCTGGGCAATGGTGCAGGAAGACAAGTTGAAAATAACAGAGTGATACCAGACACATTCACTGAAAAGGCATACAGAGCAAGAAAAATATCTTTTGGCAGTTAGTAAAAAGAGATACTTTCACAATGATGAAGACGAACAGATATTTCCTGCTTTAAGAATAATGAAAGATTCAATTGTGGTGATTTCAATCCTATGGAATTTATAAAAACTGTAAATAATACTAAAAATGTATTTAACAAATGGGACATTGACGGCTTGAAACCAGACAACAAAAATCTAAAAGTGCTATAGAAAAGTTATCCCAATGAGGTTGAAAGAATATATATCAAATCACTTTGTGCTTTGAATTTTTCTTTGTAAAATCCTTGCTTCATTTGGTATTATGAATAAAATATATTTTTTATGGTAAATGTTCTATCTTTTTGTTAAATCATACTAAAATACTGGCATTTCATTTCTCTGTGAGTCTTAGTTTTCAGGACACACTCAATTTAGTAAATACGCTCAACAAAGTTTTTGGGCTGTCAATTGTGTGCAAGACACTTTGCTGGACACTGAAAGAAATATAAATTTACAAGGCCCCTGTTTTAAAAGGAACTATATATTTTCTAATTGTAAAATTAAAATATGTATCCAAATATTCTCAGCATAAAATAACACAAGACAAGAACCATTTAGGCATTATGGAAGATAATAAAGGAAGGAATAAACTTTGGTGGTCAAAGAAGGCATTACAAAAATAATATTTTCGATAACTTGAGAAGAAATTGGTTATGTAGGGATGAAAGAGCTAGGAACTAGAATAAGCAAGGATACAAATGACAGAGGCGCCCTGTTCATATAACCTCTGGCATTCTACTTCAGTGGCCAACTTCCAACCAGTATCTTTGTCCATTTACTTGAGTGCTTTCTCTGAAGTGGCAGAATATCATTCTTCGCATAGATATGACTGACCAGAGAGCTAGGGAAGTAACCAGCTATACCCAGCTCCCTTGCCTCTGATGAACCTACACTGTCTCTCAGTTTTCCCAGTGGAATTAAGCTCTAGTTGCCTTGCAGTAAAAGAGACTCTATAACCCTTTATTCATGATCCTTTATTGATTGCCTTCTCTTTGTCTCACTTTTCCATTCTCCTACTATTTCCTGCAACTCTCAAACTTGAATCCTTTCCCTAATGTTGTTCTGGAAGAGGCCCAAACTAAGAAATATGAATGTTCCAAGAATGAGAAAAAAATCAAAAAGGTGGGAGAGCATGGTCCATATTAGGATATCATAGGAGATATGACTGGAAAGATAGATTGTACCCATTGATCCATGATTCAATCTTTGTATCTACTATATCTCTAGACAAAGATATACATTAACTAAGAATGGAAAAATAAAATACATTTTTTTAAACTTCAAATTGTAAGAACAGAAACAGCATCCCTCTATATGGGCATCAATCAATGTTTTGCCATTGATGAATATATACCAGTTTAGTGATGGAAAGTAGAGGGTATAGGAGTGGAAAGGAGTTTGGCATGAGGATATCAGAAGTTGCTCTCTTTGGTTTCAGTTGGAATGTTGGTACCTCTTTTTTAAAGATAACTAATATATGAAATGTTCTTTCATTATTTAATAGAGATATGCTTTATACAGTGCTTTGAATATCGCAAGTCCTCAATAAACATATTCTTAAATCATCTTTTAAAAATGGTTAATTTTTATTTATACCATCTACCGCAATGTGCCTCTATTTCTTGAGACCATCTTTTAAGCATCATGGTATCTCCCAGCTAGATAAAATATAAAAAGATAGATATACATTTTCTGTTATGGTTATTGCCTTTAAGCCCTTGAGCAAATGTCTTCCCTCTTTGTTTAAAACTTATATGTTCAAACTTAATCGTCTTTCCCAAAGGTTTGAATGTACCTTAGATTTGATAAGTACCAAATTAACATCTATTAGTACCTTCATACATATGCATCAAAAATATTATCAAATAATCTTTAAACATTTTTTAGATGAAGAGAAAACATGATCAGAGAGACCGTAGATGATACTTTGACCATCAATGGAAATTGGTTTCCTCGTGAACCACTTTTCTTATTCTTAATTTTAAACAATTCTGAAATTTATATCTCGATATTTTCATCTTTGTAGGAAGATAATGAAAACAGTGAAAAATCTAATATGGATTAATTTTAAACCCTTACCAGAAAACAAGTAAAAGCCTCCTCATCATTGTACAAGAAGTTGCAGGTGTTGGTGAGCATAAAGGGACATCTAAGAATTGTAGGCTTTAAACTTTTCCAGAAATACTCCTACTTAGGAGTATGAAAAGCTTGTGTCATTTTAAAAATTAAAATGTAAGTTTGATTTACAATAAAACACCTCCAAAAGAAAGCCAGGGTCATTAGGAGGAAATCAACCCAGGGAGTTGTTTCTTTCTATTTGTAGCCTTCACTTTTCATCCATTTTGGATTGCTCTTTATATATATTTTAAAGGTCTCCTCTCTAGAGATGAATGATATAAAAGAGGCTGTATTTAGTTGTGGTTCTAGGTAACGACTTTGCATCTCAGTGCCACAAAGGATGTTGACTTGAATTGTGTTTACTCCATAGAATTTATAAAGGGAAACATATTTATTTTTTGCTTTTTTTCCTAAATTTAAAAATTATTTTACATTAATGTGCTTCAGAATCAGTTACAGAAGAGGCAATAACTGTAGCATATTTCCTTCCATCCTTATTATTTGTGAACATCATTAAACCAAACAGGTAAACAAAACACCCCACTTTATCCCTGTTCCACTTTGAAAATGAATTCCATGACCAAAGCCACAGCTGCTGACACCAAACAGATGTGTTCTGTCAGAGCCTGACTTGGCACTGCAAGTTCAACTTACCCTGAGTTTATTCTCAGGGCATAACAGGAATAAATTGCTACATTTATGATAATTTCTTTCTAGAAGAGAAGTGATTTTGAATAGAATTGAGTAGAAAACTTACCTCCAGGGACTGATAGGACAGTGACAGCATCAGACATCAAAGTCAACCCCTATATAAGGAAAGGCATTTCTTGAACTTAAAAATGAAAGATAATGTGCCTGGGTTCAATAAACATCCATTCCAACTCCCTTTTTAATACAGAGAAAGCTAAAAGTTATATTTCCCATTGAGTCAATGTTAAAATTCTTGGAGGTGTTAATGGTATTGTGGTTATGTAGGAAAATGTCCTTGTTCTTAGGATATTCATGTTGAATTATTCAGGGGAAAGTGTCATGATGTGTACACTTTACTTTCAAATGATTCTGCAAAAACTAAATCATATGTGGAAGGATTTAGAGAAAAGCATGCATTTATGAGACAGAAAGATAAAAAAGAAAGGAGAAAGGGAGGTGCTGAATTTAAAAAAGTGAAGAGGTAAATGAACAAAAGTATATTTAGTTTCATGTCAAATGAGAGTTAAATTAGAGTTCATTAAATGTAAATAATTGCTATTTTTTTAAATCAGCCTTAGAAAAAAATGTCCTTCAATTCTTAGGACTCTAAATTTTTTACCTAATACCACACTTCTGGAAAAAAGACAACATAAAACAAGTTTTATTTTATGCAATTTCTAATAAATTTTGTTTCTCTTTATTTGTGTGATTAGTGTTGTCAAAAGAACACTGTGATTAAATAGTATAATTATTATAAAAATTAAATAAAGACTTTTTATTTAAAAAAGCCTCCCAGATCTTCTTGTAGCTAGGTTTCTCCATGTGACTTATAGTCCACCAATCAATGCCATTGCATAAATTTTGATTTCGTGTGAGGAGCTAGGTAGGGAGGAGAGCTCTACTTTGCTGGTGCAGAATATAGCAAATGTAATATGGCTCTAATTTGTAGCTTATTTTCCTGGTCATGACAGAAGTTGTGTGTTTTGCAGTCAGCAGTGGTGACAGCAGCTTCTTGAATTGTCAGCTTTCTCTAAAGGCAAAGCAAATTTAACAATTGCAACAGAAGGAGATCAATTCTGAGCCTAGAAAATTTTCCTGAAATTTGGCTTATTTTTCCTGAAATCTGTCCCCAGCATTTTCAATAATTTTTAAGTTTCTATTTCTTTGTTTAAAAATCCCCTTCTGATTAACTAAAGTGAGTTATGCAGTCTGCAATTTAACCTTTATCTGTATACCAGTCTTCCTCTTTAGCCAAATAAGGTCAATACTAATTAGAATTTCTAAAACCCTGCTAAATTTATTTTGAATGTATGTTTTCCTCAATCTTTTTTTTCCCTCAGTCTTTCTATTCTGTCTTCTAAAAGAATCAACTAGATTTTGTTTAATTAAATAGATATTTATTGTTTTTAATTATTTTCTCTTCTCCCTTAATGACACATTTCTCCTCATTGACATTAGCTTGACCACCTGATTTGCTTTGGCCAATGGAATGTGGGTAGAACATAAGCTATGTATGAGTAGATGCTTTACTAGTCATTGGCTTCTTCCCACAAGAATTATTTGCCTTATATAAGGGCTGCTCCCTCAGCTTGGAACCCAGAAAAGTGAAGCCTCAATGGGATAAAGCCATGGATAACTCAGAGATTAAAGTAATGTGAACAAGATATAAATATTTGTTTTAAAACAACAAATTGGGGGTTTTAATGAAAGTTGTGCTATCTTAGGTACAATCTTTGAATTTATTCCTCAGTTATTTCTGTCCCATCTTCTCTAAAATTCTCCTTCTATGTATATTTTCATTAAATAATCAAGTTCTTTTGTTTTGAACAAATAATATGTGCAAGGAAAATAAATTATCCATTTCTTTATACATTATTCTTATTCTAATAAATATCTTTGGCAATTGTTTCTGTCTGCCTTTCTACTCACCTTTGACTTCCTAGTTTTATCCTAGTGTCTGACAGAAAATAGATAATAATATGTTCAGTGTCTGTATAAGTTAATTACTTTTCTCTGAGATGTGGGACAATCGATAGAATGCAGGATTTGGGGAACCATTTCTTCTATCTTGATCCTCTTACAAAAGGTTTTATGCGGAGTTCAACTCCAAATGATGAAAGAAAACAGTTACCAGTGAAATGGGATTTTAAATGCAGATAACTCAGATTTTTATTTTACATTTATTTCTGTTATTATGGACAAATACAACATTACATTAAAGATCTTCCCCATATCTCCTATCAGATCTACCTTTTAAGAATAAGCATATGGAAGATTGTGGTTAGATTTAGGACTTCTTTTGTTCTTTTGTTTTTTTCCCACCTTATATCTCCTTATCTTTTGAAGGAAGGTGGTATGTTACAAAAAAAAATCATGTTGATATTCAAGATGTCATGTTTGTAATTTTATTTCAGTTCTAGAAAAATCAAAGAGATGTGTGGAGGAGTGAAAATCAATGAACTATAGGTCTGAGTTAGATTTTTTTTTTTTTTTTTTTTTTAGTGTTATATTCAGGGCATGAGAAGAAGGAGATGAAAAGAAAGAAGGCAATGATTGGAAAGTGGGATGCTTACAAACTGAGATTCTGGAAGAAGTGCATTTATTGTTAATGAAAAAGTCCAGGTAGAATAATATAATGCCTTTTTGAAGTTGGATAAAAGATTAAGATCATTAGAAGAAAAGAGTTCAAGGAACTGAGAATTGGGGTACTAAGAGGAACTTTCATGAACCATTCAAATAACCAGGGATTAACAAAAGGGTAGAGTTTGATGGAATGACGGTGAACATATTGCTAAATAATTCATGAATGTAGAAATGTAGCTTGAACATTCTGGTACTGCATACATAAAAAATTAAGGGTTAATACTAAAATAATGATAATAAATGTATAATTTCCAAACCAGAGAAAGAAAACATGAGAAAAAAATCACTCTATTGATTTTATAAAGTACAGGAAAGAAAAATCAAAAAAGCAAAGAAAAGCATGTCAAATAAAAGAGCAATTTGAGATGGTAGAGATAAGCAAGTATGTCAGCAATAATAATAAATATAAATGAATTAAAAATCACCAAGTACAAAGATTCTCAGATTGTTTTAAAAAACATAAAAATCTATGTATGTATTTCAAATATGACACCTAAAACAAAAATCAAAACATTTTAATGTAAAAGGATAGACAAAAAGTTACCACACAAAATCTAACCAAAAGACATAATACTGACAAAGTTAATTTCATAAGCATTGTTATGGATAAATAAAATTATAACAATGATAAAAGATCCTTTGTGTGACTGAATACTCTCACCTTTTAATGTTTCTAAAGCACTAGCAAAGATTTCCAGACACATTGTTAGCTTTCTCTTTATAGCTCAATTCCCTGAAAGGATAACCTAATGGAAGCATCCTTTTTAATCTAGATAGATTGAGAACTTCCCCAATCATCAAGTCCTGGTGCTTTTTTGTTTGTTTTGTTTTGTTTTTATTAAGAGTTCTTCCTCAATCTAACACATTCTTCTTGCATTTTACAATAAGCAACAAGAAGAAACTAAGCCACAACTTCAAACTTTTGCTTGGAAATCTTCACAGCTAAATATTCAAGTGCATCATTTATAAGCTTTGCTCTTCATAGAACTCCAGGACACAATTCAGCAAACTTTGTGCCACTAAATAATAAGGATCCACCTTCCTTAATTCCCAATAACATGCTCCTCATTTTAATTCCATCTGAACCTTCACTGGCAGAGCCTTTAATGTCATATTTCTACTAACAGACTGTTCATGACAGTTTAGATACTTTCTAAAACAATATGTTTTCTCTACCATGCTCTTCACTTCCTTCTGAGTGCTTGGTAGCAGAGTCGTTAATTAATATACATATTTCTGCTAATAGTCTCTGCAAAGCAATCTCAGTTTATTCTACCTTCTTCAAAATTCTTTCTGCTTCTTCTCGCTGCCCAATTACAAAGCTACTTTCCCTTTTTTAGGTTACAGCAGCCCCATTCCAGATACCAAAATAGCAAACTCTTATTGTTGTTTTAAGAAATTATCACAATTTTACTGATTTTAAAAAGAACATAAATTTTTATCTTACTGTTTTAGAAGTCAGAAGTCTAAAATGTGTTTTCATTAGGTAAAATCAAGATGTCAGTAGGGTTGTATTTCTTGCAGAGGTTCTAGGGGAGAAGCAATTTCCTTGCTTTTTCCAACTTCTAGAGGTTGCCCACATTCTTTGATTTGTGGCCTCCTTCCATCCTTAAAGCCATCAATGGCCAGTCAAGTCTATCTCATTCCACTTCATTCTGACACTTTTAAGGATCCTTGTGATTATATTGTGTCTACCCAGATAATCCAGGGTAACATCTTTACTTTAAAGTTAGATAATTAGAAACCTTAATTTCATCCACAACATTAATTGCTTTGTCAAGTAGCAAAATATGCTCATAGGTTCTAGGGATTTGAACATGGACCTCTTTGAGGAAACCAATATTCTGCCCACCATAGACATGATAAGAGGAGTTTTTAAATTAAAGGTAGATTTTTTGAAAAGACTAGTAAAATGAAAATACACACACAAATCAAGAATGAAGAATGGACAAAGCTCTCGGTACACTACAGATTTAAATTTTATAAGTGACTCATACAAAAATATCTGACAATAGAATTAAAGTCTGGGATGAAATTAATAGTCCTGTATAACTATATAAAATGTATTATGCCAAAAATGACAAAAAGAAATAGGAAAACTAAATAGACCCATTGGAAAAAAACTATCCACAGAAACATGAGGCATAAAATGTTTCAATGAACATTATAATAAACTTTTAAAAAACAGCTCTTTCTCATGCAGAACTCAAGAAGAACATAATAGAGGAAGAGGTTTTCAACTAATTTTATGACACTATTAAATTGTTAATATTACTATCTGATAAGACAATAATCTAACCTCTTCATAAATAGCACATTGTACACTTGCCTTTCCATATCATGAGTATTCTGTTGGTAACCCAGATTCAGCCAATTAAATTCATTACTTTGTACTAAAGATCTGCTTCCTAACATTGCTTTTCTATTAGTATGTTACCTTAAGACATTGTTTTACTTAAATAACCATTACTAATAATACCATAATTTTTATAGCTACACAGGTGCAAATCTTAGTTTTGTCCTTGATTTTTTCTTCCCTACATTCCACTACCAAACTGATTACAGAATCTTAATTCAACCGTAAAATGGCTCTACAAAAGACAAAATAATATTTATCTATTTAAATAGTCATTGATATTCTATAATTTAAACTTTCTCTATTGCTTTCTGGGGTAGCTAGTCTTCAAAGATGGTCCACAATGGACCTCTTTTTCTGATATTCACATATTATGTAGTCTCCTCTCACACTGAACCTGAGGTGGTTGGCCCAGTGACACATATTAACCAATATAATTACAGGACTAGCCTTTAAGAGAACAAGCAGATTTTATTTCCTTTTTTTTAGAATGCTCACTTTTGGGAACTCTGAATCACTTTATAAGAGGTGCTGCTTTCCTGATGGACAGTCTACATAGAAAAACCATATGAAGAGGTCACATGAAGAGGGAGAGAGTTCTAGCTATCACAGTATCCTTGTCAAGCCTACAGATGACTTCATCCCCAGTCACCTTCTATCCCTATGTGAGGGGCATCACATGAGACTAGAAGAAAGTCTATCCAGTCAATTTAGAGAATCTTAAGAAGAAAATAAGTGCGGGTACTCTCTTAAGCCATTAAGGGTAATTTACTTCACAGTAATACAAACACCAACCTAAAAATGTGTGAAAGTAATAACATTGCTTTATCTCACTGGAGTAAACAGTAGAAGCTTAGAGTAATCCAGGGTGAGGCTCAGCTCATCTGTAATTCATTTGCGGCATTTATTCTCTAAACATACCCATATTCTTCATTCCCTAAGTCTATGATCATGTGAGCCTCTGACAGTAAGTTCCTTTAGGCTCCAAGCATGACTGATCCCATATGCCTGTCAAAATCCCACCAATCCTTCAAGACCAGGCTCCATGATTCCCTTTGCTATGAACCTCCCTCAAAGCTTCCAGAAGAATATGATTTTGTCCATTGCCAAATCACTTTGCCTCTCATTTACGTAGTTGATTTAATTTTATTTTAATTATTTTTTTTATAAGAATAGATATTTTTTGCCTACTGGATCAAAATGTACTGCATCTATACCTCTCAGTAATGCCTTTTAGAAACAGTAGAATATTTGGTGAATAAAAATATAAATCCTCAGTATGCATCTAATTTTTCAGGGTAAAATATGCTTGTGGAGACTAAAGAAAAAGTAATTGAGTTTTAGTTGAACAACATTAATTAAGATTAATTAATTAAGATTGAATGAAATGAGGACAATGTCTTTAGGAGCCAAAATTTTCAAGACTATTTTGACATCACATGTTAAAAATTAGCCAATCATATTTATTAAATTTCTCTGGAAGTATTTTTCTGATTTTATTCTTTATTGCCCTACTAAACCATCAAAGCATCTTTATTTATAATAGCCTAACATTTTAGAGTCCTTGCTCTCCAAACAGCCTTTCCAAACCAGAGGAATCACGGTTGTCTCAATTTGTGTTTCAGAGAATGTTGTTACAAAGCAAAGAATAAACTATTTAATTCTTGTCTAGGTCTTATAATCATAAATATTAAAATCTAGATTAAAATATAACAAAAAAACATGCTTAATTCCAAATAGAAATAGATGCTCATTTCTTGATACATGGGGGGAAAACCCACAGATTTAAAGTACAGTGTGAAATGCCTCTCAAAGAATTATGTTACCAGAGTAAAATAATCCTAAACTTAAAATAGTAGTTTTACAATAATTATGAGTGAGGAAAACTGTATTAGCATCAATAACACAGCTGTTGACACTTCACAACACATGACAAGCTCTGTTGTTGCACAGCAGCCAGAATGAGTGGGAGCTTAATAAGTGCTATCCCTGATAATAAATTAACATCATATTTTGAATATGCACAAAAAAATTGACCAACCCAAGCAAAAAAAAAATTTCACTTTCCCCCATGGAATTTTTCCTGTCAGTAAAATAAATGAAATCATCATTTGACTCTCCTCACCTGGCATTAGGGTCAGCTCTAGATAAAATGATGCTATACAAAAGCCTCTGGTTTGTTGCTACTTAAAGCAGCATCTGTATCACCCCAGAGCTTGGTAGAAATTCAGAATCTCAGGCCCACCCAGAACTGCTGAGTCTGAATCTGCATTTAAACAAGATCTCCCAGGAAACTGACTTATACATTAAAGTTTGAGAAGCCCTGCTCTAGTTCATCTCGCTTGATGGTTTTCTCTTTTGATCCACTTCCCTACAGGGTATTCTTGCCTGGATAAATCATCCTTTGTATAGGGCAAGTAGGCAAGTGGCTATTTTACAAGGAGAACAATATGTTCATAACCTGCCCTTGCTGTTACTTTCTTCTTCTAACATTGTACCCATCAATGCCTTCCCCGAGTCATCAAGCATGCTGGCCCGATTCAGGACAAACCAAAAGATTTTCATCTCTCTGTGATGATTCATCCCCTTTTCACTAGAGCACAGAGAAAAGAGAAGGCAATGTTGGCTGTTCTCACTCTTCCTTGCTAACTTCCCTCTCCCCTGCTGCCTTCAGAAATAGGGGCAATTAGCACCCAAGGTGAGTTCAAAGAAAGCCCACTAGTATTTTTATCCATTTGCAAAATTATCACAGAAACTTTCTACTTTTAACAGAGTTATAGTAGTAGCTTTAAACAGGCACACTACTATCCAGAGGTCTGGACTACCGCAGATGTGGAATTGGTTGAATTTCCAGAGCAAAACATAGTTTTTGACTTTGTTTATGTGGAAGAACACATGTCATAAATTACGCTTGACAATGTCAAGTTCAGGTAAAATAATATAGAGCTTAAGTAACTATGATTTATTTTAATACCTCTGTAAGATATTTTTCTGAAAAAAAAATTAACATGTTACTGATATAGAAGAGTGAGCTTAAAGAAGCTGATCCTCCCACAAAGAATAATTATCAGCCCTGGCCAATATGTAACAAATGAACAAACAAATAAATGAGCAAACTGAAGAAAGGATCTGGAGGAATCTAGAGACTAAAAAGCGAGCATATTTTGAGGGAGAATTGAAACTTGGAGCAAGTGACCTGCACAAAGTTCCTTTTCTTGAAGCTTTACCCTGAGATCAGCCGCAACTGAAGTGATGGTTAAAACTATAATTAACACACACACACATATACACACAGTCATCATCATCATCATCATCATCATCATCATCATCATCATCATCTTTTACCCAGAGGAATCAGAGAAAGGAGCTCTAGGGTAACTGCAACCACTAGAGAATGACAGAGAAACCCCAGAATGAGAGAGGTGGAGAAGGAAATCACTCACTGGCTTCTGAATCAGGTTTGCACAAGGACAACTGAAAGCAACTAAGACCTTGGGCTTAAATAACTGAACCCAGAAATGAGCCATTGTGCATCACAGGTATGATGGCCTACAACTTTCATCTACCTGATTTAATTATCTGGCAAAGCTAAAATAAAAATGCCTGTCGGAATAACATAACGGTCTGGATAAGCCACAACATGACATTTATATCTATTATGTAATCCAAAAATTACTTGACATACCAAGAGCCAGGAAAATGCAACTCATTTTCAAAGGAAAAGACAATTGATAGATGCTAACCCTGAAATTAACCAGGCGCTGGAACCATTAGACAAAGATTTTAAAGTCCTGCTATTTAAACTATAATCAGTGAGGTAAAAGAAAATATACTTGTGTTGAATAAAAAGATAAAAAGGTGCATAAGTAGAAAATATGATAAAAATCACCAAGTGAAAACTCTAGAACTCAAAATATAAGATTTTAAATAAAAATGTTCACTGAAGGAGTATAATAGGAAAATAGAAACGCCAAATAAAGAGTTGATAATCTTGAAATAGATCAATAGAAAGCCTGACATTTGAAGAAGAGAAAGACTGGAAAAAAATAAAGAGAGTTTCAGGAATCTGTGGGGGCAGTTTCAAAAGGTCTTATATACATGTATTTATCCCAGAAAAAGAGGGGAAATGGGGCAGAATGAGATATTTAAATACATAATGATGGAAATCTTCCCAATTTTGTGAAAGACATATATTGATAAAATCAAAAAGCTTTGCAAACTCCAGATTTGATTAATTCCAAGAACTCATGCCTGGGCATATTATAGCCAAATAAAGGAAAGCTAAAGGAATTTGTTCTGACAAAGCAATGCTACAAGAAATAATAAAAGAAGTTTTTCAGGCTGAAGAGAAATTATACCAGAGGAAAACTCAGATCTTCAGAAATGAAGAAAAGCATCCAAAATTGTAATAAATGATCACACAATGAATTCAAAAGCATGAATAATTATAAAAGGCTATTTTATCTCATAAGTTATATGAAGTACATGTAATTTTAAATTAAAATGTTTATAATGTATTTAAAGCTAAAATTAAAGTCAATAAAAATTAAAATAAATGTCTATAAAATATTCAGAAGAAAGTAAAAAAAGCAAACAGAGAAATAGAAAATAGAGGTAACAAATTAAAAAGAACCATAATGGTAGACCTAACTCTAAACATAAAAATAATTCCATTAAATGTTAATAGATTAATATTTCAATTAAAAGAAAGAATATCAGAATAAATACAAAAGCAAGCTAAAATTTTATGCATAGAAAATGTTTAAATAAATGCATAGAAAAACACATGATGCAAATAGGAAAGATGGCTTGTATTAATGTTACATAAAATAAACTTTAAGACAAAGAGTATTATCCAGGATAAAGAAGTATATCTCATAATGATGAATCAATATAGCTGGAAGATATGTCAATAATAAATGTATATATACCTAAAAAGCTTCAAAATACATAAAGCCACAATCGAAAAAATTTAAAAAGACATACACAGCTGGGAAATCATAGTAGAAAATTTTAACACTTCCTCTCCATAACTGACAGAAAAATTATATTTTAAAACACTAAAGATAATGAGAATTGATCAACTGGTGAATGGGTAAACAAAAGGTGGTACATACATACAATGGAAGATTATCTGGCCATGAAAAATGAATGAAATTCTGATATATGCTATAGCATGGATAAATCTTGAAAACTTGACAAAAGAAGTCATTCACAAAAGAACATATTACATAATTCCATTTATATGAAATATTCGGAATAGCAAATCTATAGAGATTAGTAGTTGTTTAGGGCTGAGGGAAATAAAAGGATGGGGAGTGATAGCTAAATAATATTGGGTTTCTTGTTGAGGTGATAAAAAATGTTCTTAAATTTATTTTGGTGATGTTTTCACACATCTGTGAACATAACAAAACCAATGAATTGTATACTTTAAATGGTTAAATGATATAAATCATATCTCAATAAAGCTGTTTTTTAAAAGCAAACAAAAATGATATAGGGGATTTGAATATTAAGAACCCACTTTGATCGACATTTATGAAACAATACACATTTTCACAACCTTTTCTTCATGTGACATACAGGTCATTAACATTTATGCAATAGGAACTATGATAGATTCAGGGAGTATTTAGATGACTAAGACACAATTACTGGTCACATGGAATTGAGAGTACGCAGCAGTGATCCTCAGTGTGGATTTGGGATATTGGTGGGGACATTTTGGGTTGTTATAATGATTGCAAGTGTCATTAGAATCTAGTGGGTAGAGGCTCAACATGTTGGACAGTTGCCAGTTACAGAATATTTTACATATGAAGAAATATCTCTTATCCCATGTGACTTTCCAATCTCTTATCAAACATTCATGTGCTGAAGACTTCTTTGACCTTATCTAAGTCCAGATATTAAGCAACAAATACAAAGAATGTCGTACAGTTTGATTTATAAGGAATTCTCTAAGAATGCATCTACCATGAAAATCAGGGGATGTTCATGCTTTTATTTGGGTTATTTTTGGAGGGAAAGTTACTGAGAGTTCTACAAAACAAATGTCATGCACAGTAATGACTCTTTGGTATTTGAATAACCTACAAAGCACATCTGTATTGGTTTTCATATGTAGCTGTCATATTCATAATGAATTCATTATAGAAATCGGTGTCTTACTACCTTAGTTGTCTTAATACAATCATGTCCATATATTTACACACAGAAATAAATGTCATTTTATTATAAATTACATTCACTGTATTACTCCATATAGTATAGGTAGAGCATTGTATCGATTTTTCAAATCATGAGCGTAGGTAAGTATTATTTCAGGATAATAAAAGGTGCATGAAAAGATAGACTGTTAGATCTGATAGAGATTTGCTGATCTGGAGGGTACAGAACACAAATGATTACAAAAGAATGAAACACAGTACAGAGAAGGTGTATTAGTTTCTCATTGCTACTATAACAAACTACCACAAACTTAGGGACTTAAAAAAACAAAAATTTACTTCTTGTAGTTCTGGAGACTAGAAGTCCAAAATGGGTTTCATTGAGCTGAAATCAGGGTTGACAAGGCTGTACTCCCTCTGGAGGCTCTGGGGGAGAATTCATTTGGTGGCCTTCTCCAGCTTCGAGTAGCTGTCTGTATTCCCTGGCTTGTGACCCCTTCCTCCACCCTTAAAGCTCACCACTCCATTCTCTGCTTCTGTTATCGAATAGCCATTTTCTCTAACATCTAATCTCTCTGCCTCCCTTTTACAAGGACACAAGGGATTACATTAAGGCTACTTGGCTAATCCAGAATAAAATCTCATTTTAAGATCTTTAACTTATTCATACCAGCAAAGTCATATCTGTCATATAAAGTAAGATTCACAGGTTCCAGGGATCAGGACCTGGACATTCTTGAAGGACATTATTAAGCCTCCCACAGTGGAGTATATAAATAAGGAAGTCTTCCAAAGTTGACATGGGTAGTTAAAAAAAGCTGCATGAAGGAGGAAGTTTTAGTAAAGACCTAATAAGCATTTGGCTTGTTAAAAATTCATAATGACAACAAAGTAGGACAGGGACTAGACAGAGTTTGGAATAAAAGGGTTTTTCTGGAGTGAAGAAAGCTAAGGGAAACCCATAAGGAGGCACAAGGAAGAATATCATGTTTGAGGGAAGGGCAGTGAGCTCAATATTACTGCAAGTTACAACAAAATAGACATCAATATGGGTTGCATGCAACTATGTATGAGAAGCAAAATAAAGTTTAGCAATTTTTTTTCTTCTATAGATAATTGCGAATTATTGAGGAATCTAAGCAGGGCAGTAATGCAATCATATGAGAAAGGGCACTCAAATAGAGGTCATTTTGGCAGGAGGCTGGTAAGCATAATGGACATTAGTCCAGGCTAGAGATAATGAGGACCCAAATAATATTCTGTAAGAACGTCTTTTTTTTTCTTTTTTGCTATTTCTATTTTCAAATAATCATCTTATGTACAACCCTGTGTCTTTTAATGACAGTCCATATATTGTGGAGTTTTCTTTTTAAACTCATTATCTCAGAATTTTAATATGCTGAGGGTCACATACCAGGTCACACCACCTCTGAAGATAGTCAGAGAGCAGTAACAGGCCAATTCTCAGAAACCTCTGGGAAAATAAAAATAAATCCCAATCTCAGAAAGATCCACATTGCTGAACCTTTGACCTACATGATGGAAAATCACCTCTGAAAAACTTAATTTCAGTCCTGAAAGCCCAAATATGGGGGAGGAAGCTATTTTTTCATATTACTATATTGATTGAGTATTATACTATTTTGCCTTTCAGAAAATTTAAAAGAAAGAAAAAAACTATATTACAACATTCCCATTGACAGCATCTGATAATTAAAATATGACTTGAAAAATCCTCCATAGGCTTGTTTTCTATTCCATTTGCAAGAAAATTAAGGTTAAAAGTTAGGAAACGTTATCGACAGATCAATTTTTCATTCATTCATTCAGCATATTAAAAAGCATACTTGTGAGTCTCAAGTAAAATTAAGCTCCCAGGGCCACTTTTTTCATCCATAAAATTAGAATAGTATAAATGTTTTATAATCTCCTCAACTGGTCTAAAATTTTACCTCTGGGCAATAGTAGATCATGACTTAACATTCTCAATTGTTTTCTACTATTACTAGAATATAACGATATAAACAAATAATACAAGCCTCTTCACAAGACTCACCTTTCTTTTTTTCTTTCTTTCTTTCTTTCTTTCTTTCTTTCTTTCTTTCTTTCTTTCTTTCTTTCTTTTTTTCTTTCTTTCTTTCACTTTGTGTTCTTTTCTCTAACTTATCTTTAATCTAATAAAATTAAATTAAATATCATTACCAAGAAGTCAGTTTGGAATTGGAGGCATTCACTATTTATTTTGATCATGTAAAATCTACCGTCGTCCTGACACTCTACCTCATTCAATGAAATGGAGGCAGGAAGGCAGCAGCAATGTCAAAGACCAGTGATTCTCAATACATAGATCCTGGAAGAGCAGACCAATATCACCTGGGAACTTGATAGAAATGCAAATTCTTAGACCCACCCCAGATTTATGGGTCAGAAATTATGGGACCCAGCCATCTGTGTTTTAAGGAGTCCTCCAGATAATATGGATACACCCTAAAGTTTGACAAGTATTGTCAGAGACAAGACATTTCAGGTTGTCCTCTGCAAAATGAGGATAACAATAATTACACAAGACTGGTGTCATGCTTTAATTAAGTGGCATTCTGAAAAGCAGCAAATGAATTAGAAAGTTTAATAAGTGCTAAATACCCAGTGAGGGTGCAGATAAAGAAATGGCATGGAGGGATTAGGATAAGAGGCCTCATTTAGATAGAAGGTATTATTGAGTAAGGCTTTAAAGGGTTGGAAAGATTTGGAAATGTGAAGATGGAAACTAGGGCACCTCAGATTTCTGAAATGGCTGCGCAAAGATATGTTGGTTGAAGAATATGACTTACATACAGAAAATAAATTAGTTGGCTAAAGTGTATGGGACATACTTTAGAAGAGTGGAAAATGAAGTTGGAAAGTCAGATTAGCAACAGATTATTGCAAGATATCAGGATGATGATTTTGAACTTTAGTATTTAGATAACAGATCCAGTCAAAAGGATTTGGATAGAGGAGTGATATATACAGGAGAATTTCAGGTGCCAATATTAAGATTTGATTTAAAAATAAAGAGATCAGTAAGTAGGCTGATTTTCTAGTCAACAGGATTTTAGCAAATATCTACTTTTTACTGAGGTATATCCATGAACGCAAAGATTAAATGTCACAATACTTGCCTTCAGTGAGTGAACAATCAAGTGGTGAAGATAAACTATCAGATGTTAAGCAAGAAGGAAGTATAGGTAGCCTATAAGAGAAATATTTGACTACTATATCTCAGGCAAGAAGAAATTATTTTGAAATCTTCCAAATTAAGATTGCCTCTTCTTCTTCCGTGAAGTCTCCAATGAAACAAAAAACAAAAAACAAAAAAACAAAAAAAAAAAAAAGAAGGGATTGTCTTGCTCAATGAAGAAAGGAAGTATTTATTGTGACTTACAATCATATCTTCTTTTACCTTCTTGGTGACACTGATAGGCAATCTTGTTCTTAATCTTTTCCAGAAAACAAAACAAAAACAAAAAAAGATAGATCATATAGGTATACCAAAACAGCAAGCAAGTAATAAATGAATAACAGGGGATTTATAGACATTATCTGTTCTCTTCCCTAATTTCAAGTAGAGAGGCTGTTTCTGGAAAGAGTTAGAGACTTTTTTATAGGCTACTTGTGCATAATAATTAAAGTCTTTTCATTTGACCTGCTTCTCATGAGAAGGAAAAATAGAGGTCAGGAGTCTCTCAAGCCCCAAGTAAGGGATTTTCTTAAGGGTCTACCTTAATTGAAATTTTACTCTAAAAAGGAGGCTATTTCAGGTTAGATAGATAGTAAGCAGCTACTTTTTACCAGCTGATTCCATGTGAAATGCAAGGATAAAAATATGTTCCCAAGATTTAAGCTCTAGATGCCATAATTTCCATTACTAAAAATATGAAACATTCGATGTTTACAGAATCCACTCAAAGTTCATCACTTAATAACACAACTTCAAAATATATAAGGCAAACTGGTAAAATCACAAGAAAAAAACTGACAAAAACACTGCTTTAAACTGAATGTTGTATCCCCTCAAAATACATATGTTGAAACCTAATCTCCAGTATAATGGCATTTGAAAGTGGGGCCTTTGGGAGGTGATTGGATCATGATGGCAGAACTTCAAGAATGGGATTAGTCCTCTTATAAAAGAGACTCCAGAGAGTGCCTTCTTCCTCTTCTGCCATGTTGAGAACACAGGGAGAAGACCTCGACCTATGAACCAGGAAGTGGCCTCTCACCAGACACTGCCTTGCCAGTGCCTCAATCTTGGATTCTCATCCTCCAGAACTGTGGGAAGTAAAATTTTGTTGTTTATAAATTACCTAATCCATGGTAGTTTGCTATGGTAACCTGAATAGACTGGGATAAACACCATTGTCATTAAAATTTTAGTATATATCTTTTTGTAATTGATATACTAAACAAACAAAAAGTGATAAGGAAAAACACAATTTGAACAGCTTGATTAAGTAATTATAAATAGATTTTTCGCTCCCACAAATGGGGAATATACGTTTCTTTAAAACACACAATGAACTTTTGCAACTGACTTTCTATAAGGTAAGTTTCAACAAATTTCAAAAAAATCAGAATTATAAAGTCTGTATTCTCTGACCTCATAAGCATTAAATTGTAAACCAACTACAGAAAGATACCTTTAAAATGTCCATACAATAAAATAATATAAAGAGTTTCTTCAAAATAATCCAGTGGAATATTGGGCCAAAGATGATAACTTTTTAATATACATGATGGCAACATGGGTTTATTATAATAGTCTACTACATAGACAATAGGTAGATGGATGATAGATGATAGATAGATAATGGATAGATGATAGATAGATAATAGAAGCATTGTTTAAGATAATAAACATGTCAGGAGCATCCTAAATGGCCATAACAGTAAATAGATTAATAATTTTGGTATGGTCATATAAAAGAATATTACAAAGAATAAAAATAAAGGAGACTTCTATCTCAACATGGAAAATTACATAAACAAAATGTTGAGCAAAGAGAGTAAGTCACAAAAAAATGCAGAATGATTGTTTATTAAAAATTTAAAAAGAAACAAAACTGCCTATAGAGATACATATATACATATATATGTCATTAATGTGGGCTGCATATATATATATGGTATATCCACAAAGTGAAACATGTGGCTTCTCAGGTTGCTGGAAGAGGGGTAGATAGAGGCTAAAAGATGTTTTTAATACTTTTTTCTTAAACTAGATAGAAGATACATGAATATTTATTTTATCATTTTCATAATTATTACACTTAAATTATATACATCCCCTTGTATTTTTGCTATCTTCTACAAAAAGAACAGAGACAGAATTAATTTCCTAACAATGCAGTCATAAAACAAGCTGTATAAATTTTTCACTTTAGTTCAGAAAGACAGAACAGATGAAAGTTTAGTTATCACAAGGCATCTAATAAATGATTTTTTAAATGGATGAATGGCATAGCAATCAATGTAATAGTCCATTACAAATATCAATTTTATTCCAACAAATTATTGATCAATATGTGAAATTTCTGTTAAATGTTTTAAATAAGTAATATTGCCTTATATATATATATATACATACATATATATGTATATATGTGTATGTGTGTATATGTGTGTGTGTGTGTGTATATATATATATATATATATATATATATAGTTGTATAGGAGCTAAAATCCTAAGAAATTTTTGGCTTTTTTTTTTTTGGTTAAATAATTGCAAAAAACTATAACCCCAATAAATTTATATTTATTTTTATATTGTTATTGTTGTACACATTTGGGTATTATTAGAATAAAATAATATGGGATAATAAAGAACTAAATGAAGAAAAATAAAAGGAAACAAAAGGAGAGATAGAAGAAGGAAAATTGGGAGAAAGGGATGTTTTGTGAAGAGGTGTTAAGTTCTATTTTCCAGGTAAACAATCTGACGTCCTGATGGGCTCCCTAAGTGAAGATAAGTAGTTTACACTAACAAATTTAAGTTAATAGTCTGGGAGAGAAATTTTGCTAAAGATACAGCCTTGTGCATTATTCACAGAAGTGATGCAAATGTAGGAAATTGTCAAAGAGAGGGTGTAGAGGAGCTGGATTAGAGCTTAGAGAAAGGTAGTGGGGACAGTCTTATAGAGTGGAAAAGGAGAACATAAAGAAAGAGACTGCAAAGAGGACCCACAGAGTATGTACATGTGTCATAGAAATCCAGGTAGGAGATAACATTTAAGAAGATGTGATTACTGCATTTGGCAACTGAGAAGTTGCCAAGTAAGCATCTCATTACTGAAGCATTTTATTATTTCTTAACACTTTTTTTTTGTATATCTGGTCAGAGTGACTTTCTCTAAAGGAAATCATATTTCCTTATGGTGAAATGAATTTCAAACAGGTATTTGGGAAAGATATATGAACTGTGGTTAAGTTCCTCCTTGTTACAAGAATGCAGTTTCCCCCACTTTTATATAGCACTCCATAACTAGAAATTTTCTCTCCCATGATCTCATTCCCCAGTTCTAGCTGTGGTTTTGGGAGAATAGAATAAGATAAATTAACACTAACAGTATGAAAAGCAAGGTTGGCCAGTCTTGGATACTTTGTTACTATTATGTTTATTGTCATTGTTTTTTTTTTTGTTTGTTTGTTTTTTTTCTGATGATGATGATGATATCAGAAATTACTTTGGAGAAAGAAGCACATAAAACTTAATTTCTTCTGAGTGTTCCATCTTTGGATGGATACAGGGTAAGATAAATGGCAGGGCAATCTTTGAAGCATTGAAAGTGAGCAGAAAAATAATGAGTGATTTTAGCATGGCCTTAGTGCAAGGCAAATATTCAAGAAAAATTAAAATTAAATTCTTTAGGGAATACTGGGCTCAAAACAATCAATTATGATTCAGAAATGGAAACAAAGAGTTATCATAAATATTTACTCGAGATGAAGCTTTATTTAAAAAAAAAGACAAAAAAGAAACCCACAAATCTAATATTTAGTACTAAAGTTTAGAAGGAAAACAAAATGGTATTGTATTTTGCAACATGATGGCAATTCCAATACTGTATACTCTGTGGTATTCTGATTGCTTTAATGTCAAGTAAGACATAGAACAGCTGTAGAAGATAAGCAAAAGATACTTGTAGTAGGCCAAATATTTTTGTTGGTTTGTTTTGTTTGCTTGGCATCTCTTTGGGAAAATCATCTCTTTTATATTTTTAAAACACATAGGTTTTTTTGGTAGAGTAAACCAGAATTAATTCCACATTATCTCTAATGTGAGGATCTGCTATCCAATTAGTGTCCAATGCCACGGTAACTGGTCCAAAGAAAGACATGGGACACAACTAGGCCAATGAGTTATCTATGTGACTTGTGCTTATGCTACAGGGAAAGAAGCAAGGTTTTTTACCAGGATCACTTACTGGAAACACTAAAGGAGCATAAAGTTGCCAGTGGCTATCTTTGCTATCATCTAAATATTGCTTAACTGGGAATGAAAACACACACACACACACACACACACACACACACACACACACACACACTGAGATAGGCAGAAATGAAAGAAATAGGAAACGTGTGAGATTTTGATGACATCATTTGAACTCCTGGATACGTCTTTGGCTAGGATTCCAAATTACATGTATCAGTCGGTTTCCATTAACTTGATCAACACACAGTTTAAAAGTAATGATTTTTCAGTCTTCCAAAGGGATAAAGTATAACCAGAAAATCATGAAGGGACAAAATAGTATAAAACTGGACTGGACTTATTGAGTAGATTTTAGAAATTGGTGTTATTCCCTGAAGCTACACACACACACCCCTAAAAATTTTTTTTGAGATGAATTAAACATCTACAAAGTGTGAAATAAACATGTATATTTTATTACCCAAAGAAGTTGGGTTGGCTAAAAATATCTGTCATAAAAGTGTTAGTTATATTTATGGTTACTATTTTTACAATGCCTTAACAAGAGAAACAAGAGTTATTGGGTTTATCTTTTTTTAAGTGTTAAGTCTGTTGACAGAGGCAGAATTTTGGGCCACAGTCATACATTAATCCATTTATTCATTAAATAATTATTAAACACCTACTATCATGCCAGGGAATGTGCTTGGCTCTAGAAATGAGCAATGACAGATACATTTACTGCTTTCAAGGGGCTCTCCCTCTGGGACAGAAGACAGACATCTGCAATAAACATTATTGAGTGCAAGGATTATGGAGTAAATACAAGAAATGGTGGTAGAACAAAGGAAGAAGAGATACAATTCTCTTGGGACAAAAGGAATGTCATAGAAGGCTTCACAGAAGAAACAATAAAGCCTAAGGTTTTGAGAAACGGAAAAGTCAGGCAGGCAGGCAAAGTGTAAGGAGAGAAGGAGCAACCTAATAAGCTCTATGGCTGGAGCAGAACACTGGGGACAATGAAGTTTGGGGCAGTTGGGTGGGTTGGCAGTAGAAGAAACTGGAAAAGTGGCCCAAGGGCAGCTCACGAAAGGCTGGACATGCCTGACAAAGAGTGTAAATCTTACTCTCCGTGGTGGGCAGCTGTTAAAATATTTTAATCAGGGGGGTACTCTGATTTGTGAGCCTGACATTGTGTGACATTTCTACTTCTCCATTGTTTAGATTTTTGCCGCTTCTCTGTCTTCCCAGGAAGTAGGAATCTTGGGCTTTTCTGTAGCTGGCAGTCTCAGCAGCTTCTGCAATCTTATTTTGGGGTATGTGGTTATCAAGAAATGAAATCTGGATAGTGTATTTCTTCTTTGACTATCTAGAGGGTCTACTTTGGAAAAACAGTTAAAGATTAGTAATGTTTGACCCACATGATTATGTATATTATTTTCATATTGTCAATTAATAAAACTTTAGGCTGTGTTCTACCTTGTGGTCTGAGGTCTGTGTTTCCTCCTAAAGATCATAATGAGGTTCCTCATGAGTTTTGACAGCAAGTTCTCAGTTCTGCAGGCACAAAGAGGATTGAAGGGGAATGTGAACCCCAACATGAGAGGAGAATTTCTCCTCCCTGAAATATTTTTCCTTTAAGCCCCTGTTTCTAAGGGGAGGAGACAGGAAATGCTCTTGTCCTAAACTCATTTCTTCCAACAGTTTTCAGTGAGAGAAAGCAAAGCTGAAAAAGTTATGAAGTGAAAGCATTTCAGTCATTAGGCATTCCAAGGTGTTCACTGAAATGCAACTTGACCACAAAATGTAAAGGGTCTGCCTGGGTTAAATAAATTAAGAAGTAGTAGTACCTGTGAAAGGCCTTAGTTCTAGGCAAGCTGCTTCTTCACACTGCCTCTGCATCAGCTGGGTAAAATAACTATATTTGAGGTAGAGGAAATATTTTGCTCTTGACATTTTGAAATAATTTACTAACAATTTATTTTAATGCTCCCCAGCCCCCTACTGCCCTTTTTCAAAAAAGCACTTTTATGTCATCAGTCTTTACTCACTGGGCTTTTGTGAGCATGGAAGACCAAGGTGATATGTTTATTAGCTTTATTTTATCTGTAGTTTTTGTCAGGCTTTCTTTTAATAGCTTTTGAACCTTCTGATGTTTTTCTATATTGCTTGGCATCAAGTTTGAAACTTTTACTAACATTTAATCCATTGTCTCTAATCAAATTTCTTAGTTTTTTTAATCCAGTAAGAAAAAAAATAAATACACAAAGAGAAGGAATAAAGAAATATCTTTTCTTTGAGATAAGACATATAGGTTTAGGCAGTTCATCTAAATAAAAATTGTTCCATCCTCTCAGCTCCTACATTTCCTTTAGTTTCAAGTTTGTGCAGAATATAGAATGCAAAGTACATAGTAGGAGAATCATAACGTAATTTGATGAAAAGGAGCATGTTTTCAGGATAAGAGATAATATTTTGAGATGAAGACAATGGAGATTGTTATAATAGGTATTAGAGCTTACAATAGGCCAGGTAGAGTAGTAGCTGTTTTATACTTGTCATTCCTTTACTTCAATAATTATTTTCTCCCATTTACACATGATAAATCTAAAGTTCAAAAAGATTAAACAACTTGTCTAGGGACATGTGGTTAATAAGTGGTGGAACTGATATTTCAAAGCAGATTAGTCTGAAAATCAACACTGAACTCTTAGGAAGAAATGAAAATCATTCCTATGATTTTAATATAAGTGACTACTATAAGCCAAAAACATTTTATAAGTCAAGAATCATGGTGGAACTAAGAATGAAACTGAGTTATATAGTCAATTCTTATTATTCTTGGATTTCATACTTATAAATTTGCCTAGTCTCTAAAACTTATTTGTAACTACAAAATTAATACTCACAACACTTCCTTGATCATTTGTGTATGTATAGAGTGGCAAAGAATTTAAGTTGCCTGACGCACATATTTTCAGCTGAAGTTGGGCAAGGAAATGCTCTGTCTTCTTGTTTGAGCTCTTGCATTGTAAATGTGTCTTTAAAAAAAATAACAGTCTATTTTTTTTTAAGAGCAGTTTTAACTTCAAAGCAAATTTGAGGGGAAAGTACAGAGATTTCCCATACACTCCCTGCCCTTTCACACATCCATAGACTCCTCCATCATCAACATCTTCCACTGGAGTACTACATTAGTTACAACTGATGAACCACACTGACACATCATTACCACCAAGAGTTCGTAGTTTACATTAGGGATGACTCCTAGTGCCGCATATTCTGTGGGATAGGACAAATTTATAATGGCATGTGCCTACCAGTATAATATCATATGGAGTACTTTTTACCACCCTAAAAATCTTGTTCTCTGCCTGTCCACCCCACCCTCTCCTCTCTGGCAACCACAGATATTTTTACTGTCTTCATGGTTTTGTAATATTCCAGAATGTCATATAGTTAGAATTATACAGTTTGTAGCATTTTCAGATTGGCTTCCTTCACTTAATAATGTGCATTTAAGTGTTTTCTATGTCTTTCAATGGCTTGATAGCTCATTTCTTTCTAGTATTGAATAATATTTCATTGTCTGTATGTACCACAGTTTATTTATTCCTTTAACTACTGAAGGACATCTTGGTTGCCTCCAAGTTTTGGCAATTATGATGAAATCTTCTATAAACATCTGTGTGTGAACGTAAGTTTTCAATTCCTTTGGGTAAATACCAAGGAGCATGATTCTGGATCATATGGTAAGATTATGTTTATTTTTGTTACAAACTGCCAAACTGTCTTCCAAAGTGGCTGTACCATTTTGCATTCCCAATGAAATAAATGAAAGTTCTTGTTGCTCCACATTCTCACAAGCATTCGATATTGTCAGCGTTCTGAATTTTCTCCATTTTAACAGGTATGTAGACATTATCTTTTTGTGGTCTATTTAGTGTCAAATTTTTCTCGCTTCTGTGCTTCTCGTTGGTGATTTCACTGATTAAAGTGTTGCCCAAGCATAGTGTTGTAAGTGCTGTTGAGAGCCCCTGATCATAAGAAAACTGTAATATACCTTATAGGGAAAAATACATATGTTATATAAGCTTTGTTCATACATGAGTTATATATAGTACTGTTGGCCATAAGTTCAATGTTAATGAATCAATAACATGCATTAAATAATGCATCTTCAAAAGGAATCACACAAAAACAAGGTTATGTTTTGATTGGTTGATGAAAATAATATGACTAGAGGTTCATAGGAATCTAACCTTATATCTCCTCTAGGAACAATGTTTTAGTATTCATGAATTTTATATTCCCAACAATATTATATAACCACCATGAATAATGAGAACTGACTGTATACTCTACAGCCTATAGTATAATTTGCAGTTTTGAACTTTACTTTCTCTGTGAAGAACGAAAGAATAAAAAGTAAGAAATAAGAATACATGATTTTCTTTCTGCTTTGAGGCCTTGCCTGAGGGGAAGTTTCCAAGTCTGTGCATTATAGTCATTAATGCGCTTCAAAGACTATTTCTCCCTCACTACTCCCCTGGGATAGAGTAGAATTTTACTTCCTGAGCCCTGATAGTTGGTGAGATAATTTGAGTTCTGGAAGGTATCACTTCCAGAAAGATTCCTCAATTGTACATGGAGATCCTTCGAAGCTCTCTTTCCCTCTGTCAAGGTTACTTACAAAGTTTAATATGGTGGTTGTTCCGGTAGCCTATGACCTTGAGTAAAGGTGACATGAAGGACAGCCCTCAATTAACCTACAGTGAGCATGTAGCATGAATGAAAAATAAAATTTTGTTCTTTTAAGCCATTAATGTTTAGGGGTTTATTTTTTTCATATATTATAACTTAGCCTCTTCTAATTGATTATGAAAGTTGTTTCAACCATTTATTGGAGATGGTTGTATTTTAAAGAGAGCTCAAAGAAAAAAATAAAAGTAAGGACTATAAGATTTCTTGTTAAAATTCAAATTTTTGACCACAATCTCAGATACTATAATTCAGGAGATCTGAAATGGACCACAGAAATCTTCAGTTTAACAGTTCTTCATTCCTAGGATCCTAATACTAGTGATCCATAGACCATGCTTTATTATGGTAATTATAAATTATAATAGTCATTTTCTAAAGGGTTACTTTTTACCACAGATCGGGATGCATAATGGCTGATGGAACACACTTTTAATGCTCATACAGATACATTTTTCAGCTCTTTCATTGAAAAACAAAGACTTTTTTTTAACATACTTATGTGATTTCTGCCATCTAATCCTGGTAGTCTCTGCTATTAATATGTGGCTCTGAGATGGTTTCAGTGATAACAGAAATAGGATGCAGCAAATGTAATAGTCTTTACAGCCACTTAACAGACTGTTAAAGGAGAGGTTAAAAAAGAACCCCTTAACCAATTGAAGTGACAGCAGGGTGAGCTTCAAATAATCGGGGTATAATTGTATAAACTGGAATTGAGCCAGGAAGTAAACGCCAACAATGAAGGAAAAGGAAGGGTTTGCATGAAATACATATCTAATTCTTTTTGTATTTTACCTAGAAACATGCCTCCAAAATAGATAGTCTATTACCCAGCATTCACTGGGAAGAACTTAATCAAATGCCAAAAGTTCTTAAAATAGAGAACTCTGCTTATGAAGCCATGTAATCTATTTTACTTATACAAGATAGGACTCCTAAATCACACTTCAGAAGAAAGGTGTTTTCAAAAATGTTTTTCAATTTTTTTTCTTGTTATCTTTTTGCTATGTTTTGTTTTTGTTTTTATTGTGCTTGAACAGCCTAATTCTTCAGAACTATTTTAGAGAAAATAATATTACCACATCCATTTCTTAATGCCCCTTGCACAAATGTGCTTTGTGGTAAGGGTATGTGAGATAGACTCTTCCCCTTCTTTATTAGGGAGAGTTTCTGCCTTAATTTATAAGTGCTGATGACACTTGGTTATATTCTCTGGGTCTAAGAGTGGTCTAATAAACAAGAGCCCCCAGAATCTGGAATCTGGAAAGAATAGGAAGAGTTGGAACTAAAAATTTTATACCCCAAAACATAATCTTATAATTAGAGTGAATAAGATTTTTTCTGATGGCACAGAAAATTGATATGATTCTGAAACAAAATATCATCTTTTCTTGCCCCCTAAAGACTAGACAAAAATGCTCTGTCAATGTACTCCCACTATGTTATATACTTTAAGTAAAGCATTTTCACATTGCAAAGCCATTGCCTATTGGTTTATTTCTGTATTTCCGCTGCAAGATCATGGGCTCATTGACAGGAGTAGTTTCATGCTCACTGCTGTGTTCTATTTCACATAACACTATTTTGATTGCAAATAATGGGAACCCATTTGAGATAATAAAAATAATTGTTTAGAAAACTCTAATCTATAGAGAAAATAATGTGGTGACCCACAAGCATATATTTTAAGGCTTTATTCAAGGACAAGCAGCAAAGTATACCTGGGCCTCAGGTGGATTAGAACCAATAGTCAAGAATTGAGATCATTTTTTTTATGTATCCCTGACCCCATCATGTCTCTTATTTTTCTACTTTCAGAGGATAAACACCATTTATTTCCCCTTTTTTTTTTATCAGATTTTATTTTATTGTACACAGTTTCCTTTAGGTAAATTATAATGCAGAGCCAAGAGAGCAGTCGTACAGTACATTGCTCACTGCCCAATCAACTGGAATTGTGGGAATTAGCAGATTCTTTGATAAGCAGGCATATACAAAGTAGTTCCCTCAGAGGTGACTAGTACTCATCCTGAATGTTTGACACATAGGGGTCATCAAAATTATTTGTTAAATGGACAAATGAATGTGGCAGACATTGCAGGTAACATGTCAATTTTTCCCTTATTTCTCTCTAAAATAATCCCACTTGAGCTGGAGATTGGGGTAGCATTAGGCTCAGAAAATATGGACCCAGCCTAGTGGGGTGGTAGAGATAGTTCACATTGGTTTGTGGGAGCCAGTTATGCATATCTCTTCCCAATTCTGCCTTAGTGAAGTCATGTGGTAGCTTGAAATCACCCATGATGAAAATGTTTGCACCATGGAAATTAGCTAATGCATAATCAGTGTTTGCTTTTTTTTTTATCTTCCCTGAGAGCAGATTTACCAGCATAACACTGGCCCAGGAAGAATCATGGGTATTCTAAGCAATTAATAGAAATCCCAAGCCTCATTTTTCAGGAATTGGTTAAAGGGAGGTCCTGTGACTTAGTTCTACCAATGAAACCTGGGATTTCTTGAATTTTCTTCCAGAATAATAAGAGAGATGCTCAAATTTCCTGCTTCTGAATACTGTCTTTTAAAAATGTGAAACCTGTAGCCAATTTGCAATCAATAGAGGCAAACGTAGAAATAAAAACCAACAAGCTTACAATGAATAAAAAGAAATATGAAAATAACCTGTTTTTGTTTTGTGACCTGATTAAGTAATTGCATCAAACATTGAACTATTCTTCTTCAGGTTTTCTTGGTATGAATTAACAAATAACATTTAATTTTTAGGATAATTTTAGTTGAATATTCTACAACTTACAGCCAAAAAGATTCTAAGACAATGGATGGATAAATGGCTTAATGAATGAAATAATGAATGAATGAATTAAATCATTTATCTAATTGTGTACTGGGCAAAAAAATCCTTGGGACAATTACATGTATGCATAGGTGTGTGACACATGTCCTGCTGGGTTCTATTTTATCTTTTAGCATTGTGATATATTATAAACTTTTCTTTTTTCTAATATGCTTGAATAGAGAATTTCTCACTGAAGAAAAAGTATGAACATTACCCATTTACATGACCATATACATTTAAAAATCTTCTTAATGAAGGACAAGTTATTTTCTTCCACTCAATGCTCACTGGAAACTAAATATTCTAACTTTAAATAAAAAGATATAAAATTTGTGAGATCTTTAATTTTCTCTGCTAGTAGTTTACAGTCTAAGGGGGTAATGTGTGTGTGCCTGTAATGTGTATACATGTTTGTTGGGAATTATGGTGGTTTTTTAACTCTTTTTTGCATTTATTACACTATAAGCTATTGTTCTTATAGTGGAAAAGATTGAAATGGCAAAAATTAAAGCCATTACATACACTGAGGATGGTTTATAGCACAACTTTTGACTTTTTTCCCTCTTTTTTAGTCTGGAAATAGGCTCAGGCAAACGTTAGCCTTTGCTGGCAGGCGAGAGAGATCACTAGCCCCTATTTCACATGGTCAGCTGCAATGAGTCATTGTTTTCATCCTGTGTTCTTGTCAATGAATCCAAGTTCCCTCTAGAAACTCTAAAGAGTTGTGATTCCAGAGAAGAGAAAAAGGAGTCCAAAGCATACTTGACCATGGATGCTATCTAAGGGTATATAATAAAAGAAAATATGCCAATGTCTGGCTACTTTATCCTTGTGGGGCGGGGGGAAGCCACATAGCTAAGGTGAAAGGCTCTTTTTAACAACAACCATATTTTCAGTCCCCAATTACCCTTTTCAGGACTAGCTATATGCATAACAATAGCAAAAATGTTCTGGATGTTACTTCTTTCAGTTTCTATTAAAACTGTAATAGTGCCTGCTTCTATTATACATTTCCCTGTATATTTCAATCAAAATGTCACTTAGCCGCTATTCCTAGAGTGCACTTAATATTTTCATTAAAACCAATATAACCAAGAAATGACAAGGGTGCAGGTGGGTGCAGGCAATTAAACTCCTCCTGTATGTATTGTTAAATAGTAGTTGAGGAAAGAAAGAAGACCCATTGAACACCTGTCCCTTCTCTTTGAATGGCAGCTAACAGAGATCCACTTAGCTAGCTATTGTCTGCTTATTTTCCTGACAGATAATGTGAAGAACAAGCAGTTATGGGTCTCGTAATTCAGAATTAATTTTTCCTTCACAAGAGTGCTGTGGACACTGAGTGTAGTAATGGTGCCTGATCAGAATTCAAGGGGATAAATAAGACAATTTGAAATGGTGGGCAGGAGATAAAAACCAGTCAGAGCTGTGGTTTATGCTGGTACCTTTTATAACTATTTTTTTTTTTAATCTGTCTTGGATTAAAAGGGTCTAAAGAGTTAATCATTAAAACATTTGCCTTGTGGTGGTGGTGGTGGTGGTGGTGGTGTGTGTATTTGTTAAAAGAGGAGACAAATCAGGAAGAATACAATCTTGCTCCTCATCTTTTCCAATGTATTAATAATGTTAGTGACTGCAAAAGACAGCTGTTAGCCACACATCAAGATTGCTTATGGAGCTTCCTCCTGCGAGCTTCTACCTCAGTTGAGAAAATCATTGCATTTCCTTTAATAAATTGGGAACTTTTGCTAACCCATAGTTATTGTTTCTTTCTTTCTGATAGGAAACACCCACTCTTAATATACACAACAAAATGTGTTCCCATCAAATCAAATTAAAATTTTTTCTTGCTTTTATTTTTTCTACTGCTCTCATTTCCTATATTCCTCTTCTTTCTCTTATCTCTCTTCCATTCTGTTCTTCTTCTTTCTAAGTTTCTATTCCTAAATGCTAGCCACCCAAGTCATTTTACAGACTAATTGAAGACTCTCTGAGGATGACTTAAAGAGAAAGATTAGATACAATTATTTTCTGGCCAGCCTTTGAGACCCCTTGGTAGACAAATGGCAGACAAATCTTGTGAATTATCTCTCAGTCTCTGACATAAACTATTCAGAAAAAATCAGGATCAAAGATTGATTTCCACAAAATTGCTTTATCACTCAGGTAAATTTTATTGCTCTATTATGGAAAAGGAAAAAAAAAAAGCAAAAGAAAACTGGTCATGCTAAAATAGCAAACATAAACCACCCGTAAATCTTCTCAATTCAAATATTCAATATTCAGAGTAGAATAAGTTCTTGGAGAAGTTTGTCTTTGTGCAGTTTATGTTGTTTGGGAGGAAATGTACAGAACCCAAGCATCTTAAATCCCATTAGTTAGTTATTAAAATATACACTGATTAAGTAAACCCCAAATGAGGACACATATTTTGACAAGTATAGACGCATGATAATTGATAGTCTAGGAAATGTTAGAAGACGGTTTACAATTAGATGAGAGAAGCTTTAACACTTGAAACAATGAGGACTTAGATCTATGACAGAGTTACCCTCAAGCCTGATATGTATTCAGGACATAATTATCAAAAACAATTGTGTAAGCAGATAATTTTATGTGCCATCAAACTGTGAGGATATACGTGTGTTTTGGCAACACTGCAGAGTCAGTGGAGTATAACATGTGACAGTCATCACACAGAGATTATATACTATGCCCAGAGGGTAAACATTACTCACCACTCATTTACAGATCAAAACTCTACTCAACCTTACAGCTTGCTGAAATATGAATGATACAATAAAAATCAGATGAATCAAAACATCTTTAAATTAGTGTGATTACTTGGGATGTTACTTCCATAGTCATTTTAAGAATCTTAAAATTATATGTAAATGAAAAGTATTGTACTTAAATTAGAAGGGAATATAGTATGTGGAATATCTATTGGTTATGTTTATCAAATTATACGTCAAATGTAGAATATGAAGTTATTAATAATTATAGGTCTTGGAAATTTCTACTTTCTAGAATTCTATCTAAGAATTATATATTAGAACATTGAAGACTATAAAATTCTTAGTGACAAATCATATTTTAAAGAAAATGGTTGGACCATAAGTGACATATTTTATGTCAGAACTTAATAATAAAATAGTTTTAAACCTTCTCTCCCTAAAAAATGATTATGATAAAAAAGTATTGACTTTGTAAATACATCTTTCCAAGCATCAACATACATTTAGGTAAAGGAGAAATAATAGGCTTTGAATCTAGAAAAATAGTCTTCTTAATATGAGAATTAATCTCATCCTTAATTTCATCTTTGCTTATAACACTTGTGTGATATTGTGCCTTATAATAGGAAATATACATTTGGTCTGTCCAAAGGTTCCTGACTCACAGCTTTCAAAACCCTTGTAATTTCCTAAATGATTAGAGCAATAGGGGCTATCTATCTCTTGATATAACATTTGGGTTTTGTCCTAACTTCCTGAAATAGCTTCAGAGTCATAAAGGAGAAATGGGTGTGTTTTGTTATTCATAATAAATCCCTTTCAACTGCACTTGAGTTTAGTAAGTGAGGTGACTCTTGAAAAGCCCCTAAGGAAGGGGACTGGTAGCCAGAGGAACCCACCTTGTGATTAGAAGTTTAGAACTTTCAGCTCCACACAAACACCAGAAACTCTGGGGAGGAAACAAAGCTAGAGGTTGATTCAATCACTAATGGTCAATGATTCAATCAAACATGTTTACTTAATAAAACTGTCATAAAAATCCTTGAACTACAGGATTCAGGGAGCTTCTGAGTTAGTGAACTGTGGAGATGTGTGGAGGGCAGTACACCTGGAGAAGGCTGGCATGAAAGCTCAGTGCTCTTTCCTACATACCTTGCCTTATGCTTCTCTTTCAATCTGACTGATTCTGAATTTATTCTTTTATATTAAATCAATAATGTTCTAAGTAATCTTTTTTCCTAAGTTCTGTGAGTCACTCTAGGAAATTAATTGAATCTGAAACAAGGGTGTACAAACTTCTGATTCACGGCCAGTCAGTTAAAAGCACAGATAACAAACTAGACTTGCAATAGGCATCTGAACTTGGGGAAGGGTGCAAGCTTGTGGGGCTGATCTATTAACCTATGGGACCTGATGCTAACTCCAGTAGGTAGTATTAGAATTGAGTTTGACTATATGTTACCCAGCTGGCATTGAAAAATTGCTTAGTGTGTGGGAAATCCACACATCTGGTGCCAGAAGTATAGTTGACAGTAGAGAAGAAATACAAGAAGTGAATTTTTCCTCAGAACTTTCATGGAGGGTGAGTTTTCATGGGCAAAATGATAACATTATTCTATATTGAAATGGCTTCAATTTTTCTTAATAATCAAATGTAATGTCTATGGATATCTAAATCTGTGTTGATCATAAGAAATAACCTTGTTTCCAGTAATGAAGCCGTACCAAAATCTTATGTGATAATTCTATCTGATGAAGCTAGAAAAGATAGTGAGAGAAGAGCAAAATCTTGGCCAGAATTCATTACTCTAAGTGCAATGATTCAAAAAATATTAGTTTTTTGGTGTGTGTATATGTATGTGTGTATATTTAATTTATCTGAGGGTTCCCAAGACTCTCAGACGTTGAGTACAAGAAACAGAGAACAGTTGATTGCTGCATGGTTTTTAGCAACTCTTAATTCTTAGAAACCTCCAGGAGAATGGTCTCATCAATTTCTCATTTCCATGCTTCTTTCACAGACTTAGCAAGTTATACATGCAAATCAAAGTTGATTCCAAAACACTTGGTTTATCTATGCTGTTCAAAAATATGCCAGTGGGAGAAAGAAAGCATGCCAAAACATGCTTGGGACCTCACAGACTCACTGTTTTCTCTTTTACCTTAGTTTGAAATCTCAGTCATCATGGCATTTTGATTACTGTTTTCTCAAACACTTCTAACCTACTTTTTCATTCCCCTTTTTTATGGTCTCAAGAATTGCCTCTTCCCCTTTATCATTTCTGGGTCAAGCATATTTCTGACCAAAATTTTTCTTCTACTTGACCAGGAAATACTTGTCTAAATCTACTGATTTAATAAGGTCTACTTCTACTAACAAGACATAGCATACAAAATATTAATCATCAAATACAGAAGTGTCACAAAGAAAATTTTTTCCTTCTACCATTCTAGGTTCTTTAGTTGGTCTAATAATCAAATAAGCATAATACAGATTATCAGGAGAAAAAAAATTTTAATTTTGTATATACAGGTGCTCCCTCAGATATGAAACCTAAGGACAAGTCAGGCAATTGAGGCTTATATGCCATTCAGAGCTAAGGACTGGGATAGAGGTCTGGGACTTCAAAAGTGAGGAAGATAATTTACAAGAAGATGGGAAGACCAAATGATTGGCAAACAAATATTTCGCCTTCCATGCAGAGACAAGGGGACACAGAGAAGATTTTGAACCAGTAACCTTGCTAAATCTCGCCCCATAACCCATCCCCAGTCCACCACACCTCCATCATACATTTTGTATCCGATGATAGCTCTCTTCTGGTAACAGTTCCTCTGTCTAAATTCTTCTAGGGGTAAAGGGGGAGGTAAAAGGAAAAAAACTGAGTATCCTGTTTCTTAAAAATAATCAGCCTAAAATAATCCTCATGTCAAAGAGAAGCTTTTACTGTAAAAACCATTTCCTATGTATACCTATGCTAACAATTTTTCTATATTTTAATGCAATAAATTGGAGCTAGCTTTATGATGAGTGCTCCCATATAAAGCCTGTACCTTTCCCTTTACCCTGAAGCAAACTCTTCCATTCACAAGCCCTACCCACACACATACAAAAAAATTGCTGTCAAACTTTCTTGTGTTTCAGTCTCATATATGAGTATTTAACCAGGTGTATTATTTACAGTTGCAAAGGTATCTAAATAAAAATAAAACTTAATAATTACTATATAATATGTAATATATTATATTATAATTGTTATATATTCAATATATGTTATATTATATTTAATATGTAATCTGTTGTTATATTATTGATAATTATAATTAATATATAATAGTTTTTATATTATATAATATCTAATATAAATTTTATTTTAAAAGCTGAGAAAAGGAATGGAGATAATATAGGAGGTAGTAAAAGTGGGTTTCAATCCTCATTTTATAATAAAATTTTAAAAAATTATAAATGCATAAATCAAAGAGTAAAGTATGGTGATAAGCACCAGATTAATTAAATTAGATACAGTGAAAATGATACAGTTTAAGAAAAGGAATGAGCATAAGAATGAGGAAGTGAGATGGGGAGATAATTTAGTTTACATTTCATAGCCTTCTGTATTTTTTGGACTAATAAAAAAAAGAAGAAAAAATGTACATATTTTATGGTATCCAAAAAATTAAACTAAGAAAATTATAATCACTGTAACAAAACTATATCCTACCTGATAATAAGTTTACACTTACTTGTCAAGTGTCATGCTGATTTCACTGATGGCTTGAAGTTAGACATTAAATTTGCTCTCACCCTCATCTGTAAAATGTCATCAACTCTGTGATATCCAATGCACAGAAGGGAGACAAACCTCTCCACCAATTGGTCTTAAATATACTTCCTCACCTGGCTTTCTCTGAGATTGGAGAAGACTCAAGACATTTCAGCCACTGTAGGATAGTACAGATCACAGATTCAGAAGTTTCGAATTCAAGGTTTGGCCCAACTGTGTGCAACACCCAACTTGTCACTTAATCTCTCCTAGCTTCAGTTTCTTTTGTGTAAAGTAGGTATAATACCACTCAAAGTTGTTGAGGGGATTAATGAAGGTAATAAATAGAAGAATATTTTTTATTATAAGTAATGAAAAAATATTTAATATACTAGATCTTACGCTATTTATTTTCCCACATAACCTGCTTCTTGGCAATCATTGCAGCTATTTTGTGTTATTTCTTCTTTATTATTATTATTATTATTATTATTATTAATTATTATTATTTATGCCTACAGCACTTGGTCTTCTTAGGTGGTCTCCCATCCAAGTACTAACCATGCCTGACCCTGCTTAGTTTCCGAGATCAGACATCAGGCTTGTTCAGGGTGGCATGGCCATAGACCATGGACTGTGGCTCCACTGGGGTGTGAACTCAGGACTTTTTGCATGTAAAGCAGACGTGCTAACTACTACACTATGGAACCACATCCAATTTGGCATTGCTTCTGACCTTTCCATTTCCAATACCAGCTAATAAGCAGGTTTCTCAGCTCAACAACAGCATTGCTATTCTTTCTGTTTCCAGCATAATATAAGGTAGATGACTGATTTTTCTCTTCTTAGCCCAATATACTAACAGTCAGAGAGGAAATCTGTTCATCTTGTTATGTTTTCAATCTAAATAATTTACATTACCTAGATGAAATATTGCTGTGAGGGCATGAAAGGTTAACTCCTGCCCCCTTACAGAGAGTTGGACACTGGTTTAAATTATTGAACAGGGATGGCTTTTAACGGTCATCTAAACAGTAAGTTGTGAATTGTAGCCTCCTCATCTGAGTCCAAAGGCTGACTGTCTTCTTAAAAGTGGTTAAATGGAAGTTATTGATGAGAGCTCGAGTGAGATTTGACAACAGGCTTTAATTATACCTTGAAAGGCAAGGAAAATGGAAAACAAAGTCTAATTCAATTGAATAGTTGATCACTAAGCAGTAATCAAAAAAAAAGGAATTTTTATTTCACTCAAGTGCTACCCACATGGAAGACTGGTATCAGTAATCAGATTTACACAACTCTTAAGATATTTTATTTGGACCAAGTGAGGGAGGCTTTATTCACCCTATTTGAAAACGTTTTTACGTGGACATATAGGCCTGGATTTCCTTAAAATGTAAAAGGGTGGGACTAAAGAAACTTTGGTATTATTTGGACCCTGTAGAGAACATTAATCTACAGTTCCTGGTCAGCGCTATCTGTATTAGAAGTAGAGCACAAAACACACAGGCACCAACGATCAAAAGTTCATGTTTAGAAA
The DNA here is from genome assembly GCA_028627145.1 of Eidolon dupreanum. Classification (NCBI taxonomy): domain Eukaryota; kingdom Metazoa; phylum Chordata; class Mammalia; order Chiroptera; family Pteropodidae; genus Eidolon; species Eidolon dupreanum. The sequence goes on along the minus strand of CM053509.1, from coordinate 127,506,702 downwards.
TATAGTACCTAAGGCCACAATTATCAAATACATTAAAAGTACATTGAAATATACTTAGCACATCAACATATATGCAAAAGATGTGATCTTTTCAGTCTTTGTGATTTATTCATTGAAAAACATAAGTGTGGGTACCTTGTATGTTTCCAGTCTCTGCCATTCTTCTGCCAAATAGAGCTTCTTATACCAAATACAGAAGCATTATCTTAAAACAGTCACATAATTCAAGAAATTTTGTAAGAGCGTGACAAATTTACTATTCCATATGATATTGCCGATATTAAACCAGTTTTTACCTACAAATATGGTAGTGTCATATGGTTTTATCTAATAGATACAAATTATAGATTAGATTTCTCTATTTCTTGCTTAATGAGTTATTAGTCATGTCCACCATGAGCATTGTTCAGGAAAGTATTTTCTGGTTGAAGAAACTCAGTGGCATTTATCTTTGGCTATTAAAGGTGAGTATTATAAAGCAGTGTTAATTAGAGTGACTATTCCATTATGCTAAAGCAATTTCAAATAAAAAGCATTGACACTAAACAAAACTTAACAGTCGTTATCTCTGCAGACGTAGGTTAATTTTTCTTTAAACTATGCCATATTTTCCAAGTTTCTACAATGAACAAGTATTTTAAAATCAGAGACATGTAGATTTTAGAAATTAAAAGGAGTTGAATTTTAAATGTCACATTAAAATCTAAGGAGAGCAAGTTGTATAATAAATAAGCCTATTCCTTCAGACAAAATACCTATGAATAATTCTGAAAAATGACTTGTTTATTACCACCACCACCCCAATTTCTCCTCCTGTTGACAAGTAGTCAGGGTAGTTGACACTTCCAGTTTCACTTGAGCTGATTTGTGACACTTATTAGTCAACCAATTTAGAACTACAACGTGCTTTGGCGGTCTAATGCCACCTCTGGTCACATATTAACCTCATTTTCGCTTAAATGCTCCATTAAAATGGGAAACCCTGTTCAGCTGGCAGGGGAATAGCACTTGCTTTAAATTGGATATTATTCTGAATTACAGTCAACTCTGTAATTCAGTGTGATGTGGCTGCTAAAAAGCCAAGGATCTTAGACTGCATTAATAAAAGTGTAATTTCTGGTTTATGGAAAGTAATCGTCTTTCTATATTCTGACCAAGCCACATCTGGAGTATTACGTTCAATTATAGGTCAACATTTGAAGGACCACAGCAAATTAGAATATGACCAGAAGAGAAAATCAGGATGGAGAAGAGTCTGAAAGCCACTGCCATTTTTGAGGAATAGGCAAAGGAAAGCAGACTAGGTGGTATAGACTACATAATAGCTGTCTTCAAATATTTGAACTGATTGAATAAAAATGAGGAATAGAATTCTGCATTTTTTAGAAACAACGTGAATATGAGTTTTATATGAATGCCAAAGGACATAAAAATTGAGCTTTTTAAAAAATCTCCCTTTCAACTGAGATCCCAAGACTGGGAACAAACCACTAAGTGACAACATTTTCCACATTCCAAAGTGAGATGCCTGACCATCTGAGCTCAGACTTGCAAAGAAACTGGCCTGACACAGTTTGATGAGCCTAGCATTACCTCAAGGACATAAAAGAGTTCATATTATAGAATCTAAGAGTGGAATTTTTTTTTCAGAGAGAGAAAATATTGTTGGAGAGCAGTGGTGTTTACCCTACCTCACAGGAAGGAGAAGAGGCCTCAACCTTTCAGAGGAAGCAGAGTAAGACAAGTGAAAGTGTTTGGAGAACTTGATTTGTGCCTCTGGAGCATGGAGAACACAGAGACTGGTGCCAGATCCACATCTGCAAAATCCCAAAGGTGGATGACTGTGGCTAGCAAGCCACTCTGACTTTGATGACAGAACAAGGAGAGGAGGTACACCGGCCTACATTTGGCCTTCCATGCAGAAGGTTGCATCGTTTGTATGCTGCACAAAGGCACTTAGCAGCTATAAATGAAGAAGGAAATACACCGTCTCTCTGATCCACAAGGGTGAGGCCGCATCTTCTCACTCAATGGGGTGCATTTTTCTTTGTACAGTCTCAGTGGTGCTTTGCCAAGCCATATACTCTGCAAGGATGAATCTTTCCAGAGGGGTTACCTTTTTCTAATTGGCAGAAATGTGCCATACAAGCTAGAGGCAGCCATAGCAGAAAGATAAGTTTTACCTATGGACCAGATGTGGGCCTCACAGAAGAGAAAAGCAGCTTGGAGTCATCTTAAAAAGAATTTGTCTAAGAGAGCCACCTAGTGAGGAGGTGGGACTTTAAGAGAGGACTCGAGTGGGTCGAATCATCAGATATCTGGAGAATTGTGAATGGCCAACCAGAGGAAATATTGCCTGTGCTAAAGGAAGTATAGGTAAGAAAATACCTGTAATTGTATAATCTCCAAGTGAGAGCCCACTTAAGAGAAAGAATCAGATTCCATACTCTCCTGACTCAAAGCATCGATACTAAACCATGACAGTACCTGTTAGGTAAAAACTTTCCTACACCTTCACATTTCTCCTTCCAACTGATCCAATTCTATCAGGTGTCAGCTGGAGTTGGGGAAAGGAGCATTTCAAGTGGGAGAAAGAAAGGAAAAAGCAGACCGTTCCCCTCTTCTCCTCTGCAGAATTTCAGAGCCTGGGGTAGCCAAGCAGTTCGGAAAATAGGGCAACGTTAATTTCAGAGTTTTGAATATTGCTTGAGAACAGACATTTAACTGCCGAAATGAGGCTTTTAATTACTACTAATAATCAAAGGGTGTTTTATTTCTACAACTGACAAAAAAAAAAAAAAGGGACAGGAGCCACCTGAAATGTCATCTAAGTAGCAAAAAAAGAACTGGTTCCAAAACACAGATTGAAAAGCCAGAGATGGGGGGAAGAATAAACTGTGTTACTTGCATCTGTGGAATTTCATACAGCAGTTTTTTGTCTCTCTCTCTCTCTCTCTCTCTCTCTCTCTCTCTCTCTCTCTCTCTTTCACACACACACACACACACACACACACACACACACACACACACATGCTCCATGTAAAAGGCATAAAGGCATAGATTTCCTATCAACATAAGAAATTTCCACCACCAGGCTACTTATCAACAAAATGGGCTGCCTCAAAATATGGTCCTCTCCCAACCTATGAAGCCTGGGAAGACAAACACCAAGGACAGCAGATTTCTGAGAATATTGTTATCTCCCCTTCTATGGCACAGTCAGAGTCCATGCTAATGAAAGAGAGACAGGAAAGAAATAACCTAGAAAAACTATGAATTCCCACATCAACAATACTGCTTTTCATTTTTGTAAGCAGGGAGATTCTTACTGGAGGGGAGGGGAAAAGAATTTCACAAACTTTTTGTGTGGGTTGCATCAGGGGGGATTGGTGGCAGGGTTAGAAAGCAGAGAAATAGGTACAGACATAGATGATTGGATTTTTGTAAAAATCCCTCTTGTCCAAACTGAGCACGTGCATCTAAACAGCTTTGGGTCTGATCTCCTTTAAACTTGCCAGGAGATAGAGAGTTGTCAATTTAATTAGAATGTCAAAGATTTTGGCCTGAGCCCCAAAACAAATGAGGCCATGATGAAATAGGCATTCATTTATTCAATTCCATTCATTCAATATTTATTGAGCACTTATTTGTTCTTTGGCAAATACTGTGGTAGTCATCGGTGATAAATTCATAAGTGATATACATACAAACCCTCCTATCATAGAGCTTATAGTGCAGCTGAGAATATAAGTATAGAACAAGGAATTACGAGCACAATAAGGATAACAAGGGTAACAAGGAACTATAATAAAATTAGACATCACTGAGAAATTGGTATGTTTCAAAGCTAAAAATTATTAGATACAGAGATAGGCTAAAGAAATGAGAGAGAGAGAGAGAGAGAGAGAGAGAGAGAGAGAGAGAGAGAGAGAGAGAGAGAGAGAGAGAGAGAGATGCTAATGAGCCATTCTCCTATGTAATAGCCTGATTGTACCAGGTTAGCAAGCCCACGAAGCAATACAGGATTTATATTGAAAATATAAAGTGAGGTTTATTTCTTTGCCAGACATCTGTATTTTATTTTATCAAGGCAAGTTTAAGGAAGCATCACAACATGTAAAAAGTTACCTGAAAGGCATCCTGTTATTTCCCTAGAAGCCTTAATTGCTGCAAATGCTCATCCATTCTCATGTGAGGATGGAGAATAAGGAGCTTTGTTCTCTCCGTGTTGCATTGTCTTAGTCAGCCCCAGCTGCCATCACAAAATACCATAAACTGGGTGGCTTCGACAACAGACATTTATTTTCTCCCAGTTCTGAAGACTGGGAGTCTGATATCAGGGTGCCAGCATGGTTGGTGTCTGTTGAGGACTTTCCCCTGGTTTGCAGATGTGTCCTCACACCACAGAGTGAGAGAATTGTGGTGTCTCTTACTCTTTCTATTAGAGCACCAACCCTATCAGATTAGGGTCCCAATCTTTATCACCTCCTCCTAGGTCCTGTATTCAAATATAGTCAAAGTGGAGTTTAGGGCTCCAACATATGAATTTTGGAGGAAGTGAGACAATTCATGTATAAAAAGATGAAGAAAAATATCCATCTTAGAATATTCTGAACATAAACCCAGATAAGCAAACGCTAATCAAAACCAAAGAAACACGTGTCATTGCCGTGCCTTCAGATACAGAGTGGCGCTGGGAAGCTGCTCTAGTAATATATTTGCACGCACGCGCGCACACACACACACACACACACACACACACAGCCTTGGAAAACAAATTCAAAATTTGTTAAAATGCTCCAGCTTTTATTAATTATAATATCTTTCGTGATGGGAACATGAGGTGGAGGTGCGAAGCTGGGCATAGCATCTCCATGGAAACACTTCTGCTGGCCTATTCCTGAGGACACCTACTATGCCTCATTGTCAAGGCCTGGTATGCATGGTTCACACCTTCCTCTTGCATTATTACTAGTGAACTATGAGTGAAAACAGATTTTCTATTTGATTATAAGAGCAGAGGATGAAGACATCTTTCAAGCATGATTCGTGTGTGAGAAAGCATTTTGAAGTCATTAATGAGAGTGATGACTGGGCAATAGGCATAATTTAAAGGAAGATGGTTGTGCAGCTCTCCATAAGAGCTGTAAAGCCACTTTGTTTTTGTGACTGGTCAAAGCTGGTGTGCACTAGCTTAGCAATTTACAAAGTAACAGAAAGATTAAGAGGATTTAAAGAGTGTAATATTGATTAATCAGCATGAAGACAATGCAGCATTTGGAAGTCAAATCAAGAATGTGTCAAGTATGCTTTTTAAATGATTTCTTTTTTTAAAAAAAAAGAGTGACAAAATGATGATCAAAAGCAAAAATATATATATTACTTCCAATTTCACAATTATAAAAATTCAATTCTGTATCTCTTTCTTCTTGTCCATTTGAACAAGAAAATGTCATAAGTCTTTGAGAAGAAAATGGAAAAATTTTTAGGACCGGCTAAGTGCACTGAGAAGTGAGTAATAAAGAGTTGTGACATTGGATATAAAGAGTTAAAGGGATACTGGAGTTACTGTAGCTTAGTGGAAGCATGTGGAAGAATAACTTCAACTTCTTTTAAACCTTGAGAAATGATGTTACATCTTCTTTATGCATTCATTTATAGACAGACTCTTTTGTTTCCATATCTTAGCTACTGTGAGTAATGATACAATGAGCATGGAGTACAAATATCTTTCCAGTTCTTGATTTAATTTTCTTTAGATATGTACCCAAAAGTGGGGTTACTGGATCATATGGTAGTTCCATTTTTAATTTTTTGAGGAAACCCCATGCTCTTTTTCTACAGCAGCTGTACCAATTTGCATTCTTGCCAGCAATGCACAAGGTTCCCTTTTCTCAACATCCTTGCCAATACTTATCTCTTGTCTTTTTGATGATAGTCATTCTAACAGGTGTGAGGTGCTATCTCATTATGGTTTTGATTTGCATTTCCCTGATAATTAGTGGTGTTGGGCATCTTTTCATGTGCCTCTTGGCCTTCTGTATGTCTTTGCAGAAATGTCTATTCAGTCCTCTGCCCATATTTTAAATTAGATTGCATGTTTTTTTGCTATTGAGTTATATGAGTTCCTTATCTATTTTGAATATTAATCCCTTATCAGATACGGTTTGCAAATATTTTCTTCCATTCAGTAGGTTACTTTTTTATTTTGTCAATTGTTTCTTTTCTTGTGCAGAAGCTTTTTAGTTTGATGTAGTTCCACATATTTATTTTTTATATTATTGTTTGTGCTTTTGGGTGTCATGTCTAAAAAAATCATTGCCAAGATCAATGTTAATGAGCTTTTTTTCTATGTTTTCTTTTAGGAGTTTTATGGTTTCAGGTCTTATATTTAGTCTTTAATCCATTTTGAGTTAATTTTTTGAGTAGTATTAGGTAAGGGTCCAAATTCTGCATGTTGATTATCCAGTTTTCTCAGCACCATTTATTAAAAAGTTTATCCTTTCCCATTGAGTATTTTTGGTTTGCTTGTCAAATGTTAGTTGACTGTATATGTGAGAGTTTACTTCTGGGCTCTCCATTGTATCCCAATGTTCTATATGTCTATTTCTATGCCAGTACCTTGTAGCAGCAACCTTCAGCTACCACCACCCTGATCAGTCCTTATCTCTGCCTTACAGATATTCTCTAATCTTATTCCAGCCTACTGCCTCCCTAATCCATGGTGCTCAAGCTTATCCTTGCCTTTCTATTCCTGGCTTGCACTCTGCTTGTGTCCATCTTATATCTTTTCATAGGTGTTTTCTCTGCGGATAATGCATCCCCCTTGATATCTTGTTTGGAGGCCCCTGTTGTCATTCTGATCTCAGCTCCTCAGGGGAGCCTTGACTGACTACCTTATCTAAGGTAGTCCCCTAATAAATTTTATATCACATTACTCTAATTTTATTCTATACATAAAATCCATGTTATCTGTGATCTTCATTATTTATTTATCTACCATCTAAGTCCCTCACTACAATGTAATTTCCATGAGTGCAGTGACCTTATTTGCTTTGTTTATCTCTGAAATCCCAGTGCCTGGCACATAATAGGTATTCAGTGAATATTTACAATTTTTTTTTTTTTAATGAATTGGATTTGGTAGAATGAAAGTCAAAACCAACTTCATCGTTTCTCTTTTTTGCTCTTTTAACCCTGTTCTACAAGTTTATTTTTTCCCATTCCTTGGATAAAATCCCAGGTCACAAGCAGTTTTTAAAAGCCTTTTTAGAGAGGAAAAAAATGGCATAGATGATAGAGGTTCTGTTCATCCCTTTGGTGACCAAATCAAAGTTGTGATGGAAACAAAGAGCAAGCAGCAAGAAAAATTCACCCAGGATCTAGATGAACAAGCCATACAAGTAGGAAGAGATCACCCTGCAATGGCAAAAGTTAGGACAGGGCAAGGATGCAGGGCTACACAGTCTCAAGCGGCTGAGTGAGACAGAGGCAGTGGCAGTGGCAGAAGCCTCTTAACGGGGCCCCAACCAAGAGCAGATTTTCACAGCAACAGATCTGCTCGCCATGAGCACCAATGCCCATTTGGCTGCGCGCAAGAGGCACTGAGGACTTACAGGGAGACATTGTCAGAGTGAGGGCCAAGGTAAGACTTGCTCGGTACAAAAGTGATGGCAGTATCCATTGTTCCTTGTTGAGCCCTCCCACCTCCCAGGGCACAGACAGACACAATGCCACCATAGCCGTGAAGTCATCAAACTGGATAATAGAGGTTACTCTGCCCAGAGGATTCCCTGAATTCTGCCTTCCCCAACTCACAGCCCCATCCAAGCAATGACCAGGTTTATCCTCAGCAAGTTAGGTGCTCCTTGCTGAGCATTGCCTAGACTCGCACTGGATGCAGCTGTCCTCGGTTTTTGGTATGGCCTTTTGAGGCAACTATAAGCACAGCATCTGTGGATTGCTTGCTGAATCTTGACAGGTGCCCCCAGAGGGGTAGAGGTTTGGGCTAAATTTGGCATGCACCTGAACCCCTCTCTGGTTTGTGCCACTGGACACCTACTTCACAAATGCACACTAATAAAACTGGGAGACTTAACTTTGCTTAGTACATAGAAACAGACACAAAAAGGCAGCCAAAATGGGAAGACAAAGAAGCAGAAACCATATAAAAGAACAGAACAGAGATCCAGATATAATGGAATCAAGTAATCTAACAGATGCAGAGTTCAAAACAATGGTTATAAAGATGCTCCATGAACTTTTGGGAAGTGTAGATAAATTCAGTGAGAAATTCAACAAAGAGATAAAAAAAATACTTAAAAATGGAAATGGAAATTATAAAAGGAACCAGTCTGAAATGAAGAACACATTATCTGAGATGAGAAGTATATTAAATGGAATAAACAAAGGAATAAACGAAGTGAATAAGGAAAAGGACCAAATGCCCTATCTAGAAGACAGAAAAGCCAAGGACACACAATCAGAATGGCAAGAGATAAGATTCCAAGACTATAAAAATAATTTAAGCACCATATGGGACACTATTAAGAGTCCAAATATCTATCTGATCAGCATACCTGAAGAAAATCAAGATGTTGAACAGCTGTTTGAAGAAATAATGATGGAAAACTTCTCTAACCTGGTGAAGGAAATGGACATAAAGCCTCAGGAAGCTCAGAGAATTCCAAAAATCAGGGATCCAAAGAGGTCCACACCAAGACACATCATAATTAAAATGCCAAAGTTTAAATACAAAGAAAGAATACTAAAAGCAGCAAGAGGAAAGCTGATAGTTACCTATAAGGGCACACTCATAAGACTAGCAGCTAATTTCTCAAAAGAGACTATGCAGGACAGAAGGGCTTGGCAAAAATTATTCAACAGGATGAAGATCCAGGATCTACATCCAAGAATACTTTATCCAGCAAAGCTATCATATAGAGTTGAAGGACAGATAAAGGGCTTCCCAGTCAAAAATAAGCTAAAGGAATTTATCATCAAAAGCCAGTGTTACAGAAAATATTGGAGGGACTTCTTTAAGAAGAAAAAACATATATTAAAAACAGGAATAAAGAATAGTAACAACCACATTCCCATCAATAAGTACCTTAAATGGAATGAAAAAGAATTAAGCACTCCAACCAGAAGATAAAGTGGCTGAAAGGAAAAGAAAAACAAGACCCCTATATATGCTGCCTACAAAAGATTCTCTTCAGTTTAAAAGGCATACACAGACTAAAAAAGAAGGGAATGGAAAAAGATATTGCTTTGATGGACCTAGAAGATATTTAAGTCATAGAAAGATAAACACTATATAATTTCATTGTATGTGGAATCTAAGGAATAAAAAGAACAAACTAATCAAAAACAGACTCACAAATATAGTAGACAATTTGGTGACAGACAGAGAGGAGTGGGGTTTGGGGGCCTGGGAGAATGGAATGAAGGGTTAAAGAAGTACAAATTCGTAGCTGATGGATGGTCACAGGGATGGGGAGCATGGCATAGAGAATGCAGTTAGCATTAATATGTTGGCTAGGTGGAGGGTCAGGGGAGGGAGGGAGTAATTGGGGTTGGTTTTACGAACTATATAGATGTCTAACCAATATACTGTATACTTGAAACTAATTAAAATAAATAATTTTTAAAAAAAGTCTTTTTAGTCATAAGATCTATCTTATTTCTGTAATTAACAATATTTATCCAGCATAATATGAAAAATCTGGACTCTTATCCCAATTAAAGATTTTTCCTTTCTCTAGGTTCCAACTGCCACAGACTAGAGCTTTACTCCATCTCTTTGTCCACTCCTTAGCAGTTGCTTTGGTACCAGTATGTCTGGGATAGAGAAAGGAGAAGAGAAGAGCAGACAAAATAAAGTTTATCAAAGCAATGATAATCTGGGGTTGGGGTCATCTGGGCATGGGAGGGTTACAAAGCTGATTCCTTCTCCCCTGGGGCACTTGGGTGGATTCTTTAGGGATTCCTTGCTAGGATTTTAACTAAAGCTGTTTGGTGAGGACAAGACTTTCTATCTGGCTCCCACTTAGAACTTTCCAACAGTCCCTAGTCTACCAACTATCCACCCCTTGTTAGAATCTTATGACCACTTTAAGCAGCCCTTCTTGAATGGGATCTTTTTTACAATGAACCCTGCTTCTTTCTTCAGTACACATAGTTGGACCTTGGAAAATATGCAAATTTGCCCTTCCTTCAGTCAGTGAAGTTTAGTGGCAAAGGAACTTACTTCCCATGCATTCTTTTTTGTTGTCGTTATTATTGCAAATTCCAACTAGATTTTCCCATTTTGATTTCTTCTTAGTAAAGTCTGGACCTATACCTTGTGATCCTCCAAAGCCTACTTCTTGCTCTTAAATGAAATTTCTCTCTAAAATACATCATTTTCCTTCAAATTCTCTAATGACAAGGCAGCTCACCTCTCAAATTTGTCATATATGAATGCAGTGTTACTGAAAGACCCATGGAGTCTTCAAAGAAAGATGTTTTTCTTTAAGTTTTATGTGGACACTCACTGCCATTATAAGCTTAGCTCAGTCACTTTTCAAAACCTCTGGGTAAGAAAGTCACCTGGTTTACTACCTCCCCATCTACCTTAACACCAACTATCATATGGAGAACTTAATGTGCAGCCTGCATGGCTGACTCTCACAGAAATTCAATCCAACCACACTTCTACCTTTTTACCTTCTTTACACCATTACTTCTTTATAGCAGGTTCAACTTCAACAAGGTCTCTGTTTCAACTACCAATCCTCCATCAACAGAACTAATTGAAGTCTATGCTAGTATTATCTCTAGTCCCTGCACTCACTTTCAGAGTACTCCTAGAGAAATTCACATACAACCATGAAGGCCGATGCTTCTATAGATGCTTTTGTGTTAACTAGATGTGAGACACAGAGCTATGTGACAAGTGTTCTATGCAAGTTCATAGGAAATTAAAGTGTTAGAATTAAGCAAACCTAAATCTGAATCCTATCTCTACCATTTCCCAACTGTGATATCTTAGGCAATTTACCCAATAGAATTAAGCTTTATTTTTCTATAGAAACTGGTTTGAAGATTTTGAGATAATTTTAATTATTCTTTTTAAAAAATTCTTTTTCTTTTTTTCTTTTTTCTTTTTTTCTTTTGAAATTAGGCAATAATACTTATAAGACTGTGTTCCTGGCAGTCAGTCTAAGTATCAGTTGCATTACTAACCAGATGTATTACCTTACATGTTTTTAGGGATGTGAATTATGAAAATATATTAGATTTAAAAATTTTTATATATATATTATATCCACTTCATCAGATTTTCTAGATGCATTTTTATTTTCATGCATTCTCAACAAAATATTGATGTGTTAATTCAATTTTATATTCTAATTAAATAATTTCTGATTTCATCATATTCTCCTTTTCCTTAGATAAGTCTGCTAGTTTTTTTCTTTTTGTTTTACAATTTCTTGAATTGTTTTAATCACTTCTATCACTCTTTATTTTCAAATAATGAAAACACTTAAAGCCATGCATTTTTATCTCTGCTATTTTGGTCACATCTTATAAAAGTTGATGTATGGCATTTCAATTTTAATTATTTTTCTAAAAGTATATATTTATAAATTCAGTTCTTTTTGCTTACACAGTTATTTAAGATTGCTTATTTTTTAAAAATTTACTTTTGCTATTTTATGAATTTAAATCTTTTTTTATTTGTAATTTACATTTTTTAAAGATAGGTATATGATCAAGTTTGAAATGTTTATAGCATCTTGTAAAGAATGTGTAGCCTCACTAGGTGTGTGTGTGTGTGTGTGTGTGTGTGTGTGTGTGTGATCATGTGGATATAAAATTGTTATTCAATTTTTAACTCCTTAAAACCTCTTGCAACAATTATGCTAGAATAAGTTATTATTTGTATTTCTATTTTTACTTTTGAATTATTGATGTTATGTTGCATGATAAACTAGCATTCCATATCCATTGCAAATTGTATTTTTATTTTTGAAATATATTTCTTAATGCCCTAAACCCAAGTAATTTCTTTTTAATTTTGCTTTACCTTAAGAATATATCAATTTAACATCACACATTCAAATTTGGCTTTTAGCCATATGTGAATCTCTGTCTTTTATCAAGGTGATTTAAACTACTTGTAATTACTTTTACATAATATTTTTTAAACTTTCCTCTTTTTTCTCTCCTTCTTTTATTTCTCTCTCTTTTACTATATGCCTGCCACTATTCATCTTCAATGATTTGAAAGCTATAAATCTTAATGTATTTATGGTTACTTTTAAGGTTTTTCAAAATATAATCCTAACCTTTATAAAGCTAATTGACAAAAAAATGTGATTGTCCCCTATATAAAATGAAAAATTTACCAAGTTTTATTTCTATCCAACAAACTTTCTTTCCATTTTATGATCTGTATTAAAATAAATAAAATCTGGAGTTAGAGTCAAATTATAGTTCCAAATTGTTTTCCTTGCATATATATTCTGACTAATTTTGAAATAAAAATCATATTTATAATTTTTAGTGCTAATTCTACTTTAACTGGTTTTACTCTTCACCAGACAAATTTGTATACCACTTCTGTCTTCCTAAATTTTCAGTGTTGATCCATTTCTTAATCAATTGTGTTTCACCTATATATTATTATTTTACAAATTATTCGTGAGTGGTATACAGCATGCCCACCTCCCTCAGCCACCAACTCACTTACAAGAATCCTTCTCTTTTACACGTAAACAACTACTTGACTCAGTACAACACCTTGAGGTTGGTATTGATGCTAGATAAAAAAAAAAAAAACGCATTCTAGTGGCTTTGTATAAAATATATTCTTTGCATTAGAAAAATTGCCACCCATATTTCTAGATAGTATAAATGATAAATTTTGCCTTTTCAATTCCAGGAATAGGCAGCATATAACTGGCGAAAAATCTCCAGGTTGTCCTTCAATATAGCAACTATGCAGCAGGAGCCATCAATGGTTTGTTAGTTCTATTTTATAGACCTAGTTATAAGTGAACATCTCTACTACAGTAGGTTGACTATTACTTTTAGTTGGAATACTGCTGCAAATTTTCTTCTTCTTTTTTTTTCCTGTGTTTTTAAGGGTGTCTCATTTAGAATTTTAGTGACACTGCACCAGTGATTGCCAACATTGTGCTATTTTTCAAGAAAGACACAATTTTAGTCTTTTTTAAATCATGTTATTTAATAGAGTGCCTGAAGCCTCACTTCCACTGTCCCTACCCCATAAGCTTTTAGAGGACAAAAAAACACATAGAGCCCTATGTCTGAATCAATTGAGTAAAACATCCAAATACTAGGTGAAGACTAACATTAGGAATGTTTATTTGTCAATCCAAACCAAAATCTTTGATTTGGAGTAAGAGGTATGAGGTTGAAAGGGTAAGAATAAACTTTAAGATCATAGGGGCTGTTACATGTTAAGAAACAACTGGAATGAAAACTGGAAAGGAAATGTGATTTAATCAAGAGCAAGTTACAAACAAGCAAATTCTGGATAGTCCAGAATTGTTACCACAAAAGTAATTGGAGTGTTCTCATCTTAACTTTATTAGTAAGGGTATATTTGTTGAGTAGCATTTTTAGGTACACAGTTAGAGAAATATACCTGGCTGTGATATTATTCCACAGGTAGCTCAACCTTTCAAAAAGTAAACCCTGAGATGAGGGTGCCTGTGCAAGTGACTTATTAGAAAGTGGTTTCAAGAGATATCAGAGAGGAAGTGGAGCAATTGGGCAAGGAGAGAAGCTAAGAAATGATATAATTTGGGGTACTTTCCAGACCTGGCCTAATTCCTCAGAAAGATCTGTGTATACGTGATATCACAGTGTTTGTCCTGCCTCAAGACAAAAAGATAGATTTTCAAACCTGCCACAGTTAGTCATTTGGCTACAGGTTACTCTTAAAGGGTTATAAACTTCCAGATACTTCCAGCTGTGTCTGGGGTAAGCATTCTAGTGAACCAAGAATAACTTTGGAAGAAGGTTGCAGGTACAGTATTTGTAGGTAAAGCAAGAAGGGATTGGAGGACGGGTATAGGGAACAAGTGAAAGGAATCTGTAGGTATCTGGGTGGTGTAACAGCAGCATTCATGGCATTTCATAAATGTTGGTAATTGTTGAATGAACATGGATGACCAGTCAGAAACATTTCAGGATCCCTGGGAGAATTTAGTGCAGTTAAAAGGGAGAACTCAAGGTTTAGGGGGAAAAAAGTAAAAAGAAAAAAAATAATAAATAAAGGAGAAAAGAGGTACAGAGATAAGCCTTATCTTCCTCAAATTTATGCTAGATTATAGACAAATTGACATAATTTTTGTAAGAATACCCAATATGCCGGTTTCTTCCTTAACTCAAAAACCTGTCTTTTATTCCTTAAATTTTTTAAAATATATATTAATATCATTATAAGGGGTTTTCTCAAACCAAATTCACTTCTTCCGTAATTTTCTTCTTTATTTTCTATGGTTATTCTTGCAGGCTACCCAATCAAAGTACAACTCACATTGAAAAATGATAGATTTTCTCTCTACTTGGGGACATGCAAAACCAAGTCACTGTAGGTTGGAATGGATCATTATTTTTATTCTTTAATTCATTATTTTACTTATTTATTCATTTGATGACAAATATATATTGAGTTCCTATTGTGAGAGAAAGACTAAGAACAAAAGAGTAAATGAGGCTTGTTCCTTCTCTAAGTTGCTTAAAGGGACACAAGTGTTATGACACTTGTTTGTCATAACATTCTCAGTGGCAGGGAGAACTTAACAACCACTGCAACAAGTTTATTTCCTGAACTTACTCAAAAAAAGCTTATTGAGCATGTACTAGACCGTGAAAAGTGCTATAGGAAATACAAAAATCAATTCATCACGGACACGGCTTTTTAGGTTGCTATAGTTTATTTGGAAGTATGAGAGTGGAAGCTAAGAAGCATTAGACAGTCTTAGCTCAATCTCTAATACCTAAGTTGCTAATAAGAGAAAATAGAATATGGAATTAATATTTTTGACCACCTATTATATGCCAAATTGTGTTAAAAAAAGAACCCTTTGCATGTGTTCTGTCATTTAATATTAATAACTTGTGAATTAGGTTATTTTATCATTGTTCAGTAAATAAGAGACCAAAAGCTGAAAAGATAAGTCATTTCCCCAACTTTATGCTATACTTTAAACTATAGTATTTGGCCACAAACTCATGTTCTTTCTAATACACCATGTTATACTGTGAAGACTATTTGAAATAACATTTTTTACCCTCCCACAGTAATAAAAAAAAAAAATGAATTTTTCTGTTTAAGAGCTCTCTTGAACAAGTTGGGCTGAAACTTCAGAATTAACCAAAGAAAGTATAGCAAAGGAATTTATAAACGAGGTAATGATGAGATTGAACAGAAAGGGTGAGAGAAAGGAAAAGAAATACCACTAAGGAAACAGTTCAGGAATAAGAAACAGATCTTTGCTTTCCCTGGTACAAGTGCACTCCTGATGAGCATCCAGCATGGAGTTCTTGACACTCAACCAAAGCTCTGAACTTTCTGAACTTCAACTACTACTAATGATTAGTCAGGCTAATACATATCACACCCCCACTATGTGGAAGAAAAATCAATAACATCAGCTTTATATTAAATGAAAGCCCTTTGCCTCTCAAATGTAGCCCAAGGGCGAACATATTTATGAACTGGAAATGTGATGAATTCAGTGTTGATCAAGGGGTCATCGGACTCAAGATATTCTAGAAACACCACATTGTTTACCACTTCTTACTAAAAATATTCTATCTAGGTTACAAAAAAAAATAGTATATGAAAAGCAAACAATCCGGCAATACTTCACGTAGGAATAGGTCAGAACATGTGCCCTTTAGTTTAGACTCATCAATTGTTGAATTTCACACAGGTGCATTTGAGCTCATCAAACAACATTATTGGGCATTTAACATATGCTTAACTCTGTGCTTGGTGTGCTGTGGAGCATGATATATACCTTTTAGGGGCTTATAATACTTTTAGGAAGATCATTGTAAATATCAAACATCCTGGATTTTTACAAGGTAGGTATGATTTCAAGCATTTTGCCCCATTCTAAACAATGGGTATTTGTTCTGGGTCCAGAATATATGAGCAGCATAGAATTAAATACATGAAAAATTATTATTCAATCTGCATAATGTATATTAAGTAACAAATAGCCCTACCTCTTAAAAAACCTCTTGAATACATCCATTTCTCCACCTCGATTACCAGAATTCAACCCTGACCATGGCTAATTGTTTTATTTGGATTGCAGTAAAAGATATCTTTCTTATCTCCCCACTTTTTAAAAAACTTCAAAACCATCTTTTTCACTCTGTAGAAAGATCTAAGAATGACAATCTTTGCTGAAAAAAAGTCCCTTTGCCTTTAGAATACATTTTAAACTTCACATGTTTTACAAATCCATTCAAGAGTCCTGCCACTATATAGCTTTTTAGCCTTTTCTGGTGATGACTCACCTTTCTCATTGTCTCCTCTAGTCTTTATGAACTCTTACATTACTGTTCTTTCCATCACATCTCGGTACATATTATTCCCTCTGACTAGAATTGCCACCCTTCCTTCCTCTAGTCACAAAATACATATTTTAGATAGCACAGACATTTTCTAGATAACTTCCACTCATCCACCAAATTTCATCTTGAATGTCATTTACATAAGAAGGCATTCTCTGTTTTCTATGTTACATTAAACTACCTTCGATATGGAAGTGTGCTTCTATAATATCCACCCCCTTCCCCATCAAAATGATCATCATACTTTATTTGCATTATTTTCTAATACTGTTTTCTCTCTGTGGCAGTAAAAATTATGCCTGTCTTATTCAACAATGTATTACCAGCACATGAAGTGCATGATACATTGTAGGAATGCATTAACTGTAATTGTTGGCAAGGGTTGGGGATATTCAAAATACTAGATGACTAGTTTGGTATGGACACCACCTCTTTGATGCATAGGAGCATCACAGTTGAAAATCAACTCTGAATACCTGACCATAAGAATTTATGAATACATTATAGCAATTTAGAGTGGTTGGGCAAGATTTTATGTATAATAAAGTATATTTCTGTTACAAGAAATTTGCATATGAACATGAAGAGTATAGATTCTCTTTTTTAGGTCATTAGCAGGAGGTTGGTTGCAGGGGGCGAGGTGTTAAGAAGGGAGAATTTAAATGAGTGACTGATTAAATGCATGATGCTCTGGATGTAGAAGTATTACCTGGAGATAAGTCCATGGCCATGATGAACTATTCTGATGAGTAATAGACACACTTCCAGGAAAGAAGCCCAAGCATCTTTCCCTCTGTCCTCTTGGTCAGCACCATATCAACTGGAACACTCCTATATCTCCCATTCGATGCTCATCAATATATACAGAATATCTAGACAAACCCTTGACTATTCAACATGAATAATTTGAAAACATGGTTTGTATCTAATTTGTCCTGAGAATGATTGAGGCAGCTGGAACACTTTGCTAAAGTCTTATGGAAATAACGTTTGTCACTGAGATTTTCATTGAACTGGCTGTGTATTATCACCATAGCTTGAAGCTGAAGAGAAATGGAACACAATCCTCAGGGAACTGAGAATGGAGAGATAACAATATTAAAAATGAAAATTTTCTCCTAAGTACTTAGTTATGTCTTGATGGAGAGAATCACATGTGAATTTATTTTTTTAAATGAGACACAACGTGACCTAAGACATTGAGTGTTTAAGGGTTAAATAAGGTGCTTGTTAATGAATTATAAAGCTTACTTGATTATAAAAATCTATACAGCTTTAGGCCTTGACGTGCAAACAGAGAAAATAGTGCTTCTCTCAGTATTCATACAGGATGTCTGTTTGCAGATGCTAAAGTGAATTTGACATAATGGTAAGTAGTTCAAACAATCTATATTGCTGGGAGCTTCTTTTCACAAGAGATTGATTTTCCAACACCATCAGCCGCAGTCCCAGAAACACATTTCTCTTTTGTTTACCATCCTGTAGGCCTGGGATGTTGTGTTTCACAATGTCTGGTGACATTAGCAAACTTTTAGACATTTAACTGGAAAATTTAATGATTTATTTTACTCTTCATTATGAAATAAGACTCATCTTACCAAAGTAAGATGAGGCATGGTTTGAGTAACCAGGAAAAAGGAGAATATTAAAGAGCTGGGAGGCCTGGACAACCTTATGGTGAGGCAAGTGGCAGAACAGCAACAGCAGAAATCACTTACCACTTCTAAGACTGGAGAGACAAAATAAGAAGATGTAGTTACCTGAGACAATGAATTGAGGCCACTAGTATGGACTGGAACCATAGCAAGAGCAACCCAGTGGGAACTATGATCATGTTGGAGATGGCAGCCTCCTGTAGCAGAGAAACAGAGGTACACATACCCTGGGCTCCTTTCTTCCTTCAATATCCCGATTCTGTCTCATACTAATTCATCTCAGATGGAAGCCAGTGGACCATGGAGCCTGGGAAATCTAGTTCCATGGCCTAGTCCTTTGCAATACAGAACAGAATGGGGAAAGGGTGGGAAATGGATCTGAGAGCCAAAAAAAAGAGATGAGTACCTCATATACACAGCATAGAAGAAGACAGCTGGGAATTTAAAGGCAAGGCCCAAGATAGCATAGGTCTATGGCTAAGGGGAGCTGGCCATAAATTTAAATGAATGCTTGAAATCAAGCCGCTGTGCACACTGTCATTTTTAGTGGTTCAGGGAGATTGGAGGAAGACTCTAGGTAATAGTTGAGGATACAGCCCTTAATGAGAAAGAGAAAGATGTAATCTGGGAGCAGGAGAAGAGACTCCTACTAAACAGGCCATAGGCTCCAAAAGTAATTAGAGCATACCCAGAAAATCAGATGTATTTAGAGGAAGAACTTTACCCATTATCTAGTCTTATAACTAGAGCAGTGACATGAACAGAGTTGTGTTTTGAAAGGATTGATCTGATGGCATCATAGCTTCAAGAACAGAGGGGCCAGGGATCGTTCCAGTGATAACATCTTCAAGATTTGTTCTTTTGAGGGCATATTCCACTGCAGCAACTCAGAAGGGAACACAAGATACATTGGCAGTGGTGAGAAGTCTATGCTTTGGTGTAATTCTTCTTTCCAGAGATCTGGTCCCAAAGTAAGTCCAATTCTAAAACCATCAGACTGGTTCTGATTGGTTCCTGTCAGTCAGTCCCTGAACCATCACACACTGTGAGGGCGATTCCTTGTAGAAGGAGGCAGTTCTACACATGCCACGCTCCAGTCTTGCAGTCCCAACAGAGTGCCTAGAGACTTAGGTCTTATTCTCCATGCCTTTTTAGCAAAAGGGAAAAAGAAAAACTGCTCCAACCTTTTACCATTGGACATTGGAATATAATTTGGATTTATACCCAGAGATATGCTAGCTCAGAGTTCAACCCCTAAATGTGGTCCTGGAGCTGGCAGATATTTATCTCATTTATATTACCATGAATTTAAGAAAACATGCCTTTCTCCCTAAGGGTTTGTATAATAAGCTTTATATCCAATTACAGCATGATGAGTTTTCTTCTCTGAGGAATTTTAGGGTAAGAAGGGAGAGACAGTTTTGATGGCAAAGGCTTTTAATGTGTTAGACTAGTTCCTTCAACAATTTCTAGGATGAAATTGCAGACCACTTACTGACTTGAATTTTGTGTTCTCAACTGACATAATAATATTATATTCATCCACTAAATTTTCATTCTCCACTTTAAATTTACAATATAAAGAAAAATTCAAAAGAATATTCAAAAGAAAACAATGTTTTTTTCTTGAAGACTGACTTTTTTTTTTTTATAACTTTGGAAACTTCAAACAATTTGCTGTCAGTGTGTAAAGAACTTTGGTAGAAGCAGATGATTTCCTGAAAGCTGCTGCAGGCTTTTACAGTGGTCATGAATTCATTTCAAATAAAAGAAAAGGAAGGAAAAAATAAACAATGGGGAAAATTTTAAATATTAAGTTCCATGACTTTGTAGGTATCTTTAGGTTTAGGGCAATCATACTATAAGTTAGAAGATATTTTGTTTTTTAATGAACAGTCATTCTACACACACACACACACACACACACACACACACACACACACACACAAAGGATGCATCAGACAACTTATTTTCATGATGGAAGTGCTGTCTGGAATTACAGGATTCTGTACAGTTTAAAGGTTCTCAGCACTTTTCATGTATACATCTTATCACTCAATTGAATGGCATCTTCTCATGATGATACAGGATGTTCTGCAAACATTTCTGGGAGTGAAAATTGTGTGAAGGAGCTTACATATGTATTGATAAAGGCATTACTCATTGTTAATTATGGAATAGAAGAGGAATATACAAATATACTTGTGTTATCTCTAAGAAATCTGGCCATATGGAACCCTACATTTGTATTAACTTCAAGGTGTTTAATTATTTTTCCATTTCCTTCTTCTACTTTTTCTCTTTTTTTTCCTTTTTCTACTTTTTCCTCCTCCATCTTTTCCATTTATACTTGACCTTGTTCTAAAACACAGACAAGGTGATGCTTAGATACATATCATATTCAATAATATATTACATATTATTTCAACAATAACATATTGAAATAAGTGGATGATATATTAAACAAAAGGGAAATGGGAGTAAGAAAGAAGTTATAAAATTAAATATGTGAATGCATACTGCAAAATGTCAATACATTTGCTAAAGGTAGTCATGAACTTGACTCTGGATTTTCTAGATAATCTGTACAAAATAGGAATAAAAACTAGTTCTGAATAAACAGAAAAATACAAGAAGAAATTTCTCTCATTGATTCTTATAAGTAGGATTTTGAGCGCATAATGAATAAATAGAGCAACAAGTCTCATAGAATTGTTTGTGATGACGTTGCTCAATTGAGGGCACTAACATAATATGAGAACTAATCTTGAAAAGAGCGATTCCAGAATGATAGTGTAACTTATTAGCAGTATTAGCTTTAACTTGAGTTAAGCAGCACGAGTTCTTTCCCAAAACTAGATCAGTAAATGGAACTAGAAGGTGCTCTGTAAATGGATATTAAATTGTAACAAAGGTGAATGGTTGGAAACAGTCAGTTCTTTTTAACTTGTCAAATGTAGTCAAGTAAGTCCTCAAGTCTGAATGTCTCATAACTGCATAGTAAGGATTTCAATACTTTTGTACACTGTTTATTTTCAAAGAGATATATAACCTGACAATTTACAACCTAAATCTAGGTCCTTTCATTGGTTTTAAGTAGATTGACTTGGCTCTCCTCATTTATTCTTACATGTTGAAGATAGATATGTACATATTTCAGTAAGAAATGTTAGGTACACTCTAGATGTATTATATGTTTCTCATCTAAAAAAGAACACTGCGAACACAAATGAAAGTCAAATTTATTATGTTGAGCTCCTTTAAATTATGTTGAGCTTCTGTATGAAATTTGACATGTCAGTTAAGAAAGCAAATAATATTAGTAATATAAATACTTGCAAACTATTTTGCATCACCTACTATATACAAGACACTGCTCTAGGAGATTTATATATATCCACTGCTTTATTCTCACCACAGCCTACAAGGCAAGTATTATAAGGCTCATTTTATAGATGAAGAAACTGAACCACAGAGTGGTTAAGTAAATTGTCCAAGGTCACACAGCCGATAAGGGCAAAACTGGTATTTATCAAAGAATATCCAATTCTACAGCATGTTCATAACCACTGTTATTTACTTATAAAGCATAATTTATCAAAATATTTCTGTCCAGTGGCAGTACTAATATTTAGCCATGACAATAATGCTACAGATAATTATAAAACATTTCAACTGATTTTTATAAGTATTTTTAAAACAACCAAATTAACATTATCTTTATTCTAATAATGTTATACTTGAGAGAGTTTTCAGGAATAATTAGTCCACATTGAGTTTATTCCACAAAACTTTGTTACTTTTTGCCATATTGGATTTTATTGTACCAAAAATCATTTGATATAACTTTATGATCAATGCCTTTATTAATATTTTTTCAAATAATTTATGACTATTTCTAAAAATATAATCTACCTTCAAAGAAATAATGGTTAGCAATCATCAATACTACCCAAAATAATGGTGTCATGGTCCATGAGTCAGATATTTACCTGGCCCTTAGAATGTGACAAGCACCATGAAGGATGCTGGGGATACTGAAATGAATAATAAAAAATTACTTCCTAAAGTCATTATGTGATTACCACCTCTGCGACTCCAACAAGGTCATATTTTATTGGTCTTGGCAGGCCCAGTTTATTACTGTACCTAGCATAAGTGACATAAAAGCGAAGATGACATGGAAACACTGTAAGGTGCTGTTAACTCAAAGTGAGGAACAGAATGACAATGTTAGGAAAGGCTTCCTGACAAGACATTGCTGGAGCTGAACTTTGAATGATGCAAGGGACTTGGCCAAGCCAAGACAAGGAAATCAGCTCACTTATCAAGATATCACTTATATAAAGGTATGGAGGCAAAATATAGATTGATGCTTTCAGGGAATCTCAAAGAGTCAAGGTGCAAGACAGAGTTCTGAGATGATGACAGAGAAGCAAAGACTGACTGGATCACAGAAGGCCTCGTGTAAGAAGTTTCAGCTTTTCAACATTGGAGGGAGTGAAGCACTACCGTGAAGTTTTAGGCAGAGGAATAACAAAGAGGCTTGTACTTTAGAGAAATTATTCTGGCTGTAGGATGAATAAAAAAGAAAAAGATGGTGTGGAAACATGATTGGAAAATGGGAGATGTGTTTGAAGGCTATGAAGACAATCCAGCAAGAAATGATGAGGGTGATTCTGAAGGCATTTCAAAGAGAACTACGAAGAATGCTTTGAGAAATGAAAAGTCCTGTTGACGAACACGTAGTGCTCCCCTGAAGAGTGCTTTCAAGTACCTGTAACTCATTTAGAAGTGTGTGCAGACATTTTTGCATGTGTGGCAAGGATGGTTTTCTAAACAATAGTCCTTGACTAGAAAATTTATTTCTTGGAATGTGCATGATACTTATCACCACAGAGATCACTCTCTCTAAACCCTTCAAGAAAGAAGCTACTTCTTCCTGAAAATCCCTTTATAAGCTCTTCTGTTTCTTAAGAAGATATATAGCACCCCAGAGGTTGGCAGAGTGGGATGTTCTCTTTTATCTCTATCCATAATATTATTGAGTCGTACCTGAGATCTACCTTAAAGCAATGGCAAGAATCAAATTAAATCAACTTCTGCCCCACCCCACTCCAGTCAGGACTGTTCCATTTAACCTACACTGCCAATTTGCTTGGCACTGAGGCCCTCTGCTTCCCAGAGCCGGCACTCCTCCAGCAGCTTGGGAGACTCATTAACATTCACATGTTTTGCAGCCTCATTATCTCACCCAGATGTTTCGTGACTGCCCCTTTAAAGCATCTCTTTCTATATTTTATTTACATTTGTTCAGCAATATTGGTGCTTAATGAATAAATGCACTAAACTGTCAGTACTGGAGACTAATTAAATCTATGTATGAGCCCGAGAAGCTGATTGAAAAATTTGCAGTAACTAAACTGAGTTTAAATAAACACTTTAGTGTAGTGCTTTAATTACACTTTAGTTTGTAATGTAATTTTTGGCTGTTTAAACTATGATTTAGGCTGAGCTAATTACAAATGATTTTCTACTCTGTAATTAATAATAACAAAATTGTAATTAGACAGCTGCTCTGGATCAGGGCGACAGTTTGTGTGTGCTGGCTCATGATGCTCGGTCTGGCAGAGACACAAGAAGAGCACTTGGGGACTGGGGCAGCTTGCACCTCCCAGACATTCACTGGTAAAGACCAAGGCCAGAGTGTCTCGGTGAGTTTCATAATCCCAGTTGATGCCACAGAAAGAGGTCTCTAATTTGTTTTAGACTAATTGTCCACAGACATTTTCTGTCCTGAAAACTCACTCTTAAAAAAAAGCACTGATACCAAATTTCCTTTACTTCCTACCTGTAGCTTCTAATTTACTCACCTTTGCTTTTTGTCAGAGATTAAATCAAGTGATACTAGTGAGTTTTCCTAAGCCAATTGATCCTAATAATAATGATTGTCATATCTTAAGTTTTGTTATGATTACATTTGCTGCATGACAAACCATCCCAAACTTTAGGCCATAAAATAATAACTATTTCATTGTAGTCAAAGATTCTATGGGTCAAGAATCTGAACAGAACACAGTGAGCACTGCTTGCTTGTCTCAGCTACATGATGTCTGGAGCCTCAACTGAGAATTATAAAATCGATGATGGAGGATTAGAATCATTTGGAAGCATCTTCAGTCAGCACCTACACATGGCCTCTCCATGTAATCAATGCTTCTTCAAAACATGGCAGCCTCAGAGTAGTTGAAGTTCCTACATGGTAGCTCAAGGCTCCCATGAGTGTTTTCTGGAAAATAAGGCAGAATCTGTATTGCCTCTCACAGCCTAGCCTTGCAAGTCACATAGCATCATGTCTGCCATCCTCTCTTGGAAGTACTCACAAGCCCACCCAGATACAAAGGGAAAGAACCTAGACCCTTCACCTCTTGATGAAAGAGTTGTAAGGTTGCATTGTCTAAGATCAGGTGGGATCGGAGATGCTGTATGGCCATCTTTGAAAAATCCAATCTGCCACAAATTTGCAATTTATGGTTTTTAAAGTGTATTTGTTACATAATTGGGTATTTAAGCTACACTGATGTAAGTAGGACAATAAATACTACCTCCACTTCACAAACTGAGGTCTATTACATGTAAATAATTAGTATGTTACCTTCTAGTATGTGTCTTAGGTGGGATGGGTACCAAAATCCAGATCCTTTATACCTCTAACTGCTAACCAGAGTCATATAAAAAGAAAACTCTGGTTCTTAGTCTCTAATCATAGACTTAATTCTGAATAGCTTACCTCAACTCATTTGTCTCATCTAATGTATTTCTGCTTCTAGACCTCCAGCTTTTTTCTTTGTTGCTCCCTGCTCTATATTTTTGTCCGCATGTCATCCTTCTCACACATGGCACCACTGACTTTAATAGAATCATAAACATGGTGTTCGTGTTCAAATGTCAATTAAGTTGACAAAAGTTAATTTTACAAGTGATACTTGGCAAATTTATTCTGGGATTTGGATGCAGTGATAGCCTTATGTATATTAAAAAATCAGAACTACTCTGCCTAGCCCTTCCTTTCCCATCACACACACAGAACTCCTATAAGCAAGATCTGAAGTTCTTCAAAGAGGAGATGATGCTTTGCACAATTTAATAGTGCTAAGTTAATTGGGGGTTATAGAAGAAGCCTATTCCTTGCCTAATAGGTCTCACCATTAAGATACATACAATTTTGAATAATTGAAAATCAGATATCATTCAGTGCCAAAACATGTGAAGGAAATGGCTATAGCAATTTAGATAGGCAGATACTAATGAAGAAAAGAAAATGGACAGGTTTCATTGAGAAGTTAGAACAGATTTGCACCTTATTCTGCTTGAATTGAACATGAGAGACAATAGAGGAAAATACTTTTCTTGGGAAGAGACCAACATCAGTGAGAACAAAAAGGAGAAAGGGAGCATGGCATGTAGGAATAAATGTTTTAACATTATAATGGCAAAAATTGGGAACAGTCTAAATGTTCAACCATAAGGGATTGTTTAAATAAATTAATGCATATCTATTGAATACGGTATTATCTAGATATTAACATGATATATTTATTGGTGAAGAAAGATGTCCAAACTATGTTATTCATTTAAAAAGCAAAAATATAAGAAATATGTAGCATGATTTTATTATGTTAAAAATAGATATAATTATGAATATTAAGATGCACACTAAGTATATATAATATACAAACTATAATTTTTATTACATATAAAATATTTAGTATCAAATATTTATAATAAATATATACCAAATATTATATATCTTAATGTATAATAGATACTAAATATTATAAATATTAGGATATGTCAAATATTATATATAAATATTAATAAATACAAATATTATTTATATATGACATTACATAAAACATTTGGTGTATATCCTAATATTTATAATAGAATATCTTTTCTATACTATTTATATATATTCTATGTACATATATCATCTATGATATGAGGGATTATGTCTTTTATACTTAATTTTTTTGGAATTAGCATTTATTATTTAATAATCAGGGTGAAAACAAAAGATGATATTTTAAAAAGTCAATTTCAATAATGTAATTACAATGGAAGACTTTTTCTAGGACACTATTTGAAGAATGAATGAGAAAGAAATTGAGACAGTGTACATAGCCCATCATTTGAGTAGTTTGACACAAAAAACAATGAAGATATGGGACCACAGTATACTTAACAGAAGATTTCATTATCCAGTTTAAGGAGAATTGTGCATGTCTGAAGGATGCATGAAGGGTACTTTGCAAAAAGGAGATAAGGACTAGGTTATATAATTTAATTAAGATGAGATACTATTGAGGGTATATGTGGAAGAGTGGGCTTTGTTGAGAATGAAATGTTTGGTTTTCCTGAACCGAGAGGGATGGACAAACAGGAATAGACAAAGGAAAATGTGAAAGGATTCTCTAATAGTTAACATCCCATGGAAACAGATGAGAGAGCCTTTGCTTAGGGAGAAATGTCTAGAGGTATATTAGGTTTTTGAGAATACCTTTCTCAAAGTTATTTGTATTTATTAGGCTACAGGTTTGGCTGCTGTAACAAAGCCCACAATATACAAAATTAAAATATATTCCTCTTTAACAAAAGAATCTGAGTGTGTGGATCATTGGCAACTCAAGAATGTAGGGAAGATAGGCTGATGTCTTCACACTCATGTTCTACACAGTCCAAGATGGTTTACCATCATGTCCATGTTCAATCAGCAGTTAAAGAAATTGCAGCAGGAAGGCACAACCTTATTACTCTTGAAAGAATTCATGTACCACTTTTACTCATCTTAAATTGGCCAAAACCTAGTTGTACGACCATACCTAGCCATATAGGAAGTTGGGAAAAATAATCTTAACTTGATATTTATATAAATAAAAATGTAATGCTATGGAAAAAAGGAGATAGGTACTGAGAGACAACAAGGAGCTCCTGCCACAGCACCATGGCCAGATGATTCAGTACAAGGAACAAAAAATATTCTAAAAGCTCAAGTCTCTGTCTATCATGAAAACACTCATTAGAGTCACTTCATAATCAGAATCCTCTCAGAGTTTTATATGCAGGTAGGGCATCTTTAAAAAGAAGTACAACACACACACACAAACACACATACAAGAATTAATGAATCACTAAAAGTGCTGATCCTAAATTCCAGTAATAAATCGAGCCACATGAATAGCAACTGCAGCAGAAGTGTTGGACTATAATTATATAAGTAGTTTGAATGACACACTCTAGGTGATGTGTTATGAATAAAACCTCAATTGAAGCTTGTTTGCTCCCTACCCTGCGATGTTTACATGTTGCTTTAGAAGTTTCACATCAATTTCTGAATATGAGCTCTCGTTTCCATTTATTTCCTTTATTCCTTTACTCTGCAGTTCTTAATAACACCCTTTCAAAAATTCAGCATTTAATTTTTTCCCCAACTTCTTTTATCCTCACCTTCTTTAGGTATGCATATATTTATTGTCTCTTAGCCAAAGACTGGATTTTCCTTTATTTTCTGTCAATATTATTAATGATATTAGCATATCTCTAGATATAATGGGGCAGTATTCTCAACTATCATTTCTCACCGTCCACCAACTCTCTTCACTTACCAATTTTTGTCACAAAAATATTTTCCACTTTCTCTTGTGTCACAACTTTGGGATTTTATTGACTATCTTCTTGGTCTCAAACATATTTATGTATCTCCAAATCCTATCAAGTCTTTTAAATTCTCAGAAATCTATCCCTTTCTGTCTGATCACTTTGTTGACTATTTTTTCGGCTATTCCTGAAATCATGACATTTTATGGCAGTTCACCTAAACCCATTAATAGGTACCCAATTTTCTACATTTAAAAATCTAACTCTTCAAGAACCTTTATAATTTGCTCCAAACCTGTCTTTTCCATCTTACTTTAATTTACCATGTTAAGCATTTAGCCCCTTACTGCTCAAAGACTTATCTTGGAGAGTTGCTGACTCAGAATTTGCATTTATTTGAACAAGAACCCTCTCTCCCTAGGTGATTAGAGTTTACTGGTTTTAGCAGCACACGAGTTCTTCACACACAATAAGACCTTACTCAATGTCATTATTACTTCCCTTGAATTTATTCTCCTAGTCCTGTGTTTCATGCTATTGTTCTGAGTAGACTCTCATCTACTCATCTCATCCCCCAATATGCTTTTCCTAGAAAGCAAATTCAAGCATTACTTCTAAGACTTTTAATATGGTATATATATATATATGATTGTTAAGAGAATTCTTTCACAGCATAATATTGGAAAAGACAGCAAACCTGGAGCTCCGGTGCTCTCATTACCTGAGAGATTCCTCGCTCCGCACTAGCTGCTGAGTCCATAGAAATTGGGCTTGCTCTTGTAAAGAGCAAGGTTTACTTATAACCCTGACCTCTTACCTGTTCTTTGCTTTGCTTATTTGCATATTTGGTTATAATCCAAAGTAAACAACTGTTTTAATTTGGCCCATTTATTATTCTAACCTGTTTGAATCTAGACCAATCTATGTCAGTGCCAGCTCAAGACCTACCTTATTTTTCTCCCCTTAACTCCTAAACCTAGCCCTAGGCAATGTGCATGGTTGGCACTTAATACTAAAATAGTTGACATTGATATCCAGTGCTGAAGAAAGAAAGATAAAAGTATGCTCATTTGAGATCTCGTACTTAACAACTTTAATACATTAACATTAAGGACTAACATAACTAGAATCATGATTAACATTATTATAACTATAATTTAAGTCCAAAATGCCATCATCTTGAGCAAGAGAGTAAAAGGTGACTTTCCATTCCATATTGACATGGCACAGCCAGGACTGATTATCTGTTAACAATAGTGATCTTGCTTCCATAGTAAATAAGCTTTTTAGGGAAAGCCCCCTGACTTGTTTTAACTGAATTATTTCTACAAGAGGTATGAGTGTGTCATCTCATTATAGTTATATAATAATGACCATATCCTCCTTACAAGAGCAATACAGCCACAGAAGAAATGTCCTGCCTTATTAGAAAAAGCACAAATTATAATTATGTATGATTTTTATGAAGAATGCTTTGAACTCACAAATGTACAATATTCTTAAGTATAGCCCATCTGTTAAAAACAATAAATACTACCAAAATGTGATGAAATTCACATGGTATAAACTTCAGTCTTTGGACCACTGTCTGGCTCCACTTATTCTCTAAAACCCGCTCTGGTCATACTTTCATTTCCCAAACTACAAAGAAACTATTCTCATAGGAGTCTACATATCACCAAATCCAATCAAAGTCATTAATCTTCACCTTACTGGAAATTTTAGTAACATCTGACGTTCTTAATTACTCTTTCCTTCTTGAGAATTTTTCCTTGACTTCGTAACATCAAATCATCTTGGTTTTCCCCTTGCCTCGCTGACTTCCCTCTTTTAGGCTTCTTTGTGAACTCTTCCTCTTATTTCTAACCTCTAAATGTTGATGTTCCTTAGATCTAGCCCTGAACTTTTTCCTTCCTTCTTTTGACTAACCCAGCCAATCCCATGGTCTTAAATACTATCAATACAAACACCAATGACTCTTCGATTTACATCTCTAGCCCAAGTGTTTCCCTTAAGCCCGGGATTTTTATAGGGAACAGCTTATCTGATTTTACTTGAATTTCTAATAAATGTATCAAACTTAATGTGTCCACAACAAATTATTGATTTAGCCTCACATCAATTCTCCTTTTAGCATTTGCCATCTAAATAAAAGGTAATACAATACGAATTACCCAATTTCTCAGGCAAAAACCTTGTAATAATCTTGTTTCCTCTTTTTATCATACCTTGTATCCCATGAATGCATAAATCCTTAGTTCTATATCAAAAAATATTCCAATCCAACTTCTTCTTACCAAATTCACCACTACCTATAATGACTCCTGAACTTCCACAAGGACACTTAAGTTGTCATCCTATTTCTACTCTTGCCCTAACTGCAGTCTGTCTTCCACCTGCAGCCAGAGGAATCCTATTAAAACATAAGTCAAATCATGTTACACACAGCTTAACACCTTCCAATGGCTTTCCTTCATGCTTACAACATAACTTAACATCCTTTCCTTACTACTCTGTTGCTTTTCCCAAGATATTTGAGTCCCTTGTTCCCCTGCTTCATTGCAATGAAGCCACTTAGGTGAGATGGTAGAAATGGCTGTGTTGTTTCTGGTTGAGGTTAAGGGTAGAGGTGTTCTTTCTAGGGCAGCCTTCAGAAGACATCATTTTTTACAATAACCTACTTCTCTCAGTTTTCCCAGGATGCTCTTGGTTTTAGCACTGAAATTCTCGTGTTCCAAGAAATCCATTAGTCCTGGACAAACTGGGACAGTTGATCACCCTATGATGTGTTTACAAGCTATAACTACTAAATCCACTTTCTTATGGTGGCTCACTTGAGTCACTTTCACATTTAAACTATAAATTTAAAGAAGCTTTTGTGGAATCTAACCACAATTTTGCTGTAATTGAAACAACCAACTACTCTAGATTGTAAACGACCATTTTCAAACTAACTGAAAGACCACAATTATATTGCCTGAATATGAATGTGCAAAATCTAAAGGTATATTCTTACCATATCCTGCAGGAATAATACTTACTCATTAGGACTCGTGAATAAGCTGTTCTTTGTAAGCATACCTCTGAACATTGAGATGAGGAAACACTGTTTATGTTAGTGTAATATTTAATATAGCTCTGTTAATAGGAAGTTAGATACATATTATGTATTATCATGTATGATAATATACTTTAAATAAAGCTCTCCAAATAAAAATAAAATAAATATAAAATTATGCTGGTATAGAGCTCTTATTTTCATCATTTTCTGCCCTTAAGAAGTGCTTTCTGAGTTGAAGAAAAGTAATTTCTTAGAAGGCTGCAATTAAAGATTAAGTTTTATTTATTTTTGCCAGTTTAATGATTGAACTACAAGAACACATTGATCTCCTATTTTCCAATTTATAATATAAAATAAAGACAATGAAAATAATTATAGTAGACATTTGTTCCCAGACGATGAAAATATTTCTGTATCATTTAAATGAAGTGCCTATTTACAAAGCATTTACTTTATTACAATTACTTGTTTAGACAGTACTTTTTATAAATAATATTTTCTCTCTAAACATGCATATGGTTTGCTCCCTATTTGCTGATTGACAAAATTGAAATTTTTCTCATTTTGGGGAAGGAGTAGCAATAATCACTTTTGGTTAAAAGTGCCACCTTAAAATATTTATTACACAAGTCATATATGATCAATTCTTCCTTCTATCTAAATAAGCAAGAGAAATGCCTAATTCCGATGACACAATCTGCGGTCTTTACTGATTTTGCCTTAGTGGCTTATCATCCTTAGCCAGTGAATAATTCTTTCATTTTGAACTAATCTTGTCCCTGATGACCCAATTATTGCTTCTGGGTAATGACCCAGTCAGATCTTATTTAGAAAGAAACTTACTCCTAAACAGCTCACAGTGATGCCTTTTTGACCTCAAAAAAGCCATAAAGGACATCTGCATTATCATAAAGAGTAAAATGGGTCCAGTAAAATTAGGTTCCAGCTGAGAAGAAAGCTTCCTGAAGGCATTTCATGCCTCAGAATCATCGACTAGATCAAATGTTCTATTAGAAATTATAATTGGTTTCATTCTTCATTCTCCCAGATGTCATTTATAAAAAATTATTAGATGACCATGTTTGACCACAAGGTAGGCCCTTTTATGCAACCTTGAATCTGTTCTGTTATTTAGCTAAACAATCCAGCTCTTTAAATGGTCCCTTTTGTGATCTGTTTTCACCCCTTCATCATTAATCTGTGTTTTTTAATTCTGTTCTGTTTTTCAAATTTTGAAAAGCAAAGATCAAATCTGGCTATCATAAAAAATTTTTTCTCAGTGCACAGGAGAGAAATGCTCTCTAGAATTCACAAAGAAGTACTTGACTATTCTTTTTATTATGAAGAAATATTAACTGAGAAGGGCAGATGTGACAGAGAAATACGTTCAATTTATGTTGAGACTTATTTTTTTTTCCTTAATTCAGACAATTTAAGCAAAAATGCAAGATAAAGTTGAAAACAGGGGTATCATCTGGTTATGGGGACAGCTGATATATTTAGGTTGTGAGGAACATAGGATACATAAAGTAGGGGAGAAAACAAATATTGTTTGGAGATAATAGATAATATTGGTGGGGTACAGAGGAAGAGGGACCACCACAGGCAAGCTAAAATCTACATTCAGCAGTAAGACCATGGCTTCCAAAGGGGAACTCATGACCAGTCTCTTGATTCTTAATGCCACCTGTATAGTTTTGTGCCCTGGAAAGAACTGTGTTTATATTCTTTCTCCTCCCCCAGCTTTTTGCATCACTATTCTCACTCAAATGACAGTGGAACCCATTAAGAGAATAATCAATTAATGGCTGGATGCCATTGTTAAATTATTAATTTTTCTCTGGTGAAAGGCCATCATAACTCATTTAACCCCAATAATTTTCTTTTCACCTTTCTTGTTTGGTAAGAGGTTGTCTTTTCAGCCCTAGCTCATGAATGAGTAAGAACAAAGTCTCCCAGCTCTCTTTGCTGAAGTATGGTTAATTAACCTGAAAGGACAAAACAAATCATAATTATGGGCAAGGTGAAGACATTTCCTTCCAACTCTGATCAAATTCATTTCTCTTCTTCTCATAACCTCATAACTCCAACTGAAGGTGTGTGTTTCCGAAGAAGGTCATGTTTTAAAATACGACTTTGTGCTCATAGATTTTACACAATTGTCGCATAGTGAGCAAGAATACTACATAAATCCTAGTATTACTGCTGTTATTAAATCATGTTGATGGCTTAAGGCAACATTTCTCAAAATGCTGTCACTTGACCAGCAACGTTAGTATCATCTGAAAACTTGTTAGAGTACAAATCTCCACCCAAGACTTACTGAATTGTAAACTCTGGGGGTAAAGACCAGCAATCTGTGTTTTCACAAGCTTTCCAGGTAATTCTGATGTGCACTTACATTTTAACAACTACTGTCTTAAGTAACACTTGATATATTTGATTCAGGTAACAGGAATTATGACTAAGAGCTATAGAATTAAGAAAAAAATCTAAAAGAAAACAAATAGATAATATTTATTCAGAGCTTTCTGTGCAAGGGATTCAGCTACTGTCAACTGCATTTGGCAGAGACTCAGGAAGGCACAGAAATGGGAGAGCTTTATAGTTAAATATGTTTGGGGTGGGAGGTTTCAGGTGTGCTCTTCTTGGAGGTTATTGGCATGGAGGTAAACTAACTACAAGACATGGAAACAACCAAAGTGTTCTTTGATAGATGATTGGATAAAGCCGTGGTACATATATACAATGGAATATTAGTCAGCCATAAGAAAAGATGAAATACTGTCATTTGCAACAACATAGATGAGTCTTGAGATTATCATGCTGAGTGAAGTAAGTCAAACAGAAAAAGTTGAGACCCATATGATTTTACTCATGTGTGGGATATAAAACTGCAATCAACAAACGAACAAGAAAACAAACAGAGACTCACGGACACAGACAACAGTTTACCAGACGGAAGGGGGAAGGGGGGCAGGTAGATAAGGGTAAAGGGGTCAAATATATGGTGATGGAAGAAGATTTAACTTTGGGTGGTGAACATACAATGTGATATATATATATATATATATATATATATATATATATATATATATATATGACGTATTAGTGAATTGTACAAGTGAAACCTATATAATTTTATTAACCAATGTCACTCCACTAAATTTAATTTTTTAAAAAAGACAAAAAAAGTGGAATATCTTATGTGACTGGTTTTGGGAATATATTCAACTTTTTCTGCTTGGTTCTGAGTTGGAAGCAGCGTCAAAAATAAAAAACAGGGAAACAGACAATCATTGACCAGGTCCTGACCATTCTGGGCCAACTGCTTCAGAGGTGTGGTTTGACTTACTGGTCTGGATCATAGCAAAATGATTAACCAACAACAAATCTAAATGCAATCGTCTCTCACTACTCATGCCCGCAAGTTAAGATTGATCTCTATTCCGTGTAGGGTCTTGGTGGTGTCATTAAATCTTCTGTTAGTGATAAGTTTTTACTTCTTTTCTATTTGTATGATTGCAACTATTGGGAACACTGCTTACATAAACAGTGTCAAAATTCTCGCAGTGTGCCTTAATAATCAAAGGTGATCTCCTTTTGGAGCTCACATATGAGTCAGAATCCCCAGCCTTTGATTTATAGAATCAGGCTCTCTACACACAAAGAAGGCTTGGGATTCCTGAGGTGCATGAAATGTTAGTGTAAGGCAGAGGATCAGGCATCTTTGGCCCACAGAGGAAGTAGTATACAGTAGGAGTACATAGAGATCCAGGAAAAAAGTATTTGTACATGACACTAGGTCAGAGCCAAGGTCTTACATTAGCTGGATTACATATTTGGGTCTTTATTATCCTCTTTCATATAACAAGTATTTAGCTCATTGCCTTATAATTGTTGTTGAATTCAAATTTAGATTACCTGTGGTCTGATAATAGATAATAATAAATTGTTCTTTTTCAAAGAGAGAGAGACACTAGCAGAGTTACAGTTTGATTTTCTGAAGGTTGTTTTCCATATAGATTCAGTTAGAAATTCCATCAGCTCTAATTCTATATGGTCTCATTTCGTGAGACCAGAATTGCCCAGAAGTTTTTATCAAGGGATCAAGTGATGGATGACATATACAGAAGCTGATAAGATTGAAGGCAGTGACTACTATTCAGAAAATCTAAGAATAGTGTTAGAATGAGTATGATCTAACTTAAGAATTATAATAAAAAGGAAAGAAAAGAGAGAGGCTATCACAGTAGTCAACAATCAAGGAAAATAAAAAGAGAAATTATTATTATATGCAAACAGATAAAAACAACATAAGAATTATATAGAGGTCTTGGTCTGATATCTTGGACAGAAGCTGTCTGCTATACAAGGTTATTGTCTTGTTCCAAAGGTCCTGAGTTAGCTGTCTCCCTCTGAAGACAGCTGTTTCTAGAAGATTTTTGAAAATCCTCAGTCTGAGCTCCCCTGCTAGAGCAGCTTTCTAATTGTGTGAATTCTGGATTGTTTCTTTAGTTGTGCAACATAAATCCAAGGGCTGACCTTCTGGGGTTTCACTGTTGCATTTGTTATTAATAGTATCTAATTAACTTACTTCTTCTGAAGTTGAAGAGAAGTTTTCTCTTATATCTCCCCCAATAGAAAAATCTCCTGATTGAAGTACATGAAGACTAAAGATTATTGTTAATAATAAGATTGGATATAGTACCCAAGTCCTTTGAAATATTTTGCCATGCCTGTGTGCATCAAAGCAGAGTCCAATAGCAGAAGTAAAATTTCAGTTTCAGGTTATAGAGAGATAATTGATGTGTTGTACCCAAGAGAGTGAACCACATAGCATACAGGATAGTGGGAATAACTTTTCCCAAGAGAACTCAGAGTTTCTGTAAGTTTCACTAGATACACTTGATATATGTCAACGGTTCTTTCAACTTTTTTCAGAAGATTGTAGGTAGCCAGGGTAGTGTATTTTTTAAGTGGTAATACTTTACAAAGTTCTTTTATGTTTCTCATAAATTTGTGCCTCTATCACCTGATATAAAGTTGGTAAACCCAGGTTAGAAACAGAAAATGAAATAGCATTTTGGAGACTGAATCTTTTGAGCAAAGAAAGGGTTTATTCTGAAAAAAGACATACAATCATGAAAACATATTTAAATATCATGAAGGATGAGAGCTAGATAAAATTCATCTGAGCTGGTCAAATGTCCCTAAAAGTTTTGGTTCATGTTCATACTCTCTTTTTAAAGTTTTTCCTATATTATATTGTTGACACATGGCATATGACTTGACTATAAGTCTTTCTGTTTTTATTTTTTTAATTTTCCAACCAATGTCATTTTAAGATAACAGGCAATTTGTCTATAATATAATGTAGTTTCATGGAGAAATTTAGTTAATATATATTTGAAATCATCTCATGCCACCATCCAGCCATCTTGTGAGAAGAGTACAACTAGATTTTTCTCATTCTTCCCTTTCAAAATAAGGAGCTATACACTGATATTGCCTAATTATCTCTTTGAATCCCTCCAGACACTTAAACTTCAAGGGTTTAGACAGGATCATAACCTTAGTAAAGGCTGCTTGTTTTGAATAATCATCTGACAGAGATTTTCCTTTAGCTTCAATACTTCATCCTTTTGCATGGTCTCAAACTTTATAATAGCCAGCTCTCTAGGAAGTAGAAGTGCACATAAAGTTTTTCGACTTGTCCATTATGTGGATTTTTCAGAAGAAATGAGAAGCCTCTTTTGTTTCTAAGGCATCCCAAAATTACGCACTACTCCAAAGCATACTTGCTATCTGTATAAATGTTTATTCCCTGTTCTTTAGCTAGTTTACAAGTTCTAGAAAAATGTCGAAAGTTCTGCCTTCTGAGCTGATTTTACTTCAGATAGAGAACCGTATTCTAAAGGAGACCTCAATTTAGTATAAGCACATCCTGCTTCATAGCTTCCAGTTTCAACTTTGAGGTATGATCCATCAATTAATAATACATCGCAGTTCTCAATGAAAGTCTCTACATAGCTGTGCAAACTACAGAAAGTTCCCTATCTGAGATAAGACTACCGTGAGGTTCCCTTTTTTCCTGGTAGGAGCAAGGGAATGGAGAGTGGCAGGATTTAGGATGGTGCAACAGTGAATAGCAATGTGGGAGGAACAGAATCTCAAGAGGTTAATTGGATAACTGAAAAGTGTTGTATGTTCTCAATGAATAGTGATGCTGTATTGTGTGAGGAACTATGAAGTCAAATGGGGTACCTAGAACCAGTTTACCAAAAGAATAAATCAGTTTTGAAATGGCAATTGTTGCTCTAAGACAAGGGGAATAACTCTTACAACCAGGTCAAGAGTGAAGATATTATTGTAAAGGACTAGTGCAGAGAATGAGGAGGTGTTTGAATATAAGGCCTTCAACTATAGGTTTGAGGACTTTATGGCTTTAAGGGCTATTGAGGAAGTCTGTGCAACAGTTTGGTAGGATCTATCTAAACTTTAATATCTGCTCCAATTATTTTCCCTATGTTAGTGGAATTTTTAGTCCATAGAGTCTCCAGTATGGTGTTAAGACTTTTAATTGGGTGTGCATCAAATTCAATGATAAGGCAAAAGTATACCCAGAGAAAACAAAACTTGATACTAAATATTGGAGCCCTCTAGAACCTCCAGATATAACCCTTCTTGTGTGTATTTAATATTAAGATTCCCTTTGCAAAGTGAATCTCTCCCTGTTAAATGTTCAGGGGTGGTATTACAGAGCAGGAAGTAATGTTTCTTAGTCAAAGGTTCAAGGACTAAGAGATAGGGGAAATCTGTGAGCTATTTTAAATACCTAGTCCCTGTGCACATGTAGAAAGAGTAGTACACATATCTACCAGCAATTGATGTGATTGACCATATATACTATAGTTAATTCACCTTGAATAATGCAGGATACTGAATTTTTTTCTATCCTTGAGCATCATCTTTGACATGAATTGAAAGATTTTTCTTTGTCTTGTTTTATCTTTTGTAAGATGAGATAGTCTATTGTTCGAAATATCACTTCTGTTTAATATATCTACAAAGGTCTTTGTCAATAGGTGGTCTGTTGGAAAATGTACCACCAGCTGTTTGATCTGTAGGCCCATAAATTTATTTTGAATCTTGTCTCATTATTCTTCAAAAACAAGTTCAAAAGGTTCTGCCATGTGTTACAATACCTGTAGTTCAAGTAAAAAGATATTCCCCACTCTAATTTCAGCTTTTTTCTATTTATACAATTGAATTATGTTCTAACTGATTTTTATTGGAAATGTTTCAGTATAATCTTTAGGATATGTTTCCCTACTTTTGGACCTTTTATGACCTTCAAGTCTATTATAAAATGAAGATTTCCTTTGCAGAAAGATGGTCTCTTTCTGGGTCAAGTCAATCATCTTTTGCCATTTAAGATTTAGCATCTGAGGTTCAGACCAGTATGTGTACAAGTTGACACATATCAGGCAACCCTGGGTCACACATATCCAAAAGAATTCTAGATTCTCCTATAAATAGCTGCCGGTATTCTCTGCATTTAGGAAAGTTTTTAAATATGGCCTCAAATTTAACATGAGTTTAAGGTTTGAATTCTACAGTTGCCTATAAACCTAGCTGATGGAAGATGTATCTTTAGAGGCAAATGGTATTTGGGGGTCTTAGGAAAGTCACAGAGAAAAGGTAAAATATCAGGACAAGTGGATAGGAAGGAAAAGAAAGGAGTTAATGGACGTGTGGGAGGAGCAGGCAAAAGAACAAAGAGGAAGAGGAGAGGCAGAAAGAGGGAATCAAATAGAGAACAAGGAGAGTGAAGATTTATGAGAGAAATAAGATTGTTATTGCCTAAATTTGTCAAATTGCTCATTAGATTTGGCCAAGGAACCTTTTAGTGAAGCAATTTTTGAATCAAGAGTTTTGTTTGTTAGCCTCAATATACCAATAAAAAAATGCTTCCCATATTCCCTTTATTTTTTAAGATGATTTTCAAAGAATCATTTTGTTCCAGTCAACAATTCCACAGAGTGGACACTGAAGGCCCAAATCATCCTTGGTAGAGTTATGCCATTTAGAGAGATAGGCACAAGAATTAAGATTGTAATGAGAATATGTATAAGAAGCAGACATTTTCCTACAGAATGAGAGGATTTAGACTTAGATGATCCCATGAGAACTAGCAACCCTTGGACATAAGAGACACTTGTGCACTTTGTATTTTATGGGGAAGCCATAGGTAGGCTAGGTAGAAATAAGACATCTCATATGATTGGTTCCAGAAGCAAATTTGTCTGTCCCCAGTTGGTTCTGATTTGGAAGGAAGGGCAAAAGATAGAGAAGGCTTTTGTCACTGACTAAACCCTGAGCATTTTGGGCTGATTGCTACAGAGGTTGTGGTTTGACTTTTTGTACTGTTTACTGCTGAGGTTGTATAGTGATATACAATTGTCTTATAATTCAATTTGTATCTTTGTTTACTTATCTTTTCTTGAGGATAATGGGAAGTGAGAACAGGAAGTAGGAACAATGAAAGTAATTATTAAAAGGTAGTAGTCTACTAGTAAATCATTCATTGACATGCCTTCTTCCCATTGGAATGATTAGCCATTGATTAGAGAGTGACCAAAAATGATGAGATGAATAATTCAAAAGTTAAGTCCTAGGAACTTCATACTAAATGACATTTTATTCCTTATTTTGTGTCATAGACTCTCCTCCTGTCATGTACTAGAGAATCCTTGGAACATTTACATAGTACAGAGTTGAGAATATGTAACAGAGAACCCCACTCTCTGCCTTTTTTACTTTATCCTTAGGGACCTTGCCCCCAACTCTTTTATTCCACTCAAGTATATATACACAATTATAAGGATTTGAGTCCATTCACATTCTGAATCCAATTCCATGCTTATAGCCTATTTTTCATCTGGATATAATCTCTCATGTTTCTACCCACTAGAGTCAATTTATATCCTGAAGCACCTAGAATTATTTTCCCAAGTGGCCTCGAGCTTGTCTCTAGGGCCTGAGTGGGTGTTGTTCCCAGGTCAGTCTTCTCAAGGGTGAGCCAAAGGGCTATTTTCTTGTGGTGATAATAGGGCCCAGAGCTACAGGTTACTGTAGCCTCATCTGTACATTTTAGTGAGGACATGTCTTGCTTTTATCCCTTGCGTACATTCAGATCACTGAGAAGTTCAGAAAACCAAACACCTTCCTTTCTTTTTGTTTCCTATTTTCTCATTACTTGTGGTGTGGTCTAAGGATAAGCAAGATCACCAGAGAGCTTGTTTGAACTGTTCAGTCCCCATCACAGACCTATTAAATCGATAATCATTTTAACAAGACTACTCACCAGTGATTCAGATGATCATTAAAATTTAAGAAACACTCCTATGCACCTATCCTTCTTTCTTATATTCACTTAGGATATTTGGCCCATGATACACTCAGAAGGGCAATTTCTATGACAGCTATTCACTTATCTTCAATGCTTAGGATCATTTGACTCACAGCATGCATTCTACATTAAATGAATTAAATAACAAATTGCTAAAAAAAAAAAAAAAAAAGCTAGGCAATAAGTGAGTGCAGGGTTTATATAAAGTTATTACACTTACACTGCGCCTCAAAAATGGTCTGTTAAGGAATTTTAAAATTGCCCATCCAAATGTTAAAACGCCAACCACAGAATTACAAGTGGACCAAAGCTGACCTTGACTACTCCAAGATCCTCTGAATAGTTTTCTGCACAGGATTTGTTGAGATGAGGTAATCTTTAGTTTTTCCCCATACTACTCATAATAAAATATGTCTGTGAACACCTGCCAGTAATCATAACTGCTTTCTGCCCTAAGAACTACAGCAGAATACTAATATATAAAAGTAAAATCCACCTGGAACTGATAATTGTGTCTGTGTGTTTTTTTTCTGTAACATTACCAGTTTGATGTAGCTCTCTTATACTAAATGGGCAATCTAACTTTTTTAAATATAATAATGTTTCTCTCCTTGAGTCTCACACAATATCCTAGATGATAAGATGATTTGTTGCTTCATACTGGTATTACTCTATAATCAGCTTATTATAAAACTAATTATATGCTCCTTAACTCTCTAGTTAGAATCTAGGAGGGAATGCTAATGTCTTCAAGCCCCAAAGTTGCTTTAAAAATCAGGCATATTTAGTCACATATGCCAATCCTTATTTTTTAAAGTAGTATCCATAGTGAAATGCTGGTTAAGGAAAAATATGTTAATGAACCTGAAGTATGCCTTAGTTTTAACATATTTCATTAATTTACTCATTTATTTATAAATTTATTCAATCAATATTAACCAAAATGCTTTTATCTACAAAACACTGCACTAGTCAATGTGGATAATACAAAGTAACATAAAATGACTTCTGCCCTCAGTGAGTCACTAACAGTACAATACTTCTAAGATAATTATAATTTCATTCTTCCATACGTTAAAGAATTCCTGAATATTATTAAATATATAATATGGGTTGCCATTTTAGTGTCCTTATCATTTCCTGATCTTATATGCATGCATTCATTCAACAAATTGTAACAGCTGGGGACACAACAAATACTAATACACAATGATAAATGAAACTACCAATATCGCTAACCTCATGCAACTTACAGTCTAGTGCACAGAAACAAAAATTAAGCAAATGAAACTGTATGTAAGATAATCATAGAGAGTGATACAGTCCATTAAGAAAAAATTAAGGCAATAGTAATGAAAATTACTGGAGATATGGGCTATTTCAGGAAGGGCAGTTGAGCCTATCAGATGATGTAAAATTTAAGCAGATATAAAACATAACAAAACAGGAAGCCAGGCATGGATATATCTGAAAGAAAGATAGACCAAGCAGAGGAAGCAAGTATAAATATATTAAAGTGAAAACAAGCTTATTACAAAAATGTTCAAAACTGCAAATCCAGCTACACTAGTGTCACAACAAAATACCCTAAGAAGAGAGTCTTAAAAAAGTTATTTAAAATTTTCTAAACATAAGAAGTTCTCCTATTTTTTATTATGAAGCACCTATGATTTTTACTACCAAACCAGATAAAGGGGGTACAAAAAAGACAAAATTATCATCAGAATAGAAGATGAAGAAAAAACTCTATACATTCCAAATCTATCTCATTTACCAACCAACTTGAGTCTGTATCTATATACCCCACTTTTTCTACCGTTAGAAATGCACTGTCTCTGCTCCCAACCAAAACAGCTCCACTTATACACCAGTTTGATCTATAATGTCTTGCTTATCCAAGGCTTTAGTTTCAGAAACTCTACCTTTTCCTCATATATCATCAGGTTTCCATATGCTCTTGAAACATTCCATCTGCATACAAAATGCTGTTATATCTTCTATTTTTTAAAAAAATGTATAAAGCTCTTGGCTTCAGTCTTCTTTAGCTAATGTCCTATTTTTGTTTCCTTCATGCGAAAACTCAAGAGATTTTTTTTGATGCTCACCATGTCTAGTTCCTCTCCTTTTGTTCTTTCCCAAACTAACTCTGATAAGGCTTTATATCCATACCACTTCACCAAATGCCTCTTATCAAGATTATGAATGATCCCCACCTTGTCATGTTCAATGGCCAATTCTCTGTCCTCTTCTTACTTGACTAGTAGATAGCATTTGACACAGAAGATCACTTCCTAGTTCTCAGAATACATATTTTACTTGGTCTACAGAAGAGCATTCACTCCTGGTTCATTTCTAAATTTATCAGTCTCCCATATTCCTTTGCTGGTTTATACATTTTCAACCAATCTATAAATTTTGGAACATCTCAAGGCTCAGTCCTTGCATCAATTTTTTTCACCACACTCACTCCTAAGGTGAAGTCATCAAGTCATATGATTTTAAATATTGTCTACATCCCAGCAATTCCAACTTGGATCTCTAGCCTAGTGAACACTATACTTATATAAAGTAAATTCAACTGCATTTCAATCTCATAGGTGTTTATAACTTGACATGTTCAGATCTACATCTTACTTATCCCCATTTCAAACCTATTCCTCTGAAGTCCTCCTCATCTCAGTATAAATAGAAACTTCATCTTATAATTGAAAAGGTGACTCTCAAAAGATGTTTACTAACTAATTAGTGATAACGTTTTGGCTTTTAGTCATAGGGCTTTATGTTTGTTTTGTTTTGTTTTATAACTTATTGAATAATGTTTATCTTACAATTTCTCAGTTGATTTTCTTGAGTTTGCAGGTTGGCAATCCTTGTCTTCACATATCTCACATGCTAAACTTTTTACTTCCTTCTTTTCAACATTAAAGCTCATTTCTTTGGCTTTTCAAGTTATTACAATAAAACCTTTAGAAAAATGTTAAATAATAACATCCTTTTTGACTTTTTAGCATTTAAAGGAAATACTTCGGGTTTTAACTTTTAAATACAATGTTGACTATTAATTTAAGATAAATAATCTTATAATATTGAAGCAGTATTCTATTCTTTATTTTCTAAGAATTTTATTAGAAACAGATGCTGAATGATATTAAAGGCATTGTTTTGATAGAGATCATATGTTCTTTTATTTTGTATTAATGGCTTGAATTTTAATAATTAAAGTAAATCTTTCTTTGTCATTGTATATTTTATTTGTATCAACATACCTAAATAGATACCATTTGAGAATTTTTCATGAACATGAATTGATTGGCTGATAGGCTTTTTGATCTGCCTTTGTCTGGTTTTGGTGGGGTTTATGTTAGCTTTACAGATTGAATTCAGATCATTCCATCATTTTCCACAAAAAAGAATAAAGCATTTTTTGAATATGCATCAGGTGTGTGTTAGGATCTCACCTGTAAAATCACGTGGGCAAAAACTTTTGAGGAGAAATAATTATTGGCAACTTTCCTAAGCACTTTCATGGTTATTAGTCTGTTCTTCTAATGTACTTCTTGGGACCATTTTGTTCACTTTGTATATTTCTTAAAACTCTCCATTTAATCAAAACTGTTGTTTGTTAATCTAAGCTTTAAATACCTCTCACAAATATTTTAATATCTTTCCTGCTTATTGCTCTATCTTGTCTCCATTTTAATGTATTTTTTCCTAATTTTTTTCCCTTGACTAATTTCCATGAGTTTGAGTATGTTAACTTTACAATAACTTATCAATCTCTTTTTCTTTTGTTTCCAAAACTAATCCATTTTCATTTACTAATTCATTCCTTATGCTTTATGGTGTTTTATTTATTTATTTTTTTTGCAGCATCTTACATTTGAATATATTGGTTTATTTTTTATTTTATAATAAAAAGATACCACGCTATAAATTTCCTTCTGAGTATATCTTAAATTGAAGTGTTATTATTTTTTCATAATATACAATTAAAGTTTTGATGTAATTTTGTTAAAGAATTATTCTGGAGAGTAATTTTTTGTTTCTAAATGATCGAGTTTTGTCATTGTGTTTGTTCTTTTCATTTGTGATTTTCCAAAGTAGATCATACAATTAAATGCTATTATGTTATGAATCCATATAAATAGGATTGATCATTAACCTGAGAGTGATTGAGAAAACCACTGAAGGATTTAAATTGTGGGCAGAACCAATCACATTTTCACTATGAAAAAGCTTTCTGATTTCCATGTGAAGAAGGCAGTTCGGAGGAGCAATATTAGATAGAGGAAGACTTGTTAAGAATACGTGGAGTAATCCAGGCAAGAGATTATGGTAGCCTCAGATAAAGAACAATGGATGTGGAAAAACATGGACTCATTTATGAGAGAGTT
This sequence comes from Eidolon dupreanum, assembly GCA_028627145.1. Lineage (NCBI taxonomy): Eukaryota > Metazoa > Chordata > Mammalia > Chiroptera > Pteropodidae > Eidolon > Eidolon dupreanum. The sequence goes on along the minus strand of CM053509.1, from coordinate 127,461,912 downwards.
TCAAGTAGCGTAAGCAAATTGGTGGTTGATTGAATGTGGACATGAAGGAGACGAAACAATAAAAGATGACACTGGGGATTCTGGTTTGTACAACAGACTGATTGATGATATTCACTGAGATAAGAAGGAAAGGAGGAGGAGCATAAGTGAAGAAAAGTAGTTTGAACAGATAGAGTTTTTGGTACCTATAAATCTCTTACGTTGAGGTGATGAGTAAATAATAGAAAACACAGATTTAAATAAAAAAAAGAGAGAAAGAATCTGAGCAAGAAGTAGAAATTTGAAGGTATAGTTTATACCTGACAATAGAAATCAATGAATGAGTGAGATTAGAATAGACTATAATAAAACCTTGATTTATGGAAAAATATCTTTCTTTTTTTCTAAAGCAATCACTTAAAACATAAATGTATTTAATATCAAATGCAATTTTATTCACTATAGTGTAAAATGGGGTCATTTTATACATTGCTCTCTTCATCTTAAGTTTTTTTCCCAATTAATATCTTGTAAAGATATTGATCCTTTGAAATCAACTAGTCTTGCTTATTTCAGTCTTGTCAGTGTCTGCATTATATTCCATACAGTAGCAAATAATAAATTATTGAACCATTTTTTTAAGTTGAACATTGCCTTTGTATTACATTTTGTGCCAAGACTAACGATACTATAATAAACATCTTTAAAAATAAATATTTACATACTAATATTTGAGTATGGTAAACTAGCAATATTACATAGCAGAAACTTAACTCTACCTTTTTTCTGTCAGTTCTACATTATGCTTAAGAAAATACCAAAAGCCAACACTTCCCCTGGTGTGCTAGGAGTCAGGCTTTGTAATTCTGTCTCTAGGAAGTGAGTGACATGACATTTCATTCTTCAGTTACAATGGGAATGAAGGCAATAGATTAGTCCATCATCTGGATTGACTGAGGCAGCTCAGACTACCATAACAAAACATCATAGGCTGGGTGGCTTAAACAATATAAATTTATTTTTGTACAGTTCTAGAGGCTAAAATGTCCAAGACCAATGGTTCAGTTTCTCTCTTTTTGGCTTGTAGATGGTTGCCCTCTCACTGAGCCTTCACATGGCCTTTTCTTGGTGTGTGCTTGGGGAGAGAGAGAGCAAGCTATTTTGTGTCTCTTCTTCAAGGGTATTAACCCCATCATGAGGGTATTGCCCTCACGACCTCGTCTAATCCTAATTACTTCCCCCAAATCCTCAAATACCAACCATCACATGGGGGGTTAGGGCTTCAACATTAGAATTTGAGGACGAGCCAGGGACACAAACATTCAGTTCATAATAGAGGTTGAATTCGAATCATCTGGGTGACCAGAGTTGACTGCCTTGTGTATATGGCTGTGATGAGTTTCCATAGACCCTTTCAGGAAACTACCACTTTCTCTAGGAGGCCAGACTACAGGGGATCAGTGTTGGACAGGATAACCATTAATCCTTAATATCTTCAGACATTTTTCTTCTAATTAATAATTCCTTCTCTTCTCCTCCTTGTCTTCTTCTCCCTCCCTCTCCTTCTCTGTCTTTAAATCAATTTGAAAATTCACAATTCTCAGTGTCTAAAATGTTACAACTTCTTTGAGAAACAGTTTAGCAGTTTCTTAAAAAGTTAAACATTTAGCACACAACCTCATATCTACCCAATAAAAATGAAACCATATATTCATAAACGTTTTTGTGGATGTTCGTAACAGCATTATTCATGATAGCCCTAAACTAGAAACAATCTGCATGTCCATCAAATAGTGAATAGATAAACAAAATGTGATATGTCCATACAATAGAAAACTACTTGGTAATAATAATTTTAAAAAAACTGACCCACAAAAACACATATAAACCTCAAAGACATTATACTCTCTAAAAGAATCAGACATAAAATGCTATATACTATATAATTCTGTTACATGAAATTATAGAAAAAGCAAAATCATGGAGACAGAGAGTAGATCAGTGAATGCCTGATACCCTAGATATCACTCAGTTACCCAATGATTGGCTGCAAAGGGTACGAAGGAACATCTGAGGGAAGTATTAGATTCTTGTGGCTGCTGTAACAAATTATTACAAATTCCATGGCTTTAAAACAAAAGCAAACAAACAAACAAACAAACAAAAACAGAAATGTAGTCTCTTATAGTTCTAATGGGCCAGAAGTTTAAAGTGAGTCTTAAAGGGCAAAAATCAAGCAGGGCCACCTTCTCTTAGAGGCTCTAGGGAAAATCTATTTTCCTCCCTTTTCTAGGATCTAGAGCACTTCATGGTTGATGGCACCTTCCTTCATCTTTAAAGCTAGTGGCATAAAATTTCTCTAACTCTATTTCCTTCTGTTTCTGTCACATGTCTCTCTTCTGTATATCAAATTTTCCTATGTCTCCTTATAAAAAAACATGTAATTGCATTTAAGGCTCACTCTAATAATCTAAATTTTTCCATTTCAAGATTCTTAATTTAACCACATCTGCAAAATCTTATGTTCATGTTCCAAGGATTAGGACACAGATATTTGGTATGGGGGAGGGGCTTTTTTTTGCCTACCACAGGGATGATGAAAATTTTAATGTCAAGATTGTGAGGTAATATTAAAAGTTTACATAATTGTTTAAACTGTATACTTTAAATGAATATACCTTTTTAATGTTGGAGAGAAACAGAAAGAAAGAAAAGGAAGAGAGAAACAAAGTAAGAGAATTACCTCAAAAATGTCAAAGGCATGAGCAATTTGTAAAAGGAGAATGGCCAGAAAATAACACACTAAGCAAAAAAAAAAAAAAGTAAATCAAAACAAAAGATACAGTTAGAATTTTTAAAGGACAATATTCAAGATTGAAGAGTGGTGGGAAACAAACTCTTTCATAAATAAAATAATAATTTAGTACAGTATTTTTGGAAGACATTTGGTTAGAATATAAAAAAAAAATAAAATAAGCATCATTTTTCAACCACTAGGTCACTGTAAGAAATCTGTTTTAAAGGAGAAATCCTACATACATAGAAAGCTTTACTAAAATGAATATTTATAACAGCAATTTTATATTGGAAAATTCTAATCAACTTAATAATTGAACACAATTAGAACTAAAGAATATTCAAAAACAAATAAAAGTGTGTATAATATATATTTGAGAGAAAATTTAAAACCATATATCTACAGCAGAATATAATTATCCCCCACATTCATGCATACAGAAATATTGCTTACATACATTATTTCCTCTTTTGCTTATCTTTATTTTCCAAATTTTCAACATAGAGTATATTTTTACAGTAAGAAATAATATTTTAAACATTTCCCTCCCCATATAAATACTGATTTAATTTTTCTGCCACTTTGCCTTTCTAGTGAGAACCATGAGAAAATAATGATCAGAGAATCAAGCCTAAAACTTATTAGATTCATTTTTAAAAATTCTAAATCAGAAGTTCCTTGGAAAGAAGTGTATAATTTTTGCAGCAACAGACCAACTCACTATTACTTCAGTCCTTGTTCAGAAAACAGACTGAGCTTTAAACCAAACTAAAGCCTTCCAAACAAGGCTCTGTTTTCCTTAGAGAAGGGACATGTGTTGCATTTGTCACTATTAACTTCCTTTCTCTACTGATCCTCTGTAGAGTATTATCACTTCATAGACATTTTATCTCAGGGAAAAAGTCTCAGTATTCTTTGGCCCCAGCAAGTGCTACAGATATTCTGTCAATACATTTAATGTTTTGTTGGTGAAAAAAAAAGTATATTTAAAGAAAGCTTTAAAAACAGATGTCATGAACTGAAACTGTTAGAGAGTGCCTTTCCTGAAGGCTATTGTACATAAATATTTTCTTCCAGGAGGAGTTTGTTTTAAGACTAGAAATTTATTGGTACTTCTACACACATTTAAAATGTTAAACTATTATATTATTTGTCTAAAATTCAAACCAGGATACTCTTCTAATATAATAGAAACTTATGTTTGGGTTTGATTTCCAAACAAGTCAATGCAACAGATGTCTGAATCAAAATCAATTAGAAGATTTTCACTAGAGTAAATATTAACATTATGGAAGATATGTTTTCAAATTTGATTGGGAGACATTGGAGGATGATGTCAATTCTCCAGATACCTCTAGCTGTTCGTGACCATGTCACTTTCACTTCTTTCATTGCTAAATATTTCTAAATTTAATGCCCTCACATTCTCTACTCTGACTCACTGTACTTTGGCAGTCCAGGTCCTAATTCTACTACTCAGAATATTAACTCAATATTTCTTATGTATTTTAAAGGTAACACTAGCTGCTGTAAAAAATAAACCCACAAATTTAGTGGCTATCACAATGGGAGTTTTGGGTTACTTTTCCTCCTCTAGCAGACTATGGTTTCTACTTGATGGTGCTTAGTCTAATTCAGGAATTCAGTTTTCTCCTATCTGAAAAAAAAGAGGCCTCATAATAGTGGTATCTAATCAGCAGAAAGAGAACAAGGAAATATGGCGATGATACACTTGGCCTAAAGTAACAGAACCCACTCTGCTCTCATTTTATTGATAAGAACTACTTATAGGCTACACCTAAACATAAGGGGTTCTGGGAACTGTAGTCTTTGAATAGAAAGCTGCTCCTCAGGACATCTTTACACTATAGACTAAAACAGTGTAACAGCCAAATCTAAAACAAACGAAAACCAATAAGGAATAAGCCAAAATCAGAGAAACTGTTAAGAGAAAATACATAATTTTACAATAATGTATCAGTTAGTCCATTAAAGCTCTTGGATCTCTAGTCACATTCCACATGAGTCATGGTGTTTACTCTCCTTTGCATTATGCAAACATATTGTCTCAAGGCTGATGTAGAAGCAGGAATTTTACAAAGATCTAGCATTCTAGTATCTTATCTTAATTTCCTCCAGCTCTCACTCATTCTCAATTGCTCACAGTCTATTAACAAGGGATCAGTTTTTCTAAGTCTATGAACAAAAGAGATCAGAAAATATACTCACAGTCTATCTTTTCCTTAATTTCTTCTTCAAATTCTAAGGTTTTTGGCACCATTCATGATTTTCTGATGCCAAATTGGTCATGGAGCCATAGTTATCTAAATTTTACTATCAAGGGCTTGATTTCCCTATCCAAGGGGGCATGTAAAAGTCTAACCATCTGCTCTATGGAGAGAAATCAAGATTTCTAGCATATAATAAAAAGGAAGCCAGAATCAAAGAATTTGCCCATCTGATTTTAATTCTACAGGAGACACATCAGTCTTCTACAAACTGAACTTGTTAGTAAAAGAGACAACAGCATAACAGAGAATGAAGTTTCCTATAATTATCATTACATTTCTGAATGTAAATGATAAAGAATAGAATCTCTCTACATGCAATTTCTCTGGCTTTGATATTTGGTAGTTTCTGCCCAGTCTGGGAATACAGCTTTAGCCTCTCATATGCTCATATTTCTTCAAAAATACAGACGTCACATATAAAATAACACACCAGGAAATTAACCAAACCCTTCTATGGGAGCATATAGAGCTCCTCAATCTGAGAGGGAGTCAAATTTCTAGAAAACACACAGGAGTGAAAAGCCATCTTTTATCTCCATTTCAAGTATCAGAGGCAGCCTCAGAATTTATACAAATGAGTTAAACAGACTCTTTGCCTTTAAATATATAGCTTAGTTTTAAGAGATTGGTCATCCAAACTGTATGTATGTGTGTACACACATACACACAAACCTTCTAGCTATGAATTTATACATACGCATTTATATTACTCTATATGAGTAATATGGATGGGTATTTTGAATATTTATGATTTGAAGATTACCTAAATACACCTTCATTTATATCAACATACTCGAATGTCAGTGTGCCAGTACTGAGCTAGCTACTTTAAACTTTTTGCATTTTGTCTTCATTACTATCAAAGTATATAACAAAACTCCATCTTATGTTAACTATACACACACCTTTTGCCTTCTCAAAATGAAAGCTGCTTCCAATCTTTGATCACATCTTTCTCACTTTGCATGTATCCAATACCCAACATATATCCTTTGTGTACAGCAATTGCTCAATAAATGTTGGTTGTATTGAGGAGTGACCAAAAGGCAAAGTAAATAAAATATTGGTGATGAAATATATATGTATGAGATATTCTATCCTTTGAATGACTTGGAATAAAACAAAGAAACTAGGGACTTTCAGTAATACAATTGGGGCTTTAGCTATGAGAGGGTCATACACACAGAATCAAATCACATAGGCAAGTGGCAGCAGCAGCCTAGCAGGAAAAAACAGCCCATGCTCTCCAGACGCAGAACAAATAAGTTTGAAGATATATGGTAATTGTTAATAATATGAAATTGACAAGAGAATGGGGAAATACCTTGACATTTCATTATTACTTAGTCAATACTCAAGCTCATAAGAAAGTGAGCAGATGTTATCCAAAGCAGATGTGAACACATACAATAAAATAAAGACTAAAGGTATTTGGTTGCTTGCTTATAACATATATTTATTTGATGGAAAAAAAGACCTTAAATTTAATCTAACTAAAATGAGTCATATTTGGTTCATTTCTTTCAGTTTTGCTCTATTTCCCTCCAAGAAAATTTATCAAAACTTTGATATGAGGCAGTGGACAAAAACCTTTCACAATTTTTGCAGCTCAGTTGTCCAAAATCATTCCTCTCTTTCCTGCCAAGGTCCAAGAATGGACCTAAGTGGGAATTTCTCATTTTAAAATGGAAGAATATCAAAGCAAGTATGATCCAGAGAGCTAAATATATCAAAAACCTGAAGTCCAGAAGCCAGAAGGTCACAAAAACATGCGTCTCAAACATCAGGAATTTTTCAAAAATCCAGGTAATTCTAATGTATAGTCATGCATTGCTTAACAACAGAGATATATTCTGAGAAATGCGTCTTTAAGTAATTTTATCGTTGTGCAAACATCCTAGAGTATACTTACACAAACCTAGATGGTATTACCTACTACACACATAGGCTATATGGCATAGCCTATTGCTCTTAAGCTACAAACCTGTATAGCATGTTACTGTACTGAATATTGTACACAATTGTAATACAATGGTATTTGTGTATCTAAACATTTAAACATAGAAAAGTTACAGCAAAAAATATGGTATAAAAGATAAAAAATGGTATTCCTGTATAGGGCACTTATCATGAATGGAGCTTGCAGGACTGGAAGTTGCTCTGGGTGAATCTTTGAGTGAGTGATAAGTGAATATGAAGGCCTAGTACCTAACTGTACACTGTTGTTGACTTTATAAATAACTGTATACTTAGGCTATATTAAACTTATAGGAAATAGTTTATTTTTTCAACAATAAATTAACCTTAGCTTACTGTGACATTTTGGCTTTATAAACTTCCTTTTTTATCTTTTCAACTCTTTTGTAATTATACTACACCTGTCTTAAAAGCTTATTTTAAGAATTCTTACCTGTTTGATGATATTTGACAGTAGTCAGCTCATGAGCCAAAAGCCACACTCACAGTTTTTTTTTTTTCTTGACAGAGTCCTTAATTTGCTATATATCTTTTTCAACCCCTTACCTTTACACTCAATGGTGATCACGTTGGGCTCATCATCTTCTGTGGAAGAGCTATAGTTTCAGTCTTTTGTTTTTTAAAGTTGTCCAACTAAAATCATTTGCTGCTCATCACTTTGTCCACTTAAATGTTTAACAGTAAGTAGGTCAGCTATACTCTTAATTATTACTGTAAGTCTCAATGCTAATTGAATTTTATCTCTCAAAGCATTTCTAAATTTTAGCTTTTACTATTTGTTGTTGAGAATGAGTACCTGCCAACTCTACAAACTGCCAAATTTATGAACACTTTCTGATCCCTTTTTATCCCTTTTAATGCTTACAAATCAGGATATTCTGAGGTCATCTGTTTGTGTAATGTTTCATGAATGTAGCCAACATCAATCAACACACACTACTAATATTTAGTTTTCCAACATCTTTGATTTGCCTTCCCTATTATCAAAATACTTTCTTTCCAGATTCTGATAATAGCCTTGCCTTCCACATCCATCCCTAAGACAAAAATTGTATGTTTTGTGTTATGGTAGCATCCTACTTCAAGTTACCAATTAACCACCTAAAAGCTCAGTGGCTTAAAACAGTAAATAAAATTTAAAAAAAAAAGTTTATTTCTTACTCACATTTTATGTCCATTGCAGGTCAGCCAGAAGCTCTGTTCCATGTGATCTTCACACTTGATGACAGGGCAGTCACAATTTAGATTCTTGACAGTTGCTGTGGCAAAGTAAAATTACAGTGTTTCACACAACAGAAATCAGACTCTCCAATCTGAAAATGAATTATGTTCCAATCATTCACAAGACATTAGCCAATATTAGCCACATGGCTCCACCTACAGCTGGGCCAGGATGTGCCCAGGATCCTACCATTAGTTGAACAGCAGTACTGAGTACTATACCCCTTCAATCTAATCTTCACACTACAGCCAAGTGAGCTATAAAAATTATGAAATTATGTCAGATGTGGATCTATTCCACTCAAAACCCTCCAATGGCTTTCCACCTCAGTCAGTAAAAGAGCCAAAGTTCATGCAACAGTCTCCAGACCCTCCATTATTTGGCAACCTTCGGTCTCTCTGCCTCATCCATTCTTTTCCCTTCTCTCACTCTGCTCCAGCCACTCTAGGCTCTTTATTAGTCCTTGTACATGTCAAGCTTCCAAATGACTCAGGCTTGGCACTTGGTATTCCCTTAGTCTGGAAGAATCTTTCCATAGATATCTTCATGGCTCGCTCCTTTACTTTTTTCACATGTCCACTCTAATGTCACCTTTCAGAGAAACCTTCCCTAACAGCCCTATATAAAATGATGCCCACTTCTACTGATGTTATCCTCTCACCTCCTTGTTCTGCTTCACTTTTCTTTAGTGCTGCGTACTATCTAACATAGTATATGTTTTTATTGCCTGTATTCCCCCAGAAAATATAAGGTTCTTGAAAGAAAAGCTTTTGCCTTTTTTATTTACTATGCAATCTTAGGAGCCTAATATAAGAATAGAACCTAGTAGATGTTCAACAAATACTTCATGAATAAAAAAATAAATGGATCAATAAATACTGCTGGTCCCAAGGAAGCAAAGCATGGACTAAGACACAATTATATCAAAAGTAGTAGATTTTTAGAGAAAAGGAAGGGGGAAAAATAAAAAGAAAGTTATCAAAGTCAAGTTTTTCTTCTCAATCTCTTCTGAAATTTGTCTGCATTTATAAGAAGATCAGTATTTCAGAGGACACAATATAATAAGGAAATTGTTTGGACCTAAATTTCTTTCTCTCTTCATTTTCTTGCTGTACCTTTTGAATGTCCACTGGTTTTAAAGGACATCGTGCTTACATTATTAGCACTGTAAAGTATGATTACAGGAAATTGAGATGTTCCTAAGTTGAAAACTAAAGGGAAAATCTGTAAACACATAGAAAAGAAAGTGAAATATGGAATCAAAAACTACTTTTGCCTTGAAGGTCTATTATGAAACTTTCAACATGAGGTATAAGGGGATTTAGATGAAAAAGTCATCAATCTTCCTAACATACCAGGTGGTATTTTCCCAATTCAACAAAATAGGAAACTAAGTCACAGAGCAGTGTAATTTATCACCTAGATTACAGGAATTATGAGCAGCAGAAGTAAGTATATTAGGAGAGTTTCTGACCCCTGGTTTATTTGTTCCCTTTCTGTCCTGTAGCATCCACATATTAGGTCTTATTCTAAGTTTGGTTGGGGGCAGGATAAGGTAATTTGTCATTGACAGCAGAGTTTGCATTTGAAAAAAAAAATCACACTTTAAAACAAGAATATTTCATCTAACTATAAATGTCAAATGCAAAAATCTACATAGAATAGGAATTGGAAGAATGTAAGTGAATAGTTTTATGTTCTGTTTTTCCTAACGGAGCAAAAATTACTACAATTTTGTTTATTGCTCATCTTCCTTTCTCTTTCTTGACAACAGGCTGAGTTTCTGCTAGGCCAAAAAATTATCTTAAATATATGCCCAAATGAAGGCTTAGAAACTGTTTAGTCCAGTATTATCTAAACAGTTAAATTCACAAACCCCCTTGCAAAATACATTTTCAAAGTCATCTCTAATTTTTTCTTGGTATCCAAAAAGATGTAGAATGAGGCTAAAAAATTCAATTTTACACAATGACCAAGTGGGATTTATCACAAGTATGCAAGGCTAGATTAACATTTTAAACTAGATTAATATAACCCATCATATCAACAGACTAAAAAATAAAAATCAAGCAATCATATTAATAGATGCAAAAAAAGGATTAGACAAAATTCAAATCCCATTCAGGATAAAAAAAAACCCTCAGTAAACTAGGGTTGAGGGGAACTTTCTCAACTTGATAAATACTATGAATAACCTACAGTTAACATCATATTTAATGATGAGAAACTTAAAGCTTTCCTTCTAGAATCAGGTAGAAGGAAAGATGTGCCCTTTTATAACTTCTTTTCAACATTATACCAGCAGTTCTTCCTACTACAATAATGCAAGAAAAGGAAATAAAAGGTATATAGATTGGAAAAGAAGAAATAAAACTGTCTTTGTTCCATATAATATGATTTCCTATGTAGAAAATCTCAAAAACTCAACACAAAAAAACCTCCTGAAACTATTAAGTGATTACAGCAAAGCTGTAAGATATGAATGAGGTTAATATAAAAAAAGTCAATTGCTTTCTTATATGCCAACAATGAACAAGTAGAACTTAAAATTAAAACACAATACAATTTACATTATCATACAACAAAAGAAATACTTAGGTATAAATCTAACAAAATAGGTACCAGATCTATATGAAGAAACTATAAAATTCCAATGGGTGCAATCAAAGAAGAACTAAATACATAGAGAGATATCCCATGTTCATGAAAAGGAAGACTCAATATCATCAAGACATCAGTTCTTCCTAACTTTATCTAGAGAGGCAATGCAATCCCAAACAAAATCTCAGCAAATTATTTCATGGATATCAACAAACTGATTCTAATGTTTATATGGAGAGGTAAATGACCCAGAATAACCAAAAGGATATTGGAGAAAAGCAAGTTAGAGGACTGACACTACCCAACTTCAAGATTTACTATAAAGCCACAATAATCAAGACAGTGTGATATTTGCAAAAAAAAAAAAAAAAGAGAGACAAAAAGATCAGTGGAACAGAATAGTGAGTCCAGAAATAGACCCCCATAAATATAGTCAACTGATCTTTGACAAAGGTGCAATGGGCAATACAATGGAGCAAAGACAGTTTTTTCAATAAATGGTGCTGGAACATTTATTGTAATATATTTTTTTGTAAAAATATATAAATATATAAAACTATGAAATGCCAAGAGATAACATAGGAGAAAATTTAGATGACCTTGGGTATTGTAATGCTATTTCTGTTACTACACATAATAACGAAGCATATAAAAGAGATGCTCCACATTATATATTATCAATAAAATGCAAATTAAAACAATGAGATACTATAACACACATAAGAATGGGAAAAATCTGGAACATTGACAATCTCAAATGCTGACAAGCATGTGGAGCAACAAATCTTAAACACTGCTGGTAGAAATGCAATATAGTACTGGTGCTTTGGAAGATAGTTTGGCGATTTCTTACAAAACTAAATATACTATTACCATATGATCCAGCAATCATGCTTCATGGATTTACTCAAAGGAGATGAAAACATGTCTATCCATACAAAAACCTGTACATGAATGTTTATAGCAGTTTTCTTCATAATTGCTAAAACTGGGAAGCAACCAAAATATTCTTTAATAGTTGAACAGATAAATAAACTGTGATACATCCAGACAATGAAATTATTCAGTGCTATAAATAAATGAGCTATGAAGCCATGAAACGATATGGAAGAATCTTAACTGTATATTACTAAGTGAAAGAAGCCAATCTGAAAAGGCTATATATTTTATGATTTAAACTATATGACATTCTGGAAAAGGCAAAACTATGGAGACAGTTTTAAAATGATCAGTGGTTGTCAGCTTGGGGGTGGGGTGAATAGGTAGAGTACAGAGGATTCTTAGGCAGTGAAAAAATTCTGTATGATACCATAATGATGGATATATGTTATACATCTATTCAAACCCATAGAATGTACAACATCGAGAGTGAACCATAGATGAATTTTGGGTGTTTATGATGTGTCAGTATAGGTTCATCCTTAGTAAAAAAATATACCATTCTGGTGAGTGATATTCATAATGGAGGAAGCTCCATTATGTGTATAGGGGATTTCTGTATGTTCCTCTCAGTTTTTGTGTAAACTTCAAACTGCTCTAAAAAATTATCTTTAAAAAATAAAAGTGATTCCATAAAAATTCAATTTGTAGATTAGTAAAAATTTTATTACATAATATATTATTCAATACTATGGATAATATATAATAGAGGCCCTACAACAGGATATAGCCTTCTCAAGGGCACGTAGAACATTCTCAAAGATTGGCCATACATGTTTCTGAAAAATAGCCTTTATATATATTTAAAAAAATTGAAATGATGCAAAGTATGACCACAATAAAACTAAATAAGGAATCAACAGAAATATTTGGGTGATTAACAAATACATAGAGATGAATGTACTCCTAACTCACAAATAGGTCAAGAAATCACAATTTTAACACACTCTGAAAGAAAATATACATATATAGTGACCACAGGTTTTGAGTTAATGATAAACTATGTCATGAGAACACCTCATTGCAACTAACTATTCCTTCAACATAAACATGGACAATCTCAAGCTGTCCTATCTAAAGTATCCCATTATCAACTTTAATGACTAGAACCACTTCTTACCTCTATCCCTGAGCATTTGCAAATCATTGATCTAGGTATAAAGAGAATTACGCTTTCCACTGTCACACAGATGAGTGGTGACAGAGCCAATGTGCCCTTTGCATCAAACCATGCTTAAACCAGTCTCATTTCACACACACACTGCTGCCAACTCACAACTATGGTAGTATTAATAAAGTAGGATAGTATTAGTTAATTATGTTTATTTCTACATCATGCTCATAGGTTAGAAAAAACTGCAAAGGAACTCAAAATATGTATAAATCATGTTCAGCTTTGTGAGGTTACTAAGTCGCAATAAATTTTCTTCTTGTAAGTATCATCATTTTCTTAATTTCAGAAATTGTTTCCCATCAGTACAGCCCCTTAGGATGGATACTTGCTAACTCCACGATTGTATGCAATGGTACAGATAAAATGTGTCCTGAAATTTGTCCAACTGATCTTGCAAAGTTTCTCTAGAGTTGATTATCCAGTATCATTCCTGCATAAAGATGGCATGATAAAATTATGTGTCTCTTTTAATTAGTAACTAAGACAATTGTGTTTTGAACAAGCACAGGGAATGCCATCCAAAAATCCATCTATTTCCTTGCTCTCTTTTCCTTGCTCTCTTCTACAGGGTACAGCTGCCAGTGCCTGCCACAGTGTGGTTTATCCTTTTTATTCAAGGGAGGCACAAAGGACTTGTAATAAGCTATTCAAATCAAGAAAAACTTATTTTGTCTCATACATATAGGAAAGAGAGTACACTGAAACTCAGTGGAATTCGGTGTTAGTCCCTTCACAATAAACCCCCATGAGGCTCCTATAGCTGCTTTCTGCACAAAAGCCACAGACATGTTTTCTCCAGGATATTCGAAAGGTCAGAAAAGTATTGATTTCTGATTCTGCCGATGAAAGATAAACAGCTACAGCAATTTCCCTCCCAGAGCAAAAACCAGAAAACTGAACAAAATACGCTAAAAAACTGTTTTCAGACATTGGATATAGGCAACTCAGAAAAGCAATCCCTGAGGAAAAAAAAAGAAGACAAATAAGGGAAGCTCAAAGATTATGCCATCTTACTGCCTGAGGAGTGTTTCAGGCCACAGCACAAAGAAGAGGAAACCAAAAGAGCCCAGTGATCTTGTTAAGTTGAGGAAACAGAGATGGGTAGAATTTGTAAGGCAGGACCTCCGAAAGGAGAAAACCGTACAAAGACAGACTAAGCTCTCTGTGAAATTTTACATGACTAGTGATCTGTGAATGAGAGAGAGAAAGCTACCTGATGCCAAAGTGAAAACAATGAGAAAACAGTAGAAACAACAATTTCCAGAGCTCATATTGTTCTCTAGGAATAATTCACTTTCAAACGAGCTAGAGTTGAAAGACTTTGTGATACATAAAGCATTGATAAAATCCTCAGAAGAGTATCACCTTCATGTGGGGCTAAAAGTCCTAGACTAAAGGTCACTTTGGGAATACCCTAAGAAAGATTTAAAACAATTTTCAAAAATATCTTTTTGAATAAAACAAAATCCAGTCAAAATCCAAAATTCAAAACTAAAACAAAACTCAACACTTTTTGAAGGTATACAACGAAATCCAGCAACCAATGATATAAAATTTACATTATACAAAAATCAATTGTATTTCTGCTACTAGCAACAAATAATTGGATGTTGAAATTGACAAACACTTCCATAAATGAAATACTTCTAAAACATCAAAAATTTAAAATATTTTGGGGCATAGCTTTAAAAAATATATGCAACACCTAGTCACTAAAAACTATAAAACATTGCTGAGAGAAATTTTTAAAAATCTGAAATAAATGGAGAGATATACCTTGTTTCTGAATCACACATTAATTCTCCCAGATGTATAGATTCAGCGCAATCTCAAACAAAGTCTCCATTGGCCTCGTAGAAATTGACACTATGATTCTAGAATTCACGTAGAAATGCAAAGAACTTAGACTAACAAAGAAATTTGAAAAAAAAATGAAATTGGAACACTCACATATTGGATTTTAAGGCTTATTTTAAAACCATAGTAGTAAAAAATGGGGTTTGGGTACAAAAAATAAAAGACATATATATGTAGCAATGAAAAAGAATTGAGTCCAGGAATAGATTCATACATATATGGTGAATTAATATTCAACAGAGGTGCCAAAGTAATCCAATAGTTTAGGGTATTTTTTTTCAACGAATAATGCTGGAACAATTAGTCATCCATGTGAAAACAAACAAAAAACTAACAAAGACACATCTTGCACTGTATATCAAAATAACTTAAAATACATCATAGAACTAAATATAAAAGCCAAAATTTTAAAACCTTTAGGAGAAAAGGTAGGCAAAAATCTTCGAAGTTTTAGGTAACATAATTTCTTAGATAAAATAACATAAAACCATAAGAAATGATAAATTTGCATTTATCAAAACTATGTTTGTGAATATATATGACAAAGAGCTTGTATCCAGAATACATATTTTTAAAAACCTCTTAATAACAAGACAAGCTACACAATTTTTTAAAAGGCAGAGAATACGCACTTTGAGAAAGAAGATCTATGCACATACATGAGAAGCGGTGAAAGTTCTTTAGTCATTAGGTACATGTAAATTAAAACCACCTTAAGATAACTCTATACAACTACTACATTAAAACCACCATAACACTATGTAACTACTACTAATTAAAAAAACTACCATAATACTATGTAACTAATAAAACAGCAAAAATTTAAAAGACTGATATTATAAAGTACTTGTAAAAATGTAGAACAACTGGAAATCTCATGCAATGTTGGTGGAAAACGAACATGGTGTATCTATTTTAAAAATCAGTTTGGAAACTCCTCATAACATTAAATACAATTATTACATAACCCTGCTTTTATACTCTAGGAGTTTATCCAAGAGAAATGAAAAAAGTAATCACACAAAGACTTGTACATGCATATTTATAGTAGCATTATTTATAATAGCTGAAAATGTGAAATAACCAATGTCTGTCAACTTGTGAATGGATTAACAAATTATAGTACATGTTTACAATGAAACAGTGTACAGCAATAAAAAGGGAAATTACTGATACATACAACATGACGCACCTCAAAAACATTATTCTAACTGAAAGGACCCAAACTAAAAGATACATAATGTATGGTACCATTCTGGATATCCAGTGACATTCTGGAAAAGACAAAATTATTGAAACAGTGGTTTCTTGGAACTAGGAGTGAGAGTAAGAGATTGGTTGCAGGTAGCATACCAAAGGAGCTTTTGGGGGTGATTGAAGTCTATTATCTTGATAGTGGTGTTGGGTTATCAAGAGTGTGTACACATGTCGAAACTAATCAAATTGTACATTAAAAAATTTATAAACTTTATCATATGTAAGTTATACTCCATATCAAAAGAGTATCTATTGGGGTTTTGTGAAAATTGAGTAAAAGCAAAGTCCAGACAGATTTTATTGGAGAAACTTTTAAGTCAAGGGTTGTCACAATAAGGCATAGTCATTCTAGAGATGAGTCCTAATGCGGGAGACTATATTCCTCCCTTTTCTTATAAGACAAGCACAAGAATATGCACAGGTCACAAAGAGGATAGCAGAGTGTTTCGGTGTTTGATAGTCTTGTTTTAGATGTTAGCCATTCAGAGGAATTGCTGGTAAGACCAATAAATCAGCACACAGAAAACTTGGGGTCCGAAGAAAGTGGCACCCATCTGGCTAGAGATAAAAAGTTCTGTCTGATGAGAAACTAAACTCAAGTGCAAGATCCTCTCCCTGAGACAAGAGGGAGTGGCCGTTTCTAACATGAGACTGGGTCTGAGCTCTCAGAGTCATTCTAATCCTGTATGTGGAAGCGTGGGGCCCTTTAAACACCTCAGTGGTGCTACCTCTCACCCTCACCTGGTTTTCGTGTAAACTGAAAAGAAAAAAAGTTAAGATGAATGGAAGATCAAATTATGACTATCATATCTGCTAAGGACTATGTGTAAGATATAGCCTTTCTCTCCCTGTCAGAAGCAATTCTGGACCTAGGAAGACTATCCACAATGGGGCCAACTTATAGCACCGAGGAGCCGAGAAGGGTGCTTGGCCCCTGTGACCACATCTGATTATAAGAAACAGAAGCAGGTGTTGGACCAAGTATGTTTGGCTTTTTCTTCCCAGTTTTACCAGTTTGGGAAATTATTACACATTCTCTGGGGCAAAGTTATCAAAAGGTGGAGGAAGGTCAGAAGTTATACACAGATTGAACTTATTTCCCGTGGAAGGTGTCATCACAGACAGGAAATAAGCATCTCATACCAGGAGCATTTACCTCATTACTAATCTTTATTAAATTATTCTATACCACAGGAGCTCATTTGCTAGGTCAGTTTTATATGTATGAATCATATCTGTGTATAAATATATGTATAAATTTATATGTATAAATCGTGTGTCTAATGTTTACATTCAGCCACCTCTGTGTTCTACACAGATGAAACATTTCTTGATACACAGTTCCCTCAGCCCCGTGGCACACCTGTACGCATGCTGTGACTGTTCTTCCACAGGAAGTCATTGTCAGGAACTTGTGCCTCTTAATAGCATTTTGGCTCCTTATCACCATTACCATCTCCTTTAAAATACGTAATCAAAACTGGAAAGTTGTTATATTGTGTAGTTTTCAGGGTGCCACAACAAGGCTATAGGCTAATGGCAGAGCTAGAGCTAAGGCAATTAAGAAATGTCTAGATAATGCCAACATCTGCCCTAGTCTCATGACTTAAAGCAAAAACATACACTTTTCAAAGATACAGAAAGGTGCAGTGTACGGGCATTTAGAAACAGGTGACTAATTTTTGAGTCAGCAATTATAACATTAGATTTTTCATCTGTGGTTCTTTCAGAGTTATCATTCCTTTAAAATTAATATTCTCAAATCTGCTCTTTTATAACTTCAACTCCTGCTCCCTTGCCATTTGGGAATTGTCTTTCAGACTACCTACAAGCTTTTAGGTCTTCCCTAGGATGTTAAATCACATCTAATTTACCTAAAACATAGAAACTTCTTCCTCACTTCCCTACCCCTTAGAGATTAGTAAAATAGCTCTACAATTCTGGGGGAAAATGACATTTACATTACAGTTTGGGTGTTTTCTTGAAGCAGTTAGCAAAATCTCAACAACAAATTAGCAATAGAAAGAATTTTACATTAAAGATTCAGGGTTAGAAGAGGATATCATCTGTTTTTCTAGTGTGGGTGATCATAGGGGACAATATTTATGTTAGTATTAGAATAGCTTTTCTGTTTCCAATTATCTGAGTTATTTAGGTAACTATTATAAAGATGATTCACCAAGAACCACAGAAAAAAAAAGTCATTATACCAAGATCACTCAATGAATAAGACTATTGAGACTTAAACTTTTATCAATTAAAAAAATTATCTCTCAGTATAAAAACTTCAGTAGCACTGGGAAAATCATATCAAATTCAGCAGTTCCTAAAACAGACACAACTTAACTTGTGTAGTCACAGACTACTAAAGATGAGAGATTTTACTGGGTTCTTCTGTCCATCCTCTGTCTCAGGTTAAGAAATTCAGCAACATCCCTAGCAGGTGTTAAGCAATAGAGAGACTATAGTCCACAGCCAACAATCCATTTTGTTAAAGAAAAAAAGACAGATAGTTATAAAATATCATCTATTATCTAACCCCTTTTATTATCTATTAACTTTCCTAGTTGTGGTTTCTGAAACAACAAAAAGTAATTCCTCTTTTATTAACATAACTGGTGTCCTATCTCTGTTAAGTCTTATCTTCTCCAAATATTCTGCTTCTTTAACCACTCAGGAGACTCGAATGGTAGTCATCATCATCAGTCTGATTGCTTTTTGAAAATCATAAATGATTTCACATTTTATAAGTTTCTTGGGAAAACATTTTTTCCAAAAATTTAGTTTCTCTGAAATCACTCTATTTTATCTTGTCACTTTAATTTTATTTCTCCAAGATTCCACGGTTTGAGTGAAGTAGACAACAGTTTTCCTGGCATTCCTTACAAACTTTTCCCTTCATTTGGGGAATAACCATCCCAATTTTTCTGATTTTCCATTGGAGATACAACACTATCAAACTCTAACTCAATACCATTCAGATTTTATGTTATAGATCTGAAGTGAATATCTAGTTCTAGATCTATATACATAGAGAACTTTATATATAAATTTTATATATAGAGATATAGATAGATGTATATCCTTTTATATACCTACATATCTATAGCTATATAGATATCTGTGTGTGTGTGTGTGTGTGTGTGTGTGTGTGTGTGTGTGTATGATATAGATCTAATTTGATTTCTGGCATACAGAACTAGATTTATCTTTTTCATTTGTAACATTATGTCAGTAATATATTATCATTGGTTCAAATTTGTCCTCTTTTAACGTTTTATTTCATTTTATATTCCCCCCTCAAAGTTGGCCTTTTTGCATGTTTACTCCTCTTCCCACAAATTTTATTTTTTTATGTATATGCATATCAATGTGTAATATCTAACAATACTTGGTATATGTTTCATTTATTTGCATAAACAGTATTGAATTATATAGCCATTCAGTTTATTGTTAATAATATTTTTATACATTCACATTAATATATGTACTAGTTCATTTCTTTAGAATCCTATGTAGTAGCTCACATAAAAATATTTTATACTTTATTTTTTCTATTTATTTATTTCTAGTTTGTTTTCATTCCTTTGCTACTCCAAATAATGCTACCATTAACATTCTCATATGTTACTTTGTATGCCTGGGCAAGGCATTTTCTCAAGAATATACTGGACTGTGCAATTGCTAGGCCTTACAATATGAACATATCCAATTTTTCTCAATGCTGCTAAATTGTTCTTCAAAATAGCTGCTCCATTTTCTCTTCTACAGAAGTGCATGAAGGTTCTCATTTTTCTACATCCTCCCTATCCCTTGGTTTATCTTATCTTGCCATTCTTTCTTCCTCTCTGGTCCCATATTAGTCATTGAAATCATTCTCATAATTTGAGTTTTGTTTTCTAATTTGTTGGTCATAACTCTGATTACATTTTGTCCCCTCAGAAAGTAATTTTTCCTAACCAGTCTCAGGTCATGACTGACAGCCTGCATTATTTCTTATTTAATTCCATTTGAAATTTATCACTATCTTTTCAGGAAAAAGAGGAACAACTACATAAATGGTGCAATTTCCTGTGATAACATTTTCTAAAAACCTATGAAAATAGATCTTCATACTTCTCAAACACTTGCTAACAGCATTTTTCTCTAAATGATCTTTGATGATTTATCATTTTTTATTGAATGATTCCCTCACACCTCATTTCCTTCATTGTACATAATGCTATTTGACCATGTGTAACATAAATTCCCCTAGCAAAGAAAAAATAAAAGCAGTAGGAAAAATTAATATTACTTTTCCAGCAATCACTTTGCCAATTCTTATGCAGCAGACGTGCATAAGGCCCCAATATCCCCAGCCTGTGTGGGGGACAGGGGCATGTTCTCCTTTTATCTTGGCGGTGAAACAAAGGAAATAGCCCATCTTGTTAAACACTCATTCAGATTCTACTCTTTATGTGATGGGCTTCCTACAACTGCGACATAAAGTGCCAATTGAAACCAACCCTGTCATGGAGACTTTTACAAAATATGAACAGTGCTAAATACCTTAAAGTGAATCGATTTCCACTGAAAGTGTTTTAACCTCCTTTTAGGTCAAGAAATAGCAATTTTCTGAGCTTCACTGTAACATGAGAATTAATCCTAACAGGCGGGTGTGCACTGCATACCTCATTTGTTCCATGAAATTCACTGAAAATGTCTTCATATAGGACTGTCCCCATAACCCCTCTCCCCATCTTCAGTCTGAGGTGTCCTTCTCAATGGCAGTGGGGTGATTACTCTTTGAGAGTATTCTTTTACATTTAGAGACTGCTAATCTATTACTTCCTATAGAAACAAAATTAGATTATATAAGGGCAAAATAAAAGGTAAGACTATTTTACATTTGTTAAGATAAGAGTAGGCATTGGATAAATTTTACAAATGAGCAAACTGAGGCTCTGAAAAGTTTGAGACTTTAGCAAAGATTCACAGCTGAGGTTACAATTGTGTTAGACCTGGGCACTGAGCATAATCATAAAATGGAGGACAGAGCACGTGGAAAAGTATAAAGTGACACAAAAACATGGTGGGCAACAGTGGTTACTGCCAAACTGCCTGTGTTCTGTATGAATAACATCTCTGAGTTGGGTCTCCCATGTAAGGGACAGAAACAAGATGATGGTAGCAATTATTTCACTAAAAGTGACGGCTTGTTATGTAACAGAAACTATTACTATTTCAGATACGCTATTAGCTTACTTAACCTTTCCAACATCTCTGTGAATTAATATTAATATATCATTTTAATGACAAAGAAACTCAAAGAATTTAATACAAGATCACAATAAGTAGCAGAGCTCAGCATATAATCACAGCCAAACACCAGTGCCTATATGCTTAAAAACTATACTCTCTTGTGTCCACAACTTAAATAGTACCACATATAAACTTTTCTACATGTATTCTTGGATGGAGAGGTATATATCCAAATATAGGCATTATAAATCATTGTTCCTCACAATCGAGCCACCTTGGATTTCTGCTCTTTGATTCAGAGTCAACAGTCTCCCTATGTCTAGAACCATAAAGGGTACATGGTTCAGCTTTTCCTTTCTTTACCTGTGCTAAGAATGAAAGAGCAACCTAAATTTTTTTTCCTGATTTTACTTTTCATTATATAATATTAAACAACCATTTAAGAATCTAGACAGAACTCATACTGTAGAACAATATCTTGGCTTCTTTATACACTGGGAATTGAAATACTTTTACTAATAAAAGCCTGTCTTTCTAGCACTGACACCAGTAGAGAGTGGGAATCAGCCCATGGAATGAGGTGCTGGCCATATGAAATCAGTCAGTTCTTTGACCCCCTCCCCCCATCTAGATTACCAGATGACTTTTGTTCTTTCTGGCATATTATATCATTTTTTTTTTCTTCTGAATGTGATGCATTTACTGATCACTAATATAATTCTTCATTTCTGGGTCAAGGGGAACTTTTTGCTGACAGATTGGTTGGAAGAAGGAATGGGAACAATTATTTATTTAGAAGGATGATTCAAACTCTCATGTTTTCATTTATTTTTTCCATTGCCCTCGCCAAAGTTCTGAAATGATGTCTTAAGAAGGCTATAAGGGCAAACAGACACAAGTTATCTCTGCTATTTGCTCTCGGTTGTATCTTTTTTTTTTTTCTCCTTTACTCATGAAAGAATAACTCATTCCTGGTCCATGCAGAGGAATCCAGCAGAATGAGGAATATGTGTTGCACCTGGGAAAATGGAATATGAAAAACAATGTACTGAGGACAATGAGATGCTTATTTGCCAAAGCAACTGGGGAGATAAAGCATTGCAAGTTCAAATAAATAATGGTTATTTTCATAAGGTAGGTGACAGTACTGTATTATAATTTTTAAAGAACAAAAGAGATGGCTCTGCTATCAGTGCAGGCCTACTAAAACTCAGAAGGATGGCTCACTCTACCATGACACAAGATATTGAAAGTCTCTGGAATGATGTTGCGACCACATGTGTAAATCTAGACCTAATGCAACCTCTACGCACTTCAAGTGAATAATAGGTACTATAAGGGCCAAATGTGGATAAAGCCAGGCACTGACACAAAGATGCATGCTTGGCAATGGCAGTATTTGCTATAACACAGCTGGTTCCTGCTTTCTGAGTTCTTGAAGGAAAACAACACAGTGCTTAAGGCTGCAGGCTCAGATTCCAGAACGCCCAGGATCAAATCTTAGTCTCACCTTCCATTACTTGCCTGACCTTGGGAAAGTTATTGAACCATATCATTCCTCAGTGTCTCATCTGAAAAATGGTGAAATAAATTGGTGAAGGGAAACCATTGAAATGAAAGAACCATACAAATAGGCCAATGTTCACTGCTGGGAATGAACACTCTGGCAAAACTTTTCAATTAGAGAAAGTATCTTAAGTGTAAGGTTTTTCCTCTCCATGCAGATAGGCCACAGATCCTTGACTGGATACTACAGAACCTGGAATGAAACCTTCAAAAAAATTTCAGAAGAGATAGCAGAGCCTAGATATTTTACCAAAATCTTCACCCCCATCAAATGAGCTTTTCCATTATGCCATGGATGATTAACTGTTTGTTTTAAAAACTATTGAGTGATCATTCTTTTAAATAGGTTTTAAGTCTGGATCTAATTTTTACTTTGTAATGGTCTATTATATTTAGCTAACAACAATGTTTTATGCTGCTGATTTATTTCTCCAACAAATATAAGATGAATAACTGTGGAGGCAATCTCCTTCAAAATTGCCCTTTTGATAGTCTTTAAGGAGAGCCTGTAGAGAAAAAAAAGAAGTTAAAATTGCTTTAACTCTAAGAGTATTTATTTAATCCAGCTAGACTTTTTTCCTTTTCTTTTTTCTTTTTTCTTTTCTTTTCTTTTTTCTTTTCTTTTCTCTTCTCTTCTTTTTTTCTTCTCTTTCCTCTTCTCTTCTTTTCTTTTCTTTTCTTTTCCTTTCTTTTGTTGTTGTTATTATTGACACAATTGTTAAGAATGGTTTGTGCTTTCATTTTAGTTGCTGTTACCCAGTTACCACTCCAAAGCTGAAGAATGGGGAGGAACTAACATGAGTACTTTCTAATTTTTGCACATTTTTGACTGTGAAGGTAAAGAAGAAAATTTGATGAGATCAACAAGAGACAATTTTTAATGACAAGGTCCTTGGGGAAGCTGGGAAGTCAGAGCATTAGAAATGAGGTGACTAATTTGAGGAGCCATGGGCAGCATGAGGCTCTGTGTTTCAGGCAGTAAGCAGGGCTTACTACTGAGCCTGGAATTCTGTTTCTGTTAGCCGCAAACTTCCCACTGCATATGCCCAATTCAGAACTGCAAGATGATGCAGGAAGCCTTGCTGTTCACAGAAGAATGAAAGCAAGGATGGGCCAGAAGTTTCAATGTGGGGGTTATTTTAGGTCATGGACTACAATGATTTAACAAGAAATTCAGAAGACACCCTGACAAGTCCAATCTGTTTCTTCATCAACTTTGATATTGGCTGTGTCCCTCAGGCACTGAAGGAAGCAGCAGTCTTTGTTCTCTGCTAGTATTTGCTTTGTCAAAAGCCAAGAGAGGAGATGAAAGTCAGGCTTCAGCAGAAACAGTGAGTCCTGAAGCAACATTTGAGCTTTCAATCATTCTCACCTTGATTTCTATTACTCAGTCTGTCTTTCTAGGCCTATTACCATACCCTTCTTCATCAGGGCCAACTGGACGATGAGAAGTAGAGACTTAGAGATCAATTTTACCCCTAAGAATAATCTGTTGACTGAACTCATTTTCCCCTGCTCTTCGGAAAAGACTTTAGCTCATCTCCTCACCATTCCCAGTGCAAACACCCCTACAACACCTCCGGGCTTTCCTCCCTCTGTCATTCTACTCTTAACTATCTTCCAAGACCCAATTCAAATAATGCCCTTCTCTGCATTGGAGGCAGCTAGCCACATGTTCAGCTCCATCACTTCCTAGCTGCGAAACTCTGGTCAAGTTACTCAGCCTCTCTGAGCTCATTGTAAAGCATGGACCATAGTAGTCACCTCATAAGGTTGCTATGAGGATTAAATGAGAAAATGTGTAAATGGTGTCTGGTATGTTTGGAGGTACTCACTAAATGCTTACTTTATCCTGATGTGTGTGACTCTCTAATTATTCTGGGCAAGTGCTCAATCTCATCTATTGTTAAAGATGAAAACTATAGGTCAGGAAGGATTTTAGCTCTAAATTATTTAAAAGAAGTCAGGTTTTTTTTTATATTTATATATATTAGGCAAGGCTAGGGTATGTTCCTTTTTATTAGTATTATCATCATTATTAAAATAGCACTAAAATCTACTCTTTAAAAAACAACTTTATTATTCCACTTAATCTTTTCAATGGCTTTGTGGTAGATGTTTTGGTTATTAGGTGAAATTATCCCAAAACTTGGCAGCTTAACACAGCAACTAATTTAATATACCTCACGAATATGTGCCCAAGAAATTTGAACATGGCTCAGCAGAGCGATTCTGCTCCTGTGGTATCAACTGAGGTCGTGTGAGGTATTTGGCAGGTGGGCAGGCTTATTTAGAGAATCCAAGATGGCTTTATTCACAAGCCTCATGCATTGGGATGGCTGGAAGAATGAGCTCTATTGGGACAGTCAGTTGAAATGCCAACATATGGCCTCTCCAGCTTGGTATTTTCAGCACAGTCAGACTTCTTAAATGGCAGTTCAGGCTTCCCAGCACGCCAGAAAGTAGAAGCTGCCATTCTTTTAAGGCCTGTGCCTAGAAATTGCCAGAGTGTCACTTCTGCCATATTCTATCAGTCAAAGCATTCACAGCACCCATTTAGATTCAAGGAGAGGGGACACAGACTTTACCTCTTGATGTGAAGAGAGTTAAAGAGTTTGTGTTCCTATTTAATCCACTAGTAGGTATTATCATTATTAGACTTATTTTGCAAATACAGTTCAAGTTTCATAGTAGTTGACTGACTTGCCACAACATCACGCAACTAGTGGTGAAAGATCGACTCAGAAATGTCGAGCCCTCTATGCCTCCTCTCAAGTTTTAACCAGTTATCTGTGCTTCTCTCTTTCTGCTGTCTCTCTCTCTCTCATTCACACACATACACACGCACATACGCACACATGCGCGCGCGCTCTCACGCGCGCGCGCGCTCTCTCTCTCTCTCTCTCTCTCTCTCTCTCTCTCTCTCTCTCCCTCCAGCAGGGCTGGAAATGAATGCTCATTCAAGCAGTTCTGTAGTTCTGTTACCTTCAAGGAGGAGTGCCATGGGAATTGTAATGGCAATCAGGTTCCCCGCGGCAATTGGAAAGTTGGTTAATGTATTGGCACTAATACAGCGCTTCTTCCCATCACAGCAGAATTGGCTGTTACTGTTATAGTTGGATTATGGCCACTTCTCCCTCCTTTGCAAAATTTAAGTCTGTGATGTTCTCGTCAAGGGAAATGATGATGGAGTTACAGCAGGCCAGTGATTAAATTTGCTCAGCAACAATCCGTAAATAACCTACACATTCCATTTGACGGCTTTGATTTAGTCCCTAACTTTTACAAAGGGCTGACTTCCAGGTACTGCAATGGAAAACAAGCCTGGGTGTGGGCAGAGGGCCATGATGGCAGGAGGAGGAGAGGGAAAGTCTATGTGGGGGCCAGATTGGTCTCAGAACTTAAATGAGAAGTAGTAAGTAGACAGGCATCTCAAGAAATCTCTCTCTCTCTCTCTCTCTCTCTCTCTCTCTCTCTCACACACACACACACACACACACACACACACACACAAATTAAATTGGTTGGCCTCATTCTTGCCCTTTTAAACTGTCTATTGCAAATCTCTTTCCTCCTCTGCCCATGTTCTGCCTATGGCAGGTGAGCTGAGAAAACTCACTTCTATTCTGCTGGATTCTGACTATGGAATTTAGCTGGTGCTTTCTCTCATTGCAAGTGATTTCAGTGGAGGGAGGAGAGGTTGAACAATGCCATTATTCCTGGATAATAAGAATCGATGAATCTTATTATGAGGATTTTCCTCCATTTTTGTCCTCTCATTGTGCAGGCCTCAAACTCTGTTCAAACTTACATATGGAAAATGCATTTGCACCCCTGCTCTAAATGCCACCAAATCGTCACCAGGTGAGAGACATAGTGAGAGAACTAAAGAGAGCCAGACTGAGAAAAAGGAATTTATGCCATCTAAAAAAATGCGTTGACAGAGAATGTCTATCAATTAGCACAGGTTCATTTCTTTTTGTAAAATAACAACCATGACAAAAGATACAAGGATTTTGTGACAATTCCTTCACATACAAGAGCAAATTATCTTAATATTTTAAGCTGCGTTGGCTTGTTTTGGCTCTATG
Source organism: Eidolon dupreanum (assembly GCA_028627145.1). NCBI lineage: Eukaryota > Metazoa > Chordata > Mammalia > Chiroptera > Pteropodidae > Eidolon > Eidolon dupreanum. Next base: position 127,434,920 of record CM053509.1, on the reverse strand, counting down.
TTGTTTCAAAGAAAGTAATTTGAGGTGAATATATTTTCTTTTTCTTAAAAAAAAAACTGTATTAAGGCATATTGCTTTGTTCCATACCATAAAATTCACCTGTTTTAAGTACACGATTGAACAATTTTTAATAAATTTAGAGAGTTGTGCAATCATCATAGCAATCTAATTTTAGAACATTTTTATCATCCCGAAAAAGACCTTGTGTCCACTTGCAGTCACTCCCTGTTCATTTGGCCAGCCTCAGGCAATAACTAATCTATTCTTTGTCTCTCTAGATTTTCTTTTTCTGGACATTTGCTATAACTGAAATCATAAAACATGTGATCTCTTGTGTCTGCCTTCTCTCACTTAGCACAATGTTTTTCAGGTTCAATGATGTTATAGCATGTATCAATATTTCATTCCTTTTGATTGCAAATAGTATTGCATTGTGTGGATATATCATATTTTGTTTATCCATTCACCAGCCAATAAACATTTGGGTTGTTTTCACTTTTTAGCTATTATGAACAATGCTGCTATGAACATTCATGTGCAGGTCTTTGTGTAGACATGAATTTTTATTTCTCTTGAGTAGATATCCAAGAGCAGAATTGCTGGGTAATATAAAATATCTATGTTTTACACTTTAAGAAACTACTAAACTATTTTCCAAAATGGCTGCACCATTTTACATTCCTAACAGCAATCTAGAAGGATTCAAATTTCTCTATGTTCCCACCAGTTATTGTCTGACTTTTCAATTATAGTGATTCTCTTGTATATGAAGTGATAGCTCATTGTGAAGTAAAAATTCTTAGGATTCTCAGGTACATACTTTTAATATTAGTGCTATAAATCAAGAAGATGGAAAAATTTTGCATTTTAATGAAAGCATGACTCTTTCTAGGCACTTGAAGGCTCAAAGTGGAATTTCACAAACTTCAGGGGTTAGTTCTAGTTCTCTTCACAAACAGATCCAATGATCTCAAAGACATGCTTATGAATAGACTGGAATCTTGTCTCTTGTGGTATTGGGACATGTTAAATAAATAAACTTTGTCCATCACTGAAAACATATCTCACATATATGGGAGATGTGGCAGTATCGCCTGCTACTTGCCCATGACCCCTTGTGTTATTTTCTCATATTTTATAAAACTCTGACTGTAGGCAGATTTTCATTCCTGGTAACCAAGGGTCATTAAGGAAATATTTAAGCAAGCTGAAGAAATGTTCTAAGGTTATTCCCAAAGAAAGGACCCAAACGAATAAATAACAGCATCTTGACAAGAGGAAATCACTAATAGGAAATCGACTGGGCAAGACAGATAAAGCTAACCAGCAATAGTGGAGATAGGAAGAATTTTAAGCAGACCATTAAACAGAGGCT